>CM045905.1:14515377-15751476 GCA_025169955.1 Salix arbutifolia | reverse complement strand
ATTTTCAAAATTAATCAAAGAAACTTGTGATCACTAGAAAAAAAAAATCCATGCATGGACTTGGTGTTTGGTTGAGCAGAGAAAAACTTACTATGACAAGCCATCATTCTTGTTTATGTTTGGGCTATACGCTTGATCGAATCTAGAAAAGTTGGGTATTAAAGTTGTCAAGCTCGTTTATGAATATGTTTGCTGCTTGATCTAGCAGTATAACAAGTTATCAAACTCATACATGGTTGAGCTCCATACTTACATGAACTTGTTAGAGCAGAGTTTGATAAATCATCATTTTTACCATGAAGAAATATTAAATCATAATCTAATCTCTAAAATACTTGAATGAGAGTTTAAAAATAAAAATGAAATATATTGTTCCATATGAAGTATACACATGTTTTCAGATCTTCTCATGGTCGATGCATGTACAAGTTATAAAGTGCACATCATCGTCATACCTAATTGGAATACTAAATATTCTAAAATTTTGCACTAGTTTATATACAACCACGCTAAGTGCCTTTGTGGAACGTGGCATCGCTTCAATTGTTATGGTTAGAAATATTTAAAAAAAAACATAATTCTAATATATTTTTAAATATAAAACACTTTCGGACTAAGTGTGGTTGAAGTAGTTGAAACATCACAGTGATGATAATAATCACTTCCACGATTAAGGTTTTTGGTACAAGTTTGCAGTACGAGGCAGTAATGAATCTGTTTGCTGCTGAGCCAAATCAAAGATATTGCCTCTTGTTCTCTCCAATCTCCCAGAAACCATGTATTCAGAACATGACAGCCACTCGTTCATAAACTTTAATACGAAGTTAAACTTTCACTGGATTTGCTTGTCCCCCCAGAAAACAGGAGTTGTCAGCTGACACGGCTCCTTATTGATGTCCGTAGTTGATACCTTTGTTTTTTTATTAAACTTAGTTTAGGGTTTTTCTTTATCCTGTTCTCTTCTTTTTTTAATGTAATTTAAGCTTTCCTTAAAGTGGGGCTAGAGTTAGATTATTAGCAGCTTAAATTCATAGCTACCTTAGCTTACCATGTTTAATTAAGAGACAAGACAGCAACACCATGTTTAATTAAGAGACAAGACAGCAACATGGGTGTTTTTACAATGTGTTCGGAAAGTATTTTTGAAAAAAATTTAAAAAAAGTTATATGATTTTTTTTAAATTTTTTTGATATTTTTAATAAAAAATAAAAAAAAATTATTTTAATATATTTTTAAATAAAAAACATTTCAAAAACAAAATAAACCAGACTACCGAACCAAACAGACACAAGAACTCAACGAAGTAGACAAGGTGGTCATGGGTATATTCCATCAAATCTGAACACGCGCAGCCTTGCATGCAAAAGGAGCCTCTGAAGCAACACATCAATGGAGGAATTCCCCGTTAGGGAAATAAAAATCGAAACGTCAATAGAAGTAGCCGCTCGAATTCCTTTTCTTGTAGAAATCACACGAAACCTCTCCTCCTCCGCCTCCTTCTCACATGTCAAATCTTGTTTAATGAAGGCGCATTCAGTTATTGGGGGGACTGCGTGACCGTGGGATTATAGGGGCGCTTATAGCAGCACGTTTCTATTTAATGCTCCTGACAGGCCCCATCAGGGCATGTTGTGTCCACGTGTTAACATCTAGCTACAGTTGAAGTTGTGATTTATTGATGACAGGATGCACGTGGGTCCAGTTTATTGTTTGCTGCCGCTTGGGAAAAGGGTTAAAGATCGAGAGATTAGGGCGGTATGATGTATGTTGTTTTTAAAATTATTTATATATATATATATATATATATATTTAATATATTAATATTAAAAATAAAATATAAAAATATATCCAAACAAAAAAATAAACTGGATCTATGCTGACAATGAATAGATTGATGTTCGGGGGACAACCAGCAGCCCGCTTGGAAAGTTTGGATTTTGTGGTGATTTTTTGTGTTTAGAAAGATCGATTCCATAGGAAATCCCACCAATCAAATTTTTAGATTTTCGTTTTCAAATTTCTGGTATTAGAAAAGATCTGTTTTCACTTTTTCCAGTCAAAAATATGTTACGCGTCTGGTTGAACTAGTGAAAATAATACAGGGTTTTAAGCGGGTTTCTTGACTATGGAAAACAAACTATATTATAAAATTCATTTTACCACATTCCACATCATTATCCAATGATAGTATAGTCCTCTGAGTGCTTTCCATGTTTTCAGCGTATACAGGGCCAGTGAAATTAGCTATCACAGCGAATAAGATAAACTAGATAATTGCCCGCGCGTTGCCTCGGGTAGTTTTTTTGTATATAATTTAACATAATTAAATCTACAATGATAAATTTATATGATATAAGTAAATAAAAATTATAGATTCAAAGATAAAATATTTAAAATTTTTAGTTGAGTTTATCACGTAAGCATAGATTACATTTTTTAGAATATAGGTATTGCGTCATAAATGACCACAAAAGAGCGCGCACAAACATTAGAAAAAAGAGCAAAATAATTGAATAAGTAAAAAAACAAATTACTAAAATCATTATTGTGCAGATAATAAAATTATAAAAATCAATTAATAGAAAGAGCAAATTATAAAAAAGGGAAAAGGAAGCAATATTAATTTAAAATATTATCACAATAGTAACATCGGAGTCTTAATATCTAAAATTATTATTGCCGCTAGAATAAAAACATAAAAAATTATTAAATTATACCGAGTGAAAAAAACAAAAAGCATGAACAAAACAGTAAGCAAGAAAAACAAATTAAAAACTATTATTATTATTATTATTATTATGAAAGAATAAATAATAACTATTATTATAATCATAGAATACATAATCACAATTATTATAATATTAATAATAATCACTATTATTATTATTCTTATTATAATTATTATTATTATGTTAATAATGAAAGAAACATAAAAAAATGAAAGACTAAAAATATCCCGAAAACTTTACCAAAAGATAAAAAATAAAAAAAATTATCATTGCTATTACCGGGAAAAAAAACACATCAAATTATCTGGAGGGGAAAAAATAACAAAAGAGCAAGAATGAAAAATAATTAAATCATGATTATTATTATTATTATTATTATTATTATTGTTGTTGTTGTTGTTGTTGTTGTTGTTGTTGTGTTAGATACACTTATATATACATGGACAAAAGTAGGGATTAAAAAACATAAAAGCTAAAATTAAATATAAAGAGATTAAATTAAAAAATAAAAGCCAAAGGGCTGAAATGCAAATTACATTTATTGTCAATTGAAATCAGAGGACAAAATTGCAAAAATCAGAACTTTTGTACCGAATTGATTGAGTTATATACAGCCAACCCTGAAATTGAAAGTAGAAGGACCGAAGTGAAACTTTCACATTCAATCAATTAAAATCGGAGGACCCAATCGAAAAAAATCAAAACTTATATCAAAGAAATGAGGACCAAAAACGAAATTAAAAGTATAGGGACCGAAGTGCAAAGGAACGCAACATGGGGGACTCTCCTGCACATTGACGTGCAGGAGAGAGAAACGTGGCCGGCGGCTTTAACCAGCCTCCGCCGCGTCCACGGACATCTGGTGGTTACACGCACCACCGCGGGAGGAAGATCACGCGGAGGTGCATCGTTCTGGACGCCGGTAGACAATTTCCGGCCACCGGAGGAGGCCGCACGCGCCACCTCAACAGGGCGTGAGGCGGAACACCGACTGGCGCGTGCGGCCCACGCTCTGACAGACGCCGAATAAAAAATTCAAAAAATAGGGCCAATTACCGTGTTGCCCCTGTTCCCAATTAAGTGTTTTTGTCTTATTAGGGGCTAAAAGCGTATTTAGCCATTTAAGAAAATAATAAAAAAATAAAAAGTTACGGCGGACCGGACCGGGCCGGTCCGGCCGCGCGCAATTACGCCGGTGCCCCTCATCTGGAAGCCTTATTTTGTCCTATTACCGGGGACGAAATCGTCAATACACTGTTCACAACTGAATATTTAAAAAAAATAGAAAATTCAGAGGAAAAACCGAAAATAGCCCCGCCTGCCAGCCCCTCTTCGCCGCGCGCCCAAGGGCCAATTTTGCCCATGCACTGCTCGAGTCCACAGTGGACTGTGAGGGGAGCTACAGTGGAAATCCCACGCCAATTATATGTTTGGTAATGTGCTGCTAGTGTTAAAACAATTTCAATATTTTTTATTTTTTATTTAAATTAAATATTTTTTTGGTGATTTTAGATTTTGATTTGTTAATGTTAAAAATAATTTTTAAAATTAAAAAAGTATTATTTTAATGAATTATGAACAAAAAGACAGATAACCTTAATAAACTTAGTTTAAATTTGAAAGTGTGATTGAGATTGTTTTTTTAGGTATAAAAATTAATAAAAACAATTATTAATATTATTGTAAATTACGGACAAGTTTTGATACAGAAGTGGTTCTGTTTGAATTTCCAGTTTTGTAGTACCGTGGCAGTAATGAACTGTTAAAGCATAGGTTGGGGTGGCAAAAGCTGATAATGAAGCTGTTACTGTTTAACAGCACTGATATGACGTGGCCATATCGAAGAACGGGAAAGATAAATTTATTAGTGTACCTCTCTAGCTATCACCACCAGATGACAAAGCCACAGTGAATCACTGAGGGTTGTTAAATGCATCGCCATGGAAACTTTAAAATTATTTCGAACTGAGGGGTGGCAGGCTGAGCAAGAGCGGCGCAATGATTATACTTCGCCGACTCTCGTGTACATTGACGACGTCATCCTCTCCGTAGGAGTGGCGTTAGGCCTTTGACAGGAGGTGAGGTCCCCTCTCTTTTATATATATTGTTTATTGACGACGGAGAGGAACTCCTACTTGTTATAATGAACCGCATCGATGTCGGGCCATATCATGCAAGCTAGGTCTCGTTTCTAACCATGAGAGAAAACACAACACGACGGCGATGGATTCGAATCAATATAAACCCATTAATGGTAAGGGAAATTTCCATCGATCGAACTATTTTTTATTATTATTATTAATGTAGATAGTTTATATGTATTTTAAATAATTTTAAGAATCCTAAAATTAAAGATTTTATAAATCTCCAGTGATTATTATATTAACAACATCTTACTCTTATGATCGCAAAAAGAACAAAGCTTCTAATCATAGTATTTATTTGGAGTGTGTTTGTGATGTTTTTGAAAGTGTTTTTCGTTTAAAATGCATCAAAATAATATTTATTTTATTTTTAAAAAATTATTTTTGACATCAATACATAAAAATGATCGAAAAACACACAAAATTATCTAAAGAAAACAATAAAAATAATTTTTTTTAATATTTTTTAAAAATCTTTTTAAAATATATTGACAAACAAAACAAACTTAAACTTATAACATTGGACCACGTACTTAGATGATTACATCAACTCCTTTTAATATCATGGTGCGATGATACTCTTGTAGGCAAGTGAAAATAAAGAAAATTGTGATATTTTTATTTATTATTATCCGATTCAATATTCCAGCCAAGATAATTAAAGAGAAATGTTAACCTTGTTGGCGACACTAATATATATATATATATATATATATATATTTCCTTTGAATTGAACGATCCAAGAGGTGATCAAGAATATAATCGAAATGGTTAGGTAATTTAATTAATTATAAATAAAATGATTTTCTCTTAAAATAAACATTATTTTTTTCTAATATCCTTTAAAATCACTATAATTTGAATGCAAATACAACGGAGAATCAAAGTTTTTTTTAGAAAACAATTTAAGGATAAAATCAATAAAAAATTTTTATTTAAGGCTGGGACTGGGTGGACGATATTTTTAATATTTTAACAAGAATAAAAATTTGACCATCAATTGTGGCAGCAAAATAAAGTGATTTTAGCCGGGCATTCGCATAAAAATAACTGTTCCACTCCAGCTTTTCTCTTTGTCGTGTTAATTCAAATGTCAGAAATTGGATAGCTGTCGAGCTTTTCTTGCACGCATGCTCGTGACACAGCCATGGCCACTCTTGCTTCCAATAAATGGGAAAAATGGGCCAATTAGCATTCACCATGTTAGTGTTAGTTGATTTTAAAAATATTATTTTAAAATGTATTAAAATAATTATTTTTAATATTAACTTATCAAAATATTTAAAAGTATTACAAATATTTAATTTAAAATGCAAAAAAAACAAATTCTTTTTTTTTTTCAAAATATTTTTGAAATAGACAGAAACCACTCAACACCACAACATTATATTTAAATAAAAAAATATTTTAAAAATAACTTCTCGTAACTATTGTAATTTAAAAGCAAGATAAAAGTATATAATTTCATCGTTTTTTCTTAGAAAACAAAAAAAAAACAATCCAGGAAAAAAGCGAGGTAGATTATACAGGCTACGATAATCCCAATATGTATAGCCGTCAGATCTTGCCAATTATATGAAATGAAATTGGCAGGGCAGGGGTGTGGTTACCAAGAATCTCAAAACGAAGTCGAATCATTAGGCACTTTATGAATATCGGGTCTCGAGCTGGAGTCTGAGACCGACTATCCTTTTGATTTAACTTGTTTCCGCCATATCGTTTCTTCATGGATTGGTGGGCCTCTCGGTGATTTGATCTTTCTTCCTTCCTTGCAGCGAAAATGTACAATGTACGGGTGTAATTTTCGGATAATAGCTGCCGGAATCTTGCAAGAATAAGTTCTGTTTGTAAAGTTGTTGCTGCAATTTTTTAAAGTATTTTTTATGCTGAAATATATCAAAATGATATTTTTTATTTTTTAAAAATTATTTTTGATATCAGTACATCAAAATGATCTAAAAACACCAAAATATATTTATTTAAAATGAAAAAAAATAAATTGAAAACACAATTTTAAAAGCTGTCCCATACAGCTTCTAAATCTATAATTCCTTCTCGTGCAATTTATAGTTTTGATAAAAAAAAACCCGGATGGGGTTGGGGTTATTCCATTGACTCTGGCATGAACAAATGGATCAAAGGGATGTGGTTCACATGTTACTTTAAATTAAATGTTAAGATTGAAAGTACATTTGTTTTTTTAGATATATTGAGTTTTTATCGAGTATTTTTTTTCAAAAAAATAAGAATATTCTGTTTGAATTTATCAAAACTATACCTTTAATGCATTATATTGGTATATTTGTAGAGAATAATATAAATTATATTATATGTTTTTATCTAAAAATTTAAATTTTTAGACAAGATAGTTCTTTGACGTAGTTTTATAGCTTTGTTGACTCAACAATTACAAATTTAAATTTCACCCTATTCAATTATATGATAAAAATTAAACATAAATTAATATGATTTTCTATGTAAGTTTTAAGCCTGATAGAGTTAAGGTTATTCTCATGGCTCGGGCATGAACAAATAGATCTATGGGTTGTCGATTTACCTGTTAATTTGAATTAAATTTTAAGATTGAAATTAATTTTGTTTTCTTAGATATATTGAGGCGCGATTGAGTTTTTTTCATAAAAAAAAAACATATAATTTTAGCTTTTTAGTCATGTTTGTTTTGATTGTGCCTTATTAAAGTAATTGTACCTAAAACAGCATCAAACTCACATCAACACATCTAAAAAAACAAACCCTTAGCTTTCAAGGTGTAATTTATAAAGAAAATATGCTAAACACCCACGCGAATACATTCCTTTACTGTGAATTCGTATGCGGGTGTTACCAGGGGTTAGGGTATGTTTAGACTCTAATTTAAAGCTTAGTTAGGAGTTATTCAAGTTGTTTTTTAAAGTAATTTTTATTTAAAAATATATTAAAATAATAATTTTTATTCTAAAAAAATTATTTTTGACATTAATACATTAAAATAATCTAAAAATATTAAATATATATATTTAAAAAAAAACACTTGTAGAATACAATATTAAATATGTTGCTAAGTTGGATAATCGCGTGAACAAGTGCTAGAAGAGTAAAATCTTGAAAATTTGAGCAGCATTTGTCCAGTTAACTCAGGGAAACTTAAATTATTGATTCTTTTTGGCAGGGACTTGTTTATACATTAAGTTAACTGTGTGCTTTATAATAATAAATGTTATGCAATGTCTTGCGTCAACCATTAAAACGAATGCCATGATCATATAATAACTGCGTGCTTTATAATAAACAGAGATTTGTTCTTACATCAAGTCAACAATTAAAACAGCACCAACCACTTTATAATATTATGCAATGTCTAGCGTAAGATATAGGGTATGTTTGTTATTGCGGTCGTTGTTGTGGTTGAGAATTAAAAAAACAGTTTTATAAAAAGTATTTTTAGTTGCGGTTCATAACTGAAATTAAAATGTTTAGTTAAAACTGTGGTTGAGTTTGAGGTTTAATGAAAAACAGTTTCGCGTGTTTGGTTATCATGTTTTTCATATTGCTGTCAACTTGTGAAATTACTTTAAAGGACACACGTTTGTGTATTATTTTTTAAATATTATAGATTTAATAATCATAATAATAAAATATAATTAATAATTCAAGTAATTTGATACTTTTTATTATTCTCCCATCAAACTATTTGCAATTCTATCACAAACTAAATTCATACGTGAAGTCCTCTGCGATCTTTTGCTATTTAATCGAGGAACAACATCTAGTAAAATATCTTCAGGAACAACTGCGATCCATACTGAGTTTCAAGATCTCTATCTACATGTTGTAGAGATATAATTTCAGGGCAAAATCCAATTGCAAGTTTTTGATTCATAATCAATTGAAAAACAACGGGGTTGTGGACTGAAACAAAATCACGAGCCTTTCCTTTTCATCAGGGTTGATCTCTATCTACATTTTTTTTTAAATATGATTTTTATATATTTTTTTAAAAATCATAATGGGTATGACCCAACTAAATGGGTTGGCCCAGCCAAAATGGGCCAAAAGATCCAACATTGATGGACTGGGTCGAGAGCAGGTCCAACCCAAGAGTTAAAAAAAAGATGTTGCACTGTTTACGTATTGCGTGAATAGTGCAAAGTGAATTAATACACTCATGAATTGTTCACAGAACACGTGAACAGTTGCAGGGTGGTCGGCCGACAGTAAAGAAAGGCTCACCTATCGATGCCGCCGAGTAGAGGAGGTCAAGGTGGTGGCGTAAAAAATGGTGGTCTGTGGTGGCTTGGAGAAGCATCAGAAGGTTGTTGTTGTTGTTGCCACTATCGCTGCTGTTGGAGGGCACAACGTAACTTATGGGGTGGAGAAGAAGCTGCCAGTGCCGAAAGGATAGTGGTGGTGCTCTCCAGGAATTGCTGCTGGAGAAGAGAGAGGGAGATGTCGATGACTGTGGAGAGAGAGACAGCCGACTGAGTAGGAGAGGGACGGAGCTGCCAGTGCTTCGGCTTCTGCTGCTTCAACTGACTACGGCAGGAACAGAAAGATGTGAAACTATGAGGTGAAGCAAGTAAACTAAGGTGAAACCACAGTTTCGTGAAAAGCATCTGAATGATGCTTTTCCAAAACTGAGGTTAAACCTGAGTTTTTGATGGATTCTACAATTTAAAAATTATGGTGCATTATTTACCAAACGGGTAGGTTCTGCGGTGAGCCTCAATTACAGAAGCCATTTTAGAGCCAAACACCAACATATGCTTTCCAATAATTAATTTCATTTATCATCCTTATCAAACCAGGGCTTGAACAAAAAATCTCGAATAATCAAAGGTTCTTCGATCTTGTAAGAAGAACATTCTGGATGAATTTATAAAAACTAATTTTTTTTTGTAATGTAGATATCTTGGTTACTTTGCGTATACCTTAATTAATATTTTGAAATAAACAATCAATTACCAGTATTCAACTATTCTGAAAATTATAAGACTTAGAATCAATAATCTCTATAGACCAAACCTAGATACAGATAATTGAGCCGCAACCTCGTAGTTTTATAAGAACTTTGGCTTCCATGCACAATCAAATAGCACATTACATCAAACAATTCACATTAACAAGAAGAAAAATGGAAGGGACGCACACCATGGGAAACAAACAACTAAAAGAAAAGGACATGAACGAAAGACTACAAAATATTAATAGATCTAAAGTATAAGCATCGAGAGGGCAGTGTGTTTTTAACCTAGGGTCAGAGCATTGAACTTGACCCGGTCAAGGATGGGACATATACCAGTCTGTATCCCTACCTATCTTAGCTTAAAACTAGCAAATAATACACCTACCTACTGGATTAATACCTTATCTCAAGCCTTTCGAACTTAGAATCTCATCTAGCCTCTCTGTGTTCCTATGCTATACGGTCCGTCCTGCTCTCTCAAGAGTCTCAACTTTGCAGACTGGTTATTGTCTAATATCCCTTTCAAAGGTCAAAGAATACACGAACGCGCACAAATTATTCGGCATAATCTAATTTTAAATTTTAAATTGTTATATAAATTTTTAAATATTATTTATAGTAGTTTTTAATATAATCTCTCAATTCAAAAACTTTTAGATTTGAAACTTATATAAATTTACAATATTTTATGTTTAGTTTTTCATCCTATAACATAAAGTGATAAGATTTGAACTCGTAACCGCCGAGTCAATAAAATTCTGATATCATATCAAGAAATCATCTCATTTAAAAACTTAAACTATAAAATAAAAACTTAAAATATAATTTATATTATTTTCTAATATAAACTCTCAATTGAAAAACTTTTAGGCTTAAAACTTGCATAGATTAACACTACTTTATGTTTAGTTTTTCATCATATAAAATAAAATTAGTAAGATTCGAACTCGTGACCACTGAATCAATAAAGTTCTGACATCATATCAAAAAATTATCTCAATTAAAAATTTAAACTATTAAATAAAAATTTAAAATATAATTTATATTATTATCTATCACTTAATATCAGATCATTTAACGAACCAAGCTTGAATCCCAAAATATGAAAGTTTTTATATATATATATATATATATATATATATCCGGCTAGCTTTCGTGTGATTTAATAATTCACGAAACTCCGAAATTAATCACAAGGTTAGTCTCTATTTGCCCCGAGAGAGCTCCTTCCTAAAGAGCTAAAAGAGCTCGGCCAATCCACTGTGCATGCACACTCATATGCACTGTAGATTGGCTATTTTTCACCTTTGCTTCGCACGCGTATGAGCACCTGTTTTTTTTTTTTTGCACAGAGATGCTTGTTATAATTTCTATGGTGGAGATGACTAAAAAATACCTGTGACCGAGCGGCTCGCTGCGTTCCAGCGCGCAGGGGTTCGAACCCCTCGGCCAACAAATTTGGTTGTTGTTTTTTTTTCTTTTAAATACGTTTTTTTTTTATTTGGGAAAGCAACCTGTCTGGACAGTTGCTTTCCCTTTTTCTTTTTATTATTATTCTTATTATTTTTATTTTTTTAAACTACCATGTTTTTGTTTTTTCCTTCTACAATGCTGATTTTGAAAATGTCTTTATGCAAAAGTTGCTTTCCTTTTTTTTATTATTATTCTTATTATTTTTTAAAACTAGGGTATCAATGATAGTTTACGCATACCATGACTAAAATTATCCTCCGTGCAATGATAATTTTAGATTTTCAAACTTTTATTTTGCTATTATTATAGTAGGGGGTGTTGAACTATTTTATTATATTAAATTTTGCTATTTTATTATATTTTTATTTGCATCCAGCAAATCCTATAAAAATTGTTTACTCAGCCCGCAACGTAGAACATATATTTTTTGAAATTTTCAAATTAAATGATTTTTTCAGCTAATAATTTTTTTGTTTTGTTTTATCATCTATTATATTTTTTTATGTGCTCTTTCTTTTATTTTTTTATTGGTTTTATTGTTATTATTTTCAAGTTAGATGAATTTTTCCCCCTGATAATTATGTTTTTTTTTTAAAAAAAGTTAGTATGATTTTTTTTCTTTTATTTATTTCTGTTCTTTATTCATCATTAACACAATAATAATAATAATAATAATAATAATATATTCTTTTTCTTGCTTACTCTTTTGTTAATGTTTTTGAGTGTTTTTTCTTTCGGGATAATTTGATAATTTTAATTTTTTTTGCAATAATAACAATAGTCATTTTGTATCTAATATTATTGGGGATAATAAACAACTCAAGAACAAAAAATAGACAAATTTACCTAGGTTATCTACAATTAAAAAACGATACAAGTCGCTTTTGTCTCAATTACACTGTTCCTTTGAAACGCCAAACAAGTCATTATTATTATATGTTTTAATATTTATTGCATATTATCGTCGAAAAATATATAAAGAGAAAAATAAATGACCTCGGATTTTTTTGCAGGAAATAAATTTATATCAGTATTCTTAAATACATTTAATATAATAATATGATGAATAAATATTATAAAATTAAAAAAAACATTTGCTGTGAATTTTAATTTTGTGCTCTTTTGTTCAAGTTTATTTCTTAAAACAAAAAACAAATTGAATTTTTAATATTTAAGATCTAATATTACCCGGGAAAAAATACAACTCAAAAAAACAAAACGTAAACAAATTTGCCTACATTATCTACAATTAAAAAATATACGAGGCACTTTCCGTTTCGACTACACTGTTCTTTTTAGACGGCAAATAAATAATTATAGCACGCAAAAAATTTATATTTCTTTTTTAAAAAAAATTGCAATATTTGTATTTGTAATGTGTCATATCTAATATTACTGGGGAAAACAGGCAACTCATATTTTTTTTTTACAAATTTATCTAGGTTATCTACAATTAAAAAACTATAAAAATCACTTCCCATTTCGATCACACTATATAGTATGTGAGACTAAGTATATGTGTTTAATATTTATTTATTATTATCGCCTAAAAATATATAAAGAGAGAAAAAAAATGACCTACGATTTCTTGCAAAAAAAAATTAATATCGGTATTCTTAAATATATTTAATATAATAATACGATGAATAAATCTTATAAAAAACTTTGGCTTTGAATTTAAATTTATATTTTAGACTCTTTTTTTTTCTTTTAAGAAACGATGACCTTTTTTTCACATGTATTTTTTATTTTTTACTGTCCAAGTCAGTTGTTCTTTTTTAACCGGGTTTCTTTTTTTGTGTTTTTTTTTTAACCAGAGTATCCGTGACAACAAATTCCTAATGAATTATTTCACCTTCTTAGCAAATTTTCTAACAAATTTTATCAAAAGTTTTTTAGCAATAGCAATATTCAATCACATTTTGGTTGAAAAAAACCATTTTTAATGAATTTTATCAATTACAATTATACTAATTAAATATAAAAATTACAAAATACAACATTTATAAAATCAATTAATTTTCTACATAGATAAAAAAAACCAAACGAAGCAGGCAAATCAGCTCGTAGTAACTATAATTCATTGATGAACGCATGCAAGACCTGATCAACAGAGCTACCATTAAGATTAAACATGAAGAGTTACGTTTGGTATTACCATCGAAACAAAGATCGGTTAAATATGATTTTTTTAATTTTTTTTCGATTTAATGATATTAGAAATATTATTTTAAAAAATAAAAATATTACTTTAATATATTTAAATAATTTTTTTAATAAATACCTCTCGTAAGGAAGAGGAATTAACATTATAGCAAATATGCTTCTTCTGTGGAGATGAAAGAAGGATCGTTTTGAAGCTGGCCAACTTGAAATTTGTCGCGGTGATAAGTTGAAGTTAGAAAATCTGGGCCTTTTGTTTCACTATTTACAAGCCAGTAATAGTGTTGACTTTCCTATTATTAAGCCCACATAAAGTCTAGGCCTGCTCTGAGCTGATGCTTATTATATACACGTTGGGTCTTAATTATAAACCCATGACATTCCAATAATAGGCTTTTATTCTATCAATCTCAAAAGCCCATCTTACCGGAAAGAATTCTGTGGGTGTGAAAAATATTATCTAATTTTATATCCTTTTGTTGCTTCCCATTATGATCCAGCATGCTGCTATTAATAATCTTAAAAGGGCTACCCCCTTCAGCATCGAGGCATTGGCTCCGATCGGTAAGAGTTAAGGTCTAAGATTGATTTTGAAAGTATTTTTTATTTAGAAATATATTAAAATAATATTTTATTTTTATTTTTTTTAAATTGTTTTTGATATCAGTACATGTAAATGATCAAAAACACCAAAAAATAAAAATATTTTTGAAAAACACGTTAAACACCTTGATGGTCATATGCTCAAATATGAGAGAGGGGGACGGCATTTATTTTCTGGGGCAGAAAAAGAATACGCCAAACACGGCCAAGGATATGCAGGGTAAGAACAAAAATCTGAAAATTGAAGCTTAGTGGCTAATACTATATTATATAATGCTAACTTTATAATATTCTTCTACATTATTTAATTCTGTCGTGTAGAATGATATTCACATCAGTGGAAGGCAGGACCCTCATTTCCAAATCCCATCATCACATGGAGAGCAGCCCTCTTGTGCGATATCAGTGACTTGGACTCCCGAATCATATGTCATCCCAGGCTTCCAATCTTCGGGCAGGACATTCCGAGCCCAAATCCATTTCCCATCAAATCCAGCTGTAACCACAAACCTGAATTGAAGTGCCCCTGATGGAACCCTGTCCGAGTCCCACACGGCCCCATAGTTCCGGCTCATGAAACCCCAATTTGAAGAACCGACCTGGGAAAGTTTATCCGAAACCAACCGAAAGTAAGCATTAGTTTAAGAATGGCGTTGGGATATGTAATGTGTGCTTCACTGTGGTTAGTTCAAGCTAACCTTAGCAAAGTCAATGGCGACCACTTCTGTCTGACCACCCTGATACAGCAATTTAATGGCCAAGTAATTTGGGTTTTTGCTCGATTCTTCTACTCGGACAGCCAGATTCTGGTTTTTGTATTCACAAGGTACCCTGATCAAAGCAGATTCAAATCAGCAGAAGATCACTTTTTGACATTTTTTTGGTGTGTTTACATTATCATTATCTAACAATGGAGCCCTGAAACATGGACAAAGCTAGCTGTCTAGATTTATGCAAATCCCCATTAATTAGAGTCATATTCTTTATAATAAAAAGGTGTTTGATACTGTGTTTCAAATATTATTTTTTAATTTTTTATTTTAAATTAGATTTTTTTGATATTTTTAAATTATTTTCATATGCTAATGTCAAAAATAAATTTTAAAAAATAAAAAAAATCATTTTAATACATTTATAAACAAAAATCATTTTCAAAACAATCTACAAAACAATTTCAAAACTGCTTACATATTTGACCGTTACTGGCATTTATTGTCCTGGTTTCTCTGTCCCCAGGAATCGGTACAACTTGACTGTATAAAATTATATCAAGTGTGTCCATGCCATATTTCTTCATGTGGTTGGTTTAAACAGCCATTATTACCAGGAGAAGCAACTCATAAATAAAATATTAATCAAATAAATGATCATTAATTTGAGCAACGAGATCAATATCTATAATGATAATTAAGATAAAATAAATCCCTTAATACATGGTCTCACCTTTTATATTCCACTCCCACAATCCCCTGTTTCAAAATGTCCTGGGCCCTATCCTTCTTGGCCATGGCCATGAAGGCCCTGCTGCTAAGAACAAAGTCAGTCTGGTTACTGCGATTGAGATCAGTCACGATCACTCGAGTCCCTTTGCTGCTGCATAAATTTGTGTCTTTGCATCTTATCTGCGAGAAATAATCAATCAATGAAATGATCAGTGAGCTAAACATTCCACCAGATGCAAAGCAAGCAAGTGGCGTGGTCTCTGGTACGAGCCTGAAAACAAGCGCCACATCCAGCTCCATCTTTATAAAGGGAGGAAACTGCAGCTGCGAGGTTTCCACTGTTAAATCCTATCGCCATGGAACCATATCCACAAGCCCCAGCTGCACCAAAAAACACCAGTTAAAAATCTCATTAAAACATGATAAAAAAATGCCAAGGTTGAAAAAGAAATCACGACCCCCTTACACGAGAGTGCTGAGGCTCTGGAGAAATACGCGACCTTGGATTGGTGGACACATCGGTCACAGGCAGCAGCGGAGGAGACGATCAAGAAAAGAAAGCAAAGAAAGAGAGCCATTTGATCAAAACGCCAGAAAGGAAACTAAGCAATGTAGGCTTGTGAATGTAGAAAAACAGGATTGATTAGGAATTTATAGGGCAGTGAGTGCGCCTGCAGTGTGGACTACAGGTTATCGTTAGACCCAAAAAAAAAGGCAGAAAATCTTGATGAACTTTATTATTATTATTATTATGACGCGGTAGAAAATAAAATAAAAATGCTCAGAAGTGGAGGCGAGAGAGCGATACAGGACAGTGGACATTCAAGTAAAAACACGATGGGGTCAAGCACCGACTATTTGTCGACGTTCTTACAGCTGTGGAGTGAGAAAACGAGACTATGAATGAATATGCAAGAGAGTGGTGGGTTTTGTTACTGAAGGCAGGTGGTTGCCTTCTGCACTCCCGCAGTGAAAACGAAGAATTCTTTGGTGAAAATGTTTGCCGACCTTCAATGAAAATGTACAAAAACAATTCTTGGTGAAACTTAAAAGAAGAAAAAGAGAAAATAAATAAAAACTGCAGAGAAGGGAGGGAGAATACAAAAGGGATAATTAATTGCATTTATATGATTAACTTCTTTGCAACTAAATAGCTGAAAAACATTAATTGCATTATATGATTAATTTGTTGGAAGTTGTCACACACTAGCAATTTATTTTTAAAAATATTTTTTATTTAGAAATATATTAAAATGATATTTTTTTATAAAAATTATTTTTAAAATCAGCACATGAAAATGATATAAAAATATTTAATTTAAAATAACAAAAAAAACATTTTTTTTAAATATTTTTAAAACACACTGCCAAACACAATAAAAGACTTCCAGCAACTCTATTTGTTGGAAATAAAACATATGAAGCCAATAAAATATAAAGATGAACTGGACTTATAGCAATCCCGAAAGCAATTCTCAACACTCCTTGTTTAAACATTAAATTCTATTCTATTTTATTAAATTATTTTCAATCATAAAACTTGGTTTGCTGCAACAAATTCTGACTTCATAGTGGATTGTGCTACAATCTTCTCCTTTGAATCTAGATTCAAATGGTATATTAAAATACTTTTCATGTCATCGAGGGAACCGAGATACTATATGAAAAATTATATATCTTGAAGCCTTGACAATTCTGAAGCTTGGCATCATAATTAACAATCCATCTCAGATTTGAATATAAAATCTTTTTTTTATATTGTCATTTTGAATTCAAATCTAAAAAGAACTTTTAAAACGATAAATCTCTCACAACTTAATATCAAATCGTAAAACTGAGTTAATTTTAATATATCAAACTTAATTTAAAAAAAATAATTTATTTTATTTTTATATACTCCTATCTAGATGTATAACAATAATGCACGATCATTGTTAAGGAGTGGGAGTTGAGTGTCAAACAATGTTTTTTACACTCATTTTGCCATTTTATGAGCCTTGTTAGAGGTGCTTACGTGTATGTCACAAAAAATAAAAAGAAAAGAACATTTCGGAGGATCAAAGTGTGGTGAAGATGATCAATGCTTATTTAAGAGTGGGAAGACAAGAACAAATGCGCTTACACTCGTACTCTTTGTCGAAGAATATTGCCAAAATCGAACAGCTGTGTGGGCTTGTTTGATATTTACAGAGCCTCCTGTTTCTTTACCCTCCCATTTATGGGGGTAAGCTATGAAAGAAATGATCATTCACAGGCAAAATTATTAGTTATTTTATGGAAAATATCCCTAGTTAGGCACTACTTGGAAGTGGGATTAAGAGTGATTTTACACGAAAGTTCTTACGCTATTGTCGAGTCATTTCATGCGTCAAGATACATATTTGAAAGTAGAAAATGGGTTCTTTAATGGATCCACTCCCTATCAGTTCCTCTTGACTTTTGCCTAGGTGCCCTTTTCCTTCCATTAAAGTCAAAGTTCCTTCCTGTTCCAACTGTCCTTCTCAAAGATTGGGTGCGAGTGACATTTGTCATCCATTAGGTCATTTGTTTTGGGATTCCCAGTGTAAACCACTAAAATCAGGCATCATTAATTTAAGGCTTCTGGATCCAGCTGCCTTGCCCTGGTCATGGATGCTGTGCTTTTTGGATTATAGGAGGTTGTTCCTGTATCTCGGACGAATGTGTTATGATGGTAAAGAGTTTATGATTTATATAATAGGTTTTAATTTTAAGGTAATGTGTGTATTCTTTATAAAAATTTGAAACAATCAAAATTTACTCGTTCATCTACATTTATAAAATGTGCTTTCTATAAGGTGGGTTTCGTCACATCATAATTTTTTTTTATTCGTGATCGTAGGTAAACCGACCATACATACCTCTGTAGCGGTGGAAATTGGAGCAGGTCCACAGTGCTGTATACTTGGAGTTCACTTCAAGTTTTATAATATAGATTCATGCGGTTCCTTAGAAGATCAGACTCTGACACCTTCTCCTATCTCCATGCTAGCTCAAATCTGGATGCTTGGGATAAAGAAATGTGATGATTGAAAAAAAAATCCTTAATTTGAATTTGAAGTCGCTGCTCATCTGGGCAATTTCTTAATTACTATTTCTCATGGAATAATTTGATGTTTTGACAATAGCTTTCCCAAAATTTTCATCTCAGGTGTTACATTTCTTGTAGAGAAAAAAGTATGCAGACACAATAAACAATAGCTGTTGTTCATTCTTTGAATTTCATATCAGGCATTTGGTGACTCATTTCGCCACATAGAAGCTGTTTGTTTCGGCGTTTCAACCGCCGTGTCGTAGAAATTCAATTTTTTTTCATTTTAAATGAATATGTTTTGATGTTTTTAGATCATTTTGATGTGTTGATGTCAAAAATAATTTTTAAAAAATAAAAAAACATCATTTTAATGTATTTCGGCACGAAAAGCATTTTGAAAAGCTACCGCAACAGCTCTCCCAAACAGACCCTATAATCTAAACTTTGAGTACTCACTTGCAGTTTTTTGAAACTAGTCATAATAAATATCAAATCCGATACTCCAGTCATAAGAATGTGATAATTTAATAGAAATCAAATCAAATTAAATCTATAACAAAATTAGCAATTAATTCAAAATTAAAAGATAAAATTGAAGAAAAAACTTGTCAAACTTGTATCACGGTTACAAAACCAATCTAACCATGTATAAAGCAATATTAAAATAAAAAAAATTGTTGAGTCAATTTGACCACTACAGCTTCAGCATAAAATGATGTCTTGTTGAGCAAAACTTCTACTTCACTTCCTGCAGACACTTGTATCACTGGTTTCCCACTCACCTAGGGGCTTTCAACCACCCCTCTTGCCAAAAAGCGTGCCACACCCTAGAAATTTAATATCATGAACATGGCCCCTCCATTTTCAAAACATTTATATTATTTTTTAATATATTAAATCTTTCAACTTCAAAACCATTCATACCTATCATTAAAATATAATTTTTTATTATTTTTTAATAAATTAAATCTTTCAAGATATGATTTATAATGTTTAACTTCAGTGGTTATCCACTGGAACACCAAAAATGTCATACAATAGATGGCGAGGTTCCACATTTTTTAGAATTTAACAATGCTTTTGCAAGCATTTGGCAGAGTAACTTCTCTCCTCTCTCCCATGCCTGCAAAAAAATGAAGTTCTTCTCTTTGCAACTCATCAAGAACGCGGTGTTCTCTAGCCTTTATACATGGATTAATTCGATTACTTTTCCTGCAATTGCTGGTAAAAATGCTCCATCTGTCATGAGATATAGGATTGCAAGCAAATCATCCCCTATGATCTGAAAGCAATAAAGAACTTCAGGTGTACGTTTGATAAAACGAAGATTTTGTTGAAATAAATTTCTGGAAACGGCAGCACTCTCCAAGGTTCATTTTTGTTTCATCATCAGGAAGAGCATATGCTATAGCTGCGAATTCCGCAGCCCTCTCTATAATTGGAAATCAAGTCAGTCTCACAATTATTTGGATCCCGAAGCAAAATTTAGACTTGAAGAAAGAATATTTCTGAAGCATATGAGCAATTCAAATGTTGCTATGAATATATGAAACGGAGTCCACTAGTTGAAGACACAAAATATCAATTATTTTAGTGTTTTGATGCCAGAGAAAGATCATTTGCTAGCTCGTGATGTAGCAAAACTCAGGAGTGCCTTTTGAAGAATGCGAGCCAAGATCCATCCTTTTGTTTTTAGGGTTCAAGTGATCCATCCTCCATTCTATTTTATTGCATGAAAACCAGATTGTAGAACTCAAAAAATATGTTATCATCTCCAAGATCCCGCAATTAATTATCGAGAACAAACAAGAAAAGATGAACAATAACAAGAGAAATTCTACAGGCTGAAACTTTCAAACCCCCCCTCCTTGAAAAGAAAAGGGAAAACAATTCATGGTACTTACTGCATCCCTATATCCCCTCTCAGAATGGAAATCATAATAAAGCTCAGAGCTTGGATCACAAGGTCCAGAGGCATCACCTGTCCAAAAGTTGGCCTCTTCACCCTCTCTCTATAGTTTATACATTCAACAGAAACACCCACCTGAGGAGAAAAAAATGAATACTCAATAAATCATTTATGGAAACAACTTTTATAAGTGAAAAGGTTGGATAGCTTTGCACTGCACAGAGGAGCTTATTACAGGGGAAGTGAACAATTGATGTAACAAGTTCCGCTTGATAAACTCTCACGCAGTTACCTCATCACGCCATATTTTATATATTTATTATGTTTTTTTTTTTAATTTAAACACAATTTTCACCATTTATCTAGATAAACACATCTAAGAGTTTGAAAAAATAAATTGCTCATACCAAAACACCCAAATGGACCATGAAGTCTAATACAAAAAAAATGATTTTCAGGATTGTAAAACTTACGCATAGGCAAGAAATTACATGGGCCAGATGAGTTGTTGGGACAGGCACACAAAAAACCCACCTCGAATCCTGTTCTCTCTCTTTTTATTATGTTCTCATTGGCAAGGAAGTGGGCACAGATTCAAAATGGATTCAAATAAGAAAGGCTCCTGAAGATAGTATTATGATACTAATTATACGCCAACATTTTGACATCAATCTTGCAGTTTTGAAATTTCGAGCTTGATTGATAAATAGGTGATACTTGAATCTGTCCTCGTGTAAAACATATGGAAAAATTAAAATGCCAGCAATGGTGAGGTTTACGGGTCATCATCCTCATAAAATATAGTATTCGATTTGTAAGAGGTGAGGATTCCAAGAAAAAGGAAGGTTAAGAAAACCTCTCAAAGCAGCAACTTCCTAAGTTAGGCTGGTATGCCGAGGACTTGCTCGCGGGTTTACCTTATTAGAAACAAATCAAGATGGATTTTAAAAAAATTATTTCGCGCAACGAGGAAATCATAAAGCACCGCTGAATATCCTGACCAAGATCGCAAAAAATAATATTCCTTGCATTTCACCACCAGTTCCTTTAGCTGACTTCTTCCAGGAGGTTAGGACTATAATAATGTCACAAGCTGAAAGCTTGTGCCAGCAACAGGCTTCTGATGGATATGTGTTTCCCATTTCGAGCTAAACAAGAAAAAAAAAACTGATGGGGTGTAACACCATGCATATGCTGGCAACTGGACAACATTGCCCGCAATTGAATTGGTCTACATTACACTGAGCAATGAGCATTTCAAGATTAATTAAAATGAATGTGGTTTTTGTATTTTGGCTAGTGGGGTTTGGGCGGATAGCAAAAGATAGGCATAAGCACAGAGGAAATTTAGTGAATTGTTTTTGTTTTCTTGATGGTTGGGGGTCAGATTCCAAACCTTGAAAACCTTCATGTTTTTTGTCTTTGGTTTGAATATGTTCAGTCTTCATAGTTTTGGTCCAAATGATGACGAGGCCCTGCCAAATGACATATTTTGGTAGATTATCTGCTTGCATAAACTTTTTGATATCCTTCATGAATATTCCAACATATGTATATCTTTTACACAGAATTCGCAGAAAAGGAATCCTATGCAGGAAGGGAGGAGGGCCTTGAGTAATCTTGTGCATATAGAAGTTATCAAGTTGTGAGTCAAGAGTAATCCAGCATGATTAGTCTGGAAAAGGTCATCAGAAATGCTAGGAAGTGGCAGAAGATTGTTGCAGTAAGGATTAAAAGAATTTCTTATTCAAGAATCACTGGCAAGATGAATGTGGACGATAACAATCCATCATTTGTTGCTGAAAAAGGCCATTGGAAGCGTTTTGTGGTACCATTAGCGTATCTGGGCAACGAAATCTTTCACAAGCTCTTCAAGATGTCTGAAGAAGAGTTCGGAATATCAAGTGACAGGCCTATCACATTGCCAGGTGATTCTGAATACATGGACTATATTTTGTCACTCATCCAACGAGGGGAAGCCAAAGACTTGGAGAAAGTTCTGACAATTCCATTACCACATGATAGTACTGCTCAATATCAGCTTCATCAGATTATGAACATGCTTGTAAGACATGCTCGTCTTCGAAACTTTGCATAAGCTCCTTGAGCCTCAAAGGCACAAGAGAGCAAGATTGTATTGTAAGAATTTATAATCAATTGTAAATTTCTGGACAAGGTATTTAATTATTCTTCAAAAGGCACAATTCTCATCAAGTAGGAACCTGTGGCTACTACTTGATAGACAGTTGGACATGTTGGGCCAATAGTCCTTATTTTTCAAAGCTTAGAATTGCAACTCTCATCAATCCATCAGGAATGGATTCACATGCCCATGTAGGCTTATCATGCATCTAAATTCTTATGGATCACAATTTTTCGATTTGGCTTGATCAAGAGACAAAAGCTGGACCTATTACTTGACTGAAAACATACAAGTATGCATACTTCCATGCTCCAACTTGGCAAAAATGTCCAGGTGTGAGGGGGCAGGGCAAATGCTCAAATGACACATAATATCCACGGCCAACGTATACTATGGATGGTTTTATGCCTTCGGACAAGTTTTCTTCTTCTCTTGCCTGAATGCCCGACCACCAGTCACTTCGGTTCTTTAGACTGCTTTTTAGCTACGGGGAACAAAGTGATATGAGATCCTTGTTTCTAATCCATCTTCAAACAATACAACTGATCATATATGGACTAGACTCTATGAACCCATAAAGTGGATTGATTGAATCACAAATTTCCTGTTTGCTTGTTCATCCTGACTTTGGGACCAGCATGCTTATATCTTGCAATGCATATGCTTATATCTTGGATGTGATCAAGAATCAATTTTGTTGTCGCAAAGTTTGATGCAAGCTAGGATCACGAGACCAAACTTGGACCTGTATTAATGATAAACCGCTTGACTGAAAAAAAAATACTTACATGCATAGTTTCCATGCTCCAATATTGGCAAACAGCTCCACCTCCCAGAGAACCCCACATTGCCCACCTCTCACATGGTTTTGCTTTTCATATCTGCCTGAACTATTGAAAATGTTGACTAAATTTTCTAGGCTTGTCTATAAATAATGAGTTCACTTCCATTTCCTTCCATCCATCACAAGATTAACATTTCTCTATTCTAAGATCTAGACATCTCTTTTCTTAGATTAATCAGTCTCAAGATGATCACTGCTAAGAAACTCATCAAATTAGCAAGAAAATGGCAGAAACTAGCTGCCATTAGGAGAAGAAGGCTCACATTGCCGCAAACCATGAGCAGTCTAGACTCAGATGACTGCGGTTCATCATCAACGGCAGAGAAGGGTCATTTTGTTGTGTACAGTACCGATAAGAAACGCTTTGTGCTTCCCTTGAATTACCTTAACAATGAAATTCTTAGAGAGCTATTCAATCTAGCAGAAGAAGAGTTTGGATTAACAAGCGATGGACCTATCACATTGCCATGTGATGCTACCTTCATGGAATACGCGATCACCTTGATCCAGCAGAATGTGGCTAAAGATATAGAGAAAGCATTACTGATCACCATAGCTAGCAACCGGTGTCCATCATCTTTGTATCTTCATCATGATGTTAGATATCAACGATTGTCAATTTGTACGTAGCTTCTGAAATACATTACAATATTAGTATCCACATCGAAACATTAATGAAATTCAAGATCTTTTGTCATGTTTGGTTGTCTTCCCTGGACAATAATGGTATTCAACGTATCTCAGAATTATTGAAATTCTACAATAAATTAATCTGGGTCCCTCATTTTTACTACCCCAAGATACATCTTACTCGAAATATAATCCATTTTATGCTCTGGTTGAGTAATTTACTAAATATACTACAAAATTGAGATCTTATTTCACTTGACAAAAAACGAAAAGGATTGGTGAATCCACTGTATGTATATCAAGAGACAACTTTCGATTCATTGGAACAGTGGAAAGTGCTTCTTGGCTGGATTTTTACCTCCTGCTCAGCTTTTTTTAGCTGCCTTTCCCCTCTTCTATTCAGCTTACGTTGGTGCCTTGGTGGGCTCAGGTTAGGAGCATGCTTGTTTTTTTTTCTCTTGGGTTAATTCCCTTCATTCAGCCTGAGGCATTATGTTTTTGGTTTGGGTTTCATTTGTCGGGGCTAGGTTTGGGGCTGTTAGCTATTGGGCTAAGCACAACTTCTCCTTTGTTTCTGTGATTTGCTCTGTCTCTCTCTCCCCCTCTCTCCCAGTTTTCTCGTGCTCCTCTGCTCTTTCTCCATCGAAGCCACCAAGAACTGAGCTGTTATGGTAAGGTGGGACTGCTTTTGTTTGTCTCTTTGCCTCGCAGTGTTGGTTTGGCTTATCAGCTTCTTTTTCTTTGTTTTTGGGCTGGGTTTCGGCTTGCTGTTTTGAGGAGATTCTTTGTAAGGCTAGATTTGGTTTGGGCTGCCCATTCCATCTTCTCTGTATGGGAGGGAGGTGTATAGGTAGGTTTTCATGTAGTTATGTTTGGTGATGCCTGATTTCCAGCCTGGTTTGGTTTGGTTTGCTGTTTTTTTTTTTTTTTAAGAAAATCTATTCCGTACATCCTTGCCATGCAATGTCGATTGATTTGGGATGAGTAGCATGTTACGTTAGCTATGGCAATCATGCCTGCTAACCTAATTGTCACCTTTCACATGATGAGCAGTTGGGGTGGTTTTTAGCTCTTTTGGGCTGTGTCTATTTGTGTCTGATTGAGAAGCTTGCAGAGGATCCGGAGTTTTTTTTGTTATTGCAATCCTTGGGTCTTATGACTTCATTGTTTCTATTTTACCATTCCGATTAAGAAGAAACGACATGGAGTTTGAAGGATTCAGGCAGCCACTGCTCTTGAAAATAACGAGGTCCTTCAAAACATTTTCTTGCCTAGTGATAGTGAAGGTCTTGGCACTCCACTCCCTTAAGCAATTTGCACAACAACTATTGAACTTTCATGGAAAATTGTCACAATTGAATGATATGAAATTGAACTTTCATGGAAAATTGTCACAATTGAATGATATGAAATTGAAAACCAGGCATCCAAGCATGATTAAATTTTATGTTGATTCTGATGTTTCTTTGGTCATGTACAAATATTTAGCAAACCACTACTGCTGACTACTTTTTACTTGGTGTAGATAGTGAAAAAACAATGAGCTTCTACTACTAACAGCTATAGACATCAGTAACGCTTTCTCCATATCTTTATCAGCATTTGTTTGCATCAAGGTGGCTGCATATTCCATGAACATTGCATCACATAGAAATGTTACAGGAGCATTTTTTGGCAAGCCAAACTCTTCCTCAGACATCGCCAGGAGTTCTCTATAGATGTTATTGCTAAGATACGAAATGGGGAACTCGAAGCGCCTTTGATCTGCCACTAGTGACCTTTCATTGTTGTTTGTGTTTTCATTTCCACCACTTCTTGGTATTGATATTCTCTTCCTCTCCAGGGCAGCTAGTTTTTGCCACTTCTCTGCAAACTTAATGAGTTTCAGGGGATTGATCATTGTGACGGTGTCTTGAGCCCTTGAAGTTGGAGGAGGCTGTCAATTCATCTAGCTATCGATCATAAATGCTTGAGAACCACAAAGAACAAATTGCTGAAATGAATCTTCTTGCAGTAATTTGGCAATTTGGTGAGAACGTGGATCTGGCAGATTAGGCATGTGCTTTGCAAGGCATAAAAATGCTGGTCCCCGGTCCTCTCTGGACGAACTACCAAGCAGGAAATATGTGGTTCAAACAACCCTACCTTAAAAGTCCATTGATCAGGTTCCATTTTCAGGAGGTTGTGTTATGCTCTCAAGATTTCCCATTCAACTTCGCATTACTTTGTCTCCAACAATGGAAAGCAGAGTCTGAAGGGACCAAAGTCGCTGATGGACATAGTTTCAGGTAAGATATATAAGCATTCTGTCCCCAAAACATAAAATCATTCATTCATACGGTACCTTGGCTAAGGATATTATGTATCATTTGTCAGGATTTTGAGCTGCATTGAACTAGGGTAGGGTTTTTCTTGTGCTGCTCATTGAATCTACAATTCAATTCAGTCATTCACTTGTTCCTATTTTTGTTGGCCTAGTTTGTCTTCACTTCTTCTTACATGAATAAAGACTTGAACCAGATTATCCATAAAAAAGGCTCACTAGCTTAACTCCCCCCCCCCCCCCCCCCCCCCCCCCCCCCACCATACCATGTTTTGCAGTTTCTTGATCATCCTTGTGATGAAAATAATCCATGAAACAAAAGATGAATAAACATAATCATTTAGCCGAATTATTGAGAAGCACAATTCTGTCAACAGTAGAGCACACTGTCACTATTAGCAATACCACGCCGCTCCAGAGAACTATTTCACATCTTCACTGACAAAAAAACCAGGCCTAATTGCAATTTTGCAACATCTCCTAATTTAGTTCCAAAATTACGTGCAGGTAAGATTAGATTTGGCGTTACCTTTTCCATATGAACGTGACGATTTCTGAGTGCCAAGATTGAGATTGCCAGGTAAAAAATATCAGTCTACAGGGAAGAAGAAGAAGAAGAAGAAAGTAAACAAATCCTATGAACAGAATTATGAGTGCCAAACCAAGATTGAGATTGCCAGTCAACTGTAATTTCCTGGACAGGAGTGGCATTTTTTTAACCCAAAAAAAATAACTTTGATAGTAATTTTACATCGCTCCAGGATAAATAAACCTTTGGTGGATTTTATCCTCAGAAGTCAATCAGATCACCTTAAAAAATATTTTCAAATCATAAATGATATTCAAGATCAACTTTGGATAAACAAACCATCAATGGTTTCATCCTTGGAATTTGACCATAAAGATGATAAAATTACTTAGTAAAAAGATTTTCTGTTCGTCAAATATATAATTATCAGAGTTTTGGTCAATGATTTTATTATTAATGATAAAATGAGAATAAATAAACTAGCATTTGATATTATCTTGGAAAGTTGACCGAAAGGATACTAAGATTTCTTAATATGAGACTTCATCCGCGTGAAGAATATTTACGTGACATGCTAATTGTATTTATTCGTAAAGCAACGTAGAATAAATGAAACATCGTTGAAAATTATTCTAGAAAATAGCTTAATGGATAATATTAATATCTATCTTTTATATCTTTTATATATCTATAACCTCTAAAAAACCATTTAAGATTTCTATTTCAAACCCTAACAGAGACATTGTTAGAGAACTCTCAGCAATGTCTGAAGAAGATTTCTATTTCAAACCCTAACAGAGACATTGTTAGAGAACTCTCAGCAATGTCTGAAGAAGAAACTGGACCGATCACATTACCATGCAATGCAATCTTCATGGAAATGTAATGTGTTTGTTTATAGGATAGTTCGTGTTTGGTACTGCGTTTTAAAAGTGTTTTGAAAAGAAAAAAAAATTAGATTATTTTTATGTACTAATATCAAAAATTATTTTTTTTTTAAAAATCATTCTAATATATTTATAAATAAAAAATATTTTAAAAAATAATTACATCCGTAATCCCAAACAGACATAAAAGAAAATGAAAATAGAAGATTATGTCAATGATTTGAAGTAGATCTTGCCCAGTGAAGGTCAAACCAGCCAGCAGTCTTTCTGAAATGGTCACAAATTTTGTAATTGACCGGCACCCAATTTTATAACTTTAAGAATTTCAATCAGACCCTTTTTTTTTTAATTATTATTAATCAATCGTTGTCTCGAACAAGATGAAAGCACCGGTAAATAATATTAAAATCGCTTAAATTAGATTCTTTAGAACCATTAAAAAAGGAATAATCTCTGAGAAATCAATGAATGCTTTTGCGTTCAGGTTTCATTCTGGTACTACAAAAATAAATCATGTCGAAAGCTCCAATTATCTAGCAAGTTCCAAAATTAATGATCCCAAGAGCATGATTAGTAATCCATTAGTTTATTGGCTCATGCTTGGATTAACTTTTTTATTTTTAAATGCTATATAATATGTTTAAAATTCAATGCATGCAGCTCAAGAAGTTGATCGTAGAAAGAGAAGAAAAGCTGGAAACCTGCACTTACCATTTCCAAACAAAAATTATAGCCACTTGCATCTCATGCATGAAAACAATTTCAATCTCATCATTAGTAAATTTATTTTCCTCAGACAACTTGAACGAATTGTAATGTTTTCTGAAGGTGTTGGCATCATTAGTATAAATTCCTACGCTGCAATGTCTCTCTCTAAAGTACTGTATTTCTACAAGCAAAAAAAAGCACACCACGGTCCATGCCATTCTCTAGTTAATATATACTATAGTCCATTTATCATACTATAAATCTTGTTTGGTCAAATTAATTAGCTGGTCCAGGCTTGCGGCCAGCCGGCAACATATAAATAAATCATGCAACATTATTTTATTTGATCATGAACTACTAATTGGTTATAGATTCTAACTAACTGAAGTTAATGTGTAAATCATTCTATATCTTTATGCATTTCTCCAGAAATATTCTATCCATCCTAAGAAACAAGATAAAATAAAGGTTAGCCCTCCTGCATGTCCAAGCAGAAATGGACAGATTAATTCCCTATCAATAATAGTCGGAATTGATATTCTGGGACTTTATCTAAAAATTTAAATTTTTAGGTAAGATGGTTATTTGACATGGTATCAAAGTTTTATTTACCTAATGATTACGAGTTCAAATCTCATCACCTTTATTCTATTTGATAAAAATTAAACACAAAGTATTGTAGGCTTGTGTATAAGTTTCAAGTCTAAAGGACTTTTACTTAAAGAAATATATTAGAGAATAATATAAATTATATTATGAAAAACTTATATAAAACCTTAAATTTCTAGAATAATGAGATGTTTCTTGATATATTCATCCACAGTCGAACAATTCAAAGCAATTATTGAGATGATTTAAAGTACTGGAAAGAAAATTCAATCGTTTCGGCTGACTTTGCAGAATTAATTATAAAACCTACTTAGTTTATTTTTTAAAAGGCTCTCTTTAGCTTTTATAGTATCCAGGACTAATTCCAAGTGAAAGTCGGGTGAAGATAAGGGCAGTTTTAGTTAATGCATGGCGTATGCATCCCGTCAGCTGACCAATTTTTCTGCAGCCGACGTATATGACCGGCAGTCCGACAAAGAAAGAATCGGAAAGCCACTAGTTTGACGAAGTATAGTTTGGTCTACGGCTGGCTACAAAAAATCTTTTTAAAAAAATTCCACATCTTAAAAACCCTTTTAGAATATTTTGTAACCCTTTCCTTGGACTAAAGAATTGTACGAAAAATCCAAAGTATATTGTCTCCCATTTACACGCCCATGAAGACCATATGAGGGTTTTGAATTTATTTTTTAATGCATAAAATAGGAAATCAAGGTCTATATATATAGTCTAACTTCACTATTTAGTTTGTGGGCAAAGGGAGGACCAAAAGAATACTAAAAGGAAAGAAAATAATGGTTGAAGTTGTTGATGCAAACTCTACTCCCGTGACACCAAGACCAGCCTCAGTGGCACCAACGCCACCGATATCAGCTCCTCCGTCGCAATTTCATTCACCGTCGTTGTCTAGATCACCTTTGCTCACTCCTGATCATATTGCTCCAAGCAAAACACCCAAAAACTCAACCCCGAGAAATGCAACCCCGAGAATTAGAACACCTCGCTTTATTACCCCTTTAGGTAGTCCTATTAGAAGGGCTCTCCAGCTCACAAGACTAGACCCTGAAGATGCTTGGCTTCCTATCACCGAGTCCCGGAATGGAAACGCATGGTACGCAGCGTTTCATTGCCTTTGCTCAGGAATTGGTTTTCAAGCACTTGTGCTCCCTGTCGCCTTCACTGTCCTTGGCTGGTAGGTGAAAATATCATACTCAATTCTTTGATTCAACATGTTTTAGCAGAGAGAGAGCTTATTCATTTTTCTGTTACAGGGCATGGGGGATCATAACCTTGACTGTTGCTTTCGCATGGCAGCTTTACACCCTTTATTTACTCGTGCAACTCCATGAAAATACTGAAACTGGCGTTCGCTACAGCAGATATCTTCAGATTATGAGTGCAAATTTTGGCATGTGTTCATCTTTTTGTTGAACTATTACCACTATATATATATATAAAAAATGATTCAATAAAAGATAATAATAAATTCAACTTACCAGAATATTTTTTTCTGAAACTTTACCTGCAAAAGAAAACTCACCCTGATATAGCTACAAATATAAGAATTATGCTGACAATGTTCTAAATTGTGGCTTCTTAAACAATTCAGGTGAGAAGAAAGCAAAGTGGCTAGGCCTGTTCCCAATATTGTACCTATCAATAGGCACATGTGTGGCTCTAAACATAATTGGAGGGTCAACAGCAAAATTATTTTTCCAGACTGTATGTGGTCAATCATGCACAGTCAAAACACTAACACCAGTGGAATGGTATCTGGTGTTTGCTAGTGCTGCAGTTCTTCTGTCTCAGCTGCCAAACTTGAACTCAATAGCCGGTGTCTCCCTAATTGGATCCATCACGGCTGTTATGTACTGCACAATCATGTGGATGGTTTCTGTTAACAAGAACAGGCTGCCTGGGATTTCATACAAACCAGTTCGTGGACCAATGGAGGTTGATAGGCTTTTTGAAGTTCTTAACGCACTTGGCATTGTTGCTTTTGCATTTAGAGGTCACAATCTTATACTCGAGATCCAGGTACCGAAATATTTAGCTACTTCTCAGATTTCCCTTCTTTTTCTTGTGCCACCTTTATATATTAGCCGTTGAATCAAGCAAGGAAAATGTTTTAGGACCAGTTCTTGCAGATATAGGAAGCATGCAATTCAAGCATGAGCAAGGAACTGAATATGTTACAACGTGGGTTGAGTTTTATTAGAGTTGTTGATCTCTTATGTGGACCCCCCTTAAGGGAAGATGTTAAGGATTTACTTATTTGATCTCGATGGCTGGAAATTTGTGGAAATAAAGGTGATAGTCACTACTAAAAATGGGAGGCGTTTGCAAGGGGTGTTTGCAACGGACGTGTCTAGTGTGTTAGATTTTTTAATTTCGAAAATATGAATGCATGCTCACTAGTGCTGTGAGAGCCTGTCTTAGAAAGGAGTTAAAAATACTTTAATTTTGCAGATTTTTCTTGATTTACCTTTACCCTGAACTCTTTTTTTCCCAATCCTCTGACCAAAGGAAATACTCTGCCAAGTAGCTTTTTGTTTATTTAGTTATTCAAACAGTTTTTCTGAAGTCTTCATCCTTGTCAACTCTTTTTCATGCAAATAGAAAGTCTATGCAGAAAGATTCCAAGCAGCAATAATTGACCCTTGACTTTTGACCTAAAATAAATTAAATATACTACTATTTGATTTTCATTGGTTGAAATCATAGGCATTCATTCCAAGGTAGTGTGTCAAATGTGACATCTGATGTACAGATTATTATAGCGAAAATCATATCATGCTCTTCATTTTATTAAAAGGATTAGAAAGTAAACCTAAATTTCTGAAGCTGTTTTGGGTACAATTTGATGTTCTTTTGCAGGCTACCATGCCTTCAAGTGAGAAGCACCCATCTCGTGTGCCAATGTGGAGGGGTGCCAAGGCTGCTTATACAGTCATTGCAGCATGTATATTCCCCCTTGCAATTGGAGGCTTCTGGGCATATGGTCAAAGGGTACTTCTATAATTTCACATTTACATCTTAATTTCCAAATTAATTTTGGTGTGGGTGCTTTATATATATATCTGAAGGAAGCAAATTTTGTCTTGGTTTTCAGATACCAAAAAATGGTGGTTTGCAATCTGCCTTCTACGCTTACCGAAGGAGAGACACCTCGCAGTTTATCATGGGACTCGTCAGTTTACTTATCATAGTAAATGCCCTTAGCTCATTCCAAATCTATGCCATGCCAATGTTTGACGAGCTGGAGTCAATTTTCACCAAGAGGATGAAGAGGCCATGCCAGTGGTGGCTCCGAGTGGTTTTGAGGGCGTTCTTCGGATACGGGGTCTTCTTCTTGGCCGTTGCAATCCCGTCGATTGGAAGTGTCGGTGGTTTGGTCGGAGGAATAGCATTGCCTGTCACATTGGCTTATCCATGCTTCATGTGGCTTAGAATGAGGAAACCGGTGAAGTATAGCAGAATGTGGTGCCTAAACTGGGGACTAGGAATCATCGGTTTGATTCTTAGTGTGTCTTTGATGGCTGCCGGAGTATATGTTATCAAAGAGAATGATACTAAATTTCAGTGGTTCAAGCCTAAGTAATTGAATAGATATGTAACGTCGAAAAAAAAAGGAATTTTCTTATATAAGTATATGTATATATATATGTGTGTGTAATTGTGAAATTTGTTTGCAGGAAAGCAAAAAAATAATATGATTTGCTTGTAACGTGACACATGATTCATTTATCTTCTGCCGGCCTTTCTTCACTTGCTTTTGCCAATCAATTTAGCCCACTAATTATCTTTTTCGAGTCAAGCCTTATAGTAAACTGGGCTCATGAGCTCTACCGAAGTTAATCGCCATTACTAATTTCGACCCTTGCCATCTAAAATAATACTAACCATCATGAATGATTATCTTTCGGAAAACTAACTCTGTGTTGTTTTTAAGAGTTTAAATTTAGGTCTCGGATTAGATCATCTAATCAATTTCTTCTCCCATTATTCGACTAAGCTAAATTGGCTTGGGTGATAATAGAAATAAAATGTACATGTCATAAGTTCAATTATTCAACTTAAACTCAACAAAAACTTAAAAAAAAAGAAAAAAAAAAAAAAGGGGCTAGCCATCATTCACTCTCGGCTCTCTGGAAGTGGCCCCATTTAGCCTCGGTTCAAGCTTCTTCATCTATTACTGTTGTATTATGGTGGGGTTAAAGTTGCTTTTGAAAATGTTTTTTATTCAGAAATATATTAAAATTATATATTTTTATTTTTAATAAATTATTTTTAATATCAGCACATAAAAATAATCTAAAAACATTAAATTTTTTTAATTTAAAATAAAAAATAATTTTTATTTTTATTTTTTTCAAAAAAGCACTTCCCAAACACCGCTACATGGTCTTATGGGTCGTCTTTCTGCGTTCGATCTTTATAATTCGGCCCCCCTTTATCTTTGATCTTCAATCGAAGTGGGTATATTTTGGCTGGTGATTTTTCATAGGGTTAAGAATAAAGATGATTTCTTCAAGATATTTTTAAGGTTCGTACAAAATGTCTGCACCCAAAATAAGTATCTTTCAATCAAACTTCAATAATTGACCTAAATTGTTGGACTTTTATTGTTGATGACTAAATTTGATACGTCGATAATCAGAGGGGACTAATCATGAAAACATGCTATTAGTTTGATTTTAAAAAAAGATCTCATGAAAGCTGAATTTGTGATTAATTAACAACCTGATTAAAAGAGTGTTTGATACTGTGTTTTAAAATTGTTTTTAAAAAAAGTTAAAAAAAATTGTTTTTATTTTTTACTTTAAATTAAATATTTTGGTATTTTTAGATTGTTTTCATATGATGATGTCAAAAATAATTTTGTTTAAAAAAAATATTATTTTAATATATTTAAAAAAAAACACTTTTAAAATCAATATCAAATACACTCTCAAACATTCAAATTGTTCAATAATTCCATATTCTATCCATATTTGAAAGAATTGATTCAGGTTGTGGACATGATATATCCAGAAAGTGGTGACACTTCAACACATGAATTTAATGGAATGAGGATAAAGAATAATACCTTATTTAAGAATGAATAATAATTGTAGTTTTTATATATTTCTAAAAAAAAGATTATTCCGAGGATCACCTTTTAAGGAAAATTTAATTATTAAACTTATAGAATTAATTCGTTTATTAGTTTTTTTTTAAATGATTCTGGAAAGAATAGTATTATTCTACATTAAAAAGATTTCGTGGAGAAAAATAATTCGCATTCTGCGGTTCTTGATCACAGCCAGAATTCTTTGATCTCTCTTAAATGATGTTTAAGAAAACGCGGTAACTTCGTAGAAAATAACTAAAATATATATTACAATTTATTTTTCAATTAATTAATAGTGAAGAATAAAAAAATCAATTAAAAATAATTAGAAAAATCCAAGTCAACTCGAGTTAACCTATCAAAGCTGGATCATGAAACCAAAATAAATCAATAAAAAACAAATAAAAAAAATACAAAATTTAATTTTCAATAAATATAATATTGAAGGATGCGACTTAAAAGAAAACTAATTGAAAACAAACAAAAAAATCTAATATCAACCTGATTTAATCTGTCAAACTCTTAATTCAGGTAAAGAAAATAAAATAACCTGATAGAAAATAAATATTCTTTGCATTATGTGGTTGTTGATCATAGCCATCAATCTCTCTTAAATGATGTTTCATAGGTTGGGAAATATTGGGAAAATGCTTTTCAAAAAAATTATTTTTTTAATATTTTAGATTATTTTAGTATTTTAATATTAAAAAATAAAATAATATTATTTTAATATATTTTTAAATAAAAAATACTTTATCAAACTTTAAACACCAATGCAGTGACTTATGCTTTAACCACCACGTATATTAATACGTGGCGGATTATATCATTTTTTTAAAATAAAAATTAAAAATATATATTTTGGTATTGCTAATATTATTCTCGTGAAAAATACATGTACAATTGATCTAACCAATTTGTCAAGTCTAAAAGCGACTTAGACACCAAAAAATAGAATTTGACCAAATAAGTTTTACAATGATATTTTAAAAAAAGTTTAGACAGCAATATATTATATTGACCTAGATTAATCCATATTAATATTTAAAAATCACAATTCAGTTTATGAGATCATAGTAACCTTATAAAAAATAAATTAAAATATATATTAAGCTTATTTTTCATTCAACTTAATATTGAAGAATAATAATGAAAAAAATCAATTAAAAATGACAATAAAAGTACAAGTCACCTCGAATTAACATATGAAAGCTGGATCTTGAGACCAGAATAACTCAATAAAAAAAATAAAAATATATAAAACTTAATTCAATAAATCTAATATTGAAGGATGAGATTGAAAAAAAAAATAATTCAAAAAGAACAAGAAAAACTCAAAATCAACATGATTTAACCCGCCAAACTCTTGATTCAGATAAAGAAAATAGGTAATCTTGTGGAAAATAAATCAAAATAAATTATGAAGTTAACCAAATGGTAAATGGTAAAGTTAAAATTAAAAAAAAATCTAATGACCAATGATTTCCTATAATCATTGATACTATATTTTCAGAAGAAATAACAATGAAACTTGAATTCTAAAGGGTTGTTTAGTAGTGTTTCAAAAATATTTTTGAGAAGATTTGAAAATTTTAATATTTATTTTTTATTTTAAATTAAAAAAAATTAGCATTTTTTATTTTCATTTACTGATATTAAAAATAATTTTTAAAAAATAAAAAAAAAATATTATTTTAATATATTTATAAACAAAAAATACTTTCATAAATAACTTCAACCATACTCCAAAATAATCAAGGTTGTCAAAATCATGATTTTGACACGACACGAAAACCGATCCTAAAACTCGGATCGTAAAATCATAAAATCATACCTGAAATTTTTCCATACAAATATCGTAAAATCACAGCTAAAATCATGGAGATAGAAAAATCATAAGTAAAATATTTTCGAATACAATACAACATAATTATAACCATAAAACTTAATTAGTTAAGGTTTATACATGATTTAAATAACTTAAAAATACATTACAAAATAATTATGTCCATAGAATTTTATTAGGTAAAAACTAACAAATTTAAAACAATTATTCTGCTGGTGTGCCATGTAAACTAAAATCAGCTTCATTACCGTCATCTTCCTCGCTATTTTTAATATATTCATCAAAAACATTACTATTGAAAGGATTATTAGTACTACTACTGGTATCAACACCGATATTGCTAGTACTAGCTCTAACTCCAACAAATTATTTCAACATGAACACATGAAAATGATCTAAAAACTTAAAAAAAAAATTTAAAATAAAAAATAAAAAAAAAAATTTTTTGCAAAAAATTCAAGTATAAAATTTCAAGTTAATATATAAATTAATACATGATAATCAAGATTTTTTTTCTTCTAATAAATGCTCTGTGTGTAATGGTTTTTTTTATTAAGAGAGAATTAAGATTCGGCTAATTTTTATATGGGCCCACAACTTTTTAGATTGTTTTTATACATTACCAAACACTTACTTACATTTTTTAAACCTGTTTTTTTTTTAATCTGCGGCGTAGCCACACTACCAAACATCCTCTTCATCACAAGTTCACAACCCATCAACGTCATTTTGACACAGAAAACACAACGCGCACTTTTGTGACCACGCGGTAGCGTAATGGTCACATTTAGGAGCCGAGAACATCATTAGTCATGCATCCACGTTGATGCTTACGGGAGACATATCTGCTTTTTGATGGAGTGATTCGCCTTTATTACGATCATGTTTCGAAAATCATGGTGGTGGTGAGCGTGGTTGGTGAAGCAAGAAATGCGAGATTTCCTCCTTCCACTGAAACTTTTATTGTTTCTTTAATAAAGATGACCCTTTACTTTTTAAAACTACTGAAAAACACCATTCTATTGCTAAGTTATTTGTAAGTGAAATAAAATATATGCAGTTTCTTCCTAATTTATTTTTTATTTTTTATTTTTTCATCCGACTAATTAACATTATGCATGGAATGGAGAGACTAACATAGAACATTTATTTTTATTTTTTCAAAAAAAGAAGAAGCTTCATTATCTTTCATTAATGAGAGTATGAACAAGAGAACAACTACAACTCTTATTCTTATCGTGGGAAAACGAGAATCACATACAATATTAGACTTCGAGATGCTTAGTTAGGTTAAGTCCACAATAGAAGGACGATCAACAATAAAATTCTTTTAAAAGGAAGTCGCCTCTAGCAAGTCGATGTTTACAGAGACCAAAACCAATACACGGTAATGGGATGACAAAGACCAAGATTTAACATATAAAGGTAGTTATTGGTTTGAAATCACTCCCCAAAAATCAACAATCTTAGTAAAATAGAGCCAGCCAGGACTGACCTAGTGTGGGACTAAAATTCTTCTTAATCCATCAAATAAAGAGTTAGGTTTCAAATTATGAATTCATCCCCTTGGTTTTATAATTAATGATGTTATATAGACAAATAATAAGCAAATGGGTTATAAATTATGAAGCTAATTGCCCTGTCGGTGCAAGCATTCCCTCTTGTGGGGGCAAATGGGACGCAATTTCCCAAGTTTTATAGCGGGTGCGCCATAAAAGCAGCAAAAAAGTTATTTCCATATAAGTGGCCACTGACTCGGTGATTCTTTCTTTCCTCGGAAACATCCATATAAGTGGCCGCTGACTCGGTGATTCTTTCTTCGGAAACCACCTGGCTGTTGCTTATCGAACATTGCATGATTAAAGTGCGCAGTCACCTATGAATTGGAGCCAAATCAGAGAAATCACTGCCAAAGCTTTTTAGAATTTAAGGCTCAGAGTAATCTTGATATTTCAGTGTCAAGGCCATTAAAGAATGAATCCGAGGGAGCAAATTCAACCGTCCAACCATTAATTCTTCAAGTGGTAATTGAGATGGACAAATAAGAACAACTATTTACAGTTGAAAGAGATGTTTGCAAATCGATCGGCTCAAAAATTAGTGCAATCCTGGAAGTGGTGTGCCAAAGATATGTTCCCTTGATAGTCTTTTTGTTTATTTACTGTTTGGTAGAAGAGGAAGGGTTCTTAAGACCTCTGAACTAAGATAGGGTAGGACAGCATTTGATCTCAATTTCTTCTCAACCTCTTTCGCTGGGATGGCAATGGATTTCGGGTACTCATAACTTGCGTTAAAATGATATAATTTACAACTATTTAGTATAAGATTAGGTTGAAATACATGCAATTTTTTAAAATCTATAGTTATTTATTTATTTTGAGTCGGGTAGACTAATATTCATATTAAATATAAAATTTGACTTCTTACCCTTGAGTTTTATTTAAAACCTGATTAGATCTGCAAATTTTTCTATCCATTCATGTTATTTTGATTAGTATCTATCAGTTTAGGGTGAAGTTCCTATCCCTATTTTTCACAATGCAAGGTCTTTGATGTGCAAATTGTGTCGATAAAGTCTACGTCTCTCTGTTACCATATCCTATTCTCTCTCCTTTTGTTCTGTGTTTATGTCATTTTTTTAATATAGATATTCGAGTCAACTTGCGCACACATTATCTAATTTCAAGAGTTCTGAAATAAACATTAAATTATTAATCTCCAGTAACCCCGGGAATTATAAAACTTGTACTGGTGATATTTAAAAAACAAATCTAAGACCGAATCACTAAACTGCTTTTAATTGTTTACCTTATTCTTGAAATTAAAGAAACCCAATTGCTTTGAAAGAAATATCGTGCATCTTTATAAGATATTTTTAATGATCATTATATTTTTAATAATTTTTATTCAGACATTAACAAAAAGCTAAAAAAAAAAGGAAGTTATTGTGCCCTCCTCTTAAAATATTATTTATTATAATAATATCTTATATTGTTTTTTCAATTTAGTTTCATATTAGATTTTTTGAGCATTGAATTTTCTCAGTTTTTCTTCTTCTTATCCCTACTTTTCACAATGAAATGGCTTTCCCGTGGTTAATTATGTCAATGAAGTTAACATCTCTCTCTTACCGAACTCTTTTCTTTTCTTTTCTTTTTTGTTTACATCATACTTGAAGTTAAAGAAATCCAATTGCTTTGGAAAAAAGTCACGAGGTTTTTTTTTAATGATCATGGTGTTCTTAACCTTCTTTATTACACATTAACCAAAAAAAATAAAAAAACGAAGGGAAGATGCTTCTATATCTCTCCTCCTAAAATACTATTCTATTAGAGATTTACTTTTTATATGTTTTTAATTTATTTTTAATAAAATTATCTCATACTCGTGATTCTAGCCGTATATTTAATGAGATGACTTGAATTTTAACTAGTTAATCTAGATTGACTTGGTCAATTTTAAAATTCCTAGCATGCTTTTTTTTTTTATAGAAAAACATTAACAATTTCTAAATATTTTGTTATATTAAAAAAATTAATTCGACCTCCATAAATTAATTTTTCTTTCAATCTAAATTTAAACACACGATCCGCACTCGAGCGAAAGCATTTGTTAGAAAAGACTCAAATCGTAATACATATAACCAACCCATTTTTGCAGACGGCCAGGACTTCAATGGTGAACACATGTCCCCGTGTTTCATTTCCCTGCCTTCCTATATATATTTTCGAGAGTTGAGATTCGAGGCCCCTCACCTCATGAAGAGGGATGGTTATATATATATATATAGTTTTAGATTAATTTTTTATATGTTTTATTATTATTTTAATGTGCTAATTTAAAAATAAATTTTAAACAATAAAAAAATAAACAATATTCTGATGTATTAAAAAAGAAACTCGTACTACACTCGAAATAAAAGCCACAACTCACTGATCTTTGAATGAAGACTAGTTGTTTTCTTAACTACAACCTACCTCATAAAGCACAAAAACTACAAGAAAATCAAAATCAATATCAATGGTGGGTCAGAAAGAAATTTACTTTTATATAATAAGAAAATTCTGAGGACAGGAATTCCAAGGAGTTCGGTGTGAGAGGAAGAAATTTCTTTGTTTAAACCACGCTGGCACTTCGGACGTCATGTTATCACGGTCCCTCACAACCGAGTTTTTCTTCCGGATATAGACCCGTGATTTGGATTGGGTTGTTAAATTGGCGAGCTAGCGACTTAGATTTTTTAATATTTTTTTAATATTAATTTAATTTTGTTGGTCTGCCAGTATAATGATTTTCACGTGGCAGGGATAAGAAAATGAATTGTCCGAATTTGAACAATTTAGGACAAGTGTGACTTCTCCTTAAGAAACTATAATAATAAAGAACTAACGAAACACTCATTTATCATTTTATCAACTATAGGTTGACCATTGTTGATGAACAACTAAGAAATAAGGTCGTTTGGTCTTATAAAAAAAAACATTATTTTTTATAATTTTAATATAAACAAACTGAGTATATGTAGGCCTGGCATTTTTTATGAAGATTTTACAAGAAATCTCTATCTACCTTGTAAAGACAACCCTTCAAGAAAATCATTCTTTTACCGTGTGACGCAATCGAATATTTTGAAAGAACTGTGTGGGAGTTATTTTAGAAAATATTTTTGAAAAAAATTAATTTTTTTTATTTTAAATTAATTTTTTTATGTTTTTAAATATTTTAATGTGCTAATGTTAAAAATAATTTTTAAATAATAATAAAAATATTATTTTAATATATTTTTAAATAAAAAAATACTTTTAAAAACAATCACAACTATATTCTCAAATTACCTTGGAATTTTTTAACAAAATTTGGAAGTCCAATGTTCGATTTGTTTTGGAAAATCCTAGATTATACTCCACTCAGGTGGTGGTTAGCACTCGTTTAATAATGGGGAAGCATGACGTCATTATGTGATGTCACTCGTGCTTTATCTTTTTGCGTCATAGTTCAATCATGTACTGTCCGTCTTCTATATCAACACAAGGCATTTCCTCATTCGCATAGCTAAAGGTTGCCGCTGTGACACGTCTCCTCAGTTGCAGTTGCTTTTGTAGAGATCGTCAAAGCAAAGAAAGCCATGGGAGAAATTAGAGATATTGAAAAATCAACTCCCCTCAACCTTCCCAGCACCGCCACCGGCCCTGAATTATCACTTCAAGTCATCAGTGCTGCAGCAAGTTCCATGGTAGAAATGGAGAGTGCTGCTCCGGGAGCAAGCATGGAGGTTTATGATTCCTCAGATAGTTCAGGCTTTCGGTCTGAGGTCAACCCACAAGAAGCTTGGCTTCCCCTTACAGAATCAAGAAATGGCAACACTGTTACTTCCGTTTTTCATTTACTGTCTTCAGGAATTGGGATTCAATCCCTTCTACTTCCTGTGGCATTTTCCACTCTTGGATGGTAAGTCAGGCAAGAGCTTTTTTGTTTCCTCTTTTGACAGATTCTCCTACGCATGCATCAGATAGCTATTTCTTACTTAGTTTTTGACTCTTGATCACATTTGCAGTTTTGGTAAAAAATAGTTTAGAAAAAGAAACAGCATCTCTTTCATTATCATAAGTTATATATATATTCTTAAGCCAGCAATATTAAATGTTGAATCAAGGCAGGTTTTCCAATGTTTGTAGGGCATGGGGAATCATATGCTTGTCCGTAGCATTCATCTGGCAACTCTATACCATATGGGTTCTTGTCCAACTTCATGAATCAGTACCTGGAATTGGAACTCGCTACAGCAGATATCTCCAGCTTGCAATCGCCGCCTTTGGTTAGCACTAAAAGGTTCAAAGTTCTAGGTAGACTTTCTTGTTTTTTTAGGTAACTTATGTTATCGCGTCGGTGGACAGGTCCAAGACTTGGGAAGTTGCTGGCCATATTTCCGGTAATGTATTTATCCGGGGGCTCATGTGTGATGCTGATCATCAGAGGAGCTGGAACTATGGAGCTTTTCTTCAAAATGATGTGCGGAGGTGAGGCTACATGTGAAGACAAGTCGCTGGGAGGGGCAGGGTGGTTTTTGGTCTTCACTTGTATGGCTATAGCGTTGGCTCAACGCCCTAACTTGAATTCCATTGCTGGGTTCTCACTTATTGGTGCGGTCACAGCCGTAGCCTACAGTACTCTGATTTGGGCACTGCCCATCTCTAAGGGCAGGCCTGAAGGTGTATCTTACGATTCACTTCAGGGGAAATCTGACATGTCTGGAATTTGTGATATCTTGAATGCGGTGGGGATGATCGTGCTTGCTTTCAGGGGTCACAATCTTGTGCTTGAAATCCAGGCAAGAATACTCAAATGATCGATTCATTACTAATTCTTACCTTTTACTCTACTTGAATTACTGGTATATATAAAAATTGAAGGCCCAGATAAAAAAATCTGTACCTTTCTTAGCTTCAATATATATAAAAAGATTAAAGGGAATGAGGTGTTTTGATGCAGGGCACACTGCCTTCAAGTTCTAAACGTCCATCCAAAAAGCTAATGTGGAGAGGAGTGACTCTCTCATACATCATAATAGCCCTGTGCTTTTTTCCTATTGCAATTGCTGGTTTCTGGGCTTATGGAAACAAGGTAAGAGCACAGCTTTCTGTTCTACAATCAATTCATCGCACCCCATAAATCTGAAAAATGTAATGACATATCATTTAAATTCAGCATCACGGCCGATCTTTTGCATATGCTAAAATAATATTTGCTGCGGCTTTGGCAGATACCTTCGAGTGAAGGGATGTTGATTGCTCTATTTCTGTTCCATGGACACGATACATCAAAATATGCGAAGGGCCTTGTATGCTTGCTACTAGTGATTAACTGCCTTAGCTCGTTCCAAATCTATGCCATGCCGGTTTTCGATAACCTGGAATTCAGGTACACTTGCATGAAGAACAAGCGATGCTCGAGGCTGGTTCGCGCCGGTTTTCGGGTTTTTTTCGGCGGATTGGCCTTCTTCATAGCTGTGGCTTTTCCATTTTTACCAAGCCTGGCTGCTTTAATCGGAGGAATCTCGTTACCCCTTACACTGGCTTACCCATGTTTCATGTGGATTTCGATCAAGAAACACCATCAGAAGGCCAATGGTTTCATGTGGTGTCTTAATCTAGGACTTGGATGCTTAGGCATGGTTCTGAGTGTTCTATTGGTCGTTGCAGCAATTTGGAATTTGGCTACCAAAGGCCTCCATGCCAACTTCTTCCACCCCAGATGATAGTTCATCACGAGTGCAGGACAAGTTCCAGAGTTTTTTGTATATGTTAATTCACTTACTATATATCAAATTATGCACTTGTTAATATTATTTTATAAAATCTCAACCTTGTATTCTCTAATTATAAAATTTCATTTCAACAACCTGCCTCTATTTGAAGATGGCTTCACTTGCCAATCTATCATTTCATAATTTTCATTATCCTCATCTCAACTTTGTTAGGCGAAAAGCATGAAAAGAATTATATCATATTAAAAACACACCCTGACTTGTCAACTCGAAGAACAAGTATTTTTAAGTGTTATTTTGAGAGCAGTGAATGTTGTTTTTAAAAATATTATTTTGTTTAAAAACACACCCTGACTTGTCAACTCATCACAACTAGTTGATTAGCAGCATGCTGCATGGGGCCTCGATACCAGGACAAGCAAATTGCTGTTCCCAGAGAAAGGGATGGAAGCGAGAGCCGCCACCACCACCACCACCCAGTCTCCAACCACCCTGGTCCCCAGCTAAATGGACCATCGTTGGTCACCATCCATCTTTTTTCTTCTCATCAGAAACCCACCATATAAAGCCTTTTATTACTAATATACTAAAAGAGATCGGGGGTTGGCACTGTAGACTAATATACTAAAAGAGATCGGGGGTTGGCACTGTAGATTGGACATTTGTCCTCGGTCCTTCGCGGGCGTACATGCGCCTTTTTTTTTGTTCTATTTGATGAAGTGGATTAACGCTTTTGCCCCTGCAATCGCAGCAAAAAATCGAACAAACTCGGGCGCGCACAAAAGAAAAGAGAGAAAAAATCCAGAAATCTCAATCAAGGACTATAAAACCAACAGATTTGCAATCGCAGCAAAAATCGAACGACCTCGCGCGGGCACAAAAGAAAAGAGAGAAAAAAATTCCAGAAATCACAATCAAGAACTACAAAACCAACAGATCATAAACCTCAAAACACAAAAAAATAAAAATAACGAATGAAGTTTGTTTCCATCTGTGATCCCACCTTGGTAAATTTCCTGGAGTTGACTCAACTCCACTGCAACAAAAACTACTCCACTTCTCAAAATCTACACTCAAAGCACATATTTTTAACTATTTATCTCTGAATCTTCATCATATGTGTAAACGAACACGCAGAATGAGAGTTACGGGAAGGAAAAAAAAAAGCAACCACACCAAATCACTCAAAGTTTCAGTCCTTTTTCTTTACTTTTCTGTTTTTTGCAGCGAAGATTTAAGTTCTAATGGAGAGAAACCAAACCAGAGAATGAGAGACGTTTTGGAGCAGAGAGGAGGTAAAAGCAGGAAAGAGGAGAGAGAGGGAGATTGGAATGGAAAAAAAGAGAGGAAAAGGAGGTATTTGTATTTAGTTTTTAAAATAATTTTTATTTAAAAATATATTAAAATAATATTTTTTTATTTCTAAAAATTATTCTTAATATCAATACATCAAAAATATTTTAAAACATTAAAAAAATTAATTTCAAATAAAAAAATAGAATATTAATTATGTATATAATATTTATAATGACAACTATAAGAATTGTAACAAAAATTCATTGGTCAATATTATTTTTTTTAAATATAACTTTTGCGTCTTTTTTTATTTATGATATTTCAGCTCTCATATTACATAAAAAAATGAAACCACACATTGACAAGACAAGTGGAAAAAATATGTCAAATTATCTACAATAATAAAACAAATTGCCCTATATTTCGCCACATCCAGCACCAAATTTTTGAGCATGTAACAGAATTGTTAATGGTTTTTTAAAAAAAATATTATACATCTGAGTTAAATAATCTACTTAAAAAATTGAAGATTATGTAGTTTTTATATGTATTTATTTTACTATAGATAGGACATTTAGAATAATGATAGTAATTATTTTTAGGATTTTTTCCTTAAAAAATAAGTGAGACTAATTATATATTATGATATTTTTTTTGATATTAACGTCTTAAATGTATATAAAAAATGATTTTTTTTCTTGATCTTTTGTTAAAGTTTTTAGGATTTTTTTAGTCTTTCATTTATTTTATTTTTTTCATTATTAACACAACAACAACAACAAGAATAATAATAATAATAATAATAATAATAATAATTTCAATTATTTTTCTTACTTACTCTTTTGTTAATGTTTTTAAGTTTTTTCCTCTCAGGATAATTTGATAATTTTTATTGTTTTGACAGTAATAGCAATGATAATTTGAGATATTAAGACTTCGATGTTACTATTTTTATAATAGGGTGTGGTGATCTGTTTTATTATATTAAATTTTGTATATATAAATATTATATTTTAATTGTGGACCAGCGAATCCTATTAATTTCTTTAATCCCAGCAATTATAAAAATTGCTTGCTCAGCCCGCAGCGTAGTGCGGTCAATTTCTGTAATTTTCAAGTCAAATGATTATTTTTTCAGCTAATAATTTTTATTTTTGCTTTATCATTTATTTTATTTTTTATTTGCCTTTTCTTTTAGTTTTTTTTATTTTCAAGTTAGATGAATTTTTTTTACCTGATAATTTTGATTTTATTTTTTTGTTTGATCTTTTTTTAAAGTTATTAGGATTTTTTTAGTCTTTCATTTATTTCTGTTTTTTTTTCATTATTAACACAATAACAACAACAACAACAACAATAATAAATTTAATTATATTTCTTACTCTTTTGTTAATGTTTTTGAGTGTTTTTTCTCTCAGAATAATTTGATAATTTTAATTGTTGTGGCAGTAATAGCAATGATAATTTTAGATGTTAGGACTTCGATATTGGTATTTTTATAATAGGGTGTGGTAATTTGTTTTATTATATTAAAGTTTGCATATATAGATATTATATTTTAATTTTTGACCAACAAATCCTATTAATTTTTTTAATCCCAACAATCATAAAAATTGTTTTCTCAGCCCGCAACGTAGTGCGGTCAATTTTTTTAATTTTCAAGTCAAATGATTTTTTTTTTCTGGTAATAATTTATATTTTTGTTTTATTATTTATTTTATTTTTTTATTTGCTCTTTTGTTAATGTTTTTAGATTTGTTTTAGTCTTTGATTTAATTTTGTTTTTTTTGTTATTAAGGAAATAATAATATTAATATTAAGAATAATAATAATAATTTTAGTTTTTGTTCTTACTTGTTCTTTTGTTAATTTTTTTGTGTTTTTTTCTCGAGGTAGTTTAATAATTTTTATTGTTTTGACAGTAATAGTGATGATAATTTTAGAAGTTAAGACTTCGATGTTACTGTTGTTATGATAATGTATTTTGATCTGTTTCATTATATTAAACTTTATATGTAAAAATATTATATTTTAATCTGAATAGTTGTAAAAATTGTTTGCTCCGCCTGCAACGTAGTGCAGGCATTTAACTAGTTAATCTCTGTTTGGTAAACATCTCCGTCTCCTTTTCTTCATTTGGTAACTGCACTATGGAGAGGTTGCTGCCGGTGGTCCTACCGTTTTCTCTGGTCCACCCCACCTCCTCGTGCATGAAATAGCTAAGGGTGACTTGATGATCTTTATGCATGAAATTTGTGTTTTAGGCGAAAAACATTTGAAAGATTCTTTTCATGAACTGAGATTTAACCTCAGTTTTTAATAGGCCCACAATTATAAAAAAACTATAGGACAAGGTTAACCAATCACATTATCTTTGTGTGGTTAATCTCAACCACATAAGCAACTACAGAACCAAACATTTATTTAAAAAAAATGTTTTGGAATTGTAGTGTAACTAGAGATTACAAAAAATTTAAGAGTTTGGATATTTGGTTAATTTTGAGAAGATTTATCCACCTAATTTACTATTAAAGCAGATTTTCACGGAAAGCAACAATTTGTTGCTTTCCGGGCGTTTCAATGGGGGCTGAGAGTGGGGCTAGGAAATATAAAAAATATATTTTATATATTAAAATAAATAATAATATATTTTTATATTTTAAAAAATATATTTTATATATTTTTAAAATATAATTTAAAATATAAAAAATATATTATTATTTATTATATTTTTTTAATATAAAAAATACATTTTTAATATTAAAATAATCTAAAAATTAACTACAATAAATAAATATATTAGAAGGAGATCACAATATAATTTTTGTCTCGCAATCCTAATTTTGTTTCAAATGATATTTTTACTATATGTTATTTCGGGATCGCAGAGGCCTTCACGTATGAATTTATAGTTCGTGATAAAATTACAAGTAGTTTGATGAGAGAATAAAAACAAGTGTTTAATTTACTTAAATTATTAATTATATTTTATTATTATAATTATTAAATATTTAAATACACACACACACTTTAAAGTAATTTCACAAGTTGAAAGCAATATGAAAAGCTTGGTAACTAAACACTTGAAACTTCTTTTCATTAACTTCAAACTCAATCACAGTTTTAACCAAACACTTTAAAAATTATTTTGAACTGTAGCTAAAGTGCTTTTCATAAAACTGTTTTTTTTAAATCTCGACCACAAAAGCAAAAGCAATACCAAACACACTCAAAATCATTAATTCTAAGTACAGGAAAACTTTCAATAAATTATACTTTAATTGATATAATATCTCTATTATTATTTAAAAAAAAATTCGAACTTTTTTTAAAATTAAAAAACCAGAGTAGAGAATTTCTCCTGAAAACAAATCAAGCAAACAAAATCCAGAAACCTTGACATTATAATAAAAAATCGTGGAGAAATATCTTTCCATTTAAAGCATTAATTTATGATTGTCGGAAGCCAAGTTAAATTTCGCTTTTTCTTCAGTGACACCATTACCAGATGGAGCATGAAGAATATTTCCATCGTTAAATTAATTTTATAAAACAGGAAAGGAATAGGATGTCAGTGCTGGTGTCACAAGTGATGATTTCTCATGCTGACCTCCTGAGCATTAATGGTCTATATAAACCTCTTAATTACTTCCCGAGCCTCTGTAATCTGTAAGCCTTTTCCTTTTCTTTTTCTGGCTATATATTTCTCACGAGCCTCGAAGCTCGAGCAAGGATTGGTGCACAGCACCGAGCCAGCAAGCGAAGCAACAGGCTTGATCAGTGGTTTCCATCGAAGATGGACGACCCCCAAGAGGCTTGGCTGCCTATTACTGAATCGAGAAATGGAAATGTCGTCACTGCAGTGTTCCATTTGTTATCTTCAGGAATCGGAATCCAAGCCCTTCTACTTCCAGTAGCTTTTGCCACTCTCGGATGGTGAGTGACAGCATCTTATATAATAGGGTTGTTAATTATCTGTTCGATGAGACCATTTCTCAGACTTTTCTGATCATAAAATGTGTTTGCTTTTTTCCACAACAACAAGAATCGTTTCGGGATGGGAAAAGAAAGCCTTCAAAAAGGTGTTTCTCGGCTTCCAAACAATCTTTGCAAGGTTGCTGTTTTTGCAGTTTAGTAGCAATACAGTGTTTGAAATTTATTTTAAGAACAAGTGTTTCCAATTAACTTCCTTTTGTGTCACTTTCATTTCTTATTAAAGGCAAACAAACTATGGCCATCGTGTTCTTTATTATTATTATTGATAACCAAATGGTATTAAAGGCTAACAAATATAATTAGTTTTTATTTTTTTTATTCTGAGAGTTCAACTAAGTGGTTCGGTTCTGGATTTGCTTTATAGAGATCATAAATTCAAGTCTCACAATTTTCAGGGTTACTGAAGACTGATAAATGACCATTCACTTCAGGATTCATGAGATTAATCAAGATATACGCAAGCTCACTTAGATATCTATTTTTTTAAAAAAAAGTTTTAAGAACGAAGTGTTAACTCCAATCCAAATCAATTTCAATGGTTGCAGGGCATGGGGGGCAATATGCTTGTCCCTAGCATTTACATGGCAGCTCTACACCATATGGATTCTTGTTCAATTGCATGAACCAATTCCTGGAAGCAGAACTCGCTACAGCAGATATTTGCAGCTTGCAATAGCTGCCTTTGGTTAGTTCCACTTCCACCCAAAGGGACCAAATTCTTCCGATCCATTGCTCATCTTATTCTTTTTTTAACTTTATGTTAACATTATTACGCAAAATCTACATTACTAAACGAATCACTTTGCACAATTGGAATTCACAACAGCAAATAAAAATAGAGATGTAGCTAAAACTCAGCACAAAACTGAATGATGTATACTTTTTTTTAAAACTACAAATATATATTGAAAAAACATGCATATATAATTATTTTTTTCTTATGCTTACTTTCAAAAAAAATAACTTATCAGTTTTTTTTTTCTATTGGATTATCATAATCTTATTATTTGAGTAGCAAATTTAGTTGGTTGACTCAGGTTATCTCGCTCCTTATTATCTAGGTTTAATATCTATTATGTTAACTTTGATCGATTCGGATTGATTCCCCCCTTTCTTGAAAAAGATTTTTTTTCCATGATGGTTAATTTTTTATTATTTAATTTTTGTATGTTTGTTTTTGTAGCCTTTTTTTTATCATCTAATGGATAGAAAAACAACTTATTTAACTAGTTAGTGCTATAACCCGAGTCTTAGAATTTATTTAAAAAAAAACATGTATGCAGAAATTAAATTTAATTTGAGTGAAAAAAATAATACGACCCCATGCTAGAGCTCGAGAATTTACCTATGAACTAAAAAATAAAGACGCTTTTAAATCTTCATATATTTATTATTTTAGTGTAAATCGTAACATATAGAACAAAAAATAAAGAGACTAAAATATAACCATATGGTTGGCTGATTGATTAACCCTTTTGATGTGAAGTGACCCAGTGCTAGAACGAAAAAAGCCATGCTTAAGAAGTTGAGAACTCAAAATCATAAGATTTATTGGGGTTTAAGGTATTTTAATGTGGTTTAAGATGTTTATGAAAATGTTTTTTTATTCAAAAATTCATTAAAATAATATGTTTTTTAAAAAAGTTATTTTTAATATCACCATTTAAAATGATATTTTTTTAATATTTTAATTTTAATTTAAAATAAAAACTAATTTTTATTTTTTCAAAAAAACGGAGTGTAAAACTTCCTAATAAAATTTTTAATAACAAAAGAAATATAGCGACACTTTTCTGGTGCCGTCGCTGGTTTTAGAACTGCCCCCCCTATGTTATCGCTGCCGTTCGTCTCTTTTGTTGGAGTGAATAGGTATAAATCTTAAATTGTGTGTGAGCAGGTCCAAAGCTTGGAAAGTTGCTTGCAATATTTCCGGTGATGTATCTATCAGGGAGCACATGTATCATGCTGATTATAAAAGGAGCTGGAGTTATGGAGCTTCTCTTCAAACTAGTGTGTGAAGGTGGGGCTACATGCGATGCCGAGTCATTGACTGCGGCTGAGTGGTTCCTGATCTTCACTTGCATGGCTATAGCATTGGCTCAGCGGCCTAACTTGAATTCCATTGCTGGGTTCTCACTCGTCGGTGCATTGAGCGCCATTGGGTATTGTACTCTGATCTGGGTGCTGCCCATTTCCAGGGACAGGCCCAGTGGCGTGTCTCATGACTCGCTCAAGGTGGAATCTAGCATGGCTGGAATGCTTGATGTCTTGAATGCAAATGGTATAATCGTGCTTGCGTTCAGAGGTCATAATCTTGTTCTTGAGATCCAGGTAAGAACGGGAAACTGCTGCATTAGTGAAAATTGAGATCAGTGTGGTCTTTCCCATTAAGATATCTCGAGTTTAAATCTAAAAAAGCCCTTAGTTCAATCTGATTATATATATATTTCTCAGCTTCGGCGTTAAGATGGAGAATACAATGTTTGGTGTTGCAGGGAACACTGCCAACAAGCTTGACAAATCCATCCAAAAGGACGATGTGGAGAGGGGTTAGTGTCTCGTACATGATAATAGCCATGTGTCAATTTCCTCTAGCAATAGCTGGGTTTTGGGCTTATGGGAACAAGGTAAAAACACAATTTTCAAGTGTGGTGCATCCATAAACCCGATGAATTGTTGAAAGTCTAGCATTTCGAGTAAAAACATGTCATTTTGCTACAATTTCAGCATCTTGGGGAATCTTTCGCATATGCTAAAATAATATTTGCTACCGCTTCGGCAGATACCTCCAAATGGAGGGATGTTGACTGCATTTTTTCAGTTCCATGGACACGACACTTCAAAATCTGTGAAGGGCCTTGTATACTTGCTAGTAGTGATCCACTGCCTTAGTTCATTCCAAATCTATGCCATGCCAGTTTTCGACAACCTGGAATTTAGGTACGTTAGCATGAAGAACAGGCGATGCCCTTGGTGGGTTCGGTTTGGTTTTCGGCTCTTTTTCGGAGGATTGGCCTTCTTCATAGCTGTGGCTCTTCCTTTTTTGCCGAGACTAGCTCCTTTAATTGGAGGGATCACGTTGCCCTTAACACTGGCTTATCCATGTTTCATGTGGATCTTGATTAAGAAACCCCATCAAAAAGGTCACGCTGCCGAGTGGTGTCTTAATCTAGGTGTTGGATGCCTAGGCATTTTCCTTAGTGTTCTCATGGTGGTTGCCGCAGCATGGGATTTGGCTATCAAAGGCCTGCATGCCAGCTTCTTCAAACCCCTCTGACAACTGATAATTACAGAGCAAAATGCTCCGAAACTTTAAAGTATATTATTGATACACGTAAAAGATCAATTTATGGACTCGTTGACATCGATTCATATAAATTGGTAATAACCCATTCACATGATCATTGAATCTGAAAGCGACAATCCCCAATTTATCACCGACTGCCATGATCAACTTCCAATTCTAGCAAGTGAAAACCAATTTTACCAAATATATATATGTTTTAAAAATTACTATTCAAAAACTACAACTAAATCGTCGACTCCATTATCACTTGTTGAACCCAGGCAAAGGTGTATTATCCGCTTATAATCAAAACCCAATAAGTTAACAGCAAGGCCCAAGTTCCCAGCCAACAGCCAACGTTTAAAAGAAAAGTTGAACGGCACACTGCAAAACCATCTGAAGCCCTTAAGGATTAGCTCCGATTTTCTGTTCTAAATCTCTGTAACAATGTGGTTCTGAAATTTACATTGCACAATTCATCTCTGCGTTCTTCGAGACCAATTTAAATCCAAAATGAAACGTAGAAGATACCAATACTATGGATGGCAAAAGAATGAACCGAACAAATAACAGCAAATATGTCAATTGAGAAAGTGAAAGTTACAGCTTACGAAGCCCCTCTTAGCTTTGCATCATTCAGTGATAAACACATGCATTTGTCAACTTGTGAGGCTTGCCGAGTTTTTGGCCAGTAAGAGTAACAGTGCATCTAACACGCTTATAAAACTTTGACTTGACCAATCTTCCCAAAATGTAAGCCCTCGACCTCAAGACGAATGTCAGGTTCAGAGGCAGAGCAACTTTGTTCCGATGCTCTCTAGCATTAGAAAGAAGGGGCAGCCCACCATAGAGGGGAACTTGGGAACCATGCACCACCGTCGCCACCGTCCTCTTGCTCTTCCTCGATTGAGAAAACTTCTTCATCTGTTTTACCAATCCACAACATATTAAACAAGAAGTTGACGAAGGAAAAGCACACAGAATTCGGACACTATTTTTCACAGAATTCAGTCGTTGCATGCTTGACATGTTTCACAAATTACAAAATTGAGTATGAAATGTGAATTGAATGAAGGTCCACATGCATGAATAGATATGTAAATGAATCTCAATGACATTGTCTCCTCGCATTGCAATGACATGATTTTTACTCTCCCAGTCTAACAAACATTCTGGGACACAAGACACTTTAAAATCCCATACGAGTCCAGCAAGTGGGACAGACTTTTCAGATGAACCATGTTAGAGAGTGTTCCTTCCAAGGCCCGCAACTCAATGCAGATAAAAAATGACATGACAACCTAGAAAAAGAAAAAAAAAAGAAACCAGATTCATCCAATGCAATCCATCTGTTTTACTAGGAGCATGTTTGATTTTAAGTTTCAGAAACAATATAATTTTTATTTTGTTTTTTTCTTTACTCACCATTATTTTTTTTGTTTGTGTTTTTAGTTGATTTGATATGAAAAATAATATGTAAAAAATAAAAAATATATTTCAATATATTTCTAAACAATTTTATTTTTTTGTTAAAAAAACACTCATTCATATTTCGAAACACCATTTTCCAATTAAAGAGGACAGGCTTGCAGGGTATCCAAAACCCAGAAGTCCTTCCTTAGGTTAAAAGTCCTACTACCAAACAAAATCTTGAGCCTACAAATGCCACTCACAATGACCATCCTATCCTTCCTCCATGAGCTGTTATCGAAAATCAAGGATAAAGCAGATTTTGGAGGGATGCGAGCACTGTAGAGTTTACCTGTCCAGAGGCAAGTTTCAGCTGGAAATAGTGGATTTCGAGAGGGGTAGAGGTGACATGGACGGTAAAAAAGGTAGCGGCATTTTTGTAATGAATCTTGACCGTCGAATTCAAGGAGAGCATATCTGTTGGCACTCCTGAGTGATCATTCCCTGCCTGAACATAAAAATTCTCGAACACCATGCTCTGCTTGAAAAGAACGCCCAAAAAAACACCTTTTTAATCACTTTTTATTATTTTATTACTGAGCACAAATTGCTTTAGTTATTTTTAATCAAAATCAAAATCAAATAAATTAATAACATAATTAAAGGCTAAAAAGAAGGGATTACGCAAACCAAAAAAAACAGCTGATCCTAATCCACATGAATAGTTCCCCTGTGCCCTATGCATCATCACCAACTATTCCATTTCCCCACAAGCCCTCCAGAAACCGACTCGTTTATTTGACACGGAAGAGACCACCGAGTCAACTCGGTAATTTTTCATAGAAAAAAACTTACCTTGACTGAAATTTCAGGCTCGTAAGCCTTGCTAGCACCCCACAAGATCAGACAAAAGACAGTGAACAGCAGAACAAAGAACAAGAACCCAATGAAATACAGTCTCACGTTACGTGCACCACTCCCCCAATCATCACCATCCATGTCACCCTCAGAACCATCATGACCAGCACCATCTTGGTCACCAATCCTTATATGTTTCCAAGCAGGTAAACTTCTAGGGATCTTGAGTGAATTGGAGAATATTGACGTGGAAGACTCGCGAGAGTGGTGAATTGGTGAGCTGTGGTAGTAAAGGTGTGCTGGTGACACGATTGGGCTTGACCCATAAGACATTTTCTCCGCGTCATGGTTTGATGGACTTTGAACGTAGTATATCGGCCTTCTTGGTGACCTTGGTAGCCATGAGTTGTCAAGGCTGGTTCCGTCCGAGTCCGTCTTGGCGTGCATCTTCCCCTCCCCTAGAAAACTGCTTTGAGAGAGATGAATGAGAAGGAGATATGTGTGTTTTTTGTTAGGGTTTGTGGGGTTTGGTAGAGGAGAGGGAAGGTAATTATGATAGGATGCCAAGAAAGGAATGGGCAAGCAATATCAAGCAAAGAAACCTGACACAGCGAGAAGGTTTTATCAGGGGCTTTAATTTTTGAATCACGAGAGGGAGTAACATGGAAAGTGTATTAAAATCTGCTGCCATGTTAAATGGGTCCCACCTCGTGTAGGGCCTACGCTAATGAATATGAACTACTATTCACCATGATCTAAGCCATAAGCCTAGTGGATTGGTCTGTGATCCCTTTGAGCACATTTATATCCTCGGGAGAATGTAAGTTTTGATGGGTACTATAAGCCCATCAAAGTTAGAATCTTTTTGTTTCACTTCACATTTTCGTTGTATCTTTCATCTCCTTATATGTGTTTCGGCTTCGGATTTTGTGGTTGACGTTGGCATGTGTAAGAAAGTGTAGATTTCGAGCTAAGAAAATGGATGTGTTAAAGCTTTTCTTTTTTATATTTGAAATGGGTTGCGTTCCTTGGTGGGATTGTTATTACTTGCTGATTGTTGAGTAACATTTTTGTGGTTGCTTAGTTTTCATTTGAATAGTGATTGCTTTGTTTTTTTTTGTTGGCTGATGATGAAGCAATGAAGGTGCGTGTTCATCTTAGGTTAATTATAAAATAAATTAAAAGATATCAGTGTTTCACTATACCTTGTGAGTTAAGATATTGTGGATTATAATAGTATGTTTTTGAGTCAGTTTGGTTTTTAGGTCAGTTTGGTTGGGTTACCGGTTTATTGATTTTTTTATATTTTTTCACAGTAAAATAATCATTATATCCCTAAAAAAGATAAAAATCAGTTGTAGCCGAGGGGTGTTGTGGTAATTGCACGGTAAAATAACAATTTTGCCCTTCAATAAGACAAAAACCATGGCTTATCTGCGGGGGTGTTTCAGATATTTCATATTTTTTGAAAAAATCTAAATACTAATTTGCCCCTCGATAAGACAAAATTGAAGATTTGACTGTAGGGGTGTCTAGGTAATTTATTATTTTTTAATTATTTTCTGCCGAATATTGTGTGCGCGTGTCAGTATTCGACCTCACGCCCACTTCATGTGGCGCGTGCGACGTCTTCCAGTGGCGGAAAATATCCATCTAGCATCTCACCAGATGCTTTGCCTTGTATTATTCCTTTTGGTGTAGTGTGTCATGTCCCAAGGTGGTCGGATTCGTGACGGTGGTCTGTTGAACTTTGTTTGACCCTTTTCTCTATCTTGCATGCTAAAGTACAGGGCACACCCCTAATTCTATGGTGTTTTCATTTCAGTCTCTTATCTTTTAATTGTTTTGCATGACCTAATGTCCAATATGTAAGTTTTTATTTGTTTCAATTGGGTCTTTCGATTGAAATTGATTATATATTTAGGTTTTAATTCGATCCTTATTCTTTTAATTTCCGGATTGGTTTTAAATCCCTTAATATATTCGGTACAAAAATTTTGATTTTTTCAATTTTGTCCTTTAATTGAAATTGATAATATATTTGGTTTTCATTTCGGCCCTTATACTTTTAATTATTTATTTTAATTCCTTTATTTTTTTTACATTTCTAAAATAGTCCATATTTTTGTTTATGTTTATATATGTGTCCTCTTAGCTTTGGTTTTTTTTAATTTTTATTATTTTCTTATTTATTGAGGTGATATTTTTTTGAAAAAATTAGTTCTTAAATTTTAGTTTATGTTTATGATCATTTGAAAATTGATATTTTTGTTTTTTTTTCTCTATGTTTTTTCTTTTGATTTTTTTATTTTATTTTCAAGTCAAATGATTTTTTTTCAACTAATAATTTTTATTTTAGTTTTATCATTTTTTGTTTGCTCTTTTGTTAAAGTTTTTAGGCTTTGATTTAATTTTGTTTTTTTCATTATTAATGCAATAATAATAATAATAATAATAATAATAATAATAATTTTAGTTTTTTTCTTGCTTACTCTTTTATTAATGTTTTTGAGTTTTTCTTCTCGGGATAATTTAATATTTTTTATTGTTTTGTTTGTGATAATAATGATAATTTTAAATATCAAGACTTCGATGTTACTGTTGTTATAATAGGATGTGTTGATTTGTTTCATTATATTAAACCTTACATATAAATAATATTTTTTTTAAAACTAGAAAATCCTATAATTCAAACAATTATAAAAATTATTTAATCGTCCGCGGCATAGTGCAGGCAATGATACACACAACTTTGCAGCTTTGTAATTGCTTGATTTCAACAAGAAACCTTTGTGCCATCTGCTAACTAGACTTTGCATTTTCAATAAATCAAGAATGAGATTTCTAGAAAAGTGGTCATTGATTTACGAATCAATCGAACAAGTACTCTTTGTATAATTTCATTTTGCTTTTTAATCCATGTTCCTGTAGCAACATGCACGCTAATTCTATTGACCATCTTTCTTTTTCTTTGGGGAAAAATGTTGACAGTGCTTCTCTGTTTTGAAGTAATCTCCATCGAGATTTTGTTGCTTTCTCTTCTGCTTTTTTTCCCTCTCCCACTGTGCTTTTCAACTGTGGTCTGGTGGTTGGTTCTTTGTCTAGCTGGTTTGTTCTTCTTTTGCCATGGTAATTACTCGAAACATGACCACACTTGTGTTTTTATCATATCTATTCATTAAAGGTTTTCTATAAGAACTGGGGCAATTAAAATTTATTTCAGCAATAATTGACATCGCCTTTCTTCTGTTTAATTCACCTAGCTACGTGGCTTTAAGAACTCATATTGCAGTGATCTAAAACTCAGTTCATGATATATATTAATATGGTTTCTACTATGTTTCAAAAATATTTTTGAAAAAAATAAAAAAAATTAAATCAAATATTTATGATGTTTTTAAACTATTTTCATGTGCTAATGTCAAAATAAATTTTAAAAATAATTTTGATATATTTTTAAACAAAAAACACTTTAAAAAACAATTTTAATCATACTTACAAATACAAACATTATAGGTATTAACTTCAAATTGATTTCTACCTCGAAAGACACTTTTCACCACTTGCTAGCGTGGCTTAAGCTGCCGATCACCGAATGAATCAAACAAAGAATTGAAGGATCAAATAGTAGGGATGGGTGGAGTGAATCTTGTTACTGAGTTTTTCAAAGACGTCATGCACAAAGAAAGCGACACCATTGGTCTTAGTTAATTTTTACCCCGTTCATCTAAATAATTATTTATATTCCAAGACAAAATGAAGTTTTTCTCTATTTTCAATGAGGAATGGAGTAAAAAAAAAAAACCCATATGAAAACTTCAGTGCAAAAGACCTAATTCAGGGCTGAGAACACTACTACATGTAGAGATTTTTTTTTTAATTTAATTTCAATTTCAACCTGATACATAGTTAGAAATCTTAAATCCAAACTTTGAGATATGCTGGGAAAAAATGCAATGAGATTCTGTATGTGATTTTCTATTGATTTCCACGGTATATAATGACTCTTTATTTTTGAATGAAGACCTCATTAGTTATCATAATGCGGTATAGTTATTCATTGCTTCCATATCATTGAACATGGATTAACATAGAATTCACTGTAATTTCTTAACTCAGATTGCTTGATGAATTGGTGATGATGATTTTAGCAAAAGCAACAAGGGTTACATGTGTAGAGACACAAGATAAAGGAGGAGCCACTTGAGCTAGAAATGTATAATCAAGGCACGAATTAAGGGTTAGTTCGTTTAGTATTGCGGTTGCTGTTATAGTTGAAGTTAAAAAAAACAGTTTTACGAAAAATATTTGTAGCTGTGGTTTATAACTAAAATTGAAGTGTTTGGTTAAAACTGTGGTTGAGTTTGATGTTTAATGAAAAACATTTTTCATATATATGTATATATTGTTTTTTAAATATTGTAGATTTAATAATCATAATAATAAAATGTAATTAATAACTCAAGTAAATTAGACACTTGTTTTTATTCTCTCATCAAACTAATTGCAATTCTATCACGAACTAAATCGATACGTGAAGGCCTCTACGATCCCTTGCAATTTGATCAAGGAATAATATCTGATAAAATATCATCAGGAACAATATCTGTGCTCAATAGTGAGTTTCAGGATCTCTATCTATATATTGTAAAGATATAATTTTAATGTTAAATCTAGTTACAAGTTTCTGATCCATAATCAATCGAAAAGCAGCAGGTTTGTGGAGTGAAACAAAGTCATGTGCATTTCCTTTTCATGAGGGTTGATCTCTATCTACACATTTATTTATTTATTTAAAATATGATTTTTATATATATTTTTTTAAATCAAATTGGGTCTGACCCAACTATATGCGCCAACCTAGTCGAGTTGGGTTGGGCTGAGAGAAAGTCAAACCCAAGTGTTTTAAAAAAAAAACAGTGTGCTGCATTGTTCATGTGTTGTGTGACAAATACATAGTGAATTAATTCACTCATGTATTATTCACGTAACACGTGAATAGTAATATGGTGGTCGGTCAATGGTGACGAGAGGCTTATCTGCCGATACTGACGGGTAGAGAAGGCCGAGGTGGTTCTTTCTGTGGCAGTGACATCAAAAATTTATGGCATATGGTGGTCGGGAAAAGCATTAGAAGGTTGTTGTTGGTGCTGTTGCCAGGGCTTGCTGCTGCTGGAGGTCACGGCGGCATGGAGGAGAAGTTGCTTGTGACGCCCCCAGCTCCCTTGCCAGTTACCTAACTGGCGTGACCAGGTTCACCACACTGTTGGGACTAAGTCCCCTATTTCCTCCATCATAAACAACAAAATACATAGATAACTACATTGTTGAAAACGTACGGGATAATTTACAACATCCTTAGAACAATTCTATAATTTACAAAATACTCAAAATGCCTAGATATTTAATTTACAAATTTGGCTCGTACCCCCTTTTTTTTTCCACAAAAGATACTCCTATTTTTATCAGTGACACATGAGCCTCTTTTAGCGAAAACCGGTAGCATCCTCGATCAGCTTAACCTTACCCTTGCCTGAACAACACACAAATACAATAACAGAATGAGCCAAAGCTCAGTAAGTAGGGTGATGCACATGATATGCAATGCTATTGTGTTTGCCCACATTTTCATCTATTTTTAATCCGGGTACCCTAGGTATATGCAAGTCCGTGCGAACTATCACTCGGTGATCATGTTATCACCTACTGCTCTATTACTTTCTCTCAGTGATTTCAATATCACCTACTGCTCGCAACGGCATTATTCCTCGTTGTAGCACACGGTTAGCGGAATTATCCCTCGCTTAACGGTGTTAGTAAATAGAGCTCGCACTATGGATTTTTTGCTATTACCCATTCTACTCAATTCGGTTATCAAATCGTGTCAATTCAAGACTCAATGATTTCTCTCAAATTAATTTCCCCCAATGCACGTGATGCACGTGATGACATGTTTAATCACATTCAAACAAACTCGGATACCAATTCTTATTTCTCAACCATACCATTTAAATCTAAGCCCACTTAATTTTACAAATTTTTTTTTTTTTAGCAATAGTATGCCTACATAACCCATACCAATTTGGCCATAATTCCTTACATATATATCTAAAAATTACGAAATTTTAAGGAGAAATAGTAGACATATAGATCAACAACTTTCCTTCTTTGTATTTTTCCTAACAATCACTCTAAAATCTCGAAATAACTCACACACAATTTCGGATGGAAAATATTTTTCCAGCAGGTATCCATTTGAGCAACCCACGCCATATCAGTCATAACTCCATGTATAGTTTTCTAAAAATCACGAAATTTCACAGGGATGTAGTAGACATATATATACACAACTTTCATTCTTTGTATTTTTCCTAAAACGCACTCCAAGATCCCTAAATAATTCACACACAATGTCGGACAGAAAATATTTTTCCAGCAGGTATCCATTTGAGCAACCCACGCCATATCAGTCATAACTCCATGTATAGTTTTCTAAAAATCACGAAATTTCACAGGGATGTAGTAGACATATATATACACAACTTTCATTCTTTGTATTTTTCCTAAAACGCACTCCAAGATCCCTAAATAATTCACACACAATGTCGGACAGAAAATATTTTTCCAGCAGGTATCCATTTGAGCAACCCACGCCATATCAGTCATAACTCCATGTCTATTTTTCTAACAATCACGAAATTTCACAGTTATGTAGTAGACATATATATACACAACTTTCATGCTTTGAATTTTTCCTAAAACTCACTCCAAGATCTCGAAATAATTCACCCCAAATTCGGGTTTTTCCATCCCTAAAAGAAATTCAGAATTTTCACACTAAGCACACTTTTCATCATGCATGCTTAACCATCCATCATCAACATCAAGAGTCAAAATCATTACAAAACCATCATAATCACATTTGAAATTAATTAAACAACTCATAAAAATGGAAAGCATAAACAAACAAAAATAAAATGAAACCTACTTACCTTAGATTAAATTTCCCTAAAATCTTTTTAGCTTTTTCCTTTCTTTTCCCTTCTTCTTCTTCCCTTTTTCCTTTCTCTTTCACTCTTTTTTTTTTCTTTTTGTAAACTTACGGGATGCCTAACAAAATGCCTCCTTCTCCCACATATTTGCTTTCCTTAAATATCTTTTACATTTCATGCTTATGCCATATGTCAATGTGTTATGGTGAAATGCAAAGTTAAATTAGGCTTAAATTGTGATGGATTTCAAGGCAATTCATTTAGGTATATATATTGTTTTATTATTATTATTATTGTTATTTTTGGCTATCATCATTTTACATACTATAATTTATACTTATTACATATACAAAGGATTTACTAATTAATTCATCTAAAATTATTTTTCCTAAATATTTACGTACATTAAATAAATCCCAACAATCACGTACATAAACGCCAATTACGTACATACCATATATTCTAGTACATATTTTTACCTGGTTACAAATTGTCGCGTACGTACCCTATATACTATATACTTACATACGAATATAATTATCCCGATCAGTACACTTATACGGTTACGAATTTTACGTTAGTTACATTGCTAGTGCTGAGGGGGATGATGGTGGTGCTCTCTAGGAACTGCTTCTAGAGGAGAGAGATAGAGCTACCAGTGACTGTGAAGAGAAAAAGAGACCATCGACTAACTGGAGAAGAGGGAGGGACTTGTTAGTGCTTTTACTGTTGTCGATGGCCGTGAGGATACGAGCAAGTCCAGTGAAAATTGAGGTCTAACCTCAGTTTCGTGCTAGTGAAAAGCATCAAAAGCTGAGGTTAGACCTCAGTTTTTGATGGGTCCCACGATTTAAAAAACTATGGTGCATCATTTACCAAATAGTTTGGCTCTGCTGTGAATCTCAACCACAGAAGTCAATGCAGAGCTAAACACCCACTAAATTGAGTTGTGCACCAAATGGAAGGAGACAGGGGCTTGCTCGTATAATGCTCATGCAAATAAGGAATGAGTTTTACTTTGTCATTCAGTTTAGTCCCTTTCTCTCTTTTCTCTTCTCCAATATTTCTTGTAATTAGTGAGTATTTTTGGTTCAATTCAGTTTGATTTTTAAATAAAGACTAACCATATCATTTTTTTTTCATTTTAAAATTAAAAACCAAAACCTAATCAAAGCCGATTTAGGTCATGTTTGGCACTACGTTTCAAAAGTGTTTTTGAAAAAGAAATTATTTTTATTTTTTACTTTAAATTAAAAAAAATGATGTTTAAGAGCATTTTGATGTACTAATGACCATAATGATTTTTTTTTATAAAAAAACATCATTATAATACTTTTCTGAACGAAAAATATTTTGAAAAAAAAACCTCAACCAGACTCTGAAACTGACCCTTAAACTGTTCAATTGCTATTTAGTTTGGTTTGGTTAATTAAAGTAGAAAACCAAAAAAAAACTATTTAAGTTTTTTAGGTTATTCTTGGGCTTTCTGTGATTTGTTTAGGACTTTTTATCAAATGTTAATGGAGCCTTGTAATTGTTTTAAATAATCTATTTTAATTGCGCAATATTCCATTAATAAATTTCTATTTCCTAGAATCTCATCTCTATTAGCAGGACAAATTTCACAACAAACACCAAGGTTAATAAAATCTAAATTTGCAAAACATGACAGACTTAACAAAAAAATAAATAAATTACCACCTTCACAGGACCTAAAGACAAACAACAGAGAAGCTGAAGCTGATATTGTCACACACACAGCACACCAAGAACATAAATCTTCATTGTACATATCATCTCAAGCCTTTTATTCATTTCTTATTTTCCTCCTTCCTCTGGGCAGGGAAGGATTCTCCAGATAGGAAAAGCAAAGGGATAAATAGCGCATTATTGGGATATCAATTTTATTTTTTTTCTCATTTAAATAAATTTCTTTTGAAACTGGAAAAAAAAACCTGGATATGTTTTCTCAAGGGAAAAAAATAAGAAAATATATTGATTTAGTTTCCTAATTTAATATATTGATTTACTTTCCTTTACCATGGCGAGAATATTTTGCTACTCAAATTAGAAAGCATCTTTCCTATTAAAAAAACGCACATTGAACCCAACAATTTAAGGAAACAGGTGTTTGTGATTTATAATTAGCCGAACAACATTAAAACGAGATCCCCTATTAGAATTTATATTGTAAATTTGAGATGTTTCATGTTCCATGGACATGATTTATCACTTTCGTAACAACAAATAGAAAATCGAATGGCTAAACCACCGATCTTTTGCCGATTGATGCTTTATCATTCAAGTTAATCCGACCATGTTGCCTCGGTGGCGTTTGTCTTGTCCGAGTAAACGATTTATATGTAAGTTCAAGAAAAGGGCAAACAACAACGACACGCTGCTGGTAACTAAATTCTAGAAATCAAATAAGCATTAAAACAATCTCTAATTCAAGACCAAAAAACATTTTGATTTTATGAACCCTTACAGGTTTAATTACCCCTGACTGCATGACTGCCACTGCATTTCGCGGGCCCATCGATCAAGTACCCGGAGCCACTGCTCATCGAAACCGAAACCACCACATCCTCGCACACAACCACCATTAGTTGAGGCCACTGAGGAAACCTAGATACCCTAGCGTAACCATAGTCCACCACCAATGTCACATTAAAGCTCACCAATCCATGTTTTAGCTCCTTATAAATCCCATGCAAAGCCCGTCCTTCAACGTAAGAGTCGACAGCAGAGATAGACACGTTCAATGTCGAGGTGACATTGTTTTTGTAGTCCTGTTTGAAGGGAACCATTCGTGCTTGAGATAACATTCTGGTCCTGTAAGAAACTGTGGAAGTCACTCCATGGTAAGGGATTTCGAACCTCATAGGATTATAGATCTGGAAACTAGCATTCCAGCTGGCTGTGAGGCTGTGATAGAACGACAAATTGAAGTTTGTGAGGGAGAGGGAGTTGACTTGGAATTCGGGGATGGGCCAAGCCGGTTCGATTGAAAACCGTGATCTGAGCATGATTATGATACAACAAACACATAAACAGATCATTAAGTGGAATTTATTACTATCAGAATGTGCTGCTTTTGAAACATGGTCAGTGGAAGAATCGATATTGGCGGTGGCGGTAGATGGTGGGTCTTGCTCGGAGAGGAGAGGACGTTCATCCATGATGGATCCTGAGAGGATCGTGAAATTGGTAGTGATTTTTCCTCAAGCTGTGAGAAATATTTATATGGGATGGGGAAAAATATATCTTTCCTTCTTGTTAGAAAGAACCCTTAATTGGAAAATCGTAATTAAGCCCTCATTAATATTAATTTAGTTCCTGATAAAAAAAATATATATTGATTTACTTTCCCTCGCACATGAAGAGGAGAATATCTTGGTAATCAAATTTGAAAATATCTTTTGTGATAATTACAGCAGTGAGGAATTGATAGATGAGTTCTAATAATTCAATATTTTAGTATAATAAAATTAATAATTTGTTTTTATTTTCCATATAAAACAATTATATATATATATATATATATATATATTGTTTTAAAATCACTTAAATAATACCGAATTCAATGTAATGGTAATGTTAATTAGTCTATGAAATAGAGTATCAAATGATGATGGACACTCTTATATTGTACTAGATAATTTCTTAAGAAAATTTGATCTTTTTTAAGGTAGCAAAAATCCCTCCGAGTCCCCTTAATTTATTATTATCAAATCAACGTACCCATAAATTGTTCTTCAAAGTTCAAATTACAACCCGGCCGCACCCATAATCAGCACGGGGACTCATTGACTTGGACTCAGGCCTAATCCACCAGGCCCAGTTGGAAGTGTATATTGGGTAACATGCAGATTGGCCTAAGAAAATAAATCTGGCTTTTGTGACAAGAGTTTAAAGCCCATATAGTCCTCTCTCTCTCTCTCTCTCTCTCTCTATAAAAAGGGTAGTCAGCTAGGCTCCAAAACAAAATTGTTAATACTTTTTTAATTGGAATAAAATATTTTAGTTCTGAAGTATTTTGATGCACTGTTTTGGAATTGTACTGTTTATGTGTATATATATAATTAAATATATTAATAGTTCAAATCCAAAAATAAAATTATTTAGAATTGTGCAATTTAATATAAAAAAAGACACGATAAAATTATTTTTCCGAACAAAATTCTGAACATATATAATATTACGAGAATGTCATCATCAATCTCAGAAGGTCATTATATTCTCTGATTGCTCTAAAATATTAACATAATATATATATAAATATGTCAAGAAATTCCCCATGATTGATATTGTAAAATTATTTATTATTTTAAAAAACCATTATTTGGCTGAAACGGAACTGACAGAACGTTTCGGCCAGTATTTGACTGAAAAAATCCAGAATGAACTGAAATTTAGACCGAGATAAAAACGACGCTATTTGATCTTATTTTTTAAATGATACGAAATGTTTTGGCTATTTTGATCCAAATGGAATGTATAAGATAACTATGCTCCAAAGAAAGGACAGAAATTTCCAAGACTGCGACAGATTTTAAACTTTGGAATGTATATTTCCAAGGAAATGTAGTATTTCAAGAAACTATAATGCAAAGTTGAAAAAACCAAAATAATTTTCAGATATTCAGAAAACTAAATAGAAAATAAATAAATTTAAAAGTTGAAATCAAGTATGCTCATAATTGGTCATTATGCTTTTTAACTTTACCTGAGAAAAAATAAAAAGGCACACGTCTATGAATTTAAATTTCGAATTCAATTGTTCGAATGGTGGGACTTAGATTTGTGTTCCTTTCTTGGCCTCAATGCAGAAAGAATAATCATAGTGTACTGTACAGACAAGACAAGAAAGCTTCTCCGGACCCATGTACCCACTAATTTTGTTTTTATCATTGAGTAGTTAAAATTAAGATTCATTATTGTTTTTTAAAATAATTTTTTTATTTAAAAATATATAAAATTAATATTGATATATCAAAATAAATTGAAAACTCAAAAATATGAAACCTTGACATTGCAACTCAAAAAACAAAAATATGGATTTTTTTTACTTTAAATTAAATGATTATAATATTTTTAAATAATTTTCACATGCTGATGTCATTTTTTTTTAAAAAAAACTATTATTTTAATATATTTTTAAATAAAAAATATTTTTAAAAACAACTCAATTAAACACCCAACACAAACACTTAATTTGAAGCAAATAATTTAAGAAAATACATAAATGGAATGGATATAACCAATCCGCTTAAATTAGAAGCAATTAATAACTATTGGGACTCACAAGAATTTCTTTTTTAAAAAATAAAACCTTCTGGCATCATTTAATTGACGAGTAAATGAGGACTCATCGATAGCAAAAACACCACGCTAGCGTTGTTTAAGGGGCATAAATCACTACACTACAAAAGTTAGCCCACTTAAAAATAATAATTTCCCTTATGAAATAAAATAATACATTCCTTTGTGACAAAGAATGTGAAAGGAAGCAATCTAAAATCAATAAATAAAAAAATCCAATCATTTTATAGCTTTAAATTATAGTCTTCATTTTCCACCTATTTAGTCAACAACTTTATAAGACATTTGCTGTCACCAGGCAATTAATTAGAATATCCAATAATTCAATTATAGTTTCCGCGTAAAAGTTTTTCCAGTTCAAAATTGATTTCATCCACCACCGTTGATTTCATGTGGGTCCAACAAGAGAAATCATACGGGCCGCTGGTTGAAAGGTGGTGGCCTGTTAGGTTCGGAAGCAAATGGCCACATGGAGATTCCGTGCGTCGCGTCTGTAATCACGGGATCGCACCATCATCCAGCGTAGCATGTGCATGTGAAAAACCTAAAATGAGAAAATTAGCTCAATCACTCATCTCGTAAAATCCACACCCTAACAAGGGTATTCTTGTCTCTTTATTTTTTTATGGATAATTCAAGAACCGGTTGTGAAAACATTTTCCTTTCTTCTCTATACATACACTAAAACAAAACTCAAAATAAGAAGACCATAAATAGGCCCTTGCAATATTAGAAATTTAACATTTTGGAAAATATAAGGTTAATATCGAGAAACTCTAAACTTTGAAGACTTGAATGGAAAATTACTAGATCTATAAGAATTAATCTAAAATCTACCCATTAAGCTGTTATTTGTGATGTAGTGACTGTTTGGAAGTGTGGTTGAAGTTGTTGTTTTTTTAAAAAATTATTTAGAAATGTATCAAAATGATTTTTTTATTTTAAAAAAATTATTTTTGACATTAACACATAAAAATGATATAAAAATATCTAAAAAAATTAAATTTAAAATAAAAAAATTAAATTAAATTTTTGTCAAAAATGTTTTTGAGTGATGAATTATGGAGGAACTTGAAATTTACAAGTGGAGCCAGCCACCGTTTTCTCTACCCCACTTTAATTGTACACAGCACACTAACCCAGCCGAGTCAACCGACACGGCAATGCTAAATTCTATCTTGATTTTTCTTTCCATTATTTTTTTATTTTTCTTGGGGGACTTCTTAGCTTCCCACCTCTGCATTGCCGCTTTAAATACATGTCATCATCTGCTATCAGTTACCACGACTAACCATATCAAGTGTCTCCTTCTGTAACCATCTCCCAGAGAAAACGAACGACAAACTTCTTTAATTTCTCTTCATTAATCTTCTCCAACTTTCAGTTCATTCTTGATTTTCTGCCAATGGGTTTTGGTGCAACCTGCCGGCAAGTACTTGTTTGCGTTACACTGTGTTGTACTTTGGTTTTTGTTAATGCCGAGGATCCTTACAGGTTCTTCACCTGGAATGTAACCTACGGTGACATATATCCACTTGGTGTAAAACAACAGGTTTGTGCAATGATTTTCTCTGCGAAAGTTGTAACCTAACGACTCTTTCTCTTGGTTGATCTGAAAAAGATTTTTCTTTCTTCTTTTTTGTGTTTTTGGTGCAGGGGATTCTGATAAACGGACAATTTCCAGGGCCAGATATCTATTCCGTCACCAACAATAATCTCATCATCAATGTCTACAACAGCTTGCCGGAGCCATTTCTCTTATCTTGGTAAGAATTCTCTTCAAAGTTCTGTCATTGTCGTTTGAAGTTTCTCCTGGCAATGGTGTGATGAAGTGGAAACTGTCGTCCTAGCACTTTTCTAGAGGGGTATTCCAGCTTTCGTGTTGCACGTTTTTCTTTATTTTATAATAATTCTCCCCCTCCCATATAGTCCCGTTTCACATTTACATTTAGTGCATACAGTTTCGGCAAGTGTTTAATAATTATATTTTACGAAATTTAGCAGTTGAACAACACGCCAAGGCAACGCAGACCTTCTTTATGTGACATATGGTTAGAGTTATCAGCACGCTCACGTAATTAATTTAATCAACGCTATTAGAAATGCTTTAAGCGGTTAAGCCAAAGTTAATTATATAGCTATCTCGTGAGAGTGTTTGGTAAGGCATCTCAAAAGCACTTTCAAGAAAATTTGAAATTTTTATGTTAAATTAACCCTTTTTTGATTTTTTTAATACCAAAAATGATATGTTAATATTAAAAATATTTTTTTAAAAATAATATATTTTTAAATAAGAAATATTTTCAAAAACCATGTTAGCCCTGCTATCATTAGATAAGCGAGGAAGCACGCATCAAAACTCTAGACGACTTTGAGCCCAAGCAATACCTATTAGATTGAGTCCAAGTAGTAGCCCACATAAATTATGCCTCACTTTCCGGCTGTGGAGTTCTAGATGTTGACATATTGCCCCATGCCTGTAATTAGTTGTTTGCTGGGGTATGATCAATATGAATTATAGAAACAGCTGTAAAGTTGCTGCTAGAAAAAAATAATAATCTGTAAAGTGCTGTTGACTAAATAAAAATTTACGTGGGTTTGGGACTAAATTGGCAAGATGAAACAGGAATGGGGTTCAGCAAAGGAGAAACTCATATGAAGATGGAGTCTATGGGACGACATGTCCAATCCCTCCCGGCAAGAACTTCACTTACATTTTACAAGTGAAAGATCAGATTGGAAGCTTCTACTACTACCCATCTCTTGCCTTCCATAAGGCAGCTGGTGGGTTCGGAGGCATCAGGATCCTTAGCAGGCCGCTAATTCCTGTCCCATTCCCTGAACCTGCTGACGATTTTACTGTTCTTATCGGAGATTGGTACAAGGCCAACCACACGGTAATTGATAAACTATATCAGTAGTATAACCTCAAATTTTATTTAATGTTGCTTCAGTAGTAATGAATTTGCAATGCTATTCACTATATCAGGCATTGAAGGCCATTTTAGATCGCGGTCACAAGCTTCCTTCCCCAGATGGCATCCTGGTCAATGGTCGTGGACCCAATCAGACATATTTCACCTTTCAACCTGGTAACTTTTTGAGCCATGGTTATAGTTTTGGCATGTTTAAGATCTCGAGACTTGAAAATATCAGAATGTAATGAATCATGGACATTGCACTTCTTATCGCAGGAAAAACTCACAGGCTCAGAATATCAAATGTGGGGCTCCAGCATTCTCTCAATTTTCGCATTCAAGGCCACAAGATGAAGCTAGTTGAAGTGGAGGGCACTCACACTCTTCAGACTACGTATTCTTCACTGGATGTCCATGCCGGACAGTCCTATTCGGTGCTGGTCACAGCTGATCAGACAGCTCGGGACTATTACATTGCTGTCTCTACTCGTTTCACCACCAAGATCCTTACCACCACTGCCATACTTCACTACAGCAATTCTGCCATAAAAGTGTCCGGTCCAATCCCTGGTGGACCAACCACAGAAATCGACTGGTCTCTTAACCAGGCTCGTTCTATTAGGCGAGTCCCTTGTAATTCATCACTGATTCCTGACATTGCGACTGACTTGGCAATGTTTTACATTTCAAGTGAATAATTGTTGTGACATTTTTCATACCGTTGATCATTCCAGGACAAATCTGACAGCAAGTGGACCAAGACCAAATCCACAAGGATCATATCACTATGGAATGATTAACCTTACCAGAACCATCAAGCTAGAAAGCTCTGCCGCTCAAGTTAATGGCAAGCAGAGATACGCAGTTAACAGTGTATCATTTGTTCCTGCCGACACCCCTCTTAAGATTGCTGACTACTTTAAGATCGGAGGTGTTTTCCGTGTCGGAAGCATTTCAGACCATCCAACCGGCAAGAAAATGTACCTAGACACATCTGTCATGGGTGCCGATTTCAGGGCCTTCGTTGAGATTGTGTTTCAGAACCACGAGAACATGGTCCAGAGCTGGCACATCAATGGATACTCCTTCTGGGTGGTCGGGTAAGAACTTGATAGCTTTTATGCTACATTTACCAGTCAAATAATTAGAGTAAGCTCGATAAGTGGTCTATTTAAATCCATATGATCATGCTTCTAACTCAAATTAAAATACACAGTATGGATGGAGGGGTGTGGACTCCAGCTAGCCGTAAGCAATACAATCTCAGGGATGCAGTTTCGCGTTCCACGACTCAGGTGAGATACTTTCTCTAGTATTTTAGAGCTGATCACCATGCTTCGATGAAAAAAAAACTCGACAAATTATGGTTGTTGCTGCAGGTGTATCCCAAGTCATGGACTGCTATCTACATCGCACTCGATAATGTTGGAATGTGGAACATCAGGACTGAATTCTGGGCGAGACAATACCTTGGTCAGCAGTTTTATTTGCGAGTTTACTCACCAGTTGAGTCGCCTCGAGATGAATATCCAATTCCCAAGAATGCGCTTCTCTGCGGGAGAGCCACTGGCAGAAGAACCAGACCTCTATAGATAAATCATCGCCGCTACAAGACCCTAACTCAGGGTCCCATTCTTTGTTACAAATATTTGTATTTGGTTAATTAAAGATGTTTAACTTTTATAATAATTTTGAATGTCATTCTTTTGATGAGTTACAAAATCCAAGCTTCAAATCTCTCACATGATATTCTGCTACACGTTATTGCAACTAACATAAAAATATTCAATATACTCTCTCGAATTAACTAATTCTCTTAAAACATAATTTGCTCTAAATTATTTTTAGAACAAAATTAATGTCTAAATTTATATTAAGGGGTTAAAATGTTCTTTCAATAATTTGATGTACTTTTGTTGTTTGTATGATAATCAAGTGTATGAAAGCCATCCTTATGACATATGGCTTTAGCGGTTTCTTTTCCCTCGTCTCATTGGCGATGCTTCGAACACGCAGGAAAGAACGGCTTTTGAGACTTGCTAACGATAAGAGCAGAACTAGATTTTACAGGATGTTGTTGCCTTTTTTTGGATCTTGTGTACAAAAATTAGAAAAAAAGAAAAAAGAGAAAATACAAAAAAATCAAAGAATATATGTTGTACTGAAAGAATATATATAGAGCGTCCAAGAAATTATCAAAGATTGGTTGAAAATGATCAAGATATACAAAATTAAAAAAAATTTAATAGTGTATTTTTGATTGGTGAAGGCTTTATTATTTAAGAAATTAATTTGAAGAAAAATTCAAAATTGGATGTCTAAGGACTCAATTATATGTTTTCAAGGTTTAATAAAATTTATCGAGGGCTTGATTGCAAGAAAAATCAATATTTTATTTCAATTTAGACTTCAATAGGAAAAAAATAAAGTATGGGGTCAACTATTGAAGTTTGATAGGCAATTAAGGACTTGATTGAAGAAATAAAAAATCAAAGATCAAGATGAAAAAGAAGTGTGAATGTAGGGCTTGAAATTGATCAAATCAAGGTCTAAATTAAAGAAATTGGAAGGCAATTGAGGGTCAAAATGAACAAATTTAAAATCAACGACTAACATGGAAAAAAAATTCAATTTTGAGGCTAACAATTGAGTTTGACAGAGGTGAAATTTGCATAAAAATAAAAATTGAGAGACAATTGTAGGTGCAATTATAAATAAATAAATAAATAAAGACTCCATTGAAATTTAGTAATCCCAAATTAAAACTCTAAACAACGTTCACATGCACAAATTAATGAAGGTGAATGACACGTCGTTTGTCATTTGACATCCTTCATCATTTGACATTCTTGTTTTGTCAATTTTTATTAATCGAGTTTACACCTTCAAATGCATGGATGTAAAACTACAAACCTCCAAACTAAATAAGGTTGAATCCAAATAAAATGTGTGCATTCCCTATACTAACTTTAGGTGGTCTCAGGTGACTATGATGTTAATTTTTTTTTGAAGAAACCTTGATAGTGAGCAACTTAGTCAGCCATAACATTTTTTGCTTTTTGATATAAGTTCATAATTCCAAAGGATTTTTGACCTACATTTGAAAAATATCAAAAAAAATGTTTTTGTTTTTTTAACATATGTGAGATTATGAACTTATATCTAAGTTGTATTCATGGTATTAAATAAAAAGACTATTTAAAAAAAATAATGCAAGATTATAAACTTAAATAAAAAAAACCCAAAAAAATCTATTTGTTTTCGTTTAATATGCGAGATTATGAACTTATACGTACAATATCTTTTTTAATATTAAATATAAATATAGTTTATTTTATTTTTATGTTGGCATTAGAATGATTAGGCTGTAACTTTATAAGAAATGACTTTTTTTTTAATGAGAAGGATTTTTTAAACCCAGATTAAACCTACGGTTAGAAAACATAATATTAGCTTAGTTAAAATCAGGTATATAAACAATGCAAATGTAAAATATAATAGGTGAGTAGTAACGTCTCTTAGTGACCAAGATTAGGTGAGGACTCCTATTGTTTTTTTTATTGCTAAATGACAAGATTCCTTTTCTTTTCCACACATATCATTTTTTATGATCCCGATCCGGAGAGTGATCATCGTGACGCCACACTAGTGAGATACGTGTGAAAAAAAGAGCAAATATAAAAATTAAAAAAATTAAAAATTAAAAATTGGGGTTCGAATAAAGCATTTTCTGTCAAATAATCCTTAATAAAAAAAAATCTTCAATTTTAGGGGCCAAAATGTAAACTATCAAAGTTTTTGGTGTGCTATCCTCCTCTCCCCGAAGCTTCCTAGTACCTCAGCTGGCCAGGTGAACAAATATAACAGGCCTCCTTGATTCTATCATTTCAGAAATGATGGAATCAAGTATGCTGTGCAAAATGACAGCACATCAACAGAGTATTCAAATTTGTCGAACTAATTGTCTTTTACTTGTCATTTATTTCGCATTGAAATAAAACCAATCAAATATCATAGTAAAACACAAATCTAACAATTTTCTTCTATGATTGCATCGACTGTCTAGTTTGTACGGCAGCAAATAGACAGGGGGGAATCCATGGAAAGGGCTAAGGAGCGATGCCTAGTTCTTGTAAGTTTGCATTCTTGTTGTGAAAGAATATCTTCCAACATTCCGGCACTTGCATATACTGTTGTAGAGTTTTTATAGCTTATAAATACTAGAAAATTTGGTCAGGAATCTATCTCGAGCTAGTAAAGGAAATAAATAGGAAGTCCAAATAAAGGAAGGGAGGTGCATCTTGGTTTCCTTTATTATTGTTGGTCTTGACTTTGCAAATGCAGAGGTTCCGGCTGTTTTTGTATTGGGAGATTCGACAGCTGATGTTGGGACTAACAATTTCTTGCCAGGATTCAAGGCAAGGGCTAACTTTCCCCCCAATGGAATTGATTTTCCCTACTCTAGACCAACTGGAAGGTTCGGTAATGGTTTTAATAGTGCTGATTTTCTAGGTTAGTGCAAGAACTGTTGATGATTTGTTACCCTCTAAGTGTAGAATTCGTTTATGATTTTCTCTACTCTAGACCAGCTGTTCTGCCCTGTTGACTTTGCAGAGAATCCTTGAGCTTGGAGCAAGGAAGATTGGTATTATCAGTTGGATGCTGCCCATCTCAAAGGGCTTTCAATGAAAGTGGGGGCTGTTTGGAGGGTTTGAATGAGCTTGCTTTAGGATTTCATTCAGCAATCGACGCCCTCCTGATGAAGCTCGGCTCGGAATATACAGACCGAAAGTATTCACTTGGAAACACATATGAGATGACCATCAATGTGATAGACAACCTTTTCCATTCGGTAAGCTATTCTCTCTGAAGACAGCTTCAGTGCGTTGACAAATTTCAGAAAAATGCTTTAGTATTGTGCATCAGTTGAGCTGACCATTCCTATATCTTCTGATCACTCATGAATTTTTTTCAGGATTTAAGGAGGTGCAAACTGCTTGTTGTGGAATCAAGAGGTTCAATGGCGAAGGCATCTGTGACAAAAATGCAAATCTTTGTCTGAATCGCCATGAATACTTGTTCTGGGATTTATTCCATCCTACAATGACTGCTTCAAAACTAGCAGCTCTAACCCTCTATGCTGGTGAACCACGATTTGTATCCAATTAATTTCAAACAGTTGGCTGAGGCTTGATGAGCCAAAAATGATCTCTCCTTGATAAGATTAAATAATAAGGGAACATTGATCTCGCAGATCATCAAATTGTTGTGAATAATATGAATTTAAGTAAAGGAAGCAGAAACTTAAGGTGTGCTTGAGCACTATCTTTAAAGATATTTCTCCAACAATAAGGTATTTTTTACGATTCAACAAGTTTTTCCTCAAAAAAAGAAGGTAATACAGAAACAACTTGAAAAGAAGAAAGACCAGCAAATAAGAAGAAGAGATAAGTATTTTTCGGATTGACTCTTGCTTGAAAAAATTGCATGGTATTTATAGGCTACCATAATGTAATAGTCATATATAATAATATTATGAAATTAAAATGTCTAAAAAATAATTTTCAATGATTACAAATTTAATGTTTTCAATTTAAGGGTCATCAAAATAATAATAATAAGAAGAAGAAGAAGAAGAAGAAGAAGAATAAATTTGCGATCTTTTTCACAAATGAGTGTAATGCGTCTAATTTGGTGTTTTTTAAAGTATAAACCAGATTATAAAAAGTATGAGATTTAACTTACATAATTATTAGTGAAATATTTAATTTTTATAAATACAATAATTCTCATTGTAAGTTAGGTATCTCACCAATCACATTATACCCCTACATTTCCTTGTTGTTTAACTCGGTTTTGTGTTTTTAATAGATCATGCGCGTGTTTGGTTATTCATGAGTGCTTTAAAGTTTTTGCTAGTATTTTATGGGAGCGGCCCCACTCCATATTCATAAGTGATTCCATCAAGTGTTCATTATATTTTGAATGTTACCCATTAAATACTAGCAAAATCTTTACAAGTGAATGTAATGTTTGTAATGGAAAAATACCATAAATACCATTAGTTGTCACGGAAATTCAAAATAAAAGATATATATTGCATGGTCCTAGACCAATACGAACCCTACAACTTGCGCATGCTCTTCGGTTTAAATTATTAGCTACTGTTTATTCTTGCACTTGTTAATAATTATTTTATGATAAAAAATGATTAGAGAATTCAAACTCGAATATCATCTTAAGAACTATTTAATTTTTATTTATTTTATTGAGATGGTTATACTTAATACTTTAACCCCTTATTGCTCAAAATAATTGCTTTTTAACTAATTGCGTGGATTAAGAAGAAACCTAATCTTAATTATCTAACGACCAAGAATTTCAAGATTTTTCAATTTTAATAATCTTGGGGACAACGTCTTCATCTTGTTAACTTCCTTCTCTTGCATTCTTCAAAGAGTTCATGATTTTCATCTATGAAAAAAATACCCAAAACCATAGGCGTTCTCTTTAAGAGTCCCTAAAATTCTTTCACTAATTAAATCAAATATTTAATTAATTAAAGTTGCGTATCAACAAATCTAATGCTACTTTCTTCTCAATTTCCTTTTCTTTTTCTTTTTCTTTTTGGTTTTTTCACAACAATGATCCATAGGCTCTTCAAAAGATCGGTGGGCTATTACTATTATTTTGTATTTTCCTTTAATACTGCCATTCAGAAGCTAGAAGTTTTGCCTTTAGGTGCTTTAATTTTCTGTTCACTTTATATGTAGGGTCATGGGTTGATTGGTTTTCTTAGCTCACGTTAATGAACTACAAAGAAGCCATTATAATACACATTTACGTAGTTCAATCTCTTAATTTTTTTAATTAGCTATGTTTTTCGGAGCCCGGATATCAATTAACCTTTTCCTCCAAGACGTGTACTCAAATTTGGCCGAAAAATTGAAATCCCCCATCTAACATCACACGTGACAGGACAAGTAGTTGATTGACTTTAAGATCCGTAAGAAAACGGTTGATGTGTTAGATAATCAGTAAATTTTTTAGTTTAAAGAATTTAAATGATTTTTCTAGCAATTTGTTTGCTAACTTGATATGAAAAGTCAAGATGGTTAATGATTGGTAATTGATGGTACCCGTTAGGGCAAGATGACTAGTGAAAGTGAATAATACTTGTAAAACGTTTTCTTTGATAGATGTGGGAATTATGATATGCTTAAGTGAGCAACTTTGCAAAGAAAGCAAGTGAAAGATATTTTGGAAAAATAAACATGGAAATATATATATATATATGTTGAAAAACATTAAGAAACAAGAGATTGTGAACCTTGAATTTGAAGGATTTATAGAGTATTTATAGCCTATGAGTTGTGTTTTTTCAGGGGAATAAAGTGTGATTTTACCATTATGATATTTTGAGATGTATTTTGCTTGAAATAATACATGTTGGATTAATATAAATATTAATGAACATGTATAGGCTCCTATAAAATTTCAAAGGAGAGTTGAGCTTAAACAAATTTCTCGAGCCTTTTAGAGGTGAAAAACAAGATCAAACGCCTTGCTTAGACCGAAGCTCGGTGAGCTTGGGAGTTGCAGTGTGGGGTCATAAGGGTGTTAGGGTGCATTCCGAACTCCAGCAGGGCATGACAACATGTTGGACTCGAGTGTGGTAGCCCAAACCTATAAGGGTGCTAGGGTGTACGTCCAACACTAATTAGGCTTGATAGGATGCTAGGCTAAAACGAGGTAGTCATAGTCCATTAGGGTGTTAGGATTGGGCGTGGTAACCCAAGCCTGTGGGGAGCTCACCATGACAACTCAAACCCGGGGGGTGTTTTGTCGGCTTTTCTTCTATTTGCCGCCACCTTAAATCAAAGCTGCATATCAACAAATCTGATGATACGTTTTTTCAATATTTTTTTTATTTGGCCTTTTCACAAAATTGATCTATTGGCTCTTCAACTAATTGGCCGCCACCTTAAATCAAAGCTGCATATCAACAAATCTGTATTTTCCTTCAATGCTGCCACCTATTTTGAAAACCCGTAATTTCGGAAGCTAGAAGTTTTGCCTTCGGGTGCTTTAATTTCTTTTCACTCTACATGTAGGGTTTTGGTTGACAGATAATTACATTAATAAACTGTAAAAGCAAGCAAGTAATCCATGCTATATATTTCTGAGTCCATCTATTAGTTAACCTCTTCCTCTAAGATGTGTACGTACACATGATCGGGACAAGGAGCTGATTAACTTAACAAAAGCTTTAGGATTATAGCGTACATAAATACACATAAAACATGGTATACAACCACTTCCTTATTATATCACAGCATGGTAATGGCATAGAACTATATGCAGAGACCAAGGCTTTGAGCACTGCCTTATTATCAAATATGGAAGATTTACGAAGTACTTATGTAGGGTTCACCCATTCTTGAGCCTGGAGATCCTCCACAAGTTTTTTATCCAAATGGAATGCTGTAGTGATGACAGAAGGATTAATAGAGGGACTGGCTCCGAAGATTGCATTTGCTACTGTATTTACTCCTGGATTTTGACTTGTTAACGCAGCAATAGCAACTGCTGGAGCTTTTCCAATATTCAACTGAAAGTGGACGAGGCCAAATGGAAACACGATGAGATCTCCTGGTTTTAGAATCTTTGCAAAGAGACGATGATCAGGGTTTGACGTGACAAAACCAGCATAAAGAGTGCCCTCCACAACCAGCAGAAGCTCTGACGCTCTAGGGTGATAGTGTGGAGGGTTCAGGCCACCATTTGGTGCAAAATCTATTCGCGCCATAGATACACCAAGAGTGTTCAGACCTGGCATTAGATCGACCGTTACTATGTTAACATGCACTCCAAGTTGATTTGATGTGTTTCCAGGAACATCAAACCCTGAAAACGAGAAATCATCTGGAGTGTAAAGGCTTGGATTCTTGCAAAATTTTCCATTGACAAGCACTGCACACACAAATAAAGCCTCATTAGTTGTCATATAAAATGAATGGGGTGTGTGTGTGTAAGCTCTTCACCGATAAACGTCTAATTTGATTGCATGGTCCCGCGCGTCATGCCACATAATTTACGTGCTCAGCTATATATTGTGATCACAGAACTCGACCGATGCAGTGAATATATAACTCCTATGGAATCGGGATCGTGAAATTTAAATGAAAGATTGAAAGATGACAAAAAAAAAGAGAAAAAAATCAGTATGTACCAGCAGAATCAGTATCATTTATTGCTACACATATGTCTTGAAGGGGGCTGGGGTCATAGGCAGTGGCGAATGAGAAAGCCAGAGCCAAGAGAGCAAGAACTCCAACCAAATTAGCAACTTTCATCGTTCTTTCCCTCTCTCTATTTTTTTCTACTATCTTTTTATAGGATTGTATTTTGGGTGTGGAGTGAGAACTTGCATGCAGAGCATGCGTATTTATAGATGAGTAATTAACACATCGTCTAAGTTTTGTGTTTCGACGACTATATAACTATCATTAATCTTGTCCCACATGGAGTAAATACTACTAGTGGTTGTGAAAACCTAGGAGCCTGATGATGACTAAATTGAGGGGGGGAAAGAGTTCAGCAATACTTGAACGTCTCTCTATTGGCCTGAAAATTGCTTAAGTGGATGAAGAAGAAACGTAATCTTTATTGCCTAACTATAAGAACTTGTAGAGTTCTCAACTCTCTATCGCGTCTTCATCTTGTACTCTTCATTCTTCAACTCCATGATGTAATTCATCCGTGAACATGATATCCATATATATCGAATGTAGTTTTAATTTTTCTTTTATATATATATGTATGATATATATATAGTCCTTGATCGATGGATCTCAATTAGGTTTTCCTTTCATAATTAGCAAAATTCTATATCAATTAAAGATTTCAACTAGGAGATTATATTTTTAGGTCACTACTGCAGCTTTCAAGTTAAGAAAACTTTTGGTATGGGACTGAATTGAAAAGAAAAAATAAATTCAGATACATTAATAGGAAGAAGAACAACGATAGGGTATGAGTTTTTTAGTGCTTTGAATATAACCCGTGTAATGTTACTCCCTCCAAAACTTCTATATTACACCCACTATTTCTTCGTCATGCTCTTGTACTTGTTTCGTCCCTATCCCTAGCTTACAATATATAACAAGGGTGTCAATACCATTCTGGTTGCCGTTCTGGTCACCATTCCAGGTTTTTTATTGGAATGGAATGTTTTGGTTTTAGAGTGTTTCGGCATGCTGTTTTGGGGTTGTAATGTTCACATATAATTATATATATATATATATATATGAAAAAATTAAAATATTAATTTAACAAGTATAATTTAAATTCAAGATAAATTAACTTTAAATTATACAATACAAACACAAAGTCAAACAAACATAATCTCAAAATTAGAAACATCTCTAAAATTCCAAAATATTATGATAGTAAAATATTCTAAAATAAAAGAAATATTATGATTTTGAGTCGGAACAGTACCGAGACGTTCCGGCCGGAATTTAGCTGGAATTTCCAGAACGGGCCGGAATTAAAACCGAGACGAAAACGACGCCGTTTCGTCTCGGTTTTTTTAATGGCACGAAACGTTCCGGCCAGAACGGAACAGAATTAACAAGCCTGATATATAGTGTAAGGATGAGAAAAAAACTGAAAAATCAATTAAATTATAAAAACAAAAAAAATAACTGAAAAAAACCGAATCGTTAAAAAAACCGATTAAATTAATTAAATTTATAAAAAAAAAACTCTGGTCTAGTTTGGTTTTGGTTTTTTAAGGTTAAAACTAATAAACCGAAATTAGAACTGATTCAAATATGTATGGTTTTTTTTTTTTTTTTGCATAAAATTCCACTATTTCAGTGTTCTTTAAATTGAAATAAAAAAAAAATGTGGGACAAATAAAGAGAATAGATGGGAAAGGATGGGAGGGACGGCCCATAGGTGTCAAATTCATCTTGGCACAAGTGAAGTGCATGTGTAGCTCGGTTTTCTTCCGGTTGGTTACATAAAAAACCGGACTCAACAGAATTGAAAGTAACCAGTCCTAATACGGTGGCCTGGCTTAATAAAACTAAGTATCCAGCTTATTGAGCAAAATCCAGCTCAATTATCTGAAAATACATCAAGTTCTGCAGGCTGATTAGGCGAAATTAATCCTATCCCTCGCACTCCAAAAAAGTCTGAACTTTTTTCATTGACTTGAAAATAGAAGCCCGTGACAGCGTGCTCAATCATTTATAGTAGGATGATTTTGACTGCGTTTTCCTTAACATCTGCATCACATAGTCATCCATCCATTTGAGTTTAGTTTTAGATTAAGAAACGTAAAACGTTATGGGGATCGAGAAAAATATACGAAAACAATCGAGTCCATATTCGTTTATCCCTTTCGTTTCTCTTATGAGAGGCTTATTATCTTTGATTAATGTCAAATGTTCACCCTTGGGTGTTATTCCATGCATTTTATATATAGATAGATAGATAGATAGATAAAATTGTCGTGTCATTAAACAAATAACCATTTGAAAAAAATAAAGAGGTTTAGAGAATACAAACCAAACCTAAAGAAAAATAGATTAAGATATTAGTTATTGAAAAATTAACAAATGATTTTGAACCTATTAGTAGAATCTACTATTTAAGTTTCTCAAATAAGATGTCAAACGACAAAAAACGAGCTCATAAACATCATTTTAATATAGTTTCTTCATAATAAAAATCAATTTGTTTATAATAATTCAGATGTCCTGATGTCATGGCATAGAAAAAGAAACATATTCTTTTGAAATTTGTTCAATTGCAAAATATTTTAATTCCAATAGTACCTGCTTAGTTGTTGAATGAATGTACCAAGTCATTTCTAACTATTCAATGAATTTGCTTCTCAATCTCCACCTCCGTGGATTTACTTCTTTATTTCTTTAAGATTTAGGGTTTGAATGTAAGAAGAGATTATGAGAAATTAACATTTTGTTCTATGAGGATGATCATTTAGACTCGTAAAAAAAAGAAGAATGGACATGTATAATATAGAGATTGACACCTACCTCAATTATTCAAGTTGAAATTAATTTTTTTTGTAAACAATAAAGTAAAATTAAAAGCCACATGGTTATAAGAATTTTAAAAATATAGTTTAAGTTGATGCACCGTAAATGAATCAATTTGTTCAACCTATAGCTAAATCTTGAATCAAATAAATTAAGAATTTTATTTATTTTATTATCTATCAAGGTATCTATACATTATTAAATGAGTATCTGTTATTATGGTGAATAATCATTTTAATTAAAAGTATTTATTTTTATTTTTATGTCAATATATTAAAAAAAAAAACATATTGTAATGAAAGAAACACATGGTAATCGGCACAAGCTGATCAATGTTGACGATCCCCGTAATATGAAACGTATCCTTCCAATTTAGTCAACGTAAATGACGTGAGTGCCCATGAAAGCAACTGAACAGTTACAAGCAAATATTAAATGAAATCACGCTGAGGCCGCACCGATGAGAAGACTCGGCCTCCAATTATTGTGCCAATAAACAAAACTATTTTTCAGAGAAAAAATAAACACAGCTATTTATGCTTGCAATGGTAAAATTGTAGTCAGCATCTTCCGGATAAATTTTTCAAGGGTCGTTTTGTCATTTTATACGTGCCTCTTCTCTAAAGCATGTTTTCGTTGAATTCTATTAAAAGATGTTATAAAAATCAAATATTTAAATAAAGATTCACAATATTAATTAAAAATATCAAGGGATAATTAAATACATCCAGTACTTTTTATTTCATATAGTAATGTTTTCCGTGTTTATTATATATATATTGATTAGCTACATTAAATGATTTTTAACAAATGCTATGAAGTCAAATCGTCGGCAGGAACTTTTTCTAAATTAGAAAAGGGCAATGTTTGTCTGTTCCAGTGCTCAGTTGTCTCATATGAAGTGAGATTTATTAATTATTATAGCTCTTTTTTTCGAGGTGTAAGAATACAACTCTAGATATGTACATAAATATAATTTGTCACTGTATAGTATGAATAGAATTTAGAGCCCTTGAATAACTTGAAGACATGCTGCAAGGCAAAACTTTGTTCTTTGTTTTTTGCTTTTTTAATCAAGAATCTGATTATTTTTTTTCTTTTCAGAACCCTAGTGAAAAGTTTTCATTCAATCAAGTGGTTTCGTTAGCTTGATAAGTCGTTGAACATGATCAACAAAAAATTTAAATTTAAATTTTTAGATGAAATATATTTTTGAAATAATAGTACAAATGGAGAGGGGGGATCATATGTATGTGTGTGTAAATGCGCGCGCGTGTACTTTGAGACAAATATCTAAATAAAATAATATTTTTGGTATAAGAAAAAAGTTTCACTTTTCAATGATGGAGGTTAGTCATGGCTAATGCACTAGTTAATTTGAATAATGTCCTGAAATTTTGTTGGAAAAAAGAAAAAACAATTGAAGTCCTTTTATTATAGAACCTTACAAAAAAAAATAGAAAAAATAAAATAACATAATAGGTGAGAAAATCGAATATGAAATAAAGAACGGGGCACCACCTAAGTCAACAATATTTCATTTTATTTTGGATCGCAACAACATTCAATTAATGAAGAGGTTCTCTTCAAGCGTACAAGAATTGAAAAATCTAGAAGTTCTTGATGATTGAGTAACTAAGATCACATATCTTACTAATCCGCTTGATATTCAAACAGCAATTTCATGGCCAATCAAGAGTCGTAAAGTATATTGCCTCCATTTAGCCATCGTCATTGTTGCTAGTCTCCGCTTGGTTAATTAATTAATTATATTGAGCCGGAAATGTAGATTTAACTGGTGAAGGTGCATTCGAGTTTCATCATGCATTCGTCAAACCTCAATGGTCGCATGATAAAAAAAATATTACTTGTAGTTGAGAAAAACAAGTGAACAATCTCTTCGTAATCTATAAATTCCCATGCTTTGCATGCAAGCTCTCTCACACCTTACCCAACAAACAATACCCAAAAAAGAAAAGAATTCAGGGTAGCAAGGCAAGGAAAAACCATGGTGAAAGGTTATAATCTGATAGCAGCTTTTATAATCTTGGCTCTGGCCTCCACATTTGTCACTGCCTATGACCCCAGCCCCCTCCAAGACTTCTGCGTAGCAATAGATGATGCTAACTCAGCTGGTACATTCAAAATTATGATGTTTTCGAACCACGAACTGATATGTGTAATTCATTTCGGATATGCATTTCAACTAATTATTACATTTTGCTTGTGTTTGCAGTTCTTGTTAATGGAAAATTGTGTAAGAATCCAAGCCTGGCCAATGCTGATGATTTCTCGTACTCGGGACTTGATGTTCCTGGAAACACGTCAAATCAACTTGGAGGGCATGTTAATATCATTACAGCCGATCTAATGCCGGGGCTCAACACTCTTGGCATATCTCTAGCACGGATAGACTTGGCTCCGAACGGTGGCCTGAACCCTCCACATTATCACCCCAGAGGATCGGAGGTTCTGCTAGTTTTGGAAGGCACTCTTTACGCTGGTTTTGTCACCTCAAATCCTGACCATCGTCTCTTCACCAAAATTTTAAAACCAGGAGATCTCTTTGTGTTCCCATTCGGCCTCATTCACTTCCAGTTGAATATTGGAAAAACTCCTGCCGTTGCTATCGCTGCACTAACAAGCCAAAATCCAGGAGTAAACACGGTAGCGAATGCAATTTTTGGAGCCAGTTGGCCTATTTATCCTGAAGTTCTCACCACAGCATTCCATTTGGATAAACAATTTGTGGAGGATCTCCAGGCTCAAGAATGGGTGAACCCTACATAAATACTTTCTAAATCTCCCATTTATTCGCATATAGTTGATATGCGATAATAAAGAAGTGCTCTATGCCTTCCTCCTTTCTGCCATTACCGTAATTGTTGGGTGATAAGGAAGTGGTCGCGTCCCTTATCTGTCTTTTTAATTTCTTGTACGTTCTCATCCTGTTTTGTTGAGCTAATAATTTCTCTGTCAAGTTTCATGTTACTGAAGTGTTTAGAGCTGAGATTTTGTTGAAGATTACAGTATTAAATGGCAGATTACAGTATTAAATATGCACTTAGGTTACTGTGTCTCTTAATTACTATTCATTAATTTCTGTAATTAATACTAACGACAATAATACCGTTAGTAAGCAGCCTTTTATTCATCCTCTCTGTATAAATATAATACTGTACAAACACTTATTTCTTATGATTAATACAACAACATTGCTGTAATTCCAGCAATCTTCAATTCATCTTCTTCATCCCAGAAATCCCTTAAATTCTTTAGATTTCCCTTATGATGGCAAACTGCCAACTTCTTTTCATCCTGTACCGAGTTTATGTCTTGTTTGATTGTATGTTGTCACTTTCTTTCTTCCTCCTGAGGTTCTTACCCAACAAAAGAAAAAGGTATCAAATGTTTCTTTCCAAGTAATCTACACCTTCACCAATTAAAGAAAAGAAAAACTCTACCTCGAACTCGAACAACGAATGATGAAGGTCGAGTTTAGGATATATTGAGCGTCAAAATCTGAATGCAGTTTTGGTATAAATTTCTGTGAAAGATATACATCTTGGTCCAAATGCATGCCTTGCGAAAACAAGACTCGTAAGTGTCAAGAAAATTGGAAGGAATTAACGCTTGATTAATCAAGTAGTGCTAGAACTTGAAGGAATTATCATAACAATGTGAAATGGGATTCAACTTCAGCTAAAGTAAGAAGAACTAATACTATGGTGATCTATTACACTTTGAGGTTCTCTAATCTTCCTCAATATTGATGCAAACAACTACAGCTTTTCTTCACTCATATTTGGTTTTTTCATTGAATTAATATCTGGTCAAATTCTAAAATACGATAAAGAAAACGATGCAATAAAAAAAAAGACTTAAAAAAGTGATACTCTTTTGCAATTATAATATTTTTTTAGGATGGTCAAAAAATATGTCTAATTTATGAATATTTTTTTATAAATTGTTTTGATTTGATATATTTCACTCGGTAGTGTAAAAAAATAAGTAAAAAATATATTTTATAAAATATCAAAAAGTTAAAGTGATACTCCTAGCTTAACGCTCCAGGATTGTCACGTGCAAGTACCTCTATGGTATGACGCTGGTCCTCGCTTCAAATCATAAGCTTGCATCAGCTTTACATTCTATATACTTTTGACACTGATACCATCGGTTTTTTTGTCGAAATTTGAAAGAAAAAAAATTATTTTAAAAATCGGTAGCCTGGTGTTTTTAGATTATTTTGATGTGCTGATTTCAAAAATGATTTTTAAAAAATAAAAAAAAATATCATTTTAATGTATTTCAGCATAATAAATATTTTAAAAAACTACCGCAATCACACTTTCAAATATCAAGTGCCTATCACGCTTGGTACTCTTTAACTGCCCTAATTTAATTCCGGCGATCATTGACACGAGCCACCATTAATTTAACCTCACGTTGGATGAATACTAAAAGCAATAAATAAACATTAATTTAACCTCACGTTGGATGAATACTAAAAGCAATAAATAAACATTAATTTAACCTCACGTTTAAATATGTTTCCATCAAGTTAACGTTTGATAGTGTAATAATTTTAAAAAAATTTTTGTTGAAAATTATATTAAAATAATATTTTTTTAGTTTTTAAAATTTTATTTTTAGTATTATTACAATAAAAAATAAAGTTTTACTAAAAAATTCTTGGTTCGGAGTTCCCAAACGCTACTCAAGGGGTCGGGGTTTAATTTCAAGAATGATTGAAATGACATGAGCGTAGGTCAAAGGAGTATCTACTTTATGAATGTCATTAGATCACAGCCATCTGATTGGTGATCTTAATGACGTTGAGTAAATTGCTTCGAAAAAATCAGAACGTGAATACGTGCTGTGTTGGTCCGGTAAACACGTGTTTAATCATGGACCGCAATCAGCCTTGAAGATGAAAAAGGAAATGCGTGGCATGGGATTGATTTTGTATATAGACTACACGTAATCATATCCCACAGCCAATACTTCTCCTCCTCCACACACTTGGGGCCTATTATAATAGCATGATTGAGCGGTGTTGTACGTGCGATGCGCTGAGTTTTTTTATTTATGTAGAAAATTGATTGATTTGATATGTTTTGTATTTTATTATTTTAATATTCAATTAGTTAAATTATAATTGATAACATCTATTAGAAATATTTTTTTTCCACTAAAAAGTGATTGAATGTTGCTATTGCTAAGAAGATGAAATGATTTATCACAAATTTTTCGGCACGGATACCCTGGTTAAAAAAACACAAAAAAAGAAACTCGATAAAAAAAAAAGTTGAGTTGGACACTCCGGTTATAAAAAAATTCAAAAATATGACAAAAAGGTCCTAGTTTATTATAAAAAAAAAGGAAGCCAATTATAAAAAAAATGCAAGGGGAAGCAATTTTCTAAGCAAATCACTTGACTTGAAAATTTCAAAAATATACCGCATTATGCTGCGGGCTGAGTAAACAAATTTTATAATTGTTTGGATTAAAGAAATCAATAGGATTTGTCAATCCAAAATTAAAATATAATATCTATATATGCAAAATTAAATATAATAAAACAGATCATCACATCCTATTATAAAAATAGCAACATCGAAGTCTTAACATCTAAAACTATCATTGTTATTACTGTTAAAATAATAAAAATCATCAAATAATCTCGAGAAAAAAAGCTGAAAAACAATTAAAAAAAGTAAGCAAGAAAAATAATTAAAATAATTCTTCTTCTTCTCCTTCTTCTTCTCCTTCTTCTTCCTCTTATTATTATTATTATTATTATTATTATTATTATTATTATTATTATTATTATTATTATTATTATTATTATTATTATTAATAATAATAATAATGAAAAAAATAAAAGATTAAAAAAATCTAAATAACTTTAACAAAAGATTAAACAAAAAAATAAAATAAAAATTATCAGGTAAAAAAATTCATTTGATTGGAAAAAAAAACCAATAAAAAATAACAGAAAGAGAAAATAAATAAATAAATCAAATAAAAATTATTAACTGGAAAAAAAATCATTCGACTTGAAAATTAAAAAAATTGATCACACTACGTTGTGGGCTGAGCAAACAATTTTTATAATTTTTGGGATTAAAGAAATTAACAGGATTCGCTGGTTCAAAATTAAAATATAATATTTATATATGCAAGATTTAATATAATAAAACAGATCATCACAATCTATTATAAAAACAACAAAATCGAAGTCTTAACATCTAAAATTACCCTCTGAGAAACAAAAACTCAAAAACATTAAACAAAGAGTAAGTAAGAAAAATAACCAAAATTATTATTACTACTACTACTACTACTACTACTATTTTTATTATTATTACTGTGTTAATGATGAAAAAAAAACAAAAATAAATAAAAGGCTAAAAAAATCTTCAAAACTTTCACAAAAGAAAAAAAAATTATTAGGTAAAAAAATTTAACCTGACTTGAAAACAGAAAAAAAAACAACCAATAAAAAACTAAAAGAAATAACATAGGGAGAAAAAAAAAGAAATATCAATTCTCAAATGATCAACATAAAATTTAAGAGCTAATTTAAAAGAAAAAAATATCACCTCGACAAATAAGAAAATAACAAAAATTAAAAATCAAAGATAAGAGCATACTTATATATACATGGACAAAAGTAGGGATTATTCAATTAAAAAAAAAGATCAAAATAAAAAATTCAAAGTATAAGGGCCGACATGAAAATCAAATGTTCAGGCATTTAAATGAATAATTAAAAGTATAAGGGCCGAAATGAAAATCAAATATATTATCAATTTCAATCAAAGGATAAAATTGAAACATGTGTACTGAATTTATTGAGTTATTTAAATCTAATCCGGAAATTAAAAGAACGAGGACCGAAGTGAAACATTCACATTTAATTAATTTCAATCGAAGGACCTAATCGAACTAAATCAAAACTTATATAACAAAAATTAGGACCAAAAACAAAATTGAAAGTTGAGGGACCGCAATGAAAAAGAACAAAAATCAGGGGCCTCTTCTGCACTTGTACTTGCAGGAGAGAGAGAAAGGGGTCCAGCGGGTTTAACCGGCCACCTACGCGTTTACCACCAGAGTTTGTGGAAACGCGCCGCACCGGGAGGACTACCACGCGGAGGCGCATTGATTGAGATGTCGTTTTCTCATTTCCGGTGACTGGATCGTCCCTCACACGCCACCTGAACAGGGCGGGAGGCGGAATACCGGGGGTCGCGTGCTCCGCACGCGCCGACCGTAAACCGAAAATAATAATAAAAAAAAGCCAATTACCGGTCTGTCCCTATTCCCAAGTCATCACTTTTGTCTTATTAGAGGCTAAATTCATATTTAGCCAATTTCAAAAAATAATAAAAAATGAAAAGTGCGGCGAACCGGACCGGACCGGCATGTGCAATGACCGCGAAGCCTTCATTCCGGCGGCGTTTTTTGTTGTTTTCGGGGGGCAGATTTGTTAGTACATTGTCCATTAAGGGGGGGAAAGAAGGATATGCACGCGCGAAGCACCGGAGTAAATTGCAAGTGAACAGTGCGAATGGATCTAAAACTACAGTGAAACGCTGATCTCTTTTAGGTTCTTTGTAATGGAAGGTCCAGGTGCTTGATAACTAACATTTGTAAAGGGTTTTATTTGGTGGATTCGAGGACGGTTAAATGCTCAAGTCAATAATTTTATAAAGAGAAAAAATAAAAAGATAAGCTTTGAAAATGTATATGCTGAAAAAATTTAAAAATAAAAATATTGTAAACCTGAAGCCTAAATAATTAATGCGAGTATTCATAGCCCACAAGTCTCTTTTTTATGGAAATGAGGGGTTAAATTATAATTATTTTTGTAAAATTTTAAATTATATTTTACTTTAAATAATATAAAATATTAAATGATTTTGAACCAATAGAAAATACTAAAAACCCATATAGAATCTTTTAAAAAAATCTTGATAAAATATTAAACTTGTGTGCGCGTATAAATTAAATGACGTCAGTGCCCATGAAAACAATAGGACAGTTGCATGGAAAAAATAAATGAAATCATGTTGAAGCCGCACCAATGAGAAGACTCGGCCTCCAATTATTGTGCCAATAAACAAAACTATTTTTCAGAGAAAAAATAAAATAAAATAAAATAAACATAAGCTATTTATGCTTGCAACGGTAAAATTGTCATATATAATCTTCCGTATAAATCTTTCATGGGCCATTTTGTCATTTTATAAGCGCCTTTTCTCTAGAGATTAGAGCCCATTTTGTCAGGTTATCAATCTTGTTTCGTTTCGGTTGAAACTGTCGAAATATTTTGTATTAGTCAAAAAAGTAAAATAAAACATTGTCATTTTTTTATTGGTTTAAATTTCAGCATGTTCCGAATTTTTTGGCAAATACCGACCGAAATGTTCTGGTTCTATTTTGGTCGTTCTGTTTCGGCCAAAAGTGTTTCTCGCCTTTTATAGACTCATTTTGGAGGTTGCAAGGCATGAGAGAGGTGTCCAGGAATGGTGTATTGTGGTGGTAGGTTGCAGGGCATGGCAAAACATGGTTGTTGGCATGGAGACAACATGGCTGTCGATAAGCCTCGGCAGGTAAGTTTTTTTTTGCTAATATAAAATAGACTAACAAAAATTAGTTGTTACAAAAAGAGTTTTTCGACGGGCAGAACGATATTTTTCTCTTCAATTTTGGCTTCCGATTTCACCCAAAAATATTTCGTTTATGAAAATTCCGATCTTTTCAATTTAATCCAAATTAGGCTTCCAAACTTAATTTCTCATCAATTAAACCCTTAATATAACATTAATTTAACTCGTTTAAAGTATAATTAAGTCATCGTGCTTAATTAAATCCTTCAATTCAACTTTGAATTAATCCCTAAATATTATTCCACTTTAAATTGGTCGGCAATTAAATCAAACTGACCTATAAAAATATAATCATGCCTTTCGACTTAAGTTTTAAATAGATTTATCGAATAATAAATTATTTTAGTATTGAATCTGTATTTTCCTTCATTTTTTGGCACAAAAAAGATACGATCGGGTTCTCGAAAAAATCCAAAATTTCCACCTTGATTTTTTTGTCGACACTAGCCCTTTTTATTTTATTTTAGATAGATTTTGGAGAATAACTCAGAATTGGATTATGACAGTACTAATGGAGAGAGGGGGGATCATATATATGATCCCTTATGGATGAACATTGAGACAAGTATCTAAATAAAATAATATTTTTGATATTAAAAAAAAGTTTGACTTCTCAGAGGATAGTCATGGTTGATGCACAAGTTAATTTGAATAATATCCTGACATTGAGTTGGAAAAAATAAAAAACAATTAGAAAACCATAAAAAATAGAAAAATTAAAATAACATAAGATCTTGAAATGAAGATCGGGGCACCACCTCAGTCAACAATATTTCATTATTATTTTTATTTTTTGGATCACAACAACAATATTCAAAATGAAGAGGCTCTCTTCGAGAGTACAAGAATTGAAAAACCTAGAAGTTCTTGATGATTGAGTAACTAAGATCACATATCTTATTAATCTTCGTGATATTTGAAGCAGAGTCGTCAAGTAATTGCCTCCATTTAGCCATCGTCATTGTTGTTAGTCTCCGCTTGGTTAATTAATTATATTGAGCCGGAAATGTAGATTTAACTAGTGAAGGTACTGTAGAGTTTCATAATACACCTACAATAATCAAATAAAAAATTAAATAGTACATTTTTTATCTACAAAAAGAAAAAAAAATAATTGAAAACCTATCTCGACGTTACCTCTATTACCATTACTATAACAGTTAAAATTATTATCAATATTATTGCTCAAACAATTAAAAATATTAAATCGCCCCATAGAATAAAAAAAAAGTTCTTACAAAAAAAATATAATCACTAAAGTAATAATTATTATTGTGCAAACAATGAAACCATAAAACATCCAATTTGAAGAACAAGTAAAAATACCAGAAAACACAAAAAAAAAAAAAATGGAAAAAAGAGAGAAATATTAAATTTAAAATGATCATAAACATAAATTAAAATTTCAAGACTGAATCGAATAAAAATAAAACTCCAATAAAAAATAAAATGACGAAAATTAAAAAACAAAAACTAAATGCATAGATGCATAAATACGGGTAAAAAATAAACATTGTTAAAGAAGAACCAAAAAAACAAAAGGAATTAATACCAAATAAAAAATTCAAAGAATAAGGGCCGAAATGAAAAATTAAATTTATAATTAAATTCAATTGAAGGACATAATTGAAACAAATAAAAACCTTGAGATCGAAACAAATAAAGACATTTTGGAAAAAAAATACAGTGTAATTTTGTTAAAAAAATTAAAAGAATAAGGACCAAAATAAAAAGTAGCATATATGACAAATTTTAATTGGAGGAAAAATTAAAACACATTAAAACTTGCACACTAAAAAAATTAAAGAAACAAAAAAAAACAAAAAATCAAAAGAATAAGGACTGAAATGAAAACCAACATATATAATCAATTTCAATTGAAGGGCACAATTGAAAACAGTCAAATTTAAATTGAAGAAATCAAGAATAAAACTGAAATCAAAAGACAAAGGACTAAAATAAAACAATAAAAAACATGAAGGGCTTGCATGTATTTTCTAGCGGTAGAAGTGAGAAAAGGGAGAAAAAACAAAATCCCGCCCACCAGCAATTCACTAACCATCGTAACACGATACGCTCTGAACCGGGAGGCAAAGGACATGGCGACCTATCCGGTGACATGACTATCGTACATTTTAAACGGCATAGCAAATCTGCACGCGCCTCCTGAAAGACGCTTACGTGTGAAACACTGCTTGGGTGTTCGTATGACTCGCCTGCAGTGTTTCAGAAAAAGAGAATTAAAAAATGTCAAATTACTCATACACCCTTGGACCCAAAGATAACCACGGAAAAATCGGGGGTGAAAGTACCACAATGCCCCCAGCTCCAGGGCTCTTTTTCTAGAGGTATTTGTGTAGTTTCACAATGCACAAATATGTGAAAAACAAAAATACCCTCCCTATTCTGTGTCTTTTTGTCAGCTCCAAGGGGATAAATGGCAGTTTCACTTAGCAATTTAAAACAAAAAAAATACTAGAAAACTCCAAATAATTTGAAAATACCACACAAGTTTTTGGTCCTAGGGGTAAAATAGTAATTTTATTATTAAAATCCATAGTAATTTGTGTCTAAGTACACAATAAAACATCGACACCTTTTATTTGTTTTTTTAATATATATATATATATAAAACATTTTTTTAATACATTCGAATTTTTATAATCGGAACCTGTTTGGCACCATGGTAGGATGTTAATGGTAATTATATAAAAATATCTTTTAAAAAATAAATTATTTTTAAAATTTGTAGAAAAGTATGAAGAGGATTTCAGAAAAGTGACTTGTCTGTATTTTAATATGTTTTTATATTTTAAAATCTCAAAAAAATTATATTTTACTAAAAATTAATGTGTATATGTTTTGAGATCATCATTTTGATAGTATGATTTCAAAAATGATGTTAAAATTAATATTTTAAAAAAATCTAATATATATATGATTAGATGCATTAAATGATTTTTCACAAATGGTATAAATTCAGTTGTTGGCCAGAACTTTTTCTAAATTAGAAAAAGGCAATGTTTGTCTGTTCCAGTGCTCAGTTGTCTCATATGAAGTGAGATTTATTAATTATTATAGCTCTTTTTTTCGAGGTGTAAGAATACAACTCTAGATATGTACATAAATATAATTTGTCACTCTATAATATGAATAGAATTTAGAGCCCTTGAATAACATGAAGACATGCTGCAAGGCAAAACTTTGTTCTTTGTTTTTTGCTTTTTTAATCAAGAATCTGATTTTTTTTTTTCTTTTCAGAACCCTAGTGAAAAGTTTTCATTCAATCAAGTGGTTTCGTTAACTTGATAAGTCGATGAACATGATCAATTAAAAAAATGACATATTTAATTTCAACTTAATTTTTTAGATGAAATATATCTTTGAGATAATATAGTACTAATGGAGAGAGGGGGAATCACATCTATGATCCCCTATGGATGAACATTGAGACAAGTATCTAAATAAAATAATATTTTTGGTATAAAAAAAAGTTTGACTTCTCAATGAAGGAGCTGTTAAGGAACCATCTCATCTAAAAGCTCAAGCTTATAGGGTGAAGCTTCATAATATGATTTATATTATCCTCTAACATATCCCCTCAAGTGAAAGTCCTTTGGACTTGAAACTTGCACAGACCCACATCAACTTGTGCTTGATTTTTATCAAATAGAATGGGGGTGGTGAAATTCGAACTTGTGACCGCTGGGTTAACAAGGTTCTGATACCATGTTAATGAACTATCTTACCTAAAAGCTCAAGCTTATAGATGAGGCTCTATAATATAATTTATATTATCCTCTAATAAGAGGTTAGTCACGGTTGATACACAAGTTTAATATTTTTTTTGGATCACAACAACAATATTCAAAATGAAGAGGCTCTCTTCGAGAGTACAAGAATTGAAAAACCTAGAAGTTCTTGATGATTGAGTAACTAAGATCACATATCTTATTAATCTTCGTGATATTTAAACAGCAGAGTCGTCAAGTATATTGCCTCCATTTAGCCATCGTCATTGTTGTTAGTCTCCGCTTGGTTAATTAATTATATTGAGCCGAAAATGTAGATTCAACTAGTGAAGGTACTGTAGAGATTCATCATACATTCGTCAAACTTCAATGATCGCATGATAAAAAAAAAATTATCACTTGTAGTTGAGAAAAGCAATTAAACAATCTCTTCGTAATCTATAAATATCCATGCTTTGCCTGCAAGCTCTCTCACACCTTACCCGACAAACAACACCCAAAAAAGAAAAGAAAAGAATTCAAGGTAGCAAGGCAAGGAAAAACCATGATGAAAGGTTATAATTTGATAGCAGCTTTTATAAGCTTGGCTCTGGCCTCCACATTTGTCACTGCCTATGACCCCAGCCCCATCCAAGACTTGTGCGTAGCAATAGATGATGCTAACTCAGCTGGTACATTCAAAATTCTGATGTTTTCGAACCACGAACGTATATGTGTAATTCATTTCGTTTATGCATTTCAACTAATTAATTACATTTTGCTTGTGTGTGCAGTTCTTGTTAATGGGAAATTGTGTAAGAATCCAAGCGATGCCACTCCTGATGATTTCTCGTACTCTGGACTTGATGTTCCTGGAAACACATCAAATCAACTTGGAGTGCATGTTAATCTCATTACAGCCGATCTAATGCCGGGGCTCAACACTCTTGGCATATCTTTGGCTCGGGTAGACTTGGCTCCGAACGGTGGCCTGAACCCTCCACACTATCACCCCAGAGGATCGGAGGTTCTGCTAGTTTTGGAAGGCACTCTTTACGCTGGTTTTGTCACCTCAAATCCTGACCATCGTCTCTTCACCAAGATTTTAAAACCAGGAGATCTCTTTGTGTTCCCATTCGGCCTCATTCACTTCCAGTTGAATATTGGAAAAACTCCTGCCGTTGCTATCGCTGCATTAACAAGCCAAAATCCAGGAGTAAACACGGTAGCGAATGCAATTTTTGGAGCCACTTCGCCTATTTATCCTGAAGTTCTCACCACAGCATTCCATTTGGATAAACAATTTGTGGAGGATCTCCAGGCTCAAGAATGGGTGAACCCTACATAAATACTCTCTAAATTTCCAATATATTCGCATATAGTAGATATGCGATAATAAAGAAGTGCTTTATGCCTTCCTCCTTATCTATGTCTTTTTTCTGGTACGTTCTCATCCTGTTTTGTTAAGCTAATAATTTCTCTGTCAAGTGTCATGTTACTGAAGTGTTTATCTTCGGTTGAAATCTCCCTTTCGGATTATCCACGCCCGTTCTGTATTAGTTTTATCAAATAAATTCAATCTGCCAACTTCTTTTCATCATGTTTATGTCTTGTTTGATTGTATGTTGTCACTTCTTTCTTCCTCGAATTGTTTGTGAAATGGGATTCAACTTCAGTTCAAGTAAGAAGAACTGATACTATTGGTGATCTACGACACTTTGCTGAAATTGCTTGTCATGATCTCCATTTCCCAGTATACTGTTGGTGATCTATTACACTTTGAGGTTCTCTAATCTTTCTCCATATTGATGGAAACAACTACGGGTTCTTCGGTTCACAAGTGATGTGGTGTGTCATGATGACAAAGTTCTTCCGATATACATATGAGGTCTTGAATTTGAGTCAGGACATGTATCTCTGATAAAAACCTGGAACATGCGAGGTTTTATTTATTTATTTGAACTCACAAAATATATTATTCATGAGGTGAGATCTTCTCGTATCCAAAAAAAATACGGGTTCTTCAATTCTCATATTTGGTTTTTTCATTGAATTAATTTATGATCAAATTCTAAAATATGATAAAGAAAACGATGTAATAAAAAAAAATAGACATAAAAAAATCACTATTAAAATCCATAATATTCTATGAGTAATGCACGCGCCATGCAGAAGGCTAACCACACGAATCAGTTTATTTTGTAATTTGTAACGTAAAAAATTTAATAAATAGATATCATTGGTCAAATATGTATTAAAACTCTTACAGCTTGATAAACCTGATCTAACTTATATAAATCAATATAAATAACTTGCATCAACTTTATATTCTACATGTTCTTTCACCCGGTGCCTATCACTCTCGATGCTCTTTAACGGCCCAGATTTAATTTCAGCGGTCATTGTCATTGGAATGACACGAGCCACCATTAATTAAAAAAAGTACATATTAACCTTTCTAGCTTTACTTTGATCTTTCATTTTAAATTTAATTTCTCTTATTGTCATCTTTGCTTCAAATTTAAATTAAAGAAGAGTTAGAGAAGGATTTTTCTTTTTTTGAAAAACTTGGTTGGATGAATACTAAAAGCAATAAATAAACATTAATTTAACCTCACGTTTAAATATGTTTCCATCAAGTTAACGTTTGATAGTGTAATGATTTTAAAAATAATTTTTTGTTGAAAATTATATTAAAATAATATTTTTTAGTTTTTAAAAATTTATTTTTAGTATTATTACTAAAAAAATCTTGGTTCGGAGATCCCAAACGCTATTTATAGCCTGTTTGGGAGTGCGATTGCTGTAGCTTTTCAAAGTACTTATCGTGTCGAAATACATCAAAATAATATATTTTTTTATTTTTTAAAAATCATTTTTGAAATCAGCACATCAAAATGATCTAAAAATATCAAACCGCTGATCTTTAAAATGAAATTTTTTTTTTTAAATTTGGACCAAAAACTAGTAGAATCACAATGTCAAACAGGAAATCAAGGGTCGGGGTTTAATTTCCAGAATGATTGAAATGACATGAGCTTAAGTCAAAGGAGTATCTACTTTATGAATGTCATTAGATCACAGCCATCTGATTGGTGATCTTAATGACGTTGAGTAAATTGCTTCGAAAAAATCAGAACGTGAATTCGGGCTGTCTTGGTCCGGTAAACTCGTGTTTAATCATGGACCGAAATCAGCCTCGAAGATGAAAAAGGAAATGCGTGGCATGGGATTGATTTTGTATATAGACTACACGTAATCCAATCCCACAGCGAATACTTCTCCTCCACACACACGTCAGGGCCTTAGCCGCTTGTAGATTGTCTCTGATACTTTGTCTCGTTGCGAGATCAAAGACCGTCGATTTAATAGATTCCATGTGATCAAGTTCGGTAAATATTTTGTGAGATCATCCATTGATTGCACAGAGTCCTAGGAAAATCTCAAAAGCACTGGCCTGTGATTGCATTTTCAAGGATGCTGGTGTGTCTAACACCCTAATTAATTTGGTTCAAAAATTTAATTGCTATAAAAATTCATTAATGATTTTTATCTGAGATTTTTAAATATATTTTTTAGTGGGATTTTATGCTTCTTTAAATTATATCCACCAGCATGCAGAGTCAACCGTGAAAAATGGTAAAAATAATCTTAAATATTCCAATTTATACTACCCATGATCATAAAATAAGATGATTTTGGACAGTCTGTCCTGCCACTATCGTTAGTCTTCATTTGTGGATTAGATGGAAAAATACAGGCAAGGGTTCTGTGGTCGAGGGATCTAACCATAACATATTAAATAGACGGAGGGTCTATCTGTAATTTATCGGTCAAAATTAATTAAAATCAATTGACTTTTGTTTTCACTGAAAATGATGAAACTAAAATTATAAGCGCATAAGTATCCTAATCAGACGCTTTGAAACACGAGACCATGGCTCATTAACTGAGGACGCCTGCTTTGTATCCTAGTCCCGCCAAAAAACAAACCGTCGTTTCGTTTCATTTCTATTCCCTCCATTACCAACAAAATCATTGCCTTGGGCTCCACATTTCTTCCTTATCTCCTACCTCCACATCGCCCTTTCCTTTGTCACATCGCTGCAAACGTCCACCGTGGCAATTAACTAACCTAATTGGTAGACCAGGTACAGGGATAACATCCATGAGATCTAGGGCTAGATTGCGATTGAAGTTATATTTTTAAATAAAAAAAACATTTTTGATATTAATTTATCAAAGTTATTTAGAAATAAACAAAACAATAATTAAAAATTAAATTCATTTTTTTATTTTATTTTTAAATATTTTGAAACACTATGCTAAATATACACTTGAATAGTCAATTACACGCCAAAAAGCATACATCACAAGACAACTTCATTTTATTAAACTTTGGAGTCGTGGTCGAATAACATGTAATTAAAAAGAGTTTTGTTTGTGCAAAAGCTAGTACAAAAATACTATATTATTAGAAGAAAAAAACCATTTTAGAAAACATGGGTATTTACATTTGACGTGGCCGGATATTTTTATCCTAGATATTTTTGAAAATATTAATAAACAATATAATGTTGTTTGTTAATAGTTTATATATAATATAATAAATGGACGCTAAAGAATTTTTCGTGACAACGTATAAGAAAATCTTTTAATTGAATTCGATGGAATTTTAATAAAATCTAATGTTTAAAGAATTAAAAATAAATTTCAAGTAGTATTTAATTTTTAAAAATGCTATAAAAATAAATTACATGGCAATCGATTTACAATTCTAGAAAAAAATATTAATGTTAAAATTGATTTTTTTTTCAAAACAAAAATCTATCCCATTTTTTTAAAAAAATAAAAAAAATCAAGATGAAAGTAATGAACATAATATAGAAAAAAATGATTTTATTTTATTTTAAAAAATATATGAATTCAATTTATTTATCAATTTAATTTAAATCAAATACTATAATCGAAGTCGATTATATAAAAAAAATAGTTCCAAAAACCTGTAAACATTCTATTCATAGTTAATCATGATTTTGCTATTTTTTACAAAGTTTGTATTTTAAAAATTATAAATGAACAAGGTAATGTTTTTTGTTAATAATATATAGATAGGAAACATCCTATTTGTTTTGATGTTGACCGTGTTTTTTCTTCTTCTAATGAGCCCTTGAATACCACAATTCCTAACAATTAATTCATATGATTTTCCAACCAAGCCGTCCATGGAATTTTATTTGAAATAAAATTTGAATTAAAGAGTTAATGTAGTTATAAAAAGAGAAGATCAAGATGCAATAATGGACATGGACAAAATATAAGTATCTACGATATATTGACTATTTGAGAGTGTGCTTGAGATTAATTTTTAAAATGTTTTTTGTTTAGAAAAATATCAAAATAATATTTTTTAAAATTATTTTTGATATTATTCTATCAAAATAATTTAAAAACAATATATATATAATTTAAAATAAAAATAAAAAAATATTTTTAAAATACAAAGAGAAACAGTTACATAATTATTCTTGATCATGTGTTGATTGATCTTGATGAGATTCGTTTGAATGAAATTAGAGAGGAAGGTTTGAATTTGTAAAGTTATCTTGAAAATACCATCAAGATCAAGAAGACGCCTTAACGACTCGTGTGTGACGTGGGATTACGAGCTCCATATGCCACAAAACATGAACAATTTTATGATCCCAGAGATTCATGAAGATCAATGTCCAAATGCTTGTAACGGCAACACAGACCATGCTTGCAACATTCTAGCCGTTTAGAGAACAGGCGATCCTCTTTTAAAGTGTCTGTTTGCATTGCATTTTATAGATGTTTTTGATCTATATTTTAATTATTTTAATGTGCTAATATAAAAACATTTAAAAATATATATATTTTGATCCATTAATGAACAAAGAATAATTTGAAAAACAACATAAACCACGTTTTTAAAGATGCCTAAAATTTCGCAAGATGTTTTTCAAAAATATTATCATTACTTCTTGATTCGTTCTTGTGAATTTTCCCGGTGTGTGTGTGTATATATTGTACAATTATTAATCTTTTTTAAATTGAGTTTCGATCGCACCATCATTTGTGAAGATTAAAATCAAAATACTCGGAGAAATCTAAAAAAAAATCCTCATCCGTGTAGCAATTCATATTAAATTCAATTTTGTTTTTGTAGTGTAATAAAAAATATAAATTTAATATTTTTATTGTAGTGTTTTGAAATAAACAAATGAATTTAAATATTTTTCTATTTATTGTTATATATAATTAATCAGAAGTTATATTTCTTTCCTAAAATAACCAATGAATTTTAATGATGCAAATTATCAATATCAGAATTTTTTTTATCTATTTATTGTTTTTTTGATAATTAATTATAATTTATATATATTTTTAAAATATGATAAATTTTAATGAATCAAAATATCAATATTTAAAATTCAATAAATTTTTATTAAAAAAATAAAAACACGGATCTAATTATAGCTCTTCCATGTTGAGAATTCTATGAACTTCGCGTTAAAAATTACGACTAGGGTTCATCGAATAATAATTAAAAAAAGAGGAGTAAACATGATGGTCCCCACTACAAAAAAAAAAAAGGCCGTGTCGGGTGCTTAACCCTCCTGTTACGGAAAGAAGAAAAAACAAAACTGAAGCTAGCAAACGTCCGTCTCCGTCTCTCCCCTTCTCTTTCCTCTTTCACATACCTTTATCACATCACACTACACTCGCTATTCACTCACTGAACTGAATAAAAAAGAAAAGCAAAAAGAAGAAGCACCTAACTTACGCACATTTTTCTATGGAGAGAAACAGAACACATTTCTAGAGAGAGAGAGTCACTCTTAGCTTGCGCACATTTTCATTTTCAGTTAATCAGTTGCATTGATCGTACAATGAGCAGCAGTTTAGAGAGATCTTGTTTTATGACCGTCTGATCTCGTTCATTTTTATCAAGATGGGGAGCGTGTCTTCTGATGATGATGGAGGTGGTAGTGAGAGGTGTGGGAGCTATAGTTTGAGTGCTGACGTCAGCGAGTCGGAAAGTTGTACAAGTTCGAGTAGTTTCTCGTGGCGGCGAGGGTTTGGTCGTGGCGGCGGCGCCGTGTCAAGTTCGATGACCTCATCTCCGCGTCCGGTGCCTGGAGGTTTCTGTTTCCGGGCATCGGTTATGGTTCCGGTTATTGGTGGTAAGGATGTGGTGGTTTGGGACTCGAAGAATGAGAAACGAGGAGACGCTGATTTGTCTGGTAACGTTTTTTATTTTTTTCTTATTTTTGTAGATTTTGTATTCTCACTCCATTTTTTGTTAAATTTCTTGCCAGTGAAGATAATTTTTGCCTTTTTTTAAAGGAAGCTAAAGAGATGGATTTTGAGATTTTAATTTTATAATTTTCGTTCCTTGAAAAAAAGGGGAGATATTAAACTCTTATTTATTATTGTTAAAAAAAGAAACAAATGATTTTTATTAAATTTTTTTAATAAAGAGCTATAATGCAAATAGTCATGTGAAGGCCTAATTGTGTGCCGAATGAAGATTTTTTTTAATCCATTCAGATATAGCTCTCTCAATATTTCAATGTTTGGGATTATTTTTGTATGTGCGTACTGTAGAGGTTGAAATGATGAAAGAAAGATTTGCTAAGCTGCTTTTAGGAGAGGACATGTCTGGTGGTGGTAAAGGAGTCTGTACTGCTCTTGCCATCTCAAATGCCATCACAAATCTATCTGGTCTGTATTATTTCTTCTTCTTCTTCTTCTTCTGTATTTATATTAAGTTTGTGTGATGCCCATATGGATTTAAGCTCAATTTTGGGTTGTAATTGAAGCCACTGTTTTCGGCGAGTTGTGGAGGTTAGAGCCATTGGCGCTGCAAAAGAAGTCGATGTGGAAAAGGGAAATGGAATGGTTGTTATGTGTTAGTGACTCGATTGTTGAGCTTGTGCCTTCGATACAACAATTTCCTGGTGGGGGAACTTACGAGGTTATGACAACTAGACCGCGCTCGGACTTACATGTGAATCTGCCTGCACTCAAGAAGCTTGATGCTATGTTGATTAGCATGCTTGATGGTTTTAGTGAAACGGAGTTTTGGTATGTTGATCGGGGGATAGTTGTGGGTGATGGTGGTGATTGTGATACATATCCATCTGGTTTTTCTGGTGGGAGGCCTTCTATTAGGCAGGAAGACAAATGGTGGTTGCCGTGTCCAAAAGTGCCACCGGATGGGTTGTCAGAGGATGCAAGGAAGAGGTTGCAGCAGTGCAGGGATTGCACCAATCAGATATTGAAAGCAGCAATGGATATTAATAACAGCGTGCTGGCTGAGATGGAAATACCCACTGCTTATATGGAGACCTTGCCCAAGGTAACAATCGGTTTTTCTGTGTTTTGAAATAATATGTTCATATGATTAGTACAACTACATCCCCTGCAGCATGCATGTCTTGCCTTCATTCATTTTTTGTCTGCAATCAGTCTTTCATGTCTATATGATTACTACATTTGGAGGTTTTTTATGTTCCTTTATCTCTCTCTAACCAACGCAACCAAAGAGTTCTTCATCTACCTCATATACCTTGATTTGTTTTTCTAATTTTTATTTTGCTATCATGGCTTTAGATGCTAAACTCATAGTATGCTGTATTTCTTTTGTGATGCTATCAGAATGGAAAAGCTTGCCTTGGGGATATCATATACCGATACATAACTGCTGAGAAGTTCTCACCAGAATGTCTCCTTGATTGCCTTGACCTTTCAACAGAGCATCACACTTTGGAAATTGCAAACAGAATTGAGGCAGCAGTGCATGTCTGGAAGCAGAAAGATCATAGAAAACATATCCATGACAAAAATATCAAGCACTCGTCATGGGGTGGCAAGGTCAAGGGCCTTGTTGCAGATACACACAAGAATCAGATTTTGGCCCAACGAGCTGAAACTCTCCTGCAGAGCTTAAGGCGTCGTTTCCCTGGCCTCCCGCAAACAGCTTTGGATATGAACAAGATTCAATATAACAAGGTAGTTGCTTCAATTATTTGTTGGAATCTAGAACTGTAACTTGATACTCCTAACCAACATCATCAAATAATGATGCATCATAATGTGGTGAATCCCTCAATCCAAAATTACTGCAGTAACAGATATATATTTCAAGAGACATTCATTTTTTAAGCACATACACTGATTTGGACCATCCAGCAACAGCTTTGCCCATGTTGGACATGCTTTTCAGACGATGAAAGGTTTGTTTTCTTGCAGGATGTTGGGCAGTCAATTCTTGAAAGCTACTCGAGAGTTATGGAGAGCTTGGCCTTCAACATTATGGCAAGAATAGACGATGTTCTTTTTGTTGATGATGCCACCAGGCAATGTGCTGCAGCAGAATCCATATCCCTCTTCAACAGAGGAGGATTAGGAGGCCACCCTATCCAGAAGCGTATGTCTCCTAGCCCCTTCTCAATCAAACAAAGCCCGTTTGCCTCTCCGTATGGAACCCCAACTTATTGCGCTTCGACTCCAGTTTCTGGAAGCCCTGCAAGGGTGCCACCTTCTCAAAAGAGGGGCAATTCTAAGGAAGCATCCATTCAAAAGTTTGAAAAACCGTTGCCAGCTGACTTCGAGAGGGTTTGGTCATATGCTGGCAGCATCAGTTCAAGAGTAGTTTCTGGGGATGCTCCTGAACGAGATTGACTTCGAAGCACACTCACCACCCCACCCATGGTGAGCTTGCCTACTGCTGTATCAAATGCTATCGAAGAAATGCATTATCGTGATCTGGAGCCTCCTTGAATTTGGAGTTTGTAGGATTCATATCTAGCCTTTTGTATATTGTTTAGCAATAGAAAGATCATGCTCTAAATTTTTTATCACGCCCTTTTCAATTAAGCTGTAATTGAGGGAATATTACTTTTATCCATGTCCGGATTTTTTACTTTTCTTTTCCTTGAATCAGCCAATTATGCACGCTGGAAAAGATGACAACAACTAAAAAACAATGGTCAGCCACGACGCAACGAATAATGATAGTGTACAGATTTGGAGAGTAATTTATAATTTCAGCTCAAATGGATTGGAGCTTTGGTTTTAGCTTGTCCCAATCTAGGCTACACCTGAACGTTATCCAAGTATTTTAAGCAAAATAGGTGCGCAGTTGGGCTTTGCAGCGCTGATTTATCATAACCAGAACTGGTAAAACTTGAGGAGAGGAGCTTCAATCGACATTTATCTTTTGTTAATGGCGGGCCCTTGCACCCATAGAGTTAATTAGTTATCGCATTCAGCAGCTTAAATTAATGGAAATGTCGAAATATATTTTACGGTGTAACAAAGCAATACTTGAATCCGGTTCTGTACAAATTCCAACTCAGTGGGGCTTGCTTGTTTAATATCAGTTAAAAGAAGAACCAGAAAGTAAAGAGTCCATACAACTGATTTGCAAGGAAATAAGATTATTTCTGAATCCAGAGTCATTTGATTCTTGCTACTCAAAAGCAACAAATTTCTACAGTGGGTTCGCTCCAGCAAACAACCAGCTCTACACTCAATCAAATTAACAAGCAACTTTTTTTCTTTCTTTCTTTTAATAAAGAGATTTCATCCGCTTGCTCGACTGAACAACTGCAGACAAGCTCTCGACCAGGATGAGATGGAAGGCTCATGCCTCTTGAACATTTTTGAAAATCACAGATAAAATGAAAGTCGTTAACCGATTAAACTCCTAGCAAAATCACAGGAAATTTCAGCTGATCACTTCATTACAGCCCTTGATTTATCACAGCATGGGATCAGGACCGCTTTAACAAGTCATCAGTAATTACATTAATGGTACATTAATGGACAGCCTGCAAGCAGCAAGCTCTGCAAATATTTACCGGGGCAATAACCTACTCTTCACTTTGCAATGGACAGCTCTTCCAGTTGATTTTGATTCTGCTCCTGTTGTATTCACAAAATCAGAAACAAACACGCCATGATATGGATAAAAATGAAGCGAGGGAATGTTATCAAATAAAATGTGAACGAGATATTGGATACACAGGCACATGCGCTAATGCATGATGATTGCCCTAACGCAACACGATATTATGCAACTCACTAAATTGACGGTCACATTGCAGGGCACAAGTCAGTACAGCTCAACAGGAAATATTTGCCACTTCAAATTACAATCAACAATTAATTAACTGTTTAGATCAAGGAAACAGTGAGCCAATGATGTATTGTTACCAACAACCAAAGCAACAGAGATTCTGTATTTTGGCAACAGGGTTTGAGCATCCACAAATAGGCCAATAAACTGGGAAAACATGATTTCCATTCAAGTAGAATTTGAAACTGAAGAATTTCATATAAAAATTCAAAATTATTTCATGTTGTTGCCTTGAGATTAAATAAATAATTCAATAGTTCTCTTCAGATAGTCTCAATTATGGAAGTTGCTTGGTGACCCATGCTATCCCACTCAAAAAAAGGCATATAATTTGTCCTTTATCACATTTAAGGTTGATAAAGAGAACCAGAAGGACCTGGCCCGGGCCTCCACAATGGAGGGATATAGATTGATGATGGTGCAAAAGTATAAGAAAGAATGTTGGGGCATAGTTGCCATTCTTCATCACAAACACATTAAGAGCTCTCGCCAGAATTAATCCTTGTAGAGATTGATGGTCTCAGAATAGGCATCCCTAAATGCCTCACCTAGAATGGGCCCCCCACCCCCTGGAATGATACTTATGTTCAATACCCGGTACAAGTTTGCTTATCAAGAATCAACTATGGCCTGTGTCATGCCACTATGAGCTAGCTACCTCCCAATTAAATGCCAATGTTCAGTGCAACTGCAACTATCAAGCATGAATATTTAAAACATATCCAAACTGCACACCAAACAAATTGAGAGACCTGTGAAAGTAAATAGCAAAATCCAAGTAGGATAAAGCTAGCATGCGAAGATAAAATTGAAACTTCACGTAAACAGTAAAACTAGGGGGAAATGAAGACTTACTTCCAATGAGGTTGAAGCAACCCAATCAGGAGGTGGCCAGAACATCTTGGAATAACCAGGAAAATTTCTTAAAGGTCCTATACAACCACTCTCCATTTCAAACACACCTATATCACGACCAACCATTGACCCATCAATTCCTTCCTCCCTCGAATAAAAGAAATTATCATCGAAAAATATACAATTCCCATTACACCCACAAAGCTCAGAAGCCGACGCAGAAAATGTCAAATCATCACCTAAAAACAACACGCGATCTTCCAAGTCCTTCACCTCAATCCAACATTTCCCTTCTTCATTCAACTTAAAAACCTTAAACCAAACAGTCCTCTCACTCATATACTGAACAAGATCCTGCGAAGCATCATAACCATTACTCAGCCCTTCATCAGTATCAATACTCAAATACATATCAACCAACAATAAATCCCCCTTCGACTCAACCAAATACTTCTTATCCCCACCAAAAACCGGATTCCCAACCAAACCCAAATTCTTATCCATTGCAACTACCACAGTCCTCCCCGTATTATCCACAGCATAAAACCTCCCCTTATGAACAATAACATCATCAAAAGGCGATGCCATTTCATTAATAATAGTCCATCTCTTATCACCACTCTTAAAGATGGCCAATTTCCCAGAAACATGAATAGTTAACAATATAAACTCGGTTTTGGAATTTAACCAAATCGTCACAACTTTCTCAATGTATAAATTACCAGCATCAGTAAAACTAGACGAATTCGGCTTATAACTAACATGATGCAAAACATATTCGTGACCCAATTCACGAATTCTTAAATTCATTAAATCTATAACACGAGGAAGATTATTAGGCAAAGAAGTTGACCTGCACCGCGTTAAAGGATCAAACAAGTGTTTTTTACCAGGCACATCTTCTTCAATTTTGACAAGCCAGCCTTGTGGGTCTGTTTGGTTATGGGAATTCGGTAACCCAACAAGGAATACAGTTCGCTTGAACAGAGAAAACCCAAAAGAGGTGTGTGAGATACCATCGTTAGGGAGGATCTTGAAGGTGTTCGATGATAAACGGGGAGATTGAGGGGGGATTGAGGATCGCCATGAATTGCAGACGGAACGGAAACGGAGGAGGTCAGTGGAGGTGTCTAGGCGTTTGGAGATTAGTTCTATGAGGTCTTTTGGGAGGTGATTCCATCCTGCCATGGTGGGATTTTCTCGAGAAAGTGGGGGAAAATTGGGAAGAAACTGAAGCGGATGCGAAGAGGATTTGTAGTGATGTTAATTTGGGCCTTGAAGCCTATATAAGGAGTGTTTAATATACCTATCCATCATGACAATTTTGTACATGCTATCCATATAATTGAGTGCGTATAGTATTGCAATTGGATTTCTTTATATTGAAATTCTTTTTCCATTTTTTTTTATTTTATAAAAGGGATTTTAAAACAATTTCTGTTGGAGTTATCATAAGATTGTCCCAGTATATATATACTAGCTATTTACATGCGTCTTGTCGTTGCTAAATTATATTTTTTTTAATGCAAAAAAATATTAATTGTGAGATTTTTTATTATAATATAAATTTGAGAAAAATAATAAATTTGTGCAGAATTTCTGTGAAATCCAAGTTTCCAATCAAATATATAAATTTCAAATCAATATAAATTTCAAATGTTTAGTAAGTTTCAATGAAATCACCAGTATAAAATTATCATCATCTTAAAAAAAAAAAAAAAATCAGATACCTAAATTATCGAATTCACTGCATTAGGATTAGTTCATTTTATAATCAAATTTAAATTAAACACAATAAATAAAATATAAATTGTTAAAACACCTGTAATAATCAAATAAAAAAATAAGTAGCTAATTTTGTATCTACAAAAAGAGAAAAAAAATCATTGAAAATTCATCCCTACGTTACCATCATTATTATGATTATAACAGTTAAAATTATTATCAACATTATTTTTCAAACAATTAAAATCATTAAATTGAACCCAAAAAAAAGTAAAACATTTTTACAAAAAAACTATAAAAAAATCACTAAAATTATTATTATTATTATTATACAAACAATAAAATCATAAAATCATCTGACCTGAAAATTAGATAAAAATAACAAAAAACACAAAAAAAGAACAAATGGAAAAAAAGAAATATTAATTTTAAAATGATCACCAATACAAATTAAAATTTCAAGATTGAACAAAATAAAAATAAAACCCTAACAAAAAATAAAATAACAAAAATTAAAAAACAAAAACTAAAAGCATAGGTGCATAAATACATGTAAAAAATAAACACTATCCAAGAAGGACAAAAAAATAAAAGAAATTAATACCAAAAAAAATTCAAAGAATACGGTTGAAATGAAAAATAAAATATATAATTAATTCCAATCAAATGACAAAATTGAAACAAATGAAGATATTTTAAAAAAAATCGTAGTGTGATTTTGTTGAAAAATTAAAAGAATAAGGACCAAAATGAAAAGTAGCATCTATGACCAATTTCAATTGGAGGATGAAATTAAAACAAATTAAAACCTGCATATCAAAAAAATTAAAAGAACAAAAAACAAATCAAAATTCAAAAGAATAAGGACTGAACTGAAAACTAATATATATAATCATTTTTAATTGAATGTCACAATTAAACAAAATCAAAATTTAAATTAAAGAAATTAGGAATAAAAATGAAATCAAAAGATCAGGGACTAAAATAGAACAATAACAAACACAAAGGACTTACATGTACTTTCCGGAGCAGGAGAGAGAAAATGGAAAAAAATAAAAATTATTCCCTAGTGATTCACCGACACATGCCGCACCAAGAGACAAAAGACATGGTGGCACACCAAATGACACGACGAAAAGACAGTTTACATTGCTAAACGATGCTGCATGAGCTGCTAGAATTATGTTTTTTTTTGAAGTATTGTTGGTGTGTCCGTACAACGTGTATGCAATATTTCAGAAAAGAAATAATTAAAAAATAGTAAATTATCTATTAACCCATGGACCTAGCGATAACTACAAAAAAACCTGAGGGAAAGTACCTCAATACCCCCGGTTCCTAGGCTTATTTTTTTGTTCTTTTCGATGGCTATTTTAGTATTTTTACTATGCACGAAATTATAAAAAAACAGAAAACACCCCTCATTGTTCCACGTCCTTTTCTCAACACCTAATGGTAAAATATTAGTTTTGTTGTGCAAAGAAATCAAAAATATCATCCATGTCTCTTGAAAATATTGAAACTGACTCCAATCCTAGGGGCTAAATGTTTTTGACTCTAGGATAAAATGGTAATTTTACCGTTTGAATCCACAGTAATTTATGTTTATGCACAATAAAAATTTGAACAGTAAAAGTGGGACGTGTCCCTTGGAAATGTTGAAACTGACCCCAGTCCTGGGGGCTAAATGTTTTTGACCCTAGGATAAAAAGATAATTTTACTATTTAAATCTACAGTAATTTATATATGTGCACAATAAAAATTTGAACAGTAAAAGTGGGTGGGATGACTTTTATATTATAAGTAATATATATATATATAGGGGGGGGGGAGCATTTTATTCTCATTTGATAAAAGAAAAACATCTTAATTCATTCTTATACTATTTGAGTTATCTATGATATATATTGAATATTAAATTCATTTACAATTATTTTTAAAATTATTTCAAATATTTATTTATATTATATTTTATCTTCCAAATTTAAAGAATTTAGTATATATTTAACCTATTTTTTTGTTTTAAAAGATATTATTAATAATAATACCATTAGTTTTTCAAATAAATACAACTCACAAACCATGTTAGTGAAAACATAGGGACATGTTATACGTTCAGTGCATGATCTTTTAATAAGTTTTCAAGGGGAGAGAGTAGTTGGGACTTGGAATATAATTTTTTTTTATAAAAAATATCATGTATTTGAAATTTTGAGCTCCTAAATGCTTCTTCCCCTCAACAAGTAGTTAAAGGTTCTTTCTCGGAGCATGATATTCACAACAACTCAGAAAGGGTCGAGGAATTTGTTGTTATGGCACACCAGTATAGTAGTTCTCATTATATAAACTGATAACAGTTTCTAAGGAAAGCAAGAGTTTTGGTGAACATCAATGAATTGAATTGGTTGTCTTAGTAATTTCTCTTCCTGATTCATTTCATATAAGCGACATGTCTAAGCTTAATATTTTGAAGAGGAGGGAGGACACCAGTGATAGTAGAAAACTATAGCTTGTTAGTGATATTTTCTCGAGTCATTGAGTGATTAGTTTTATTTTCTCTTTGTTCTTTTATCCTGGATGAATAAGAAAAAGTTGATCGACTCAATAGTAAACTTGTTAAACTATGTAATTTGAACTTAGAGAAATTCAAGAAGATTTTGCTCAAATTGATATTGGTTATGAAAATTTATGATAAAAAAATATTCTAAGAGTTTTTATATTGACAATCACAAGTATAGATTGAAATTGAGAAGAGTTTTTTGTTTGCATACTTTAAGATTTAGTGGCGGAAGGTTACAAAGAGAATGCAAATCAATTTAAGTCTAGTTCTCACGAGCTCATTACAAAGAGGTTGATTGAAAAAAAGTTCAACTATGGTAGAAGACTCAAGCATGTTGCTAACAAAATGAAAATGATGAGAGATAAAGTGTAATTTTGTTGATGATATGGTCAATCAAAATGGTTTTGGTTGGAATGACACAATAAGAGTGCAAGTTCGTTGATGATGCGATGGCTTGTGATGCTAGACTGGTGGTGCAGGCAATTGTTGATGGTTTTCCAGTGGTGTTTGACGGGGTTAAGACTTTGGTGGATGCTGGTGGGGGTAATGGGACTACTGTGATGGCTTTTACTAACTCATGGAAGGAGAGGGACTCCAAGGAAAGACGCTGGCTGTAGCAGCTACAGTACAATACCAATTCAGGCTGTGCAATCTGTCATTGAGGCTTTCTCTTAGATTGTGTATTGCAAGTTTATATTCGACTGCATAGATCTCCATGTGCTAAAGTGCCGGATGATGTTTTCTGTGTTCAAAAGTGAGCTCTGTATGATTTTTTGTTTTCCATGTTCAAAAGTGTGAGTTTCTCATCGTTTTCTCGATAATCTTTTTTTTCCCAAGAATTTCTGATCGGATTTGTGAAGTTATAATCTGTCATTCGAAGAGGTACTTCTGCCATCCTAACAGAAGGTGAAGTCCCTGTGTTTGCTCATATTCATTTCTTGTGCTGCGAAAAAAAGAGCCAAAGTTTGCAGTGTTGAAAATATCTTGATAGTTGGACCAGTGAGGCTGCCGGAGGAGTTCCGGCAAGGCGCACCTGTTGCTGTTTGAGACACGACTGTCGATGGCCCTCCTACAGAAGGGATTTCAGGATGTGTCTTCATGGGAAAAAAAAAAAACTATAATGCAAGTTCTGAGGGTCCTCCCTGCTACTCCATCTGTTTGATGGGATCATCTTTGATTTCCTAACAATCAGATAGCTCATAAACTACAAGCACGAGTTAAAAAAGCGACATCAGAATTCTCTAAATGTCTTTGCCAGCAGATTATCACTTGAATTATACGGCTAACCTATTTTACTTGGGGATAAATAATTTGATGAAGCAATAAATTCTTGACTCCCAGGATACTCAGACTACGAATCCCACATCGATAAGATACAAAACAAGAAACAAATGGTGCCGTATAAAATGATAGCCGATACAACGTTGCAATTATCTTTGCGCTTGGGGCAATGACGCAGCTAGTGAGGTTCTAACCGAGGCGCGTCAATTGCTGGTTGAAAACTATTTCCAAACCCCCTCTTAGGCCTGGGTTATGCCCAGTGCCTTCGAGAATTTCTGGAAGGGCTCCCTTCGGGGTAAAGCCCTGCAATTCTAGTTTAAATTTTCCATAAATGGATTATGTGGTGGCAATAAAACCCAATTTGGCCAATCTTTTCGATCGGTAGATTATTAGGTGTGTTTTATTTATATGTAACTCCTGATATTAGCTTATTTTTAAATCTCTACGTTATTGTTTTAATAGTTATATTGAATAATGAAAGGAATGTTTGCAAAATTAAAGTTATAAAACTTTCCCAAAGAAACTCCTTGGATCATAAGTGATGGAGGTGAACTTTAATTATGTAAGATTAATATAAATAGATTTTATCTTGGTGAAAAATGTGGTTTTAGAATTCTTTTAAGTGAAATTAGATTTTTCAAAAATTGTAAGTTCATCAATAAAATTTGATGAAGTTAATCTTTTCTATCTAGTTTGATATAAAATCTAGTTCGAATTACAGTTTTAATTGATTGATTATATCAAATTAATTAACTAAACGGATTGAATTTAATAATTTAGTTTCTAAAAACTTTTAAAAGTTGTTTTTTTAATGTGATAAATTACTTAAAGAATACATATTAAAAATGATTTTAAACTAGCAACTCTTTAATTACTAAGCATTCTACTCTCTCCAGTCAAGATACCATTATTTCTCATGAATTGGATTGTCTAATTGCTGCTGGGAGCTTTCGATCCAAACAGTGGTTGAAGGACACATCTATAGACATGATTCAGGACCAGTCCAATGATGCCAACCTCTAACTCTCTTGTTACTCCAGTCTTCAGTTATGTTATGATCATATATGCTGTCTACCATGTTTCTTCTCCGGATAGCTTTCCAAGATCTTCCCTGGAGAGCTTTTTAAATCACAATCATGTTGAATTTTTTGCCATTGTTATAATAATATATTTTTTAAAATATATTAATGTAATATCTATTTTAAAAAACAAAAACAAAAACAAAAACAAAAACAAAAACAAAAACAAAAACAAAAACGGGTATTAATTAACTAGTCAATGCGAGATGGGTTTTGGATGGGGCAAAGACCAGTTGGTGGGGTCGAAAATCCACCTTTCATAGTTGGGTCGAGGGAAAGCTGGTTTCTTTAATGCCTGTCTTGGAGGCACCGCAGGTCAAAGTTAATAATCTTGGCCTCGTTTAATTTACAAGACTGGGTTACATAGGACGAGTTAAAGCGTAGCCCATATCTTATGGTGCGCACTAACAAACACTGGACTATCACCCTCCACCCAAAAGCTCCACTTCTTCTTGCTTACGTGCAGCTAAGATTCCAAATCTCCAATCCATCACGCCTAGTCAATGAAATCTGATTTCTTTTATCCACCCTGTCCATCATAGCGGCACCAAATTCTCTTCATTCAAAGACACAAACTTTCTACATTTCACATTTTCTCTTCCCACATAGAAAAACCCAATCTTTTATAGACTACAGAGACATAATCAGTGGTCAAATAAACAAAGAATTCTGTAAAAATGGTGTTTTCTCTTATAGCAATACCATCGCCACTTACTACTACTATATATCTCCCTCTGAAAAGTCTAAATCTTTACTCTCAAAAACATATCAAAATGTCAAAAACTCAATGTTCTTTATCAGTTTCAAGCCAATCAAAGACAGCCCAGTTTGATTTAAAGACTTATTGGACAACCTTGATCGGAGAAATCAATCAGGAACTAGACCGAGCTGTCCCTATACAGTATCCAGACAAGATTTATGAGGCCATGAGGTATTCTGTTCTTGCAAAAGGTGCTAAAAGATCCCCACCAGTTATGTGCGTTGCTGCTTGTGAACTCTTTGGTGGTGATCGCCTTGCCGCCTTCCCTACTGCTTGTGCTCTTGAAATGGTAACAAAATTAAAGACCCCCCCCCCCCCCCCATCTTTGTATTTTGAGTTCTTTTTTTTAGTGTAGTTTTAAATTTGGTTTGGTTTTTGAGATCTGATGCTGTTTAGTCAAGGACAATATTTATTTTAGGAAAATAATCAAGAAAAGAATTGAATTTGCTGTTTTTAGGTTGGTTTTAATTTGCTTTCTAGATTGTCTTTTACAAGCTATTAGAGGAATCGCACTAAGAACTCTAGTCTTTAGTTAGTAGGGCTGTTGATGTTATGATGTCCCACTATATTGAGCAACTTTAAGTTTTTAGGAGTTGAATAATGGATGTTTGATACAGATATCGTTCGGTTTGTGGAATCGTCTCATTTAAAGAAGGATTCAGGGTAATGCTTTTAAGGTAGGAATATTTTGATTTCAGGTAGTCCTCCATAGCAGAATCAGAGAGTAAATTTGAAATCTTGCTCTTAACTTTGATGGTTCCAATACCGAGGAATAGTTTTATATATAGAAAGGAGAATGCTAATGCTTTTGAAGGCACTTGAAGTACTTTCATTATTTTGGGGGAAAAGGGAAAGAGCAACTTTGCTGATATGCAGTCGCATTCCTAACAGTAATTGAATCTGTTATGGTCTGGTTTTGACAGGTTCATGCAGCATCGTTGATCCATGACGACCTTCCCTGCATGGATGATGACCCATCACGACGAGGTCAACCTTCAAACCACACAATTTATGGTGTTGATATGGCAATACTTGCTGGGGATGCACTTTTCCCTCTAGGCTTTAGCCATATTGTCTCCCAGACGCCTTCTGACCTTGTACCAGAGCAACGACTTCTCCGTGTGATTGCTGAGATTGCTCGTGCTGTGGGATCGAAAGGCATGGCTGCCGGGCAGTTCCTAGACCTTGAGGGTGGCCCTAATGCTGTTGAATTTGTTCAAGAGAAGAAATTTGGTGAAATGGGTGAGTGCTCTGCAGTGTGTGGAGGATTGCTAGCTGGTGCTACCGATGATGAGATACAGAGATTGAGGAGATATGGAAGAGCTGTCGGTGTGTTATATCAAGTCGTTGATGACATCTTGGAAGCAAAAACGATGAAGAGCAAGTTCGACGAGGAGGAGAAGAGAAAGAAAAGGAAGAGCTATGTTGCTGTATACGGGGTTGAGAAGGCTATAGAGGTGGCGGAGGAGCTGAGAGCCAAGGCTAAAAAGGAACTGGATGGGTTTGAGAAATACGGTGAGAGTGTAGTGCCACTCTATAGCTTCGTGGACTACGCTGCTGACAGAGGTTTCAGTTTTGGCGAGTCAGGTTAATGATAAGGGCTCTGGCCCCATCGTTTTCACACTGGAGTCTTAGAATTAGGATACTGTTTGTGGCCTGAACTGATGAAAATAGAATGACTTGTTTGATGGCAAAAGATGTGTCTTAGTGAAAACATGATGAGATACAGCAGGAAACAAGCATTTTTTTAACTTCATCGACAGTGAAAACTAAATGCAGAACATTGCTGTATCTGAAGTCTGATTCTTATGCATCTTTTCATTGCAGAGGCGATGCAATGCCATCTTCACCTTGAATGTTAAAACCACTAAAACAATGAAGTTTATCTTGAGATGGCGGCATCATATTCTCATGGCGATGAGAAACTGCATGTTTAATTTCCAAAATTGCGGCATGAACAAATTTGAAGCTTAGGGGTGAAAAATTATGGCCGTGACCTTAATGTCTCTTAAGAAGATTTGTAAAAAGATAAATGATTTTGTAAATTTTCTTTCGGAGAGAGTTTTTCATGCAAAAATATTTCACTTTTTTCTTGCAAGGGTTCGGGCTTGTTCCAGACAACTAATTATGTTCCAAACCCAATTGAGAGTAAAAAAATATAAATTAACAAAAACCCACAAGTGGCCTAAAAAAATCATGAGAATTAAAGTCTTAAGTCAATGATAATAACGATTATTAAAATAAAAAATAATTGTGATGGTCATAACTTAGAGATTGATTTAAAACATCTAACAGAATTGAAGGACCGATTTACTCTTGACCCCCAAATAAAATGAAGGAATAATTGAGGCTTCACAGTTTTCTGTTTCTATCGTTTCCCCTGATCCCTCACCATATCGATTCAAAGCAAAGCCATTGAGAAGATGGCTAGCCCGGAGGAGGAGGAGGAGGAGGAGGAGGAGAGCTTGGATCAGCTTCCAGGAACAGTGCTTGCAACCATAATTTCAAAACTCGACGTCGCATCAATCTGCTCCGTTGCTTCCACTTGCAAGACTTTCAACGCTTGTGCTTCTCATATCCTCACTTTCATCCCCAGTTTTCACCTCCTTGTAAGCCAGTCTTTAAGACACGAAAACCCCACAAAAGATCTCATCTTTTCATGATCATTTGATTGATGTTTTTTTTTTTTTGTCATAGGATATTGCGCCTTCATTTGATTTATTAAGGCCTTTATTGCCTCCAAATCCTTACCTTAAAAGCTTGAAGCTTGACTGCGCCCGACTTGATGATTCTGCTATTAATGTTTTCGTTCGGGATTCCTTGCATCAACTTTATTTACATAATTGCGCAAATTTTAGTGGGAAATTGCTTTCTGAGATTGGAGGAAAGTGCGCGGATTTAAGGTAAAAATTAGAGAAGTTCTTTCTTTGCCTGCCCATGCGTTCATTGCTTACCTAATGGGAACTGTATCTTTACTCGTGCGTGTGATGCATGGTAAAATGTTAATTTATAGGTAAAATGTTAATTGATATGTAATAGAAAATGAGGGTTTTTGTAAATGTGGGTCTGTGTTTGGGAGTGAAATGCAGGCAGTCGTGGCTGACACTAGATGCTAGTAGTGATCAGATGATAATGAAATGCAAGAAAAATAGGGGTTTGTTTTTATTTTTGTGTTGTTGCTGCTGGGTAACTGAGTAATGTGTGGGATGGAGATATGTGATTATCTGGACGTGTTAGATTTGTTGTGTTGTTATTGGTTTTGCATGTTTTGGATTTTTGGTTCAGGTATCTGTACTTGGGATCAGTGGCTGAAAAAAGAGGGCGTGCTATTCATATATCTGATCTGGAGGTGTTACTCAGAGGTTGCACGCAATTAGAAGTAAGGTTCAAATGCAAATTCAAGTGATTAATGAAGATTAAAATGTAAAGTAGTAATTGAATGGCAAAAAATTATTTGGTGAGATTTTACACCGGTTACTAAATCTTATGCACATTTATTTCTATCGGAGTTCAGTAATTGAATAAATTGGTGTTCACTGTTCCATTGCTGCATTTATCTCTCTTGGAAGAAAGAAATATTTACTTATTTTAGAAATCATTGTGGTAAAATATAATTGCTGATTTCTTCAGCTAGTTTTTAATTTGGATGCAAATAAATGTAAAATCAGCTCAACTTTACTTTTTGTTAGGTTGGTGAATGTTTGCTTGACAATCAAAATCGTAAAACTTAGATGATCAACCATGATGAAGAAATCCTTGTTGATTTAAAAAAACCCACTTTTGTAGTCCAACTGTGGTGTTCATTTTCAACATCCAAACATCCATCTAAATAGATGGCTTTGGAGGTGGGCTTAATGTTGCTATAGGAATATTTTTGGATTACTCTGTTGGCTATCCAAAAGCCTTCTCATAATCCTGAATATCTGTTCTTTGTTAGTTTTACATGCATTGTGCTTAAAGTTGGAAGCATACTTAGGCATGCGTTTAAAAAGCTGAGGATAAGTGAGTGTTTTTTTTTGTCAAATTGAGGACAAGAATTTATAAAAATGAAGAATATATATTAAATTTTTGAACCTGTTGCTCATTGATAAATTTTGTGAAGTCTTTCTGCTATGGGCCTCTTGTCCCAGAGTTAAGAATTTGCCAAATTCATCACCTTGTTAATTTATTGGTGAATGCACTGTCCTGGTCTCGGGCTCTACCTCGTGTTGATGTTTGTTGTGTTCTTAGAATGTAGTTGTGCTGGCAGTGAGATTATATTGGTTGACATGAATCTGGTCTAAGAATTGAATGACAGGCCCTTTGTTCATGCACATCATTTAGCCTCTTGCAATAGCATGTACCTAAATTCTTTTGCATCTATGCAACGTGTCATTGTTCAAGATACTTTGTCAATGTTAGGTATATTCACAATCAAGCATGACATTCAAATGTCCTTTGAAACAAATTTATTCTGTCTAATATGTGTTTATTCTTTTGTAGGAACTGATTTTGATGTTTGATGTCCCGTTATTTCTTCGTCATAATTTTGCTCAAGTATGGGCCTTGGCTTCAGAAAAACTCACTTCTCTTGAGATTGGGTGTGTTTCTTCAGTGATGGTCACTGAACTGCTTATCCCAAGTTTGGGACATCATCGATCACCAAATCATTTTCGACCACCCATTCTGCCTGGCATTCAGAAATTGTGCCTATCTGTAGACTATATAACTGACACCATGGTTAGCGCAATATCGAGTGTCCTGATGTCCCTGACACATTTGGACCTTCGAGATGCCCCTCTCATAGAACCAATAAGTGCATATGATCTCACCAACTCTGGTCTTCAGCAGATTAATCAGCATGGAAAACTGAAACATCTCTCATTGGTTCGAAGCCAAGAATTCCTCTTTACATATTTCAGACGCGTTAATGATCTGGGAATGCTGTTTATGGCTGACAACTGTGCAAACATGGAAAGTATTTGTCTTGGAGGCTTTTGTCGAGTTACAGATGCAGGATTCAAAACAATCTTGCATTCATGCTCTAGTCTCTACAAGCTCAGGGTGTCTTATGGAACCCATTTATCTGATCTGGTCTTTCATGAAATTTCTGCAACATCTCTGTCTTTAACTCATGTGAGCTTGAGATGGTGCAACCTCTTAACCAACCATGCAATAAAGAATTTGGTATCAAACACGCACCTTAAAGTTCTTGACTTGAGAGACTGCAAACACCTTGGGGATGTAGCCCTAAGATCTATCAGCACTCTTCCGGAGTTGAAGATTTTACTACTGGATGGTTCCAATATAAGTGATTTTGGATTGTCATACTTAAGAGGAGTTATAAATTCGTTAGTTTCTCTTTCTGTGAGAGGGTGTAAGAGACTTACAGATAAATGCATCTCTGCTTTATTTGAAGGCTCTTCTAAACTAGAGTTGCAACAATTGGACCTATCAAATCTTCCTAATCTCTCGGATAATGGAGTTCTGACACTCGCAAAATGCAGGGTTCCAATTTCTGAACTTAGAATGCGACAGTGTCCGCTCATTGGCGATACATCAGTCATGGCATTAGCATCAATGCAGGTTGACGAGGATAGATGGCATGGCTGTAGACTGCGGTTGTTGGATCTATACAACTGTGGCGGTATAACACAACTTTCATTTTGGTGGTTAAAGAAACCCTATTTTCCAAGGTTGAGATGGTTGGGAGTGACAGGAAGTGTAAGTCGGGATATTGTAGATGCTTTATCTAGGAATAGACCATTCTTGCATGTGGCATGCCAAGCCGAGGAACTGGGGTCCAACCAGTGGGATAACTCGTTTGGTTTATACACGCATGACTATGATGAGATGGATGAACTTGAACAACTTCTCGAAGAAGGTGAATATATCGATGAGGAGATGGAAGTTGATAACGATGCAGAACTCATGGAGTATTTGCCACTGTGAAAATAGACGAGGAGATGATGAGTGCTGGTAATGATTCTGAACCATTGGAGTATTTTTCGGATGTCAAATGCTCTGTGTCAGCATTCATGTTTCTCTATATTTCTGAAATCGTCTTGCTAGTTGTAGATTGTATTTAATGTGACAGTCTGTTGATCTTGTAACTGGCCTCAGAATCTTCTACTTCAAAACTAAATTTGCTTAATATGTGTTGTTGATAATGTAAAGTGTATTATAAGTGGATTGCTAATAGATTGCCTATGATTTGCCAATGGATTGAAAAGCTATAATAGCATGAAAGATTTTTTTGTGAATTATTACCATTGGAATAGATATATACAAAAAAGTTATATTTGCACTATTCAACATACTATTTTATCAATTTAGTTTTCTAAAATAATATTTTGCATTGGAGTTGCTCTGAGCATCGTTCTTCTTAGAGGTGTTTGACACTGTTTTCAAAAGTATTTTTGAGTTTTTTTATTTTATTTTACTTTAAATTAAATATTGTCTATATTTTAGATTATTTTAATATGCTAATATTAAAAATATTTTTTTTAAATAAAAAAAATATTATTTTAATACATTTTTAAAAATAACTTTAACCATAATATCACACACCTTGTAGCATGGTTGTCCGTTTCATTTCGGTTGAAATAGCCGAAACTTTTTGTATTAGTTAAAAAAATAAGACAAAATACATTGTTTTTACCTCAATTTAAATTCTGGCCTGTTCTGGTTTCGTTCCGCCTATTCTGTTTTGGTCAAATAGTGTTTTTTTTTAAATAATAAAAAAATTTACAATATTAATCATATCTCTTAATTCGACTGTTAGATTGAGATGAAATTTTACGAGGAGTCTCTTGATATATATATATATATATATTATGTTAAAATTTCAAAGCAATCAGAGAATGTAATGACCTTACAAGATTGATGATGACATTCTCATAATATTATATATGTTCATAATCTTGTTCAAAAAAATCATTTTATTGTCTTTTTTAGATTAAATTGTACAATTCTAAATTTTATTTTTGGATTTGAATTAAAAAAAATTGAATTAATATATTTAATTATATATATACACACACACATAAACAGTACAACTCCAAAATAACACATCAAAACACTTCAAAATCAAAATATTTCATTACAATTAAAAAAAATAAAACACCAACGTATTGAATAACTTGCCGTGTAGTGTTGCATCATTAGCAGAATGATTGCTCGCATGAGATGCTCTCAATTTTCTAGTGCCCTGCCCCTGAACTGTAGTCAACTCAGACCTATATCCATCTCATAAAATTTAGGGCCATGTATTCCATAATTTCCATTGGCTGAGGTGGTTGATGCCCTCTAAGTTTTGTCTTTTATCTAATGTGCCCGCCATCCTATCAAATAATTAATCGGTCATAGATGGTGGAGTTGGTAGGCACAAGTAACAAATGGCAATCTGCAAACCAAAAATTGCTTTATATATATATAATTTCCTCACAAATCACTATTTATTTTTATATATTGATTTTATTTTATTAGATTATTTCACTCTCATTACAAGAATCACAAGATAATTTTGTTGACTCAATTTCTTTTATTTTTTTATTTCATCATTTAGTATTAGGTTGATTATAAATTAAACTACATAATTTGTTTGCTTTCTATTAAATTATTTCAGTCTCATGATCTAAGAATAGTGCTTAGCAAGTTAACCCAAATTGTCATTTTATATCATTTATTTTTTTAATTTTATTATTTAACATTGTGTTAGTTGGGAATTGAGTTTCATGATCCATTTTGATTTACTTTTTACGAGAATATCTTGATCTCATTATGTTTTTTTGACATTTTAACACCGATTAAATTATTTTTTTAAATATTATTTTGATCTCATAGCTTGGATCGTGTGACCTTCAAAATTAGATTTACTTTTTATTATGATGTCTCTATCTCATAACTCAGGTCATGAGTTTGTGATTTAACCTAATTGACTCTTTTTTTTTAATTGACTCCCCAAGTTTCATCAATTATTATTATATTTGATAGAGAATTAAACTTTATGATTTATTTTGGTTTGCTACTTATTAGGTTGTCCTAGTCTCATAATCTAAGAATAATACTTAACATGTTAACCCGAGTTTACTTGATTTATTTTTTGTTATTTTTTTAATTTATTTTTTTACAAATTTCATCATTCAATATTGGATTTAACATAGTCGATTAAGAAATGAGCTTCATAATTTATTTTGTTATTTTCTCTTTTTAGGGTTATCTCAATCTCATTACTAGAGTCGCATATTTGATATGTTAACTCGGATTAAATCAAATTGTTTTCTATTTTACCAAAATTTGATTTTTTAAAGTCAAATTGTGTTTTTACATGTCATTCGTGTTGTTTTTTAACCAGTAAAGTCATTCAGGTCAACTCCCACCGGGTTTAAAATTGTTTTCCACTAGAAAAAAACAATATTAACAATATTTAAATATTTTTTTTTACATTCAAGAAAAACTATCCCAAAATATAGTGCGTGTCAATAATTAGTAGAACCTAAAAACCCTTGTATGCAGCAATAAATTATTCCAGCAACCTACCTCAAACAAAACTTAGTACCACTACCACCTCCTGAGATTATAGCCTATAGATAGGTGACTTGTCCACTAATAATATTAAGGCCAGGCTTTATCCACGGGCCAAGATTGGATAGAAAGTATGCGTTTATTTTTGCATGATCTAAGTAAATGGGCCATGCAAATAAAAGCCCACAATTAAATGAACAGTAATTTCTCATAACAGTTAAATGAACAGTAATTTCTCATCATAGATATTAATTTCATGGGAAACCGTATTATCAGTACCATTAATCGTTTTTTATAAAATACTATTCGTTGCAGGGATGGATATTTTCGGTCCGGTTTTTATAAAAAAAAATAACTAAACAGAAAATTATATTTTTTTTAAATAACCGAACCTAGTAAAAACCGACCATTTTCAGTTCGGTTTAGTTTTCATAATTAAAAAATTAGGGAACCGAATTTGTTTTTGGGCTTTTTGACGGGATGGGCCTTTTCCCACTAAGTAATTAGTTGTATTAAATTGTCAGTGTTAATATTGGTATTTATTAAGTTTTTTTTACCTTTCTAATAGTATTCTTTTGTTTTGTTTAATTGAGCACGAGTCACAATAATTTAAATTACACATGTTAACAATTTAAAATTTAAATTACAAAATGTTCAAGGCTTATCACTTTGCTTTAAAGCTTGGTGCTTGACCACCAGAAGTTTATCACTGTGCTTTTTCTTCCACTCCTCCATTCTTTCCTTCTACGCAACCTTTCCATACTCATATACTGCCTGATCAATGAACAAAAGAATAATTTCAATAATATCGCCCAGGAATTCAAAGATACAAAAACTGAAATAGGAAAAGTCACTATCAACCAGTTCCTAGAAAAATTAACGCATGGAATGCATTGTTTCATGCAACAGTGTGATAAGAGGGATACTAGACAAAAACATCTGAAACATCAAGTATGGGTTAATAAACCTATAACATGGAGCTTCATCCTCCACGAACACGAGTCTTTTAGTAATTGTAAGCGATATACTAGAGCTCCATATGTGACCTGCAATCATTTATCTCACTAGCCGAGTTAAAGGCATAAAGTGAAAGAGCAAAAATATCATATTGTTATTGGCTTATTGCTGGATTGATCAAGCAAGTGGAATGCTTTTACCAGAATAAACACTCCATTATCCTTGAGAACCCTATAGTTTGTTATCAACTGCTTCAATATATTATGAACATATCAAGCAAGAAAAAAGTAAAAATAAAATCAAGGAACAATTGAGCATTGTTGTTGACAGCTTATCACTCAACCTCCAAACTTCCTTGAGTATCTTGAGAGCATTGTTTCGTGAATCATTTCCACGCTACAAAAAAAAAATCAATTGTTGTATATCTATCAGGGATACAAATCGCAAATTCTAATTAAGTATAAAAAATCAGCAAACTTAATAAATACCAAAGGCAACAAAATCTTGCTTCGCATTTACCAGGATAGAGTCTAAAGATCCATACCCATGCACACCAGGCTAAGATCAGGCAAAAATCAAAACAATCAACCATTTAAGTCATAATGTATTTAAAAAAAGTTGTAAATCTTCAATTTAATGAACTTATAGGACATGGAATAATCAGGAAATAGCATTGGGTGAACCCGTTTCCCATAAAATAGAGGTATAATAAGGGCATGCTTATCAGAAGAGATTCCCCCGGTCTCGCCATGTGAACAACAAATAAGTTAAAATTACAGTTTTAACATACAGAAGATACAAATTGAAAAGTGAAATCAAAACAATCAAATTTACATCTTCACCATAGGTTAGGAGAGGAATTTCAGGAATAACAGAAGCGGAGTTGAACTCAAATGGTGTGGCAAATCCAGAAACATTGGATTGGGAAGACAAGTTAAGAGAAGAAAAAAACACTAAAAAAGAGAGGCTGGTGAATTGTAGAGGGAGGGGATGACAAATAACTCAAAAATTTTAATAAAAAAAAAACAATAAAATAAAATAAATGACAAAAATAAATAAATATTATTAACTGAAAAAAATCATTTGACTTGAATAATAATAAAAAAAGATAACCTCAACAAAAAAGAAAATAATAAAAATTAAAAACTAAAATTAAAAGCATATACACGTAAACATGAAAAAAATATAGGGACTATTTTAGTTTTACTACCTATATCATAAGTTACTTAATTGACTTGAATTATTTGTAATTGATATATATATATATATATATATATATATATAGCAAGTTGGTTTCATGATTTTTTGTTTGTTTGTTTCTATGAGATTATTTATGTCTCATGCGCTGAGTTATAAATTTTACAAGTTAACTTAGGTAAAATTGAGTTATTTTTTTTTTAGATTGAATTTTTTAATTTTATCTTTTAACAATGAGTTTATTAAAAAAGTAAATTTCAATTATTTTTTTAATTTTTTATGGGATTATTTTAATTTTATGACTCGGATAACAAGTTTAACAAATAAACTTTAATTGATTTATTTTCTAAGAGAATATCTCAATTTTATTATCCGGGTTATACGAGTCTATCCCCGGGAAATCTCGTCCTTTATTGGCCGGGGATTGACACATCTATATTTGTCATATTTGTCGAGAGAGCTAGAAATCATTGTACAGATCAATTAGTCATATGTGAATTAATATTTTTAAAGTCATGTATATTTGTAACTTAAAAACCTCACCCGTGAGCCTTGATAAAAGGTCAACTTGGTTGTTTTGGAATTAACAAAAAAAAAATTAAAAAAAATTGAAAAAGTTATTTATTAAAAAAATCTTGAAACGAATCTAATATTGCACTAATTTCTTAATTTATTACTTGTTTGGTAACGCAATCCCACCTGCGTTTCAAACCATAAGCAGAAATGTGTCGTTTGGTAAAGAAAAAAGCAGCTTAAATTCGAATGGGACCCACCACAGAAATCAATCGAAACTGTTTATTTTCAGAAGCAGAAAAATTATGATTTTACTGCGATGTAAACCTCACATTTCGACATTTTCTTTTTTGAAAAAGCAAATGCATGCAGCTTACATTAAGCTTTTTTGAAGATTTTGATGCATGCAAACCTATGTGAAACCTTCGAAACACCAAGTTGAATTAAGACACCATTAGCAGGAGACGAGACGACAACAACGGCCACATAGCAGCTTATGTGGGACCTCGCTCTCTCTCTCCACAATGACAGTCACGAGACGGCGATACCAAGCTCTCTCTCTACAGCGGCAACTCTCTCTCTCTCCCCCACAGCGGCAACTTTCGACGCTCCTCCCGGCCACCACAAGCCACCATTTTTTACGCTACCACCACAGAAAGAACTACCTTGGTCTCCTTTTCCCGTCAGCATTGGCCGTTGAATATGTCATCGTGGTCGGTTGGACACGTGAATGGTGCGCTGCACTATCCATGCAAAAAAGACGTGAACAGTGTAGCACACCGTTTCCTGTCTTCTTTTAAAAAAAAACTAGACTCGGGCTAGGCCTGCACTCGCTCAAGCCCTAGTCTAGCAGAGTTGGGCTTTGACTAATTTGGCTGGGCCTGCTCTTGGCCCAGTCTTTTTTTAAAAAAAATATATATTTAAAATAAAAAATATGTAGATACAGATCAGTCTTTATGGAAGGGAAATATTTATTCGTGATGAAATTGCAAATAGTTTGATGGGAGAATAAAAACAAATATCTGGTTTTTTCATGAATTATTAATTACATTTTATTTTTATGATTATTAATCTATAAAATTTAAATTTTTTTTATATATATATGTGTGTGTCCTTTAAAGTAATTTCACAAGTTGACAGCAATATGAAAAACATGATAACCAAACACACAAAACTACTTTTTTTTCAACCTCAAACTCAACTATAGTTTTAACCAAACACTTCAAAACTTATTTTAAACCACAACTAAAATACTTTTTATGAAACTATTTTTTAAAACTTCAACCATAAAAATAAAAAAAATACCGAATACACCCTAAGGGTAGATACTCTTAACTTACAAATCAACTTGCTAAACCTGGTTTTAATAAGCCATTGTTGCACGTGTTTTCTCTCTCCTAGGATTTAAAATTTTCATTCACTTAAAATAAAATAATTTCTGGTCGATACACTTAACTTAGTCATAAACCGTTTCCTAAAAGTCGATCTGAGAAGAATTCAATCAGGATATTAAAGAGTTTGGAGAATATCCATTGCCCAGATTATTAAAACAAGAGAAGAATTGACTTGAAATGTTTCCAAATCTCCTAAATATATTAATAAATTAAAATCAAATCTGCCAACCTTCGTTGTCGATTTTGGATAAGATTAAATAGTCATTTATTTAACCTCCACTAGAAACATGGTATTTTCGACGAGAGTCGCGTATTCTCGCAGGTCTAGCGGCGACAGGTTGCCACTTCGCTGTCAGATCTCATTTGTTAATCTCACGTGGCCTTTGGTGATACCCAAAGGCCACTTCACCACGTCATCCATTCCCATCTCTCCACGTGCCTTCCAAGTCATTTCTTCTTGTTTATCTACCATGTCATATCCCTTTATTTTACTGGCAAACCCCCGTCTATTCCTTTGGCAGTGCGAATCGCGTGTCTGCCAGCTCAGGTCTACTAGTGTATTTCGCAACCCTGGATTGACACGTATCCCTAGAATTCTTTCCAACATATGTCTAGTTTGTTTTTTAAATACCAACTCTATAGTTTTACGTTTGAGATTATATATTTGATGTGTTTTATTTTTAAAACTATTAAATTATTGGTTTTTAGTATATTGTTTGTATGATTTTATATCCTGATTTTAGTATACTGTCGTGAACTACGTTGGCCCAAGTGGCAAACACAGTTGCAGAAAACAAAAGGGTCACGCAATGGTCGTTGTTGAAATATCATGTGTTTTTGTCACATCATGGTTCATGTTTCACGTAACAAGCCAGCTTCAACATTGGAAAGAAAAGTGCTTTTGAATCTAACAGGTCCAAAACTCACCTCCCCCATGAATCTCATTACTCACCAGCATGTTCCTCGTGTTTTATGACTGTTTATGAGTGTGTTTAATGTTGGTTTTTAAAATAATTTTTGTTTATAAATATATCAAAATAATATTTTTAATTTTTTTTGATATTAACACATCAAAAATATCTAAAAACAATTATTTTTTTAATTTAAAATAAAAAAAATATTTTTTAATTTTTTTTCAAAAATATTCTTAAAACACATATTGAAAATAGATTAACGTGTTTCTTGATCGGAAACAAGATTAAGTTAACCATCAACATGCAATCACTCTTGACAAGCCCTTGCTCCAAGCATTAAGGAGTGGCATCTTACGGTTTTATTTTGGCTTTATCTTCGACATTTGTAGACAAACTGGAGTGGGTGCCGCACCTCATCAAGGAGTATTTCCTTGCGGACAAAATATGGAAACATAAACCAACCATTTATGAACATTATAGCCTTTCCAAGGTGATCAGCTGTGTTTAACAGTGCATTATTTTAGTATTTTTAGATCATTTTTATATGTTGATGTCAAAAATAATTTTAAAAAATAAAATAAAAATATAATTTTAATGTATTTATGAATAAAAAATATTTTCAAAAATAATCTTAACCGCATTCCCAAACAGACAGTTAGAATCAATGTCAACCATTAGATTTGCCTTTTTCCAAACAGACAGTTAGAATCAACGTCAACCATTAGATTTGCCTTTTTCAAACCTTTATACCCTATTTGACATTATGTTTTAAATTTTTTTTTGATTTTTTTTTATTTTTTTATTTTAAATTAAATATTTTTGATGTTTTTAGATTATTTTCAAGTGTTGATATATAAAATAATTTATAAAAAATAAAATAATATTATTTAATGTATTTTTGAATGAAAAACACTTCAAAAAACAATTTTAATCAAAATCTCAAAAAGTAAATTAATATGAGTAAATAGGGAAGTTTCATTGTTTAAAATGGGAGGTTTGGCATCACGGATTCATAGGGATTAATTGAAAATGGAAATCTTTCTTACTACTACTAATAATAATAAATAATTTAGCAATGCAAGAAACGAAAAACTCTTCCACCATCTTAAATGGCACCCCACCTCATCATCCTCATCCTCTCGATGAGCTTCTACGTACACTCCACATTCCACAAAACCAAATGGTAACAAGATGACGATGCCATTTTTGTAATAATCCCAAAACCTAAAGCCAATATCGTAATCATATAACCTTAAGTGATAATAGTATCCATTTCTTATGTTTAAGATAGTACTAGTAACTACAATATTCAATTAGTCAAGTAATTTGGGCTTGGCTTCTTCATATGAAACAAACTTGACGACTTCTTTTTCTTTTTTAAATACTCAAACAATATCTTTTGGCTAGTCGTGTTCGTGAAAAAAATAATTAAAGTTTATATAATAAAATGAAATAATTTATATAAAAATATTCTTTTTCTAAAATTCAACCCAATTTTTTTAATTTATGTACTGCACTCAGTCCCATATCAATCTAATTTAAATAGCATCAACGGACAGATTCCCAGTCAAAAAGATTGATTGGAAAGGAAAAAAACGTTGTAAGGATGCATGGAAGTTGATGTAATGTACACACAGCATATAACTCTCCCCGCTAGTATTTTATTGAGGGGAGGATAACGAGCGTGGGTGCATATTTAGAGAGCGTCAGACGGAAAGCCAAAAACCCATTCAAAAAAACTCACAACGCAGCCTCTTTCTCTTCAGCAGCCAGTATAAATCCGTAATATTAAATCTGATTAAACAACCTTAATCCTCTCTTAACCCTATCCTTAATCTCCTCTTAAACCTATCTCCCTTTTTCTTTTTACGTAAAAACGAAAAATAAATAGAAAAGCTTCACAACTTCTCTCTCTGCGTTTGCTTGGTTTATTTTTGGCTAAAATGGTGGTTATGGCGATGGAGGAGGGTGGTAGAGATGAGAGCTGCGGGAGCAGAGTGAACGAGAACGAGAACGAGAACACGACACTGTCGGCTTCGGTGTTACAAGGAAGGCAAAAACAGCACAAGATGCAGCAAAAACTTGAGGTTTATAATGAGACGCTTCGTCGTCTTAAAGAATCTAATCACGAAGAAGCTAATCTACCTGGTTTTGATGATCAACTCTGGGCTCACTTCAATCGCCTACCTACCAGGTACGCGCGCGCGCGCGTCTTTATATCTATATCTATATATATATTAGTTTCCGTATATGTACGTGTATTTATACGATACATGTGTATGTATTTGATTTGGTGTTGCCTCTTCGTTACGGAAATGAAAATTTTGAGTTTTTTTTTTTTTTTTTTAATTTGAATTAGCTGTCTCTTCTTTGTTTTTTTATCTTTATCTTTTGGAGGATAATTTTGTTTAAGAGGATGATTTTGATTTTGGTAATTTTTGTGGTGTAGATATGCGTTAGATGTGAATGTGGAGAGAGCAGAAGATGTGTTAATGCATAAGAGATTGCTGCATTTGGCTCACGATCCTGCTAATCGACCGGCTATTGAAATTCGCCTTGTTCAGGTAACGTCCAATATCTACTGATTTGTTATGTTTTTTATATTACCGATGCTTCTTGATAGTAATTTGTGAGGGTTTGATTATCAATAGAATTTGTGACTGATTAGGCTGTAGATTTTAAGACCACGCGAGGATTTGTTCATAATACTGATTTAACTATAAATATGAAAGGAATATTCTTCTGTAAACATGTCCTCGAATGAGTGCTGCATTGCACGCTGTGAAGCTGGTTTGATTTGTTTGAGTTCAACGAATGCAGCTGAGTTTCTGTCAAATGTGGATTACAAACCTGATCTGCATTTGCTATCTTCTTTTCTTGCTTTGAGTCTTGTAAACTTTTTTTAATTTATCAAGTGCAATCAATTGCATCTCCCACGTGCAGGTTCATCCTCCTGATGACAATTCTGCTGACTCTAGCCTTCTAGACTCTCCAAGTAAAGAAGCAGCCCAGAGAAAGAAGTATGCTGTTGAGATCATTTTCTGTCCTAGAATCCTCTTAATCCATGCATATTGTGAGTTTACCGACTCCAGTCAATAGGTTCCATTCATATTTCTAACATTTTTATCTTTGTTTTCAATTGTCAGCATGCATCCACCACCAGCCTTTGGTTCATCACCTAATCTTGAATCACTGGCACTTGAAGCAAAAAAACTTGATGAACAAGATGGTGATAATTCTGTGCATGCTAATTCAAGGTATTTCAGGTAATTATCTTATTCAAAGTGCTATTGTTATAGAGTTAACTTGATTCCAATAAGGATCTGTCTGGGTATTTTACCCTTTTGTGTTAGTTCACTTTCACCTTTTCTTTTGAAAAGTTTTAACAAAGGTCATTTTTATATTAATCATTGTCGTTAATCGAAAGACTTGAGTAAAAAGCCGAATTCAGATGATTTTTTAATCCTTGAACATGGTAGAGTAATGGTCTCTCTTTCTATTTGACTGTATATGAGATCCTATATTTGAAATGGCGCTCAATCTGATTGAACATGCCATTGATTATGCACTTTTCTAAACATATATACATGCATGCAAATATTTTTATACATGATTTACTAGATTTGGATGGTGAATTTACGCTACTTTTCTGATCGGCAATGATGTAGGCCCATGCATGAAATTACCTTTTCAGCTGATGACAAGCCAAAACTCCTGAGTCAGGTATGATAAGCATGCTAAGCCAAGCTCATATTATTTCTTAAGCATTGTTTCAATTTGCTGGGACAAATATTCTTTTATTATGCTGCTTCCTTCAATTTGGATACTATTTTGGTATCCAAGGAAGAACTATAAACAAATTTTAGGATTCGTTCGAGCTTTATTCCATCAGCTCATAGCATGCATTTTACTGGCTAGTCAGGTTGCATGAATAACTGGCATTTTTTGTTAGCATGAAGTCTGTGATAGTGTATGATACTGCTAGAATAAACATTTAACCATTGGTTTAATTTATTTGTGGCTTATTGTGCTTCTAGTTATTTTTGAGGTCATTGGTGTTTTGCGAATTTACAGCTGACTTCCTTACTCGCTGACATTGGGTTGAACATCCAAGAAGCACACGTATTTTCGACAGTTGATGGCTACTCCTTAGATGTGTTTGTTGTTGATGGTTGGCCATATGAGGTACTTGACATACACACCTCTATATTAAAGCGCTACATAATTAAGGCTTCCATTAATCAAGAACATATTTGAAATACACAAACGAAATTGATTATTCATAATTTTCAGGAAACGGAGCTGCTCAGAACAGCGTTGGTAAAGGAAGTTTTCGAGAATGAGGTAATTCCCTGATTTAATTTGTAGTGATTGCAAGTGTCTTCTTATGGAGTTTGCAGCTTATAAATCTGGGTTTCTTTCACTCACAACGCTCACTGTTGAAATGTTTTGTAAATTGCTTGACAACATTTGATGTAGTTTCCCTCATCAATTTTCAGATCTTTTTACCATTTGGTTATTTTATGGGGTTGAGCTGGTGCTGATGTATGTAGAAATAAAACTTAGTCACAAGTTAGAGATAAGGATATGAAAAAGAGCTAAATTCAGAAATTCCCAACTCTTATAGTACTCGAAATGGGCAAGAGTAGGCTAGAATTGCAATAGACTAGCAGGCCGTGTATTGAATAACTCTTATAAAAAATGCTTCATCTATTTCTTCCACGAGCTACCTCCTCAAGTTAGATGATATGCCTTGTATATGACAGGCATGATGCTACTAGCAATGTTTCGAATATGGCAGAACACATCTAACTGAATTTACTTCAGGAATAATTCACCATACGTTGCTGATGGGTACCATATTGAAGTTCTTAGATTTTGCTTCTGTTTATTCTTTTGTTTTCCAATGCAATAAGATAATTGATAATGTATGGTTCATGCCATAATCTCTTCACCAAATCAATGGACTAGAACCTATTCATGTTTTTCCTTGTGCGGTTTCATTCATTATGTCTTGTTTCGGTATGCACACTCAATTTACTTTAAATGTGTCCCATGCACTAGCAGGCTTGGTCGAATCACCATTCTTCATCTCCTACCAGTGATCACGAGCAACCCAGGATCAAATACGATGCTAATCATGTTGCTATACCCAATGACGGGACTGATGTGTGGGAAATCGATCCTAAATATTTGAAGTTCGAGAACAAAGTTGCCTCTGGATCATATGGTGATCTGTAAGTTAGCTGTCTTTTAGATACAATTTCTATTGGTGTTTAATTTTTTATTCAACTGTTTCATCCACTTTTTTTAGGTACAAAGGTACATACTGTAGTCAGGTAGTGGCTATCAAAATTCTCAAGGCTGAGCGAGTAAATTCAGACTTGCAGAAAGAATTCGCCCAAGAAGTTTACATAATGAGGTCTGATTTTTTCTACAGCTCTAGGCTGCTTCTTGGGTTTGGTTTTTTCCTTGTTCTTACATATCCTTTGAACTTGCAGGAAAGTTCGACACAAGAATGTCGTACAATTTATTGGTGCATGCACCAAGCCTCCAAGTTTGTGCATTGTAACAGGTAAATGCCAACGAGTAAATTTATTCCTCGTATGAATTTCTTTCTTTTTTTTTCCATTTCATTTCTTATGTTTATTTGTTCCTCGTATTTTTCATCTCCCGTTCAACATTTTGTATCATATTTTTTGTTCTTTTCTTTTTAAATAGAATTCATGCACGGAGGAAGTGTCTATGACTACCTACACAAGCAGAGGGGTGTTTTTAAGCTGCCAACTTTACTTAAAGTAGCAATAGATATTTCTAAAGGAATGGATTACTTGCACCAAAATAATATTATCCATAGGGATTTGAAGGCTGCAAATATTCTCATGGATGAAAATGAAGTAAGACTCTTCTTTTTCGTATTTAATTTTCTCAGCAAGTGCTTTGTTTACTATTCGATTAGCTTCAGTGATGTTTTTCATCCCCCTCCACGTCTTCTACTTTCATCATGATCACTGAGGAAGATTAATAAAATTCAACTGAAGCTTTGTACCATATATGTGTATCTATCTATAAGAAACTTTTGCTCATTTCGTTTCAGGTAGTTAAGGTTGCTGATTTTGGTGTTGCCAGAGTGAAAACTCAGACTGGAGTTATGACTGCAGAAACTGGGACCTATAGATGGATGGCTCCTGAGGTGCACCTTTGTTTTCATTAGACCTTATTCTAAAAGTGTTCCCAGCTTGTTTACCATTGTTAAATAAACCATATCTTCTAAGTGGTTCAACTCGCCATTTTCTTACAACTTTTATTTTGCATTGTAGGTCATTGAACACAAGCCGTATGACCATAAGGCTGACGTATTTAGTTTCGGGATTGTGTTATGGGAGTTGTTAACTGGAAAGGTATTGCTGGTCATTAGTTATAAAATCCCATCTCTTTCCAGCACGTTTCTGATCCTGCAAATTGATCATTTTTACAAATTTGGCTTCCCAGATTCCATATGAATACTTAGCCCCTTTACAAGCAGCTGTTGGGGTGGTTCAAAAGGTAAAAATCCTTTTCAACAAGCATTCTTTCCCTAGGAGGTAGAGCGCTATTTCATATGACGAGTCCATGATTATAAGAATCTGTGTGGTGCTTTTCATTCATGTGCTTCCAGGGTCTCCGGCCTACCGTACCCAATAATACCCCACCAAAGCTGGCCGAGCTGTTAGAAAAATGCTGGCAACAGGATCCAACTCTAAGGCCTGACTTCTCGGAGATTATAGAGATCCTGCAACGAATAGCAAAAGTGGTATTTAGCATTTTTTTAATTCATTTCCTGATCCGGTTTCTGTTGCTAATGGGTTCATATATCATTTTTGTTTCTTTAAATGCCGTCACAAGTAATAAGTTTCTGCTTAGAATTACAATCGAGTTTGTTTTATTTGATTTTAAAATTATTTTTTATTCAAAAATATATTAAAATGATGTTTTTTATTTTTTAAAAAATATTTTTAATATTAAAACATAAAAATAATCTAGAAACATCAAAAATTAATTTAAAGTAAAATATAAAAATAAAAAATTTCAATTCTTTCATCCCCTGAGACTTGCAAGTTTATATAGCAGGTTGGGGATGATGGTGAATGTCGCAAGGAGAAACCATCTAGCCGATTTCTATCTGTTCTCAGGAGGAAGTAAAAAGGGAAGTCTGGTAGATTCTCATTACCTGAACAACCGCCTTATCGAACCAAACATTTTTCAACCTTCTCGTTACCGTTACTGTACAGTATTTTATTTGTAATGCCGATCATCATCAAGCTTTTATTTTTATTTATACACTCACACACCCGAGGTCACCAATCGCTCTGAAATCATTCTACCCGCGGAGAGTTGCAATCTTTTGGCGCGCTTTTCAAATGGAATATTAATGTCTGCGTGACAAGCATGTAACTCTAGCAGCTCCTCGTTTCAAAAAATTGGGAAAAAAAGAGAGCAGAAAACGTGGTTTTGCTTGTAATATACTTCTGATCTCTGAGAGCTGTGATCTGTAACTTGTTATATTGAGCGAGCTTGTTTCTGCTTTTTTTTATTGTTGTTCCTTTTTATTGCGTTTAGTTATCTGTTTCTGCAAAGATGAACATGGAAGGCACTCGGGTGCGGCTTTTATGTGATTCCAGCAGAGTACAGTGGTTTGTGGACCAGGAAATCATAGCAGTGTTAGGAAGGGAATCAGTTCAATACTTGAAAGAGAAAATGGCTCTAACGAGAAGTCCACAGAGAATTGACAAGATGAACGGTGGCTGTTTGTTTGCTGAAGGAAAGCTGTCAAGGAATGGCTACGTTAACCCATCTGCAATCACAAGTTTCTATTGGGTTTTTTACGTCATTAGAGATTTCCTTTATCACCATCTCTTCTCTTGTTTACATATATCAAGAAAATACACATAGAACTGCAGAACCATGACGGCCTCAAACATGAACTGGAAAGCAGTTACATCAAAAGTAAAACAAACTTGGGCATCTTGAGTTGCAGCAACATACAGAAGTATGTTACATTGCGACTACAACGAAAGAGACATCAATAAGGAGGGGAAATTTGGCTATCGGTTTCTTCAAAGTGGACAATCATGTCTGCTCAAAAGAAAGACTACAGTAAGATATCGCCTATATACAGAGAGCTGATGAATCTCTTCAAGAGGACACTAGGAGATGTTGACGAGTCTCTCGATGCATGTCCAATGACTCCAAACACCTGTACTTCATCAAGGGTAAAGAAATCTAGTCCTCAAAATGAAATATCCTCATGAAAGAAAGAAACACATAATTCGTCCAAATTCTAATTTTTCTGCAGCGGAAAAAAATGCCTTGTTTAAGGACAATAACAATCCTAGGAAGAAAAACTCCCTGAAATTTTCAATATGCTTTTCCTGACAAATTATTTCACGTTATAACCTCACAAATGAGATCCACATGTATAGAATGCACTGTACCTTACGAGTATTACTCCTAGGCTTTAACAACAATGAGATTTTTTTGTGTATGTATGGCATAGCGGCATCCAACACCCCCTTGATCAGCTGAAATCAACCCACATTCCTTAGGCTTAACTGTTGGGCTTTGGCAACTATTTTTTTTCTTTAATCAACTTGTTATAATCTATATGGTTATTTATGACAAACTTTCCCTACATTTCCATACCACTTTAGCTAGATCAATCGCTTTATTGGATTATGGCTTCTCGAGTTTATGGTTTACTATATATATATATATACTAGACAATGCCCCCGTGCTTCGCCGCGGGCGATAAAATATTTTTTTCAATGTAAAAAATATTAATTGTGTGTATTTTTTTATTATAATATAAATTTAGCTAAAATAATAAATCTGTGTAGAATTCATGTCAAGTGCAAGTTTTTTATAAAATATATGAATTTAAAATCGATATAAATTTGTCTGTTTAGTAGTTTCAAACGAAATAACCAGTATAAATTTATCATCATCATTAAAAAAACAAGAAAACTCGGATATCTGAATTATTAAGTTCACTGTATTAAGATTAGTTCATTTTATAATTCAATTTAAATAAAAAAAATAAAATATAAATTGTGAAAATACCTACAATAATCAAATAAAAAAAATAAGTTGTTAATTTTCTATTAACAAAAAGACGAAAACATAGATTGAAAATTCTTCCTGACGTTATTGCCATTATCATTGTTATTAAAGCTAAAATTATTACTAACATTACTGCCAAAACAATTAAAATTATTAAATTGCCATGAAAAAAAAAAGCAAAAGATTTTTATAAAAAAACAATAACTAAAATTATCATTATTATTGCATAAATAATAAAATCATAAAAATCATATAATTTAAAGAACAAATAAAGAAACAGAAAACAAAAAAAAATGAATAAAGGGAAAAATAGAGTAATATTACTTTTAAAATGATCACCGATATAAATTAAAATTTCAGGAAAATCTTTAAAAAAAAATCAAAAGATTTTTATAAAAAAATAATCACTAAAATTATCATTATTATTGCGCAAATAATAAAATTATAAAAATCATCTAATCCAAAGAACAAATAAAAATAAAAGTGAACAAAAAAACATATAAGGAAAAAACAAATAATAATAAATTGGTTCAGAGATTAGTCATGGTGTGTCCACGCTGGCCTGGACACCCCGATTATCATAAAACAGATTTGGTCTGAGGAGTAGTGGTGGTGCACTTGAGCTGACCCGGAGATCGTGGTTATAAAAAAAATATATAAGTGAAAAAAATATATAAGTGAAAAAAAGAGCTTAAGTTGGCTGAGAGACCATGGTTACCAAAAAATATATAAGCGAAAGAAAACAAAAAAAAAGTATAAGCGTGAAAGCACTCTAGCAATCCATATTGTTTTTAAAAAAATTCGGCCCAAGAATTAGACGTGGTGTGCTTAAGTTGGTCAGAGATCCCGGTTACAAAAAAAATGTATAAGTGAATAAAAAAAAGAAAAAAAATGTACCAGCAGGAAAGCATTTTAGAAAAAAAATGGGTCCGGGGATTGTCGTGGTATGCATAAGTTGCCCTGGACACCCTGGTTATAAAAAAAAATTGGATATGGAGATTAATCGTGGTGCATTTAAGCGAGCTCGGACACCCCGATTATTAAAAAACAAAAAACTAAAAAAATATATAAGTAGAAAATGAAAAAAAATATAATAAGGAAAAAATGCAAAAAAAGAAGAAGCAAAAAACAGAGGAAAAGAAAAAGAATAATTAGGAAAAAAAAGCAAAAAAAAAAGAACAAACGAAAAAAAAAGAGGAGCTAATCATAAAATAAAAACCAAAAAAAAAACAGAAAAAAAGAGAAAAAAAACTTAAGCAAAAAAAAGAAGCAAAAAAAGCAAAAAAAAAAAAAAACACTACTGTTGCAATCCACAGTGCACTGTGTCTGTGTTCACAGTGCGTGGGTGCACAATAAAAACCCCACGCCTTTTATATATATAGTTATTTAAGCCATTCTAAGAAATAATCTTCATTTATCTTGGAGAGAAAACGGCCTTGGGATAAGCAAACTCCTTTTGATACAGTGCATGGTATAGGATATGTAACAAAGTGTCGCGAAGATGTTTTTTTTCCGCACTTCGCGCCCCACCATCCTTGAAGGGGGAGATGGCGCACGATGAAAGGAGTGTGTTTTATAGTTATAAAGTTACGACTATAAATCTTGAGAGTCACCATCTTGTATTAAGGTCACTAGAAAATCTAATGGTCTGTGAGAGTCTAGATAAGGGGACTTGTTGTGTAAGGGAAAAATTCATCACTCCCAGTGCATCCTACCTAAGGTAAGTTGCGTTGTTGTTTGGTTATATTTTCTAAGCTAGTTTTTTATTTGTTGGTCTTTTTTAAGACTCGAAGTAGATCTCTCTTCATAAAGGAGTCTCTACGTCATTGAAAGTTAAAAACCTTGGCATAACCCAATTCTGAGTTATTCCCCAGAATTTATCCAAAAAAATAAAATAAAATAAAAGGGGTTGACAGTAGTAGAAAAATCAAAGTGGAAATTTTGGATGTTTTCGAGAGCCCGATCATACCTCTTTTGTGTCAAAAAATAAAGAAAATACAGATTCAAGGCTAAAATAATTTATTATTTGGTAAATCTGCATAAAAGTTAAATCAAAAGGCATAATTATATTTTTTATTGGCCAATTTGATTTAATCATGGGTCAATTTAAAGTATAATTCTGTTTAGAAATTAATTTAGGGTCTAATTGAAGGATTCAATTAAGTGAAAAGACTTAATTATATTTTAATATGGTCAAATTAATTTTATTAAGGGCTTAATTGATAAAAAAAATTCAAGTTTTGGAGCTTAATTCGGGTTCAATTGAGAGGATTGGAATTTTCAGAGACCGAATTGAATTTTTCCCAAGACAAATGTGCGGAGTCAGGGATAGAATTGCACAAAATTAAAAGTCTAAAACCAATTGGAGGTGCAATTAGAATAATTACAAATTGAGGGACCAAATTGCACTTATATCTTCTCCCAAAACTGCAATCCCGCTATAGTGCACGCCATTGCAGGCACTTCACTGCTGATAGCTGCAGCTTCAGGCACCCTACCCTCAAAAGTAACCCACTGCTGCACGTAATGGGTACCTCCTACATCTATAAATAGCAACAACCAAGCATGACAGGGGGGAGAAGACACAGAGATGATTGCAAAATTGCAAAAAAAGAAGAAAAAACACAGGGAAAAAGACGATAACATACGAGGTGAAGAGAAGCATAAAATAACACAAAGAGGGGGAGAAAGAAAGTAATGACTGGGAAAATTTGCTAAGAAAAAAAGAGATGACGGGGGTAGCAAAAATTTACAGAACAAGGACAACAATATTTATAGAATACAGGGAAGATTATTACAGTGTAAAAATTGCACCATAACCACCATCAACCTCCACTTTTCCTCAACGCTGGTAAGACCACACTGGTAACCCTCTCTCTCCCATAGTCCGGTTGTAGTTCTCTTTCTCCCTCTCAACTGGCAGCTCCTCCCCCATGCAAAAAGCTTCCCAGCAGGCTTGACTCTTCTTCTCCAGTACCAGTGACGCAGCAATAGCCCCTCTGCACAAAACCAACCCCTTTTGTGAGCTCCTACCTGCCACTAATCCCGGCGCCACCACCACCAATGGAACCAGCTCGGCTCCTCTACCCGGCGACAGTAACAGGTGCACTGGTCGTCTCCCTCAGCCAACCTCTCTTTCATTGTTCACGTCACGTGAACAGTGCATCCCAAGTTTTCTTTTCCTAGTATTTTTGTTTTTTTGAGTTGGAATTGGAATTTTTTGTCTTGGGTCGGACCTGTTCCCGGCCAAGCCTAGTTGATTGGGTCGGGTCCAACCCACCTCTAGTAGGTAGGCTGACCCATTTAGTAAGGCCAAGCCCAATCTGATTTATTTATTTATTTTTTAAAAATATAATATAAAAAAGTTGTATTTTAAAAAAAAACAAACAAAAAAATATGATGTTTTCATGTATACGGCCGAATTCCAAGGTTTTTCCAATCATATTTTTTGTAAAAAAAAATGTTGCATCTTTCACATGTTTTGAATGAAAATTGGATATCATAACTAGTTTATGACTATTTGTTGGGATTTGGCCAAAATATAAAAAAAAATAACAATCATTTTGTTTTAGCTATTACGATGTAAAATTATAATATAAAATACACCCACAAATAATAAAAATGTTTTTTTTTTAAAAATGCATTGTAAATATTTTTTTAAAATGGTAAGTGTTTCGGCTTCTAATGAGGTAGAGACTCTCTCACGAAGAGAGATCTACTTCAAGTCTTAGAAAAGACCAAAGAATAAAAATTGACTTAGAAAAAAACAATCAAACAACAATGCAACTTGTCTTAGGTAAGGTGCATTAGGGTGACCCGTCTCCCCTTGCACAACAAGTCCCCTTACCTAGATTCTCGCAAACCATTAAATTTCCAGTGACCTTATTATTAGGTGGCAACTCCCAAGATTTATAGTCATGACTTGACGACTATAAACCCCCCTCCTTTCATCGCATCCCGTCTCCCCCTCCGGGGAGGGTGGGGCGCGAAGCATGAAAAAAACATTGTCGTGATAAACCTAATCAATATACAGTTTGGAAATTTTTACACTGCATAAAAAAATTTTTTTTTTTACTATCCATGCGTGTACTTTACAATGTAATTTTACACCTCAATAGCTAAAACAAATAATTGTTATTTTTTTATATTTTGGCCAAATTCCAATGGATAATCATAAACTGGTTACCATATCCAATTTTCGTTCAAAACATATGAAAGATGCAACATATAATTTTTACAAAAAATATGCTTGGAAAAACCTTGGAATATGATCGTATATATGAAAACAACATATTTTATTTTTATTGTAGATTTTGCATTTTTCATTTTTTTATATTTTTTTTGTGGGATGTCTGCCTAGTCTGGATGAGCCAACTAGCCCATCCATTGGTGGGATGGAAGCCCACCTCCTTTCGGATTGGGCTTCTAGCCTAGGTGGGCTGGTAGCCTATCTTATTTTAGTGGCCCAATCAAATACAAAGTCTGACCCGGCCACCCCATTATTCACATGCAATGAACAGTGGGAGAGGGGAGTGAATTCACTCCCCTTACCATTCACCAAATGGTGAAAAATAAACGAGAGGTTGACAGAAGGAGATGAGAGGATCATCTGCCGCTACTGCTGATAGAGGAAGCCGAGATGGTTCTTCCTGTGATGGCGGCATCGGAAATGATGGCCTGTGGTGGCCGGGAGGAGTGTCAGAAGATGGCTATTTTGTGTTGCTGCTGTTGTTGCTTGAAGCCGAAGTTGGAGGAGAAATTAGTTGCAACTTTGAAGAATGCCCTTGACCAGTTCACTCAAATATCGGGGCTTGCAATTAACAAAACAAAGAGTTCTCTGTACACTACAGGTATATATGCGAACATCCAGGAAAACATATAGACAAGCTAGGGTTTGAGACTCCTAACCTTTCAGTCAGCTACTTAGGAATGCCCTTGATATCTTCCAGGCTAATAGGAAATGATAGTGTCCCTTTTATTGAAAGAATCACGACTAAAATCAAGCTATGGACATCAGCTACGCTATCATATACAAATTGACTCCAACTTATCAAAGTAGTGTTATTCTCAATGCAAGTTTACGGGACAACAAAGTTCATACTCTCATATGCCACCATTAAGAGGATAGAAAACATCCTAACAATTTTCTTAAAGAAAGGTCCCTCACTGATGATAAGAGGGGCTAAAATGGTCCGGAAGACTCTTTGCATGCCTCTAGTTGAGAAGGGGTTAGGAATTAAAAACCCAAGGGAATGGAACAAAGCCGCTATAATGAAGCAGGTTTTGGAATTTCTTACCCAAAAAAACTCTTCATGGGTAGAATGGGTCAAGAGGATACTACTGAAAGAACACTCACTGTGACAAATTTGAATGCCTCCAAACCCCTCGTGGGTTTGGAGGAAAATTATCCAAGCAAGAGAGCAACACAGAAATCTCATCACTTCTAGAATTGACAATGACTCTTCCACCTCCCTATGGTTTGGTTGCTGCCTGGCAAGTGGGCATCGTCCAGTAGACCTATAAACATGGAGAGCACAGTAATTCTAAATGCATTCCAGGTTATATGGAACATCCAGAGCAACCAGAAGAGTGATTAGACTCAGTAGCAAGGTCATCAATGTATTTTGCATGGGCTAAGAATGTAAAGGCCCCTGCTAGATGTCCATCGGCCCATCTTATTAGGACCGTGAGGATCATAGGAACAACAACCTTTCTTAAGTTGTAGTCATGACCAACAATTCTGCATTGTCCTAGTCAGAATTGACCCCACCTCATCACAGAGATCCCACATTTGTCTAAGGTAGTGTCTGACATTATGATAAATATTGGTTTTTAAAGTATATTTTGCTTGTAAATACATCAAATTAATATCTTTTTATTTTTAAAAGTCATTTTTGATATCAACATATCAAAATAATATAAAAATAATAAAAAAAACAAAAATTTAAAAGTGTGACTAAAACACGCAAACAAACAATGTTTAAGATCTTAAAGTGGTGAGCACGAAACCTTTCAAGTCTATGTAGCAGATGTTTTGGTAATGCAGTGATTGATGTTTTAAAAAGGTTTTTTTTAATAAAAAATATATTAAAATAATATTTTTGATATTAGCATCGTTAAAAGGATTCTAAAAAAATCAATTTGATATTTTTTCAAATAAAATTAATTTGAAAACAGGTTAATCGTTATTCACACACTTCAAGCTCTTTACCATAAATAAAAAAATAAATCAAGCTTCTCAATTTTGACTTGATAGACGTTTGGACTTTGGAGACTTGTGGTAAGTAATATCATTTAAAGATGAATTTAATTAGTATTAAAGAACAATAACATGAACGTTAGGCCTCAGTAAGTGGAATTTGAACTTATTTTCGGAAGTGTTGGTTCAAGCATTCCACAGCAAGCACAATTGTATTCGAGCCTGTGCTAGGGAAATCTCGTCCTTCATTGGCCGGGGATTGACACGTCTATAATTTGTGAATTAATATTTTTAACGTAATGGATATTCGTAACTTAAAAACCTTACCAGTGAGGCTTGATACAAGATCAACTTGGTTGTTTTGGAATTAACAAAAAAATAAAATAAATTGTTTTTATGAAAAAGTCATTTAATTCTTTTTTTTAAAAAAAGAAATCCTGAAACGAATCTAGTATCATACTGATTTCTTAATTTACAAATCCTTAGGATTTAAAATTTTTATTCACTTAAAATAAAATAATTTCTGGTAAATACACTTAACCTAGTCATAAACCGTTTCCTAAAGGTCGATCTGAGAAAGAATTCGATCAGGACATTAAAGAGTTAGGAGAATATGCTTTGCCCAGATTATTTAAACAAGAGAAGAATTGACTTGAAATGTTTCCAATCTCCTAAATATATTAATAAATAAAAATCAAATCTGCAAACCTTCGTTGCGGTTTTGGATACGATTAAGCACCCATTTGGTATTGAGGTGCAACCGGCGTTTTCAACAAAACGCAGGTTGCACCTACAATTTGGTGGTTGGTTAATAAAAACAAGCACTTTTTTGTGTGGGATCCACACCATATTTTGTACAAAACGCCGGTTCAAAAAAAACTGGAAATTGGAGCTTTTCCGTCTGCGGTTCATGTTTATTGAAACCACGTTTTGTATCGATAATTTTACATGCAAATGAGAATGCAAAACTGTGAGAATTTTACATGCAAATGAGAATGCAAAACTGTGAGAATTTTACATGCAAAATGTGCAGCTGCCATGTCTCTCTCTCTCTCTCTCTCTCTCTCTCTCTCTCTCTCTCTCTCTCTCAGAACAGCCATGGAAGCTGAGAGCTTCCAACGCTGACTCCGGCCACCACAGGCCACCATTTACGATGAAAACACCACAGGAAGAACCACCTCGGCCTCCTTTACCCGTCGGTATCCTCCTTTTAAGCTCTCGTCGTGGTCGGTGAACAGTACCGCCACCTTCCAAGGCTGTTTCCGGCCACCACAGGCCACCATTTCAGACGCCACCACCACAGGAAGAACCACCTCAGCCTCCTCTACCCGTCGGTATCCTCAGTTGAAGCTCTCGTCGTGGTCGGTCGGAAGCCATTTCACGTGCAGGTGCGCTGCACTGTCGAAGAAGACGTGCACAGTGCAGCGCACCGTTTCACTCTTCTTCGTTAAACTGGGCTGGGCTGCTCTCGGCCCAGCCCAAGCTGGGCCGGCCCATTTAGCTAGGTGAGGCCCAGTCTGAATTTAAAAATATATATATTTTTAAAAAAATGTGTAGATACAGATCAGTATTAAATGGAAGGAAAATATATGTTCGTGATGAAATTGCAAATAGTTTGATGAGAGAATAAAAAATAATATTTGTTTTTTCATGAACTATTAATTTCATAATATTATTATCATTATTAAATTTACAATATTTAAAAAAATTATATATATATATAAGGGTATATATATATATATGTATATACTCTTTTAAGTAATTTCACAAGTTAAAAGCAGTTTGGAAAGTTTGGAAACCAAACACCAAAACTCCTTTTTCTTCAACCTTCAACTCAACCACAGTTTTAACCAAACACTTAACTGCTTTTTTTGAGCACAGTTGAAAACTCCATTTTTAAAACTCCATTTTTTCAACCACAATCACAACCGCAACCGCTATACCAAACAGGCCCTAAGTCCTGTTTGGGAGAGCTGTTGCGGTAGTTTTTCAAAGTGTTTTTCGTGCCGAAATATATCAAAATGATGTTTTTTTATTTTTTTAAAATCATTTTTGAAATCAGCACATCAAAATGATCTAAAAACACCAAACCGCCGGTCTTTAAAATGAAAAAAAAATTCAAATTTAGGCTAAAAGCCGATGGGATCGCAATGCCAAACAGGGTCAATTTAAAGGGATGTTTATTAATGTATTTGGAAATTATTTTTGAAAAGAATTAAAAAAAATTATTTTTTATTTTTATTTTAAATTAAAATTTTTTGATGTTTTTTAATCATTTTGATGTAGTAATATCAAAAATAATTTAAAAAAATTATTTTAATATATTTTTAAATAAAAAATATTTTTAAAAACAAACTCAATAACATCTCTCCCCCATCCCAAACAGTAAGTAAATATTCATTTATTAACCTCCACTCATGGGATTTTGGACGAGAGTCGCATATTCTTGCAAGTCTAGCGGCGACAGGTTGCCACTTCGCTGTCATATCTCACTTGTTAATCTCACGTGGCCTTTGGTGATACCCAAAGGCCACTTTACCACGTCATCCACTCCCCTCTTTCCACGTGACTTCCAAGTCATTTCTTCTTGTTTATCTACCATGTCATGTCACTTCATTTTACTGGCAAACCCCCGTTTATTCCTTTGGTAGTGCGAATCGCGTGTCTACCAGCTCAGGTCTACTACTGTATTTCGCAACCCTGGACTGACACGTGTCCCTAGAATTCTTTCCAAGATATTTCTAGTTTGTTTTATTAGTACCAAGTCTATGGTTTTACGTTTGAGATTACATTTGAATGTATTTTATTTTTAAAATTATTGGTTTTTAGTATTATTTTTTTATGGTTATTTCCTGATTTTGAAATAAAAAATATTTTAATATATTTTCAAGTAAATATAATTCCAAGAAATACTATGCACCATATTAATATTAAGCACACTTCTTATGTTTATTGGCAATTAGGCATGCAACTAACTCTTAAAATAATGATATTAAACTAATGAACATGGCTTACTGTTAATTAAAGTAACTCTAAAGGCAACCATTCATGAAAGTAATTATTTTTTCCTTTGAAAATAACGTAAATCATTGCATAAAAGAAAGAAACTATCAAATATCCTTTACTGGACTTGTGTTTGCATGGAAATCAGTCAATTTTTTTTCTGGCATATGATGGAAGAAGGCATGCATGTGGTGAACTACGTTGGCCCAAGTGGCAAACACAGTTGCAGAAAGAACCATCTTTGATTATGACTTCGAATCCTGCTCGACATTTTTTTATTAAAATGATATTTTTTATTCTTTAAAAATTATTTTTAATATATAATTTAAAAATATTAAAACAAATTAATCTAAAATAATTTTTTTTTTTAAAACGCATTACATAACATATTAACGTTTCTTGATCAGAAACAAGATTAAGATAACCATCAACATGCAATCACTCTTGACAAGCCCTTGCTCCAAGCATTGAGGAGTGGCATCTTAGGGTTTTATTTTGGCTTTATCATCTTCGACATTTGTAGACAAACTGGAGTGGGTGCCGCACCTCGCACACCTCTTCAAGGAACCATTTTTTAAATTTTAATTATTTTTTTAATGTTCGGACATCAAAATTAAATATTTAAAAAGTATTGGTTATTTTGTCAGTAATATCAACACTAATAGGTTTACACTTTTCAGACTGAAAAAACATGTCAAACAAAATAAAAATTTAATGGCATCATTCCATCGATGATTTATTTCATATTACCGACAAATAAAACTATTGGTGATCGTTACTGGAAAAAAATAAAAATAAAAAATAAATATTCGAGAGTATAATACTGGTTTGGTTAATAGCTATGAAAGGAATATTCTTCTGTAAACATGTCCTCGAATGAGTTCTGCATTTCACGCTGTGAAGCTGGTTTGATTTGTTTGAGTTCAACAAATGCAGCTGAGTTTCTGTCAAATCTGGAACCTGATCTGCATTTGCTATCTTCTTTTCTTGCTTTGAGTCTTGTAAACTTTTTTTAATTTATCAAGTGCAATCAATTGCATCTCCCTCGTGCAGGTTCATCCTACTTCTGATGAGAATTCTGCTGAATCTAGCCTTCTAGACTCTCCAAGTAAAGAAGCAGCCCGGAGAAAGAAGTATGCTGTTGAGATCATTTTCTGTCCTAGAATCCTCTTAATCCATGCATATTGTGAGTTTGACGACTCCAGTCAATAAGTTTCATTCATATTTCTAACATTTTTATCTTTGTTTTCAATTGTCAGCATGCATCCACCACCAGCCTTTGGTTCATCACCTAATGATCTTGAATCACTGGCACTTGTAGCAAAAAAACTTGATGAACAAGATGGTGATAATTCTGTGCATGCTAATTCAAGGTATTTCAGGTAATTATAACTTGATTCCAATAAGGATTTGTCTGGGTATTTTACCCTTTTGTGTTAGTTCACTTTCACCTTTTCTTTTGAAAAGTTTTAACGAAGGTCGTTTTTATATTAATCATTGTCGTTAATCGATCAGGAAATTAAAGAGTTTGGAGAATATCCATTGCCCAGATTATTAAAACAAGAGAAAAATTGACTTGAAATGTTTCCAATCTCCTAAATATATTGATAAATAAAAATCAGATCTGCAAACCTTCGTTGTCGGTTTTGGATAAGATTAAATATTCATTTATTTAACCTCCACTAGAAACATGGAATTTTGGACGAGAGTCGCATATTCTTGCAAGTCTAGCGGCGACAGGTTGCCACTTCGCTGTCAAATCTCATTTGTTAATCTCACGTGGCCTTTGGTGATACCCAAAGGCCACTTCACCACGTCATCCACTCCCGTCTTTCCACGTGACTTCCAAGTCATTTCTTCTTGTTTATCTACCATGTCATGTCACTTCATTTTACTGGCAACCCCCGTTTATTCCTTTGGTAGTGCGAATCGCGTGTCTACCAGCTCAGGTCTACTACTGTATTTCGCAACCCTGGACTGACACGTGTCCCTAGAATTCTTTCCAAGATATGTCTAGTTTGTTTTATTAATACCAAGTCTGTGTTTTACGTTTGAGATTATATTTGAATGTATTTTATTTTTAATTTCTTTTGGTTTTTAGTATTATTTTTGTTTGATTTTATATCCTGATTTAAAAAAAAAAATATAAATCTTAATATGTTTTCAAGTAAAATATAATTTCAAAAACACTATGCAGCATAATAATATTAAGCACACTTATTATGTTTATTTTTTTCTTTAAAATAAATAACGTAAATCATTGCATAAAAGAAAGAAAACTATCAAATATCTAACACTGGACTTGTGTTTGCATGGAAATCAGTCAATTTTTTTCTGGCATATGATGGGAGGAAGGCATGCATGTAGTGAACTACGTTGGCCCAAGTGGCAAACACAGTTGCAGAAAGAACCGTCTTTGATTATGACTTCGAATCCTGCTCGACAAGAATCATTCACGGCAGGACGTAGGAATGGTATCCAGGTTGCCAAACATGAGGGAAAACTTTTCGTCCTCTTTTCTATAATGGTATCCTGCACGCTAATTAACGAGCTTCTGCACTGCACGCTATTTTTTATGGTATATTTTTGTATTTACGGTGTATTTTAAAACAGTTAAAATACTGTCTTAACCCTCCCCTCAGCCTGTGAGCAGTGACCATACCAGGGGTAATATTGTTTTTTTACCCATGTATGTACAGTGCAATAAAAAAAAAAAACCAACAAATAAGACGTGAAGGTTGACGCTGAACGAAACTATTATTAGCTCTAATTGTTTTTCTAATCATCAAGAAGTTTGACGTGGAGGTTTAAAGTTTTGATTCTTTATTTTTTTTATTCTTTATCATCATTAAAACTATAAAAAATTAATTCAAACTTGAAAAATATTTATCTGATCCAACCCGATTAGGATGAGTATAAATATTTTGGATGAATATTATTAAATCTCATCAGATATCCTTTCAAATCTAACCTAAAATATATATCTGTAGATTTTTTTTTTAATACAATGACATATTCATAACTTAATATTAATATAAAACACATATATGAATAATATTTATTATTTAATATATATACACACTTCAAAATATATATGTTAATTATTTTATTTTTTATTAATAATAAATATTAATGAATAATAAATACTTATCAAATATATGAAATCTAATAAATAATTTATCAATACCCAAGTCTTTTATCCCGATGAATCTCATTCCTCACCAGCACCTTCTTAGCTTTCTCCTCGGTCCATGTTATGTTTGTCTCAGGTTGTTGTCGAGGTTATTTTTTAAAATAATTTTATTTTTTTAATATATTTTTAAATAAAAATTATTTTGATATGTAATTTAAAAACACTATTTTTTTTAATTTAAAATAATTTTTTTTTTTTTCAAATTTTATAAAAGCGCTCGATCAGAAACAGATTAACGCATTGCCAAACAGATTAACGTTTCTTGATCAGAAACAAGATTAAGATAACCATCAACATGCAATAACTCATGACAAGCCCTTGCTCCAAGCATTGAGGAGTGGCATCTTACGGTTTTATTTTGGCTTTATCTTCGACATTTGTAGACAAACTGGAGTGGGTGCCGCACCTCGCACACCTCATCAAGGAGCCAATGGGTTTGCTTTTTTCGAACCTTTATAGCTTAATAGGCGAGGAAATGGGGAAGTTTCACTGTTTAAATGGGAGGTGGGAAGTTGGCATCACGGATTCATAGGGATTAATTGAAAATGGAAATCTTTCTTAATAATAATAATAATAAATAATTTAGCAATGCAAGAAAGGAAACGCTCTTCCACCATCTTAAATGGCACCCCACCCCATCATCCTCATCCTCTCGATGAGCTCCTGCACTCCACATTCCACACACCAATTGGTAACAAGATGACGATGCCATTTTTGTAATAAACCCAAAACCTTAAGCCAATATCGTAATCATCTAACTTTAAGTGATAATAGTATCCATTTCTTCTGTTTAAGATAGTACTAGCAACTACAATATTCAATTAGTCAAGTAATTTGGGCTTGGTTCTTCATATGAAACAAACTTGACGACTTCTTTTTTAAATATTCAAACAATATCCTTTGGTTAGTCGTGTTCGTGAAAAATAATAATTAAAGTTTATATAATAAAATGAAATAATTTATAAAAAATATTCTTTTTCTAAAATTCAACCCATTTTTTTAATTTATGTACTGCACTCAGTCTCACATCAATCTAATTTAAATAGCATCAACGGACAGATTCCCAGTCAAAAACATTGATCGGAAGAAAAAAAACGTTGTTAGGATGCATGGAAGTTGATGAACTGTACACACAGCATATAACTCTCCCAGCTAGTATTTTTATTTTATTTAGGGGATGATAACGAGCGTGGGTGCAAATCTACTACGTCTTGATTCTTACCTTCGCGTCTATAAAACTTGCATATTTAGAGAGCAACAGACGGAAAGCCAAAAACCCATTAAAAAAACTAACAACGCAGCCTCTTTCTCTTCAGCACCCACTATAAATCCATAATATTAAACTTGATTAAACAGCCTTAATCCTCTCTTAACCCTCTCCTTAATCTCCTCTTAAACCTATCTCCCTTTTTCTTTAACGTAAAAAGCGAAAAAAAAAATAAAAAAGTTTCACAACTTCACTCTCTGCGTTTGCTTGATTTATTTTTGGTTAAAATGTTGGTTATGGCGACGGAGGAGGGTGGTAGAGACGAGAGCGGCGGCAGCAGAGTGAACGAGAACAAGAACACGACACTGTCGGCTTCGGTGTTACAAGGAAGGCAAAAACAGCACAAGATGCAGCAGAAACTTGAGGTTTATAATGAGACTCTTCGTCGTCTTAAAGAATCTAATCACGAAGAAGCTAATCTACCTGGTTTTGATGATCAACTCTGGGCTCACTTCAATCGCCTACCTACCAGGTACGCGTGCGTGCGTGTATCTTTATATATATATATTAGTTCCCGTATATCTACGTGTATTTATACGATACATGTGTATGTACGTGATTTGGTGTTGCTCGTTACGGAAATGAAAATTTTGAGTTTTCTTTTTAATTTGAATTAGTTGTCTCTTCTTTGTTTTTTTATCTTTATCTTTTGGAGGATAATTTTGTTTAAGAGGATGATTTTGATTTTGGTAATTTTTGTGGTGTAGATATGCGTTAGATGTGAATGTGGAGAGAGCAGAAGATGTGTTAATGCATAAGAGATTGCTGCATTTGGCTCACGATCCTGCTAATCGACCGGCTATTGAAATTCGCCTTGTTCAGGTAACGTCCAATATCTACTGATTTGTTATGTTTTTTTATATTACCGATGCTTCTTGATAGTAATTTGTGAGGGTTTGATTATGAATAGAATTTGTGACTGATTAGGCTGTAGATTTTAAGACCACGCGAGGTTTTGTTCATAATACAAGTTTGCGGCCGGTGTTTTAGGTTTTGAAGGATCCTATCTCGTGGAGAATTTGGAGCTCGAAGTTTTGTGTTTTTGTGTTCATCAAAATTGATTTTTTGTTCCACATTATTGATGTAGAAGTAAATGAGATTTAACTATAAATATTCGAGAGTATAATACTGGTTTGGTTAATAGCTATGAAAGGATTATTCTTCTGTAAACATGTCCTCGAATGAGTTCTGCATTTCACGCGCTGTGACGCTGGTTTGATTTGTTTGAGTTCAACAAATGCAGCTGAGTTTCTGTCAAATCTGGAACCTGATCTGCATTTGCTATCTTCTTTTCTTGCTTTGAGTCTTGTAAACTTTTTTTAATTTATCAAGTGCAATCAATTGCATCTCCCTCGTGCAGGTTCATCCTACTTCTGATGAGAATTCTGCTGAATCTAGCCTTCTAGACTCTCCAAGTAAAGAAGCAGCCCGGAGAAAGAAGTATGCTGTTGAGATCATTTTCTGTCCTAGAATCCTCTTAATCCATGCATATTGTGAGTTTGACGACTCCAGTCAATATGTTTCATTCATATTTCTAACATTTTTATCTTTGTTTTCAATTGTCAGCATGCATCCACCACCAGCCTTTGGTTCATCACCTAATCTTGAATCACTGGCACTTGAAGCAAAAATACTTGATGAACAAGATGGTGATAATTCTGTGCATGCTAATTCAAGGTATTTCAGGTAATTATAACTTGATTCCAATAAGGATCTGTCTGGGTATTTTACCCTTTTGTGTTAGTTCACTTTCACCTTTTCTTTTGAAAAGTTTTAACAAAGGTCATTTTTATATTAATCATTGTCGTTAATCGACAGACTTGAGTAAAAAGCAGAATTCAGATGATTTTTTAATCCTTGAATATGGGCGCTCTTTCTATTTGACTGTCTATGAGATCCTATATTTGAAATGGCGCTCAATCTGATTGAACATGCCATTGATTATGCACTTTTCTAAACATATATACATGCAAATATTTTTATACATGATTTACTAGATTTGGATGGTGAATTTACCCTACTTTTCTGATCGGCAATGATGTAGGCCCATGCATGAAATTACCTTTTCAGCTGATGACAAGCCAAAACTCCTGAGTCAGGTATGATAAGCATGCTAAGCCAAGCTCATATTATTTCTTAAGCATTGTTTCAATTTGCTGGGACAAATATTCTTTTATTATGCTGCTTCCTTCAATTTGGATACTATTTTGGTATCCAAGGAAGAACTATAAACAAAATTTAGGATTCGTTCGAGCTTTACTCCATCAGCTCATAGCATGCATTTTACTGGCTAGTGTCAGGTTGCATGAATAACTGGCATTTTTTGTTAGCATGAAAACTGTGATAGTGTATGATACTGCTAGAATAAACATTTAACCATTGGTTTAATTTATTTGTGGCTTATTGTGCTTCTAGTTATTTTTGAGGTGATTGATGTTTTGCGAATTTACAGCTGACTTCCTTACTCGCTGACATTGGGTTGAACATCCAAGAAGCACACGCATTTTCGACAGTTGATGGCTACTCCTTAGATGTGTTTGTTGTTGATGGTTGGCCATATGAGGTACTTGCCATACACACCTCTATATTAAAGCGCTACATAATTAAGGCTTCCATTAATCAAAAACATATTTGAAATACACAAACGAAATTGATTAACATACTGTTCATAATTTTCAGGAAACGGAGCTGCTCAGAACAGCGTTGGCAAGGGAAGTTTTCGAGAATGAGGTAATTCCCTGATTTAATTTGTAGTGATCGCAAGTGTCTTCTTATGGAGTTAGCAGCTTATAAATCTGGGTTTCTCGCTCACAACGCTCACTGTTGAATGTGGTGTTCTACAAGAGTTTTTATGAATTTACATGTACTTGAGTTGATTATATTTCCGGTCTCTTGATTTTCTTGTTTCTTGTTTAGTGGAGATGTCATATTAGTTGATGAGCAACATGCAAGCTTTGCATGACCCTGCACGCAGAATATTCTCTTCTAACCAATGGTCTAGTTTCTAAAATGGTCCTCTCAGATTGAAGTTATATCTAAAGCCAATGAATTGGCGGGATTCAATGAAATGTTTTGTAAATTGCTTTTCAACATTTGATGTAGTTTCCTTCATCAATTTTCAGATCTTTTTACCATTTAGTTATTTTATGGGGTTGAGCAGGTGCTGCTGTCTGTAGAAATAAAACTTTGTCACAAGTTAGAGATAAGAATATGAAAAAGAGCTAAATTGCAATAGACTAGCAGACCGTGTATTGGACAAGTATCTATCCCAATGATTAAGTTGTCTGTTAAGAACCTTATTTTTTTGACATGTATGCTTTATCTTCATCGTTTTTAAAAATGTTTCATCTATTTCTTCCACGATCTACCTCCTCAAGTTAGATGATATGCCTTGTATATATATGACAGGCATAATGCTACTAGCAATGTTTCGAATATGGTAGAACACATGTAACTGAATTTACTTCAGGAATAATTCACCATACGTTGCTGATGGGTACCATACTGAAGTTCTCAGATTTTGCTTCTGTTTATTCTTTAGTTTTCCAATGCAATAAGATAATTGATAATGAATGGTTTATGCCATAATCTCTTCACCAAATCAATCGACTAGAACCTATTCATGTTTTTCCTTGTGCGGTTTAATTCATTATGTCTTGTTTCGGTATGCACACTCAATTTACTTTAAATTTGTCCCATGCACTAGCAGGCTTGGTCAAATCACTATTCTTCATCTCCTACCATTGATCACGAGCAACCCAGGATCAAATACGATGCTAACCATGTTGCAATACCCAATGACGGGACTGATGTGTGGGAAATCGATCCTAAATATTTGAAGTTCGAGAACAAAGTTGCCTCTGGATCATATGGTGATCTGTAAGTTAGCTGTCTTTTAGATACAATTTCTATTGGTGTTTAATTTTTTATTCAACTGTTTCATCCACTTTTTTTAGGTACAAAGGTACATACTGTAGTCAGGTAGTGGCTATCAAAATTCTCAAGGCTGAGCGAGTAAATTCAGACTTGCAGAAAGAATTCGCCCAAGAAGTTTACATAATGAGGTCTGATTTTTTCTACAGCTCTAGGCTGCTTCTTGGGTTTGGTTTTTTCCTTGTTCTTACATATCCTTTGAACTTGCAGGAAAGTTCGACACAAGAATGTCGTACAATTTATTGGTGCATGCACCAAGCCTCCAAGTTTGTGCATTGTAACAGGTAAATGCCAACGAGTAAATTTATTCCTCGTATGAATTTCTTTCTTTTTTTTCCATTTCATTTCTTATGTTTATTTGTTCCTCGTATTTTTCATCTCCCGTTCAACATTTTGTATCATATTTTTTGTTCTTTTCTTTTTAAATAGAATTCATGCACGGAGGAAGTGTCTATGACTACCTACACAAGCAGAGGGGTGTTTTTAAGCTGCCAACTTTACTTAAAGTAGCAATAGATATTTCTAAAGGAATGGATTACTTGCACCAAAATAATATAATCCATAGGGATTTGAAGGCTGCAAATATTCTCATGGATGAAAATGAAGTAAGACTCTTCTTTACCGTATTTAATTTTCTCAGCAAGTGCTTTGTTTACTATTCGATTAGCTTCAGTGATGTTTTTCATCCCCCTCCACGTCTTCTACTTTCATCATGATCACTGAGGAAGATTAATAAAATTCAACTGAAGCTTTGTACCATATATGTGTATCTATCTATAAGAAACTTTTGCTCATTTCGTTTCAGGTAGTTAAGGTTGCTGATTTTGGTGTTGCCAGAGTGAAAACTCAGACTGGAGTTATGACTGCAGAAACTGGGACCTATAGATGGATGGCTCCTGAGGTGCACCTTTGTTTTCATTAGACCTTATTCTAAAAGTGTTCCCAGCTTGTTTACCATTGTTAAGTAAACCATATCTTCTAAGTGGTTCATCTCGCCATTTTCTTACAACTTTTATTTTGCATTGTAGGTCATTGAGCACAAGCCGTATGACCATAAGGCTGACGTATTTAGTTTCGGGATTGTGTTATGGGAGTTGTTAACTGGAAAGGTATTGCTGGTCATTTGGTATACAATCCCATCTCTTTTCAGCCAGTTTCTGATCCTGCAAATTGATCATTTTTACAAATTTGGCTCCCCAGATTCCATATGAATACTTAACCCCTTTACAAGCAGCTGTTGGGGTGGTTCAAAAGGTAAAAATCCTTTTCAACAAGCATTCTTTCCCTAGGAGGTAGAGCACTATTTCATATGACGAGTCCATGATTATAAGAATCTGTGTGGTGCTTTTCCTTCATGTGCTTCCAGGGTCTCCGGCCTACCGTACCCAAGAATACCCCACCAAAGCTTGCCGACCTGCTAGAAAAATGCTGGCAACAGGATCCAGCTCTAAGGCCTGACTTCTCGGAGATTATAGAGATCCTGCAACGAATAGCAAAAGTGGTATTTAGTGTTTTTTTAATTCATTTCCTGATCCGGTTTCTGTTGCAAAAGAGTATTTAGCATTTTTAAATGCTCGTCACAAGTAATAAGACTTGCAAGTTTTTATTATAGCAGGTTGGGGATGATGGTGAATGGCGCAAGGGGAAACCATCTGGCCGGTTTCTATCTGTTCTCAGGAGGAAGTAAAAAGGGAAGTCTGGTAGATTCTCATTACCTGAACAACCGCCTAATCGAACCAAACATTTTTCAACCTTCTCGTTACCGTTACTGTACAGTATTTTATTTGTAATGCCGATCATCATCAAGCTTTTATTTTTAGTTATACACTCACCCACCCGACGTCACCAATCGCTCCGAAATTATTCTCCCCGCGGAGAGCTGCAATCTTTTGGCGCGCTTTTCAAATGGAATATTAATGTCTGCGTGACAAGCATGTAACTCTAGCAGCTCCTCGTTTTAAAAAAAAGAGTAGAAAACGTGGCTTTGCTTGGAATAGACTTTTGATCTCTGAGAGCCGTGATCTGTAACTTGTTATATTGAGAGAGCATGTTTCTGCTTTTTTTATTGCCTTTATTTAAAGAGTTTTTTTTTGTCTATTGAATTAGATTTAAAGCTTTTAATACTTTTTATATTTTATTAGTGATGGAATAATTAGATCGAAAGACCCGAATTTACAATTTTACTGGGCCTTGTATTACTTATATTTTTCAAAACAGCCCACAATAATTCGTGCCTTAACAGTTGACATAAGAAAACCTTCCAACGTGCAAACTCCGCCAAACCTCCATATCTACCTGTTTTTGTAAGTTCCAGTTCTAACAGTGGACACACAAGTGTGGTGTCACCAAAATATAAACAACCTCTAACTTATTTTTCACAGCCGCCGCCGCCACTGAATTTATCACCCAGCTATTTAGCAGCAACTAGCAAACAAGTCCAGCGCTTCTTCTCTGCAGTAGTCCCCACCATCACCAAAGGAGTGACTTCAGCTACTAACCGTTTGATCAAGAAATTCGTAGCATCACCACCGAAACAATTGCTCTTGATGCACTCTCTCATCTACTTTCTCCTTACCTGATCCCCTTCTCTCTGTTTCTGCAAAGATGAACATGGAAGGCATTGGGTGCGGCCGATGTGATTCCAGCAGAGTACAGTGGTCTGTGGACCAGGAAATCATAGCAGAGCTAGGAAGGGAATCAATTCTATACTTGAAAGAGAAAGTGGCTCAAACGAGAAGTCCACAGAGAATTGACAAGATGAACAGTGGCTGTTTGTTTGCTGAAGGAAAGCTGTCAAGGAATGGCTACGTTAGCAGATGGATAAGCAAGTTAACCCATCTGCTAATCACAAGTTTCTATTGGGTTTTTTACGTCATTAAGAAAAACTCTCTGAAATTTTCAATATGCTTTTCCTGACAAATTATTTCACGTTATAACCTCACAAATGCGATGCACAATGTATAGAATGCACTGTAACTTACGAGTATTACTCCCAGGCTTTAACTACCGTTGATAAGCAATAACTTATCTGTCACTCAAGTTTTTGTTTTTTCATTCTTATGCCAAGCAAGATGGTAAATATTTCGAAAATAAATGAATTTTCTTGATGCTTTCTAGATGTCCATAAATTTTTGGATTTGGTTTAGTTTTAGTGGCTTTTTAGATATTCCAAAAGATGGTTGGTAAGTAGAAAATGTTCCAATAGGACCAAAACAAGGTTGTGAAATACCTGGTCAAAAAGTTTAAGCAATGACTCCTCAAAACCAAGGCATCCACCATATGTACATCTTCCCAAGATTTTTGTGCGACACTGCTTCAGCAATTAAACGACGAGCCTGGCCTTCCACGGCAAGAGGCAAAGAGGGTGCCGCTCCAACGCCAACAACCACCCCTTGCAACCTTTCTTCAATATTATTAATGGCTCGCTGCAATATTCAACATACCATGTTTTAGTTTCTATGGTTGAATAATAATTACCCTCAAGCACGTCTTGAGAGCGAAGTTATTATTTATATTTTGCTACAAGGTTTGTTTTGGGATGGTTAAGGATAAATATATAGCTTAACTTGAAACAATTATGACAGGTGAATGATGAAGAACGGAACCTGTGCATGTGGGTTCTGAACTTCAACCCCGCTGGATTTGTGAGATTTTGTCCACTCCACAAGAGGATCATGAATGAAAGTTTCAAGAACACTCATTAAAGTTTCCCTGTGTGTCCTCAGTACTGAAAGCGTGATTTCACATACCCTCAAGAAAATGCCCTCATAACCCGTGATGCCCAAGCCATCAATCATGTTCTGCAGGAATATTCCAACAGTACCCAAGGGGATAAGAAACCAGGTTTGTGAAACCATATGCAATGAAAAATAAATAGATAAGATTATAAATACTTCCGGGTATGTTATCCAGCACTGCATAAAACCCATTCTATATTGGTGTTGAATTCAATTGAGAACTCATTGCGATCTTAATTTATACATAAGAATGCAGGGGTTAATATCATAGAATGATTAAAGATGGATGGAATCATTAGCAATTTGATAATCTAAAGTCTCATGCAAAATCCTTTTACCTGTGTTAACCTGAAGGGCACTAGCTCAGGTTTTTCCAACTGCAAGCCCTTGTCAAATAGACAACTGAAATCAACATGGACACAATCACCTGTGGTAGAATCAAAGAGAATGTTTTCACCATGTCGATCTCCTAGTCCCACGATATGCCCAACCATCGACCAAACTGCAGTAGTGTGAGCATAAGCAACCCGGGCCCTAAACCAAGCAGCTGGCTCAGAAAAAGTGGTCAAGAACCATTTGTGGAAAATTGGAGGGAACAACGGAAGGATCTTGTTTTTTAGCATCTCATCTTCTGGCATTTTACCATGGCATTGATCATAGATCCGTTTAATTTGAGGATTTGTCTTCTGCCTGTCAAATTTCCCACATTTTATATATATGTCTTGAAGTATATGCCGGAGTCCACGGGTGTGGGGCACCCATTCCACCATACCGCAGTCTTCTGTTAGAGGAATTACAGCAAAAGTACGAATGTAAAGTTTCCTTCGACGGCTTTCAGGATATTTTGACAACAAACGGTTTATCATTGCAGTGAACTCCATCATACGAGCATCTTTCCTAAGGTCATCCTTGGGCTTGCAAAGGAATGGGTGTTCCATACCATCACTACCCAATAGAACAATCTGAAGAAACAGAAAGGACAGCAGTTGATGAGAAAATGATCACAACAAATCACAAAGGACAATATCAGGAAAATTTAAAATGATGAACATGAGATGACAGCTCCAATTCAATGGGAATAATAATAAAATAAAATAAAAACTGTTCCAAGATAGCTGCTACAAACAATCCCCCCGCCTATCCAGATTCCGAAGCTACTTTTGGAGCAGTATAACAACTTTCACAGAAACCAACAAGTGTTTTTTCTTTTGACAAATTAAGGAAACCAACATGTTTATCTATTAACAAATAGGAATTCACTCCCCTTGACACGAGTGACAAACTTGAGAATAAATTCAACATAATCACAACTGTTTTTTGATTCTCAAAACTGAAAAAAATTATGCTCTGTATTTTTCATTCTTTTATGAGTGACTGGCTTATTATTTCAGTCAAGCTAGTCATTTCATCAGATATGAAATATGTACAGCACCTCCCCCTCAATTATGACGAGTTTTCAGTTTTCAACAAGCTCCTATGTAATAACATGGGGGTCTTGATGTTTTTTCCCAAACAAAATTATTGGAAGACCATAGACACCTTGTTTATACGGGCATGCTGCAAACAAGTGAACCATAATATCACATATCCAGAAGTAAATGGAGACAGGATCCTGCGCAACTAAATCATAGTCAAGCTCTCTGATACCAGCAGCGTAGAGATGCTTACTTTTTTAGGTCGCTGAAGAGATGAAAGAATCTCAGCTTCATCAGCTATTCCTGAAATTGTTGGAAGATCAGAAGCAGAAAAGATAACAGAGGTAAGGGGGTCGGTGAGGTTCGCATCATATGTTGGTAAACTAACAGTGAGAGATTGTTGAATTGGCATGATAATTTCCAGTGGCATCATCCTTTTCAGGGCACTGAATTCAGTTGAAATATTAATTGTCCTAGCTTTTGATTGACCTGGGTGGAAACACAATCTGATAAGATGATCAATCAGGCTAGCAAACTGAACAAACAAATTGCTCCCATTGTTTCCTTGGTTGAACCCCTTTTTAGCTTCCTGTATGATTGCTGCAGCCGCTTCCCGCCTTGAAGGGACTGCAGATTTTGAAACAGCTGCCATAATCCATAGTCCTTGTTGTGGGTATTGCAGGATAACAGAGGTGATTATGCGTTTGACCAACTTTACAGTATCTTCATTCTGGTGGCAGATTCTAGAAACTAATTGAGGCAGCACTGTTAACCACTGGTATGTTGGCAAATCCTTCAAACAGCCTCGCATAATACTCATAACCTGCCAGAAGATAATTGATCACGTTTTAAAATGCAGTAGGAAAACAAAGTACAGCTATACTGTCGGCCCTGAACATTATAGTACCTTGTCATGAACCTTTTTCAACTCTTGATTGGACGATGAACCACATCTCTGATAAACGCTTCCAAATTCAAACCACAGTGTTAGCAATCTTGGAAGAGCTTGAAAGAGATTCTTGTGGCCCCTATGCAGCCCCTTAGCATAGAATAAAAGTACATCAGGTGCATAAGTCCACCATCGCCTCTCAGTGTTTGAAGGAGAAATAGAAGTGGAAGTCAATGGTACCAGTCTGGGACCTAGTTCATAATTGTCTTCCTGACGTTTCCTAGCATCAACAAGCACCTCATCGCAATATTTAGCCAAATAGAAGAATCCTTTTTCCCACTTAGGCTGCAGGTCCCTCACCCTGGTATAAAGAGTTATGACATCTTCCTTTTGTTTCTGCCCGGTATAATGGATCCATCTGGAATATAAAAGTAGAGTCTTTGCAATATCTAGATTCTCACTTGAAGCTTGAGTATCGCAAAATGCAGGTTGGGGATTCAGTGGAACCAATGAAAGACTAGTAATTGAAGACCTAGCAGCAGCACCTACAACCTTTTCAGGCATGTGAAGGAGACTTTGCTGCAACTCTGCAATGGCACCATCTGATCGCCTAGTACTCCACAGAAGCTTGGCCTTTTCCATGTGAACATTAGGTGCACCCGAGGCCTGGGCTTCGAGAATTGCTCGGTTTGCTGTCTCATAGTGACCAGCCAATCGACAAAGCTTTGCATACTGAAGCCAACATATCCCAACATGGGCACCAAGACTACTGGCACCAAATACCAATCTTCGGAAAGCCAAAAGAGGCTCCCTTGCCCAAAGGGATGGTTGAGTAAATCTGAGACGATGTTCCCAATTATCCATCAATTTAGTGAATTCTAGATGACCCAGATGGAATTTTTTGACCAAGAAAGAATCATCAACAAGAAGAGTTTGGAAGTCCTCCAACTCATGTAGTAAGTGAAGTTTCACAATAAATGGGTAAGCCCGCACATAAGAATCCATGCCAGCAGCAGCAAGAGGAGCAATCAGAGCTTGTTTGGATAGTGCAATCTTCTCAGCAACTGAGAACTGATCCTTCTTCATCATAGACTGGAGAATCTTTGCAACATCCATGTCAAAGGAAGCATTACTTTCAGAACCACTACAAAGTAAACCATCATGATCAGCCCCGCTGATGTACTCATCCATCAAGTCCCACCTGCCCAGCCTCCATGCTGCTTGCACACCTTGCATGCACCATGTTTTCTTGTTTTGTGGAACCCTAGAAATTAAACCATCAACATGAGTGACCATAGCCTGAAGGTGGCACATGTTCAGCAAACAGTTAAGGACGTCTGAATGCCGCTGAATAGAACAGGGCTCCATCTGTAAAGCCTGCTCACAAGAAGTTAAAACCTCAGCCCAGTTTCCTGCTCTTTTATTTATTAAGAGCTGGTCTTGCAAGCTTAATGATTTGCGTAGACATGCTAAGCCAGATAGACCATCAGGCTCATCCAGACAGCTGTATGTTTCCATCAAATATGAAACATCTTCATCCTCAAATATGCCACTTCTCTCAGCTGCTGGGTTAAAAGCACCAGATTTTCCACGCACATGAGACTCAAAGTACATCAAAGATCTTGCATAAGCCTGACATCTGAAGGAGGCCCTGGCAAGTGTTAGCTTTGGAATTGCAGTTAACAGTTCTGAAACATATTTACACTGTGCAAGGAGTTGATCCTGATCTGTCGAAGAAATTGAACCTTGACCCTTGGATTTGGATGCTTGTTTCTTAGATGCTGGTGATTGGAAAGATTGGGAAAGAGCTAGCTCTTGTTCAAAATCATCCATCCATTGCCCAAGATTATCAAGGAGAGTGAACACAGCTTGAATACATACTTCACTTTGCCCACCAACTGCAGCACCACTGTTGTCTGATGCAGCAGCATCAAGAACACATAGGATTTCCTCAGCTATGCTGTGGCGTGCCTCTTCAGTACCATGACAAACAGCATTAAGAACTAAATAAGGCAGCAGATAAATTGCTAGCTGCATATCATGCCGCACTAGAGCTCTACAAGCGTTAAATATACTTGCACGAGATCCAGTTGCATGTGCAGTAAGTTTCTTTATCCAATAGAATATCCATCTTCTGAATGACATAGAAGGCCGGTAAATTGGCCCGACTGATGCTGAATCAGCCACATTTGGAAGCTGAAATCTAGAGGTTAAACAAGGGGCTATTATCTCTTTGACATAATTAGAGAACCGGTCCCACAATCTCTGACCCCTCGTATTCATTCCACTACTACTTTTAGCACTCTTGTCCTTCAGGGTTTGTGACAGGGAAGCAGTCCCATCTAGCGATGCCTCACAACCTGCAATCTTAAGCAGCTCTTGTATTGCCAGTGCAGCTGAGTCCTGAACAATGGTATCAGGTGCAGCTCTAAAAGCCCTCGCCAAATGCTTGTGGATCAGCTCAAATATAAGATCATCATCTGAACATTCAATTTTAAACCGCTGGGATGATATTCCCTTTACTTTAGCAGGGTCAACCGCACCCAATGCTCCAAGACAATCAGCACAGACCAACTTCAGCCGCTGTCCTACTGCAGTCCTTGATTCTTCTGCGCATCCTCTGAGTAAGGCTGTGATCAACGAGCTCAAAATGTCCATTTCAGCAGCAACTTCACCAGTGATCAGAGATGTAATATCTCCCCTTCTTAGATTCAGTAACTTGCTCAACTCACACACTACCATATACCTAACATTCAAGTTTTCATGGTTAAGACCATCAACAACATCTCGCAATTGATCCTTCAAAGTCATTGACCCACGTGCTTCTTGAATAGCTTTGTTCACTTCCAATAGGTCAGGAATACTAGGTAATAGAGGAAATTCATGAATATGCTGCTTCAGGATGGTTCTGTTCTTTAACACAAGTTCTTCCAAAATGTTCACTACTTTGTTCAGATGTGTAGAAGGATTTTCTTTGTATCTCTCCAAGAAGGGAATAAGGGCAGCAAAAACTTGAGAAATGACATGTTTAGTGCTAGACGGTGACTTGTTTGCCAATTGCTCTATGAAAAAGTGCAAGACAGATAGGCCCTCATTTTGCAGTGATTCTTTACCAATTGCATGCATGAGAAGAACCATTAATTTTGGCAGATAAGTACCAAGCTGTGATCCCATCATTTCAATTAGCATTTTAATACGGCGCAAAGCTTGTTTCTGCAGTGAAAGATCCTCTGCATGAAGCATTTTTCTATCAATGCCATTAAGGAGGCCAACAAAATGATTCCTCAGAAAGCCTGGTAGATCTTCACCACCTGTCAGAACTCTGGCAATTTCTTTTATCATGTCAGGCACTCTTGATAACCTGCATGGGTAAACAAAAATAAAATATGATGATGGGCAGATGACAAATCACCCATTTCGGACCATCATACAATCATCAGTTGCTAGCAAATAAATTAAAGCATTAGTGTTAGAGAATAATATAAATCATATTCTGGAGCCTCACCTAATAGCTTAAGCTTTTTGGTGAGATGGTTCCTTGACAATTAGGAAAAGCAAATTTCCTTGTAGGTAATATCTCAGCTAGAGGTGTAAGAACTTGATTACTTAAATGGAAGTTTGGCATAAGGTCAGTACTAAGATATGTCTGATTAAGGCAGTCTTTAATAAGAGTAGCCCAGAGACTTGAGAAACAATCCTATCATCCCATATTTTTGTAATTATTAACCACTTTCAGGCCACAAACTTGCAAAAGCTTTGCTTGTCAGCCTGAGACATTTTACAGCACTCAAGAATGGCCCTGTTTTTAAGATAAATGAATGCAAAAATTGCAAAGATGAGTGCAGCCTAAGATGTAGCCAATTCTTAAACTGGGGTATTGAAATCATTGGCTATCTCTTAATATTATAACAAAAGGGGTAGAAACAAATAAATCAGTCAAGTACTAATTTTTTTTTATTGTAAGCAAGTTCAAAGAGCCATACCTTTGGTTTATCTCAACTGAATCACCACCATCAAGAAAGCAGACAAGTTCATCTAAAAGTGCAGGTAATGCAGCTGCAAAGATTTCTTGGTTATCTGAACCAATCTGATCATGGTAAAACTGCAAAGTTGAGAGTAACTCCTGCTTATCTGCTTGATGAAGAGCAAAAGCAAGCACTTTTGGTAGCCAATTAACTATCAGAGGCACCATATCAGTGTTCAAACACTTGGCTAACTCAAATAATGTCCGAACTGCTTGATCCTTATCCTGCTGAGACACCACGAGCTTTGGAAGAACAATGGGAATCATTTTCTCAACAAGCTCTTCAGTTTCAACTCCAAAAACAGCTTCTGCAAACTCTCTGACCATTTTTGGATGGCTTGTGAACCTCATAGTTATATAATCAAACAGCTCATTTCGGATATGAACTACTTTTGAAAGGATTAGCTCAAATCCTCCTTTAAGATGAAAGTAGCAAGATTTGTGTATTAACCTTGATGCACTCATTCTCACTGTCACATATGGATGATCCAGCTGATCAACCAGCAAAATAAGACAAGACAAGAAAAGTTGACTATGAATATCAACTGCGATCATAATCTGGGATACACATTCCAGAAGAGTCTCAAAGATTTGTGGGTCTTCAGCTGCTGAAAGAGCATGCTTCATTAGGCCCAAAAACTTCTGCTCGTTAGTTTTATTGGATGAATCTCCATTCAAAAATAAACAATTGATTACAGGATTTTCAAGGAAGGAACTGATCTGAGTGCAGAATGCCTCTCTCAGTGCCTTCTTTTTGTTCAGCAGCAAAAACTCAACACATTTAATCCATTCAGATTTTGTTTTGATTAAAATATCATCAGACCCATGTACAAGGATGCGCCGAATAATTCTCACACAAGCAACTTGAACCTCTTCAGAAGACTCATCATAAAGAAGTTTAAAGAATAAGGACTGGAGGTGAGGAAAATGGCTATTCAATCCCACTCTTGCACTTTGGAAATCAGGTGGTTGCATTATTTTTAAGTCCACCTTGTGATTGTGCACAATGCTTCTGTCACACTTTGAGCACCAGAATCCTTGTAAATAATCAGTTGTCTTACCATGTTTCTCATTATTGATATCTATAAATAACTTGCATTCACCTAGAGGTAGGCCATCAACAATACTGCAGTATCCGTAAAAACATGACAAGAAACCAAGAGTGAAGGGAATGATTTTCTTAACTTTGATGTGCTCCTCTTTCCCCAGCAAGCTGCAAATTGAGAACCAATAACCAGACAAACTATTTGATCAGACATTGATGTATTTTTAAGTTCAGGCGAAAGGAGCACCCAACTAATTTAGCAAAAATTAAGCTCACATAATGACAGTTATATTTAATTATATGTTGTATAGCTACGGAACTACACAAATCTATTTCATTCCTCACTTACTCAAGCCTTTTGAACATTTCTGCTAGCAAACCAAGGCCATAACACCAGACAATCACTGGCATAGAAATTATAGTTTCAATTCTAACTTCTTCAGCTTCATCATTGAGACCCAAATCCAAGAGTTCCAGAGCATGTTCAGTTTTTAAGATAGAGCCAAGCTTGGAGACAACTTGGATAGACAAACATCTTGTCTTCCAAGGATGATGGGGACCGACAACCATTTGTGGATGAGTCCAAGGAAGCTTTAGCAGGATATGCATAAGATCTGCACAGTCAGCCTTAAATTCGAAAGGCTTGTCCTCCATGAGAAAGGGGCCTAATAACAACATGTGGCTTCATGAGACACAAAATGGAATAACAGCATTTATGCTAATATACCAAAACAAGTAGAGTTTGAGATACCAAACTAAAAACTAGAATATTAACTAAAGAGCAGATCCACAAATATCAATGCAGCAACAGTTCAATCATATCTTATCCAGAACCTATTGAAATAGGACAGCAAAAATAAAAGTGAAATTCAAATGAGATAAAAAATGAAACTTGTGATTCTCATCTTACTTTCATCCTAAATGAGAAACAATCATCATTAAAACATGAACAGCAGAAGGAAGAGCCCGTTACTACAAAGTAATTAATTCAATTCTGGAGAAAAGAAACAAAATATTTAGAACTTTCCTAATTTTAATAAAAACAGCATGAGATTATATGTGCAAAAAATGATCTAGCCATTTTCGGTTTCTCTAATAACTAAACCCCCAAGTGATTTCAAAATGGCACCACTGACCACTGAAGTTGGAATGGGAGATAAATGAGACTTTTACAGCAAGTCTATTGACCAGAAAGCAAAAACAATATTTGAAGAAGTGTCTAATACTTCATTGACTTCACAGAATACAGAAATATCACAAAAGAATATCAAACATTGTAAGCGTACTTTTTCATAGAATCAGCAACAAATTCCTGGCAATAAATGAAAGTTGAGTGCAAACTTTGAAGAGGTGTAGGCTTGTTTCTTACTTTGCACAAGCAACATGGTGTGAATTCCTTCCAGGTAGTTGGAAATATCAAGTGCAACTGAACCTCCTCGCTCTGCCTGCGTGATGTGAATCTCATTTAATGGCTAGGAAAAATTGGTAGAGAAACTGATGAGAACTTTACATATCAAGCCTACCTGCTCACATAACCATGGAATCCACGCATGCATCTGCTGGAAGATACAGATTGACAGATAGGTAGTTGGAAATCTACAGAAAGCAATGCAAAGCATGCTAAGAGCTGCTAGCGCAACATCTGGTCTTAAAGAATCAGGTTTAGTAGGAGGCTTTAAAAGTTCAAGGAATGAAACAAGCGATTTATGCATACAATCAGCATATTCTTCTTCTCTTTTAGAATTAACTATGGAAGGAAGCTTGCACTCTGCTGGAACACTGGGATCAGAAGCCATAACATCATCATCTACCTTACGGCGTTTGGTCTGTATAGTATCCACATTCTGAGAATGCCTCTTTTTGCCAACACTTGAGTTCTGAACTGTTATATCACCAGATACTGATGAACTCACACCATCATTATTTTCCATCCTCCCTCCAACACGATCAGGACCGAGAATGGACAGAGCTACATGAAAGCAATCAATCAAGGAAGAAAAGGGTTCAGGACAACAAAGCATGTGTATTAGAGATTCTGGCCTCCAAATATGAGGGGGGCATGTTCTAGCAATCCGTGAGTATGAACAGCACAAAGCTACCTGGAGGAAAAAACATACATCAATAGACAGTCTTAGTCACTTCCCCAAGCAATTTGGACTGCATATCTATGAGATACACAAACAAAAATAAAGATGCCTCACATTTATGAACAACGTGCCTATATAAGAACATGTTTGGAAACTAACCTTGAGCTCTTGGCTTTTGGTTCTCTGCATTGACTGAGGAAAGACATTTATCAAGCCTGCAGCTGTTATCTCTACAATAGCATCTGAACAACTGGAATGCAATATATTGAGGCAACTGCCCAAGGAGGAATCATACACCATGTTTCTGCAACATCATTAGGGTAATTGTTTAAATCACTTTAGTAAAAAACCCATGCAAGTAGTGAAACTAATTTTCCCCCATTCACAAAGTAATAACCGAATAAAGATTGGATGTGTCACACGGTGAATAGATGTATTTTATTCAGCATGGATATGAACTTCCATGCAATCCACACAAACAGGCCATAGAAAGGGAATCAAGATGAACTTCATAGAAATTAAAGTTTGTAATAGAGAAAAAGAGTAGGAATATAATTGACAACTTCGTAGCAAGGGAATATAATTTCTATGAAAATCAACTTCAAAGATATTTAATGAGCATCTCTCATTAAAAAATTTAACTCAACAATGCATCAACAGCAGGACTTCTACCAAGTGAGGAATCTGAAGTCAAAGCATATACCTGAATAAAAAAGGTCCCTCTTTGCCCTCACTTAGTATTGCAGCTATTGACCTGATCATATTCTCATGAGGAACAATATCATGATCTATGACTGATGCAACAATACGTGCAAAGTCAAAACATGCCTTCCACAAAATTTCAACTGTCAGACAACTGTCACAAAACGATATAACAAACAACACTTAATAAATCAAACAGAAACAACACGTCACACACAACAAGCTAACACCTCCAACTAGTAAAACATCCCTACTCACCATATGCATATCAGCATCTCCAAAGCACAACAGCGAACAAGCAGCTGAAACATTTGCCAAACTAATGAGTCCCTCCACATAAAGTGTCCCTTCAGTCACACATTTGCTAAGAAGCTTAACCATCCAAGTCGCAAAAGGCAGCCACCTCTCTTTACCCGTCACATTAATCAATACACCCGCACCATCATCAGGTTTACTACTAGCCGGCAAACCACTAATACAATCAGGATCATCGAAGATCCCACTAAATGACTTGCAAAAACACTTCAGCATTATTCTACCAGATTCCGGAACACTTATATTCTCAACAGAAATCGACGCCACATACAATATATCTGTTGTATACACACATAAAGAAAATATCAAAAGCGTTATAAAACCAGTACATTGATTCACACAAACTCTTTTTCATTCTTTCTTTCCTTTTCCTTTACCTTCAACAGCCAGCATTGCATCAATAAAAAACTGACAGTAGGCATCTCGCGCTCCAGTGCGAAGTAAGGACAACAAGGATCCAAGGGTATCAAGAATCACTCCGTACCGCGCGCTATATAAAGCAATAAAATCATATAACTAACTTTATTTTCTACATGTTTTTTTTTATATAAAAAAAAAACAACACAAAATTCACTAAGAAAATAATAAAAACTACTCACCGAAACGCAGGCTCTGCGAAAAACGGCAAAACCCTACCAATAACAGGCAAAATGGCACTCCCTTTACCATGGTAAAACACGCCAGGAAAATTCCTCGCTGTGTGTGAAATCAATTTCAACACCGCAATCACCTCTCGCTCGCTCGCTACGAAAAGATTACGTAAAAAAACAATTAATTAACGATTTTATTAGATTATTGAATTAATTGAGGTTTTAGGGTTTTATTTTTATTTTTGTGGTTACCGGATGAAGAAGGAACGACATAGGCGTGGAGGAGATTAGGAAGGACAGCTCGGAATCGGATTTCTAGAGCGGAGTCGTTTTCTGCTGCTGTGTTGGTGTTGGTGTTTGGTGGCGTCGATGAAGTTGCTGCGATTCGTTCTCGGAGTTCATGCACTAAGCTCGATAAGTTCGGCGTCGGCATTTGATTTTCCCTCGCAAATTTGAAGTGTGTCAGCGCCTCCGAGCTTTGGTGCTGCAAGTGAAGTGAGAGTACAGCAGCATTTGTCAAAGAAAAAAAAGAATAACAACGAGAAAATGCAAGTTAGTCGTCCTTGGGGTATATAATGGGAACACAAGTGGGCTGGGCAGGTTGGGTTTCAAAATCTGGCCCATGAAACGAAAAATAGTTCGTAAATTCATGTGATTGCTGTACTTAGTGAAGAAATTCAATGAAGTTGGCATAATATTTTTTTGGTAAGAGGGAGACTTGTTTAATTTTTTATTTATTTTTAATAATTTCAGAAATTATAATTGTGTGTGCTATATTTGATTAATTTTTTATTTTTTTTAATAATTTCGGCAATTATAATTGTGTGTGCTATATTTGATTAATTTTTCACACCATGAAGTGTGTTATGTTTGGTTTTCATTATATGCTTGGGAGTGTGCTATATTTTTTGGTGGAACCGGGAGAGTTATTTAATTTTTAGTTTTTATTTGTAAAAGTTTTGGCAAGTATAATTGTGTGTGCTATATTTGGTTAAATTTTCACAACCATTATATTTTGAGTTTGTTTGGAAATATAGTTAATGTTATTTTTAAAAGTATTTTTTATTCAAAAATAAATGAAAAAATAATTTAAAACAGAAAATAAAACTAAAAAAAAATCTTTTTTTTTCCTCAAATGATTTCTCAAATAGCCCCTTTATGTTTTGATATTTTTTAAATATTAATCTAATTTTTATTCCACTCAATTAAAAATTCAAGGATTAAATTATACACTTTGATAAACCAAGCGGATCTAACCACCATGATTGATTGAAGGATTACACAAGGTTTCAATTTTCATTTAGAAATTTGGATTCAAGTTGAGTTTGACATGGCCTCAACCTGTGGTTTGGATTGGACAGGTGAAATACCACTGCATTTACAGAGTGAAGGGAATCAAAATATGTCAACTAGACACTGAGTTTTGCTCCCCTTATCATCTCAAGTCTTATAATTGCTAATATGATAGTCACTAGAAGCTTACATAGTTGTTAACTTCAGACTTGTGGAATTAGTCGAGGTGCACGTAAACTGACCCAGACACCCACATTAATCAAAATATGTTTGCTAGCCACCGGAGGTTTGCTTCCCTTGTGATCTCAAGTTCGAGCCTTATAATTGCTAATATAATGGTCACTGAAGATTTATATGTTCGTTAACTTCAGACCTATAAAATTAATCAACCCAACACTCACATTAATAATTAAAAAAAAAATCTGCCGACATTCTGCCTCTGGCAGGAAGGGCATAATCTTCAACAGAAGGCAGTTTGCGGGTCTAACAGAAGAGAGTACAGTGTCATGCCACAAGTTAGTAACCAATCATCAGCTTTGATTCCAAGGATGAAGCCCTATGCCACAGTGCAGAATCCAAGATCCTTGCTCAGGTGTTTAATGAGGGACAAGATGTTGTTAAATTGCATTTGTCATTATTGAAAAGAACATTAAGTAAGGGAAGCACTTGACACTTCCAATATGATTCAACTCACCAACTTGACTTTCTGTTACAAGAAAAATGTAAGGAAAAAAAACGTAAGAAGAAGAGCCGCTACTGGTGTGATTCAAAAATTGAGAGGCAAGGTATATTAGAAATGCAAGTCTCTAAGGTGGGCAATACTTTTTGTCAAGAGGAGGCATGGCACGGATGTTGATATCAATAGGAAATAATCGGTATTGAATGTCAATCTCACTGAATATTTTCACCATCTCCTCTATTAGAAGAGCTCTTCTTTTGTTTTTCTTTGCCATGTCTTGATGGTTCATTCTATGCCTGATCCATACAGCCACCATCAGCTTGTTCAAATCTACCACTTCCCTGAATACAATCGTGGGATCGGAGTACCAATGCTCTTTCTTGCCGTCGATGTAACTGCATCGGCATTCAAGGAAGAAAAGATTGTTAAAAAAAGGGGATGGTTTTCTTGACGGTGAAATGGAATGATTTCACCAACTGAAACTTAACCTTGTTATTCTCTGCTTAATAAGAGCGACTTTTTCGGCCAGAGTGGATATGTGGATGTGGAATTCAACCGAGTCGCCCATGTCAGGACTGCGATAGTAATTGCCGATTGATTTGGTTGCAAGAACACTATTGGGGTGCAGGACTTTCTGATTGTCAGCTCTCAGGAAGAAAGTTGTCAGAATGTTCATCTCCTCCACTATCAGCTGAAACACAAACACCGCAGCATAAAAATAAAAGAAAGTGAACAGATCTACACAGAAAAAGGAATGGAGCCTGAACTCGAGCGTACCTGGACTCCATCTATCTCACACCTGTCTCCGACTTCAAATGGATGGATAACGAACAAGAAGATAATTGACTCAAACAATGTCTTGGCGATGTTTCCAAAAATAAAGGACACGACAAGAAACTGTGATCCTAGAAGCACAAAAAATTTGCTCTTGGCAATTCCCAGTATGACTAGGGAGATTACAACTATAACAATGCCAACTATTACGTTTATCATCTGATGGAGCTTGTTCACAGCAGTCTTTGTATCATTCAATGTTAGAGCAAGTGCCCTTCTTTCCCTGAAAACATTGACCTGCGAAAATGGAGATTACATTGTAGATCTTACAACCTTAGGGGTAAGTAGAAGGATTCCAACCAAGTTCTCACCACCCAGTTCTTCAGGGATGATTTATCGATTCTACTGGTTTCTGATGCTTCTTCAAAGAAACTCATTGTCTTCAAAGCTTGATCTTCTTCCAAAAAGCGCATCAAATCCTGCAAGTAGATGTACCTGCCAGACAAAATAATCTATAATCTTTGAGGAGAAGATTGAAAATATAACCAGTCAGTCAAGCAAATGACCATTAAATCATTACATATCCTTGTCATATTTAACAAAACAATACTGAAAATGGACAATTTGTGTCAAACCAATAGAAGCTCAAGGCATTTAATGGGAGAATGAAATATGAAAGGTGCATAATCAAGACATCCCGTAGGGAAAATAACCTGATAAGAGCTTCGTCCTACTGTTAGTGTGCTTAAGAATGAAACAAAAAAATGGAAATTGCAAAAATAAAAATCGAAGTTGTATGATTGTCAATATGAGGTGATGAGTTGCTCACTTTGATCCATGGCGAGCCACATTAGCAAAGATTTTTCTTGCTGCAGCTTTCGCCTCGTATTCGCTTCTGATATGTGTCGTGGATTCATCCTCAGTAGCAGCACCTAGTATCTGCTCATCCAAAGTGGACAATGAACCATGCCACACAATTTTCATCAACCTCTTCATATTCCAAGCTAAAATATTCTTGGTATTAAGTTTATGCAGGTGGCCAATTGTGATCCCATCATCCCCTTTTTTCTCCCCTTTTTGTGAAAGTTTTCCAGAAAATTTACAGCTTTTTGCTGTGAAAGTTTTCTGCATTGCTCTATTGGGATTCAACATGCCACTCTTTGATGGTGGGAAGACAGATTCCTTGAGTTCTGCAGGAATAGTAGCCCCGACATTTTGCAGCTTAAGAACCTCGACAGCAATCCTCTCTGCATCATCTTCAGCTTTTTGTATTTCAATCAATGGTGGACCTGATAATGCTTCTATCACAAATTGATTGAAGAGTGACTCCTGAATCCTGTCAAAATAAGTACTAACATGGAAAGACAAGGCAAGCACCTTAACCATCAAAGTCTTACTCAAGCATATGAAATTCCCCACCAAAAAACAAATCAAGATTTTAGTAACATATTCGAGAAGTTCACGTTTAGTATCCCTTCGAACCTTCTTATCGAATAAGAAGTGCCATGCCAAAAGCACAAGCCCTAACCACCAACAATTCTGCACTCCCTTTCTCAATCCATACACAAAAAACAAAACCCTCTTCCGCAACAAAAAGTTTCTTTCAATGAAAAATACTACCAAATGAATCCCCCATCCAGAAACCAACCTTTCACATATCAAAACCAACAACAAAACTTCCCATTTCCATAACTTAAGGTTCAAAATATTCACTTTCTTTAAATCAAGAATTGAAAGACTGCACACAAGTGTAGCTAAAATCACAACCAAACTCAACCATTGGAGGATAGTCAATGTACTTAACTTGTCCTTCTTGTACTCATCCGGTAAGTCCACATCCTCTAATGGATCCTCATCATCCTCGTCATCAAACACCCTACTTAAAATCCCGGATCTCATTGGCCCAGACTTCGGTACCCTCCCTGACATTCTCTCCAATTCTTTTGGTGAAGGGTCATCTAAAAGTCTCAATTTTGTTTTCAATCTTGACAGTGGATTGGCTTGTCTCCGAAAGGATGCATTCGACGAGCACTTCAAAACCTCTTCGCGTTCTTGTTTTCGTTGATGAGGGTTGAGTGAACCGTCCTCCTTGCATCGCCTTCTGACAGATTCAGGTGCACCATTAACGCTGCCTCCTAAGAGAGACGGTTCGAAGGACACGCGAGTTTCTCTAGAGGATGGCTTGGTCGGTGATGTGTCACGAACTGAAATTGGAGAGGAGCTCACTGATGGAGGGAATTAGAGCTGGCCTTGGGATTCAAAGTTTCTAACCTAAACGACTATGTTTGGGGGCAACTAAACTAAGAGGCAAACGACGGCGTTTCGCATGGTTATCTATTTTTTACTTTCCTTGTAAACGGTTGTGTTTTGTGTGCAGCCTTTAATTTTAATTTCCTTAGCAGACTAGCACTCACGTGAGGTTTTTCATGGGAAGTCGTTATCTTGTTGTTTTAAATTCCCTGTTGTAGCAGCAGAAGAATACACTGAAAAATTATAACAGAATTTGAGAGATTCTCTCCCTGTCTCTCCTCCCTCACGCACTAATCGTGCTCTCTTTCTCAGTCCCAATCTTCTTCTTCTTCCTCTGGAATTTGAACTTGCACCAAATTGGTATCAGAGCCCGTCGTCTTCGGATTCAACAAGATGGCACCTGAAACTAGATCCCAAGACGTGAGAAGAATGGAAGAGTCCTTGGAAGCAAATAACCAACGAGTCAATAGGGTGGTTGATGACTTGGCTCAACTGAAGGCAATGATGAAAGAAATGGCTACTCAACAGATTGCCATCAAACAAACGTTACAAACTTTAGCTGGTGAAGCAAGCTCCTCACAAGGAGTTCTGTCTCCCCAACAAGCTCCTCCACAGACCCACGCTGACTGGTCAGGAGATGGTTCCCAGCTCAACTACCGAGCTCGCACACCCAGGAGGGATTTTCCCACCTTTGAAGGAGTAGAAGTTCATAAATGGTTGTACAAATACAACCAATACTTTGATTTGGAAGAGATACCCGAGGGGGAGAAATTGAAACTAGCCTCTTACTACTTGGATGGGATGGCCTTGTACTGACATCAGAATTACACCAGGAATTTGGAAGGAAGGGAGCTCACTTGGACCGAGTACGTTGATGCTCTATGCTGCAGGTTTGGTGGTCAGAGAGACCCTCTTGAGGAGCTGACTGAACACAAACAAGAAGGGGATTTGGAAAGTTATATCAAGGGCTTTGATATGTTATGGAATAAAGCACAAATTGCGGAGAAACAAGCATTGGTGTTTTTTTTAGGAGGTCTGGAGGTGGAAATTAAAAACCTGGTGAAGATGTTTGAACCAAAGTCCCTTAAGCAAGCGTATAACTTAGCAAGATTACACAACAACACCCTCACCCATCGAAAAATCACACCCCACTACCTGAAATCACAGAGCCAAGTAGGAGTTAACTCCCAGCCTGCAAGGTTCAATTTCTCAACAAACCATCAACAAACAACCAACCCCCCTTTGAAAACATCCTCCTCAGCTCTGCTACCTAATCCCACCAGTCACCCCCAAACCAGCCGAGACCTATTAAACCTATTAGGACTAAGAAGATGGATGACAGGAGAGCCAAGGGGCTATGTTTTTGGTGTGATGAGAGGTTTATACCAGGTCACAGGTGTAGGAATCATAGATTATATTCCTTGTGCATAGTGGAGGATGAAGATGAAAACTCGGAGGAAGAGGGACCAATAGAAACTTTAAGCGCTGAAGCCCTCACCCCCCACTTATCCCTTCAAGCAATCCAAGGAACCACGGGCTGCCAGACTATTAAAGTGTGGGGGGGAATAGCTCGGTGTCCAATCTTTATTCTCATTCATTCAGGGAGTACTCATAATTTCCTGAACATTGATCTGGTGGATAAGCTGGGGTGTTACTTGACCCCAATAAAACCCATAGAGGTAGAGGCAGCTAATGGGGGCACTATGTCCTGCACCTCGGTGTGTAAAAACCTGCAGTGGAAAATGCAAGGAGTTAAATTCCAGGCAGATGTGTTCGTAATGAAGTTGCAAAATTATGACATGGTGCTGGGCATTCAGTGGTTGAAACAGCTAGGGAATGTGCTGTCTAAATATGAAGAGAGGTGGGTATCCTTCTAGTGGCAGGGCAAGGAGGTCACACTTAGAGGAGAGAACCCTAAGCTAGCACAATTTATAAGGCTGGAGGAGCTGAATGGATTGCTAAGCTCATAATCCCTAATAACAGAGGTTCGGTTGTGCAGCCTGAGGGTGATGGGTGGCCCGGGTTGGGAACAACCTGTAGCGAAGGAGCTCCATGGGTCCAATAGCTCGGGAGAGTCACCCTTACAGGCCCTATTGTCAGCTTACGACCCTGTTTTCTGTGAGCCAAAGAGCCTTCCCCCTACTAGAAGGCATGATCACAGGATACCTTTGAAGGATGAAAGCCTGACGGTCAACCTAAGGTCTTACAGGTACTCAGGGTTACAGAAGGATACCCTTGAGTCCTTGGTGGCCGAGATGCTAGAGGAGGGCATAGTGCAGCCCAGCAATAGCCCCTTTGCTTCCCCAGTGGTGCTAGTGAAGAAGAAGGACCAAACATGGAGGTTTTGTGTTGATTATTGGGCCATCAACAAAATCACCATTAAAGATAAGTACCCCATCCCAATTATTGATGGATTGTTAGAGGAATTAGAAGGGGCAGCAATTTTTTTGAAAATTGACCTAAGGACAGGCTACCATCAAATTAGAATGGTCTCGGAAGATGTTTTCAAAACAGCCTTTAGGACACATAATGGCCATTATGAGTTTTTGGTTATGCCATTTGGGTTGTCAAATGCCCCTGCTACCTTCCAGAGCCTAATGAATGACATATTTAGGGAGCATTTGAGGAAATTTATCTTGGTCTTCTTCGACGATATTCTGATATATAGCAGAAGCATGGATGAACACCTGCTCCACCTAAAGCAGGTTTTCAAAATTTTAAAAGACCACCAACTAGTGGCCAAGAAAGGCAAGTGTGTATTTGGCACTAGACAGATGGAATACCTTGGGCACATAATTACCCGAGAAAGAGTGGCAACAGATCCTAGCAAAATTGCAGCAATCCTACATTGGCCAGTGCCCACGACTATCAAACAACTCAGAGGTTTTTTGGGGTTGACTGGTTATTACAGGAGGTTTGTGCGAGGGTATGGGACCATATGTCGACCCCTTACACAGTTATTAAAGAAAGATGCTTTTGCATGGAATGAACCAGCCACCTTGGCTTTCAATCAGCTGAAGGAGATCATGTCTCAACCCCCTGTGTTGGCTTTGCCCAATTTCGAGAAGACTTTTGTGGTTGAAACGAATGCCTCGGGAATGGGCATTGGGGCCGTGCTCATGCAGGAAGGGCACCCCATAGCTTTTGTGAGTAAAGCCTTGAGGTCGAGACAGTTAGCACTGTCAACTTATGAGAGAGAGTTGCTGGCTATTGTCTATGCAGTCACTAAGTGGAAGCACTATCTGTGGGGGAGGAAATTCCTCATAAGAACTGATCACTCAAGCCTTAAGTTCTTACTCACTCAAAAGGCCACTCATTTGTCGCAACAAGTATTGTTAACAAAGCTCTTGGGTTTTGAATATGAGGTAGAGTACAGGAAAGGGAAGGATAATGTAGCCGCAGATGCTCTCTCCAGAATGTCGCACCATGAGCTTAGTGCTTTCACCCTCTCTTCGGTGACAACAAGCATCATGGGGGATATAAGGGAAACTTGGGAGGTTGACCCTAATCTAAAGAAGCTGGTGGCAGAATTGATCCAAGACAGAAATTCTCACCCTCATTTACTCATGGGTAAATGACACCCTTCTCAGGAAGGGAAAGGTGGTGGTAGGGCAGAATCCCACTCTTCAGCTTAAACTCATCAGCTTATACCATGATACTGCCATTGGGGGACACTCGGGGGCCACAGTTACGGCAAAGAGAGTGGGACAAGTGTTCTATTAGAGAAAATTGCAGAGAATGATTAGGCAATATGTGAGGGAGTGCTCAATTTGTCAGCAAAACAAAGGGGAGAATGTCAAATCCCCTGGCCTCCTACAGCCATTACCAATCCCCTACACCCTTTTTGTCAATATTAGCATGGATTTCATAGAAAGGCTTCCGAAATCAGAGGGAATGGAAGTCATTCTGGTGGTGGTAGATAGGTTCAGTAAATATGCTCACCTAATGGCCTTATAACATCCGTACATTGCTCTCACGGTAGCTAAAGTTTTCATGGAAAATGTGTACAAGCTACATGGCTTGCCAGCCTCAATTGTTAGCGACAGGGGGAGTGTTTTTCTTAGCCAATTTTGGAAGGAATTGTTCAAACAACAGGGGGTTAACCTACAATACTCCACGGCATACCACCCTCAATCTGACGGTCAGACAGAAGTAGTCAACAAGTGCATAGAGGGCTACCTAAGGTGCATGACAGGGTCGACACCTACACAATGGGGAAGCTGATTAAGCTCCTGCGAATGGTGGTACAATACTAACTACCACACGGCCACAAGAAAAACCCCCTACGAGATACTCTACGGCATGGAACCCCCAATCCACATTCCCTACACCCCCAAGGATTCCCCAGTAGAGGTCGTGGACCAATAACTCACCCAAAGGGAAGGCATTTTCAAGCTCATCAGGGAGAACCTTCAAAAATCCCAAAACAGGATGACCCAACAAGCTAACAGGAAAAGGAGCGAGAGGGTGTTCGCAGAAGGCGATCTAGTCTACCTAAAGCTACAACCCTACAGACAGCAATCAATGCACAAACGAGCATTCCACAAGCTATCGGCTAAGTATTACGGGCCCTATACAATTCTCAAGAAAATTGGAAGTGTTGCATATAAGCTTAAATTACCTGCGACAGCTACCATTCATCCCGTGTTCCATGTGTCTCAATTGAAGAAGCAGGTGGGGAACCATGTGCTACAATCTGACCTCCCAGTCATGACAGGGGGCACCCTATTGCAGCCGCTGGCGATCATTGAAAGGAGGATGGTGAGGAAAGGGAACGTGGCAGCCACCCAGTTTTTGGTGAAGTGGAAGGAATTACCTCTGAGTGAGGCCACCTGGGAGGATGCAGAAGAGTTTGTGTATAAATTTCCTCATTTTCCCTTTGAGGACAAGGTGAATTCCAAGGGTGGGGCATTGTCACGAACTGAAATTGGAGAGGAGCTCACGGATGGAGGGAATTAGAGGTGGCCTTGGGATTCAAAGTTTCTAACCTAAACGACTACATTTGGGGGCAGCTAAACTAAGAGGCAAACGATGGCGTTTCGCATGGTTATCTATTTTTTACTTTCCTTGTAAACGGTTGCGTTTTGTGTGCAGCCTTTAATTTTAATTTCCTTAGCAGACTAGCACTCACGTGAGGTTTTTCGTGGGAAGTCGTTATCTTGTTGTTTTAAATTCCCTGTTGTAGCAGCAGAAGAATACATTGAAAAATTATAACAGAATTTGAGAGATTCTCTCCCTGTTTCTCCTCCCTCACGCACTAATCGTGCTCTCTTTCTCAGTCCCAATCTTCTTCTTCTTCCTCTGGAATTTGAACTTGCACCATGATGATTCTGGAAAAGATGGCAGGTGCCTTCCATGTGATGATCCTCGGTCACCTTTTAGTTCATCCATTTCCATGTCCAAGTCCAATGTAATCTCGCCGCCACCAAAGGTTTTCTGATTTTCCAAGAACTGACTGATCAGCCTCGAAGGCGAATCTTGCATCATGTCCTGTTGTCCATTTTGTGTAAAACCAAAACTTGGTGCTCTGTTAATCTTAACACCATCAGTAGAACTATCTTCTGGGCTGGAATTTCCATTGTCAATTTGGACAATGACCTCATTATGGTAATTTGAGCCTTTTGACATTCGTTGTTGATTGTCATGTGGAATATCTGATTGATGGCGCTGGAGAATAGGCAGCTCTTCAGGGCTGATGCTATAATTATTGTCCCCCACTCCACCACCCGATAATCTCTTAATGTTTTTAAAAGAGCTACTGCCTTTGAATGATTTCATAAGAGAGAAATCCATCCTGTTTTCCTTAAAAGCTGATCAAATTATTTCTTTTTTTTGGGAGAAATATTTTCTGCGTAACATATTCAACGTGAAGTGTCCGTTTGTTTTCTTGAAGAGTTTTCTAAGCTGAATTTGTTAAATGGGGACCTAAAAGAAGAGAGAGAGAGAGAGAGAGAGAGTTTGCGAACAACAGAATCACAAGTGGCATGAAAAACGAAAGATAGGAAAGAGAATTGCGTGCTTAGGTTTGAAGATCATATAGGACTTCCAAAAACAATTTGCACGCCGTCAACTGAATTAAGGATAAAACTCTCTTGTTCTCTGTATATATTTTTATTTATGTTTATATAAACTTGAAACATTATAATAAAATTATATGAATGTTAATAAAATAATTAGATTTTAAATTAGATTGAGTAATTATTATTTTAAATAATTATATTTCTGTTCCGATTCGCCGAGTCATCAACTCACCTATCAAACCCAGAAGATGAAAAAAAGAAGCAGACCGGACATTGATCAAGCAGTAGTTAATGTTTGGACACGCGAACTCGGCCAACTCTCCACTCGCAATTTCGCTCACCGCTTCGCCGATTCTGAGGTAACTCACTGTTTCCACTTTTCTCATTATATTTCGCTATTATAATTAATTAAGGGCGTTATTGGCTGTTTTTGTTTATTTATTAGGATCTTGTGTGGAGGCTTGAAATTCACAAGAAGTTAGAGAAGCACGATGGATGTGTAAACACGCCGAGTTTCAATGCAGGTGGTGATATTTTGGTGCCGGGGCTCAGATGACCTGCGGGTGATTTTATGGGATTGGGAAACTGGGCGTGATAAGCTTTCCTTTCGTTGGGGTCATGATAATAACGTGTTTTAAGCCAACTTCATGCCCTTTTCTGATGATCGAACTATTATTACTTGTGCTGCTGATGGCGAGGTAAATAAAATAAAAAGTAATAAAAAATCATTATTCCTTTGTAGAATTCCTCCAATTTTTTGCGTTTGTGGGTTGGTGACTGTGAAGAAGGCTTGAATTCTTAATTGATTTTTGTGATAGGATGTCGATTTCATTTGAAAAATAACTTTCCTAGTTGAAATCTGTGCTCGGTTTTGAAATCATCTACACTGGTATGCTCTTTTCTTTAAAAATGGGTGCTTTTTAGTTGGTGGAGATGTATTCATTTTTGAATTGTGGGTTCAGTCATTGTATTTTAAAGAGAGAGAAAGAGTGATTTTTTAGCCAAGTGATGGAGTGGATGTTAGCGATACATTTTTAGTTGCAATTCGTGGCCCTTTTGAAAAGGGTGTGCCATCTGTTATCGTTAAATTTAAAAACAGGTTCTTTTTTATTTTTTGGAATTGTGGGTTTATTTTTATATTTTAAAGAAAAGGAAAGTGATTTCTTTGCCAAGTAATTGAGTGGATATTCGTATGCCAAATTTTATGACATGCATTGCACGGGATGTGTTGTCATCTTATTACTGCTTTGTTTGTACTTTTGCTTTTTGGAACGAGTTTGATGTAGTTGTGCTTTTGTTTTAAAGATTTAGCGCTTTTGATGTTTCCTGGTGCTCTGAATCCAGGAACTACTTATTTTGCTAAGAGGGTTTAGTATGTGTGATTGTGATGGCATGCTACTTGTATTGTTTATTATTCATGACGAGGAACACTATATTCGATTACAGATTCGGCAAGCTCAAATTCTGGAAGGGGGAGAAGTGAAGACTATATTGCTAGGACAACATGAGGATTCACAAGTTCATATATTCTATTCTTGTGGCGAGGATGGAGTGGTTCAACATGTGAGTTGTGATTTCCTTTGCTAACTACGAGATTTAGTTCTGCTCTTGCTTTTATTAGAGAATAAGAAATCTTGTAAGCCTAAAACAATTGCCTGCATTTATCGCCTTGCATGTTGTTGTTAATGATTTTTTAATAGCTAGGTTTATGCTATTATTTGACACTGTCATTGTGATTTCAGTTTGATCTAAGAACCAGATCTGCTACAAAACTTTTCACTTGCCTTTGTGTTAATGATTTGAAGGGTTACCCTCCATATGTCCCTCTAAATGCTATTGCTATTGATCCAAGGAATCCAAATCTCTTTGCAGTTTGGGGAATGGATGAGTTTGCTAGACTGTATGACATCCGCAAGTATAAGTGGGACGGGTCAAGTGATTTTGGTCAACCTGCACATTATTTCTGTCCTCGGCATTTGATTGGTTATGAGGATACTGGAATTACAGGCTTGTCATTCTCAGATCAGGGTGAGCTTCTAGTCTCGTATGGTGACGAGTTCATCTATCTTTTTCACAAAACATGGGTTTGAGAAATCCTCCATTTCCATCCTCTTCATCTACGGTTTCAATGGGCAGTGATACAAGTGAACTAGAATCTGGATCTATAGAAGCATCTTCCTCATCTATGGATCTGGATGGGTGAAATGCCCCCCAAGTTTATACGGGGCACAGAAATTGTGAGACTGTGAAGGGTGTGATCTTTTTTGGCCCAAGATGTGAGTATGTTTCTAGCGGGTCTGACTGTGGTCGGATATTTATTTGGAAGAAAAGGGGTGGAGAGCTTATTTGTGTTATGGAAGCGGATAAGGATGTGGTAAATTGTATTGAGCCCCATCCTCATACCATGGCACTTGCTAGCAGCGGAATCGAGTATGATATAAAAATATGGACCCCAAAAGCTATTGAGAGAGCTACACAGCCAACGAACATTGGACAGGTATGGCTTTTCCTTTCTGTTTGTATTGAATCCCATATCATTAAAAATATTCTCATTGCATTTGATTTAATGGCTTGGCTCGATGCTGTAATTTATGAGATTAGGTTACTTGAGATATCCATGTTTGATATTATAAAAATAAAGTTTGAAAAGAGAATCCTTTTTATTGTCTTGAGAAAAAAACTCAACTTTAGTTGGATCTATGCAAACAGTCAGTTTGTTAGCCTTTTATCCTTGATTTGAGTTCTTGGAAGGGAAAAATAACTAAATTTTAATTTTGCAGATGGTACAGAGAGATCCAAATACATTGTTAATTTAAGTATCCCTGGAGAACCATTTACTTCTCATCCTTTATCCCAAACTTTCATTTATGGGAAATAAAGGCAAGATGTACAAAAATAGTGGTGTTACAGGGATATAATGCGGACAGATGGTAAGCTAACACTTCCTGGCCTGGTTTGGTTACTCCATTGAGCTATTGAAGTCCTATTATAAAATTTTACTGCACTATGTGCATTGCGCGATGTTAATGGATCCAAATTGCTACAATATCCTTGCTATAGACTATATGGGCAGCAGGGCATGTAATTTCCCAGCTGCTACTTGTTTTCAAAAGTTTCTGATGGCCGATCAAATTGATTGGTTATGACGACGACAATAAGGAAGACAGCGATGGCAGTCATATCGATGGTAACTTTTATGATGATTGTTTTGACAACATTGGTGTTGGTGTTTGTGAGGATGGTGATAATTTTCTTGGCAGTTATGATGAATGTTGTTTCTGATTTAAAATTTTATGTTTTCAGGCTAGGGGATGGTTGGACCGCTTGGCTTCACCTGATTTCCTGATGCTGCAATTATTTTCACTTCAAAGACAGAGGACTAGCCTGGAGCGCAGAGCGCAGAACTCAAGCCACGGTAGGGAACTTGTAGAGCTCATACTATAGTTTGATGCTAGCAGCGACTTCAACGATGTTTCTTATGATAACGGGGAAAACATTGCAATTCACGATAATTGCAATTCATGACAACGGGTTGGGTTAGTAGATGCCATTGTTAACTCCCGGCCTACTGAAAAGTGGTAGAGGTTTGTTTGGAAATGTTGTATAGTTTGTTTTCACAATGTTTTTTAGGATCTAAATTATTTTTTTTACTATTATTTAAAATTTATTTTTTAGATTAATATATTAAAATGATCTAAAAACATAAAAATAATAATTTGAAACTAATTTTTTTTATTTTTTTCTTAAAATATAGTTGGACCACAATGCCACATATAGGGTTTTAACTTTAACTATTTTGAGACGTGTTGCAAATTTCTATGTTTAAAAGAACTATATTATTCTGTTTTTAAATTATTTTTCATTCATTAATAGTTCCTCTTTTTTTTCAGTATATTTTTCACTGTTAAATGATGCCTTCCTTTGCGAATTGCAGGAGTGGCACCCAGGCTGCCACATAAAATTTACTAAAACTCAAGACCATGTCAGGTCCTTTGGTTGGTCTCTTTGTCAACGTCATTCTAAATTGTTGTTAATAGCCTGTTTGGGAGTATCATTGTGGTTGTTTTTCAAAGTGTTTTTCATGTTGAAATATATCAAAATAATGTTTTTTTATTTTTTAAAAATCATTTTTGACATCAGCACATCAAAATGATCTAAAAACATCAAACCGCTGGTTTTTAAAATGAAAAAAAAATCAATTTTTTTTGGAATTGCCGGTTGCAACGCACTCCCAAATGGGGCTAAGTAAAATTGTTTATAGAGAGGTTCCAAGAAATCCAATCCAATTAGCTTGGGAGTAAAGTTTAGTTATAATTGATTAATTTTTAATTTTAGTTTTTTGATTTATTTGTTCTAGCTAGGTTGGCGGACGACTAGTATTTGGTACCTATAAAAAGTTTTTTTTAGTAAATCTAGAAACTTTAGTAAATCTAGAAACTTTTTGAAGCACAAGTAAATATTGTTTTATAGATTAAGAACTAAGTGTTTGTGCTGGGAGTGTGGTTAAGATTGTTTTTGAAAGTATTTTTTATTTAGAAATATATTAAAATAATATTTTTTTATTTTTTTAAAATTAATTTTGACATCAGCACATAAAAATAATCTTAAAATAATAAATATTTTTAATTTAAAGTAAAAGATAAAAAAATTTTTTTTTCAAATATATTTTTGAAATACAATGTTAAACAGGGTATAAGTATAAGAAAAAATATTTTAAAAAATATATTTGACTTGTTAGAGGGTAAAACATTAGGACCACGTTGAAGAGTTAGAACTTAAAGGCCGAGAAGATTGAAGTTTTTTTTTTTAAATGCACTGTTGGTCTAGCGCCTTTTTACAATTTTTTAAATGATCTTTATACAAGTAAGCATTTGTAAATCAACAGCAATTCATGGAGCTTTTCAATAAAGACAGATCGAAGACTCAAGAAGAACTTACAGCAAAAATTTAACACTTCCAATCTTGAGCAACTCCATGTGTTTTTGCTTTTATTTTTAATTTCTTGAGAAAATTATGTAACCCCCTTTAGCTGTAAAAGCTCAAAACGCAGTTCATGGCCAACGTAGAATGATAATCTATAAAAACTGTCGGGTTTAACATGATTACAACCAGAAACAGGAAAAACAATATTGCAGTGCAGTGCAGTCCTGGTTTTTTTTTTTTTTTTCTTAAAAACAAAATCTTTAACAAATAGAATATGTCCCCAACACTCTGACATGGCAGTTTTTCCAAGCTATAGATAGTTAAACACCATGGTGCTTCTTTGTGATTGAAGAAGATTCTTTTCATCAGAATCTAATTTTCCATCGTAGGAAAATGCTGTGGCAAAAAGATTTCTGAAAGGGGCTTGCAGGCGAATTGAAGTGTCTACTATGCATATGATACTCAAGATTTCATTTAAAGGCTGTTCTAATCTTTCTTACGATGGGCTTTCCAATAGCAAGACCACCCTGTAGTAAATGAAGGGTTTAGAGAGGCTTCCTCCTTGTACCTTAAATCGTTCATTTCGATCAGAACTAGGTCTAGGCTAGTAAGCTGTTGCTGATTTTGTGACTTGAAATAGGAGGAGCACCCCTCATGAGAACACTCTGAAAGAATGCAATCATCTGCACAACATTTCTTGAGACATTAAATCCATGAGCCGGGAGAAGGAAGGAAAATTCGAGTATTAAAATGGAGATTAGGGTAAAAGATCACACCGTCGCAAATCCAATGCACAAAATACTGAAGCCAGGGAAATGAAATGGTGCATCTTCAGATAGGAATAAAGCTGGAGAATAGAAGGAGAAGTTCAGTCCACAAACTTCCATCTTTGTGAAATTTTGATCACATACCTGTCAGAGGACTATAGATTAGGGGGGAGATGATCTTTGCGAAGGACATTATTCCTGAAATGCATCCTTGAGCCTTCCCCTGAAACGAGTCTTGAATGAGTTGAGAGTAAAAGAAGATGAATAATTAAAGATGAACTCAAAAGCCATATGAGTGAATGGCATTTCTGGATGGGCTGCACTTAGTGATTTTCTTCTCCATAGTTACCTGCTCAGTAGGCCCTACTTGTTTCGATGCAATGCTGCGTAACTGTGGAGTTAAACCAGTAATCAGATTTCTTCAATCACACAGGTCTTTCATGAAGATAAAAGTAAATTACTTACACATGGTGGCACGAAAACCATAAAAACCGCAAAAATGGTGGCGGCATATGGGACCTGCCCACAATGGAAATGTATTTTCAGTATTATACGCAACGAGTATCAGAAAAAAAAACCATCTCACAAATTGTCCACCGATTTCATGAACTCGGAAAATCAAAAGATAGAATTCGAAACCTGACATATTACCACAAATTTAAGAAGAAAAGGACAGTTTTCTGCAATAAAAGGATGCAGAAAAAAATCGAATTTAGTTGAAGCATTACCCAATTTGACCATGCTACACTGAAAAGCAATGCCTGCAAGATTTCAGGTAAATCAATCACCAGCACTTTAGGCTCAACTTATGCTGTTTTAGTTATTTAGCATGAATTGACGCAAACAAGCTGATTGAGGCTAAAGCTCTTACATCTGCGATGCCCCCTAAAAGCCCTATTGCCAGCAGTTTTTCCTCTGCTACAAGTTGTGCCAACAAGGGCATGAAAACCAGCTGTGAAATTCAGTAGAATAACAAGGACTGGTGACACTATGAAATGAAAAGGATCGTTGAAGATACTTAGGAGAAGGAAATAAATATTTAAGAAACACGTAATTCTGTAAATGCATGCCTGTGATGCCATTCCCGCAATGCCATGAAGTAGCATCAGATCAGCATATTGGTTTTTGCTGAAGTGAAAACGAGCCTTCAAGTAGTACTGCATTGCACAAATCATTCAAGTTGGTAACAGGAATTCTGGTGAATTTTGCTAATGATAATTCCCACTATGCTGTTTCATTTCAGCGCCTAACATTTTATTATTTAAACTGAGAACTTCAGTTTCTCGTGGTAAGTTTCGGCATTCGAATCTACCCTATCAGTTGAAAAATGCACGTCCGGATAATTATCCAAAGATTGAAAGCTGTCTTTTTTTATGTCTGATATAAATTATAAAAAAGAGTAAACATCACAGTGAAAGGAGAAGAAAGTTTTCGTACCATGATGCTAGCTTGCATTCCACCTTCTGCAATACTATTGAAGAATGCAACAACTGCTGCTTGCGAAAATGGTACGCTGCCACACAGGTTTCAAAAATTCTCAAATCATACTAGAAGAAGAATTGATGTCAGTCCAAAATAGTAGTGGTTCGAGAAAAGTGCAAGAAACCATGTTTTGCATTGGTATGGTTAAGTAACTATCTCACCTAAAAGCTTAAACTGTTACGTAAGACCTCAGAATATATTTATATTATTTTTTAACACACTCCCTCAAGTAAAAGCTCCTTGAGCTTGAAACTTGCACAGACCCATAATACATTGTGCTTGGTTTTTTTATCAAATAAAATGGGGGTGATGAAATTCGAACTCGTGACTGTTGGGTCAACAAAGCTCTGATACCATATTAAAGAACAATTTCATCTAAAAACTTAAACTATTAGGTAAGTCTCGTAATATGATTTTTATTATTTTGTAATAGGAATTATACTGAAATCCTGAATTTCTCCTACCTGGTCTTAAGCAAGCCAGTGATATCCTGAATTGATGGGATCTTCTTCAAAACCGGTGCCAGCCTTGAGAAATCACCATCATCTTGACAGTGACCATCCTGACCGCTCTTCAAGATTGGCCGGGTCAAATTTTCGCCATTAGGTAGACTCTCTCTGAGAAAAATCCTCATGTACACCGCAGCAAGCATTGACACCAACGCAGCCACCTAGAATAGAAAAGACTAACAATGTTAACTTTCAGCCTATTGGTAGCCGAAAATGAGACTCTTCTGCAACGCATTTTATTAGCAAACGCAACCTGAAACGTTGAAGCAGTGGAGAGGAAACGAGCAGCTAAAGTCCCACAGACAAATGCGGATGTGGCTATGCCAGACAGAATTCCAAATGCTGATGTTCTCTGTCTCTCTAAAACGTTGTCTGCCTGTAATGAAAGAGAATATTTTATGTTTTCAGGCATTAGCAAAAAGAGTTGAAACGTAGTCGTTCTTCGCTGTTCTGGAAGAAAGAACAGTAAAAATTACTTCGAAACAATTACAGATATATATATCACTGTGCAAGTTAGAGTTATTAGGGATAATCACCACATAAGCAAGAGCAAGGCAGTTGATGCTGCCTTCACAGATCATAGCCGTGAGGGTCCTGAGCAGATAGTAGGCATAGAAGAAGGTGGTTGTCCTACTATAAGCCAATATAACTGCAGAAAGGACAGTAATATTGTTAATTGTTCATATTTAGAAAATGTATATTACAAAAAATTATTTCATTTATGTTTTTCATGGAAATCTTTCCATTTCAATCTTCCTTTTGTACGTGTAGGAATTGTAATAACAACATGAACAGGATCTAAAACAAATTCTTCGATCCGGACCCCTAAACTGGTTGGGCGGCCGGAATTTAACAGCACTGGTCGTAGCCGGAAAATCCTAAACAGAGAACAAAAGGCAAAAAGATCTGGTCCATGAGCAAATGCTGGCTCTACAAACCCTTGGGTCGGGCCCATTCAGTCCGTTCCGTAGATTCTGGGCTGACATGGCTTAGCAATTTCAAAAGTCTTCCGACAGGTGTATGTTTAGTTGTGGTGTTTAAATTATTTTTAATATTATTATATAAAAATATATAAAAATACTAATTTTTTTTAATTTAAAATAAAAAAAATTATGTTTTTTTTCAAAAACACTCTTTTAAAACAAAATATGGAACACCCATAAGATCTGTCAGTTTCTAAGGGGACCATTACCGGTGTCCACAAAATTCAAGAAACGTGACTCCACTTGTGCCATGTAATACCGTAAAGAAAAGTAAGATGGGCAAAGAAGAAGAAGGCACTGAATGAAAAATGTAAAAATAGATTCTTATTAAAAGTCGAAAGCTTTATATAATCGTCAAGAAAAGAAAGTTTTCTTTTGAATTCATTCCTTCTCCGAGGAAAGATTCGAAATCAGAAAAAAAAAAAACACAAATAAATAAATCTATAACATAACGTAATTCTTGTTTAAAAAGTTTCAAATCCAATTTATGTTTAACTTGCAAATTCACTCCACAAATAATAAGAGGGATAAATAAATCTACTAGCGAAAAGAATAATCTTAGGAAATATTTACATTTTTTGTTTTTCCCATGAAGTGGGCATTTCTTAAAATGAAAGAGAGATAAAGAAAATTATTTAATAAGGATTCGATTGAGAGGGTATTTAAAAGTGTGACAACGAATTGCTTTTTATATTGTTTTTTTCCTCCAAAACACATGAAAATAATATATATTTTTAATATCATCACATCAAAATAATCTATAACTACTAAGAATATTATTTTCAAATAAAATTATTTAAAAAATATATATTACACACGTTTCTACGGTGCAATACTATGAGGGTGTTTTACATTGCGTTTCAAAAGTGTTTTTGAAAAAAATAGAAATATTTTCATTTTTTTACTTGAAATTAATTTTTTTGTGTGTTTTAAGATCGTTTTCATGTCATGATGTCAAAAATAATTTTTAAAAAATAAAAAAATATCATTTTGATATATTTCTGAAAGAAAAAACACTTTCAAAAACAACCTCAACCACACTAACAAACTAACAAACATGCCCTGTAACACGAATGCAGCAGGACATTTTCCCCATGATATGGACAGCATATTTGACAAGAAGTTTAAGCTGGTTTGATGGAGAAACGTAATGATAATGCCGTTATCTTAAATCTATTGCTAGTTGAATAAAAGGTGTTTTTCAAGTAAAAACGCCCATTGAAAGTAGTCACCATGCATGCGAATGATCCACTATCCACTCATGGTGACGACTGCCAATGTCCTCGGCTCGATCAGTAGGACCGTGCGTTTCCTAGCACTACAGGGAAGGCCAATAAAATTTACCGACAAAAATGAAATTAAAATAATCAAAAAGCTTACCTAAAGGAATAATGGAGAGAGTCATAGGAAGTGTGAGCAGAGTTTTCCTTCCATACTGGTCTGATAGATTTCCTATCAGCGGCATCATCACAACCGTCCCCAATCCGATGATCTGCAAAAACTCACTCACTGATTCAATTAATAGCATTTTACTTCTCCCTGCTGACCTTTTTCATCGGCTAAAATCAAAGACTGGATTCCTTGAAATACTAAAGCAAGTACATTCACGACATCAATGGCTGACTATAAATTACAGGTGCCGTTAACCCCCAAATCTTATTTCTTCTGATAGTATTTGTCTGTGATAAGAGGTGCAGAAATATTAAGGTGGAAAATGTTTTAAAATAAAATAAAAATAGGACATGCTATTTACAACGAAACATTTGTCCTGGCCCGGAAGATTAATTTTCTGGGGGGGGAAACCCAGGCATTTTATGGTTGGTCTTTTAATTTTTTTGGATTATCTTCCAGGAAAAGATCATGGTGGTGGTTCGTACAAGGCATGTGATGGATAGATACATGGCCATCAACATCTTTCCAAGTCTGTTTGAATATTGGTAGGTTGAACAAAATGAATGGAACAGAATCGAGAGTGCTGAAGAGGGACTCTCCATTGAAGAGTTCCAAGCTAAATAAAATACTCCATCGATGTACGTGTCCATGCTTGGTGTACATAAGCATAGAAATTAGGTTAACAGGGATACAATTATATATATATATACAGGGGGCACTTGGATGTATAGCACGAAATGTTTTTCAGAGAAAAAAAGTTATCAGAAAACCTCCGGAACCCTTTTTTGTGTGTTTATTTACAAATTACAAAGCATGCATTAATCGTTTTCCAGTGAATTAAGAAAATGAGATCATGGGGAATATTTTGGACACCTTCTAGTTTTCATCGTTTTTTTTCTTTTTAGTCATGTAAACCATGCAAAGCAATTCATAATTAGTAACCCTAGAGGAAATTCACACCTGAATAACAAAAAAAAAATGAAGAGAAAGATGAAGGAGAAAAAATATAAAGAACTGACATACAGCTTGCTGGAATCCAGAGAGGTAAATTGCAAGAGAGCACTCATCTTTTCCGGGACAAACTGCTGACATGGTGACATCGGTTATCGCCGGGATGACCATTAAACTAGCAAAGCTGGAGAGAAATACCGTCACAAAGAGGTGGCTCAGCTCGGCTAGCTTCTCCATATCCTCCTTTTCTCAGAAAACCCAGCACACCTGCTACTACTTTTCTTTTCTGCTACAACTCTTTAGTTCTAGCTATACTTTAGAAGAACTTGCCTGAGACCCTCGAAAAAAAAGCAAACATTAATCAATTTGGAGAGACAAAGTTGCTAGTCTATGGATTCCACTAAATGTAGTTTGCTTTAGCTTTTACCGCTTTATGGAGAGGAAGGGGTGGGGAGAGGGTAGTCTCCGAGTCGTTTTCCATTGGTGATTTTAGCAGAAAGATTGTCAAAAAAAAGGAAAAGATCAGTGACGGTACTGTTTTAACTGGTTCAAATATCTTGTGGAGATGGATGGTCTTGGATTCTTGGGAGGACAGCATGGACAAAGTAATTTAAAGGGAAAATATTGAAAGGAGAGTAAAGGGTATGGATATTATAGTTATTAATGCACAGATAATGGAGTTTAACTAGAGAAGAATATAATGATATCCACTAGCCAAACGAATAAAATAAAATAAAAAAACCAAAATTTTTCTTACAAGTTACTTTGGATGAATACTTATTGTTTCTACCAAACAAATAATATAAAAATACAAAAGTTCTTTACAAACAATTATAATATGTAGATAAGTATTATTTGTTAAGCAATCATTTTATTTAAAAGTTTAATTTGTTAGGTAAAGTCTCATAATATAATTTATATTATTTATTAACATATCTTTTTAAGTGAAATTTTTTTTGTCTTGAAACTTGCACAAACTCACATTACTTTGTACTTAGTTTTTCATCAAATAGAATAATGGTAGTGAGATTTGAATTTGTGACCATTGGGTTAATAAAATTCTGATAACATATCAAGGGACCATCTCACCTAAAAAATTATGAAACTCTATAATATAATTTATATTATTCTCTAATATAACGATCGTAATCCAAAAGCTGGATGGACATGTGATTAATTATTAGTTAGAAAATGGGAAGGCTTTCAAATATACAATATAAAAAGGGGGGGGATGAAATAAAACAAGAACTGCTAAGCTTTAGGTGTTTTAAACAGGGAATGTTGGCTTGTGATGAAGATTGTTAATGAAGTGTGACGCGTGGCTCTTAGGGACCGGATGGCTTGGTCGGGTTGAATTTTGCAGGAAATCACTAAGTTAATATCATTTTAAAATTATCCCGGATTGAATTAATAACCTATGAATTAACCAAGATAACCCAAGTAGGGTGTGTCCACCATGCTCACATGTCACACTTGCGGAGGTGCTTATGGTTTAAAAATCTTGTGTCAAAAGGATAAATATATATATATATATTTTATTTTATTTATTTAATGGCCATTTTGGGCCCTGACGGCCCAAAGCAACACTCGAAATTTGTTCACTGGATGCTTCCGTAACCAGTAAATCATAAGGCTCCAAAATGCAATCGTGACTTCAGGCCCAACCACCCTGCCTTCGGCTGTTGCGGGTGAACTGGATAAGGTGAATGCCATTTGAATTTGAGATTGAGGTTGAACAGTTTTTTATTAAAATTATTTTTTATTTTAAATTAATTTTTATAATCATCTACTAATATTAAAAATAAATTTAAAAATAAAAAATATTATTTTTATCTATTTTTAGTTGAAAAATGTTAAAAAAAAATCATTATCACATTATCAAACACCCTATAAAATCAACCAACTCAGGAAATCAAGTCGTAAGTCTAGTTTTGGATCATATTGAACATGTAGTTAAACAACGTGAGAATATGTTAAAACTCACTGAAAATTATATTAATTTCCTTCTCTGTCAAACATCAAATAGCTACCTAGTTCCCATGTTTTAGTTTCATTTCAGGCCTGAACAAGTGAAGAGGAGACAAGGAGACACGTTTCTTGTACTATCAAGCTTGGTTGATATTGTTTTTTAAAATATTTTTTATGTAAGAATATATCAAAATAATATTTTATTTATATTTTTAAAAATTATTTTTAATATCAATATATTAAAATAATTTAAAAATATCAAAAATAATTTAATTTAAAATAAAAAAATATTTTTTTTAATTTAAAAAAAAAACATTTGTGAAACTCAGCTAACCCAAAAAAAAAAAATCTTCTGGCAAAGGTGCAACGTTATTTTGGACTTGCACGCTTCGTCCTTTTTGTTGTCTCAAACAACGAAGACAAAGTTTGAAGATATTCATCGTGATCTGACGGGTCCGAAACCAGAAAGAATCTTTTTGTTTTTTCATCAGAATATGAAACTTCATTCGTTGCAAAAAAAACAATTCCTTCATGATATCAAAATTAATGATATATTATTTAAATATATTTTTAAATAAAAAAACATTTAATTTTCTTTTTTAAAAGACTTAAAGATATTTTCTCAAACCATAGTCTCTCTTATTCGAGATGCTTCTTATCATGACAACTCGAAGAAGGACTCACCACAACATACCAAACATCCTAGTGCTTGAGGTGGTGGGCTTCGCTGCAAATATAACTTCGTTCGCAAGTCCAATTTGAAAATTTAACCAAAAAAATTATCTATGTTCCGCGTACATATACTCAAAAGCACCTAGCAGCTTTTGCGGTGCAATTTGTTGATCTTCTAAAAAAATAAATCATAAGAATTAAAACAACTCATGAAGTGGAATCCCAAACCTAGTTAATTAAGCATAGCGAAGCATAATTTTGAAACCCTACTTAATCTGGCAATGGATTCGAAACATCTCGCTATCATAAATTTGACAAATACAAATATAAGTATATGAGAAATTATTTTCATTGGTAAATTGCAGTGACATTTACAGTTATAATATGATCTCATTATGTCTTTTGATACATACCGATAAAAATTATTTGTTTATATATATATCGATAGAAATTACAATAAAAAAAAAAAGAATGAGAAAATCACGAGTGATTGTTACAGAGAATATTGCCGATAAAATAAACTCGTCGCTAATATTTATTGATAAGATTTAAGTTATGACTTGATAAGCGACCCCCCTTTTTATTTCTTCTTTTTGTTCTTATTCTACTCTATAAATAACAACAAAACCTCTTATTTTATCACAAATCAAACTCCGATCATCATAAATTCGGCCACCCCAATACTCGGCATATCATCAACATCAATGTTTTGGTTTTTTTAGGATCCTCCACGTCGAATAAGCAAAACTATTCATTTTTTGTTCAATCTCATTTTTAAAATGTTGATTTTTATGGCATTTTAATTTAGTATAAGTAGTTTATTTTGTTAGGATCTAAGATTTCCATTAATTAAAAAAAAATTGTTTGAATTGGGATTGTTCGTAAGTAATGGAAAAATAATAAAAAAAAATGTAAAAACCAATCTTCTCCTACAGTTTTGCAAAAATAAATAAATAAATCCAATAATAAAATATCTAGTTTTTGTTTAAAAAAACACTTGCAGGCCTTAACTGTGTTGGTTGGGCCAAACCAATAAAGGATACTTGGTATCTTTCACTGACATCTAAATCATCAAGCCCAAGCTATCTAGCTTTCTCCTTGCTGTGGCGAGTTGCAACAGGTAAATTGTTTTTATTCCACTACACATCCATCCATCCATATGTATGTATGTATGTCATGATACTCATTTTCCATACATTTGGTAAGCAACAGCAGTGGCCGTTTGGCACAGCTTTTTCACCCCTGGTTTGAAAAAAATGGCTTGAAAAAAAGCTATTTAGTGTTTGGTTACATAACAAATGGAGGTTCGTGGCATTGGTCCCAAGTGAAATTTGCCTGAAAACGCCTGTGCAAGAAAAACGGGAATTTGCTACTTTTTTCTGCTTTTTGATGCCTGGGGTGTTACACTACTTTTTGTTTGTCACGTAAGCATTACTTTTGTTCTCGGTAATGAGAAAATATATTTAATGAAATTCAATTCTTCCATCGCACACATTCTATATTTATTAATTAAAGGTAAGTGTACTGTGTTTTGATTTATTTATTTGGATAATTAAGCATGAAATCTGATCAGCAGGGTAGTATTTTATTATTATCATTATTATTTTTGCTTAGAAATGTTTTTTTTTCTATTTTTTATATTTAAACACCAAGATCATTAAAATTATTAATAAAAGAATTTAATATTTGTTCTTCTAAAATACATTTTTAAAACATATCCAAACACAATATAAAACAGGAACTCACGAAGAGCATTCTTGATTAATCAACACTGGACTATTTTAACACGTCTATTAATTACTTAGCTGAGATAATGCGTTATTTATTACATGGTCAAGCAGATTTATCCCAAAAGGGTGCTCGAGCAGATTTTATATAACAAATATATTTTATATATTTTTAAAATATATTTTAAAATATAAAAATATATCATTATTTATTATATTTTCTTATAAAAATATATTTTTAATATTAAAATAATCTAAAAATTAATTAAAATATAAATAATTTTTACATAATACATGTTTATTAATATAAAAAACAAGTGTCTAATTTACTTGAATTATTAATTATATTTTATTATTATAATTATTAAATATTTAATATATATATATATATATATATATATTTAAAATAATTTCTCAAGTTAAAAGCATTATGAAAAGTTTGGTAACCAAACACATGAAACTACTTTTCATTAATCTCAAACTCAAAAGCAGTTTTAACCAAACACTTCAAAATTTATTTTGAACCGCAGCTAAAGTGCTTTTTATGAAACTGTTTTTTTTAAACCTCAACCACAAAAGCAAAAGCTATGCCAAACACACCCTCAGTTTCATTTTTTATTAGTAACTGTTGGCGATTGATTTTTTTTTAGAAATATATCATAATAATATTTTTTTATTTTTATAAAATTATTTTTAAGATCATCACATCAAAATATTTAAAAATATCAAAAAAAAAATTTAAAATTTAAAATAAAAAATAAAAATAAAATTCTTTTTTTTTTCAAAATCACTTTTAAAATATAATAAAAAATATTCGGTTAGTGTATTAAGTGAACCTGACTTGGGATGAAGCTCATCAAAGTAAGCTGGAACTGTACTTTTGCTTGTGTTTAATTTGAATCACGTGGAACAACTGTGGAAGTTCTTAAAGAACTGTAATGGGTTTTACTTGTGCAGATCACTTTTAATTACAAACCTAATTACTTAGATGAGTTTTTCCAAGCTACTAGAATTTGGACAAAATGTATGGAAATTCACATGAACTCTACCAAGAATAAGGCTCCTTGAGAAACTAGCTGATGTTGTAGGGGTTCGGATGAATATTTGTCGTTTGGGATTTTTTTATTTTTATTTTCTCCCCTTGATTTGATTCATTTTTTAATTTGAATTTGCTTCACTCGATCAAAACAATTTAGTAATTAACGATGTCTCAAAAAACCTAACTAGTTTAGGAACAACAATTATATTTTGGATAATCAATTAATCTTTTCATTATAGTAATTTGATCTATTTTTCTTTACCCTTGATGACTAGTAACTGGTGTCTAATAATTATTATCTATAAAAACAAATCTATTTTTATAGATGTGGGTGCTCTCATATGCTTAAATAAATATCTTTATAAAGAAAAAAATATAATGATATTCAAAAAAGATAGACGTTGAAAATATCTATGTGGTAGAAAATGAAAATTATAAACTTGAAACTTGAAGGATTCATGATTTCTTTATAGCTAGTGACTCTTTTTTTTATGGTGGAGGGGCTAAAAAGTTATTTTGTCATGACAATATTAATAAGAGATAAATATCTAATATATATGTATCAATAAGAAATTAATATTTTTTATATAAATATTAATAAGATAAAAATATGATAGATTATTAAAAGATTTTTTATACACCTAAGATTTAGAGAGAATAAAATCCAAAATATATTGAGACATTAAGTTGAGCTTTTCTCCTAGCTTGAGCCTATAGTACCCAGGCTTGTCAATTCTGTTTTGTTTTGGCCGGAACGTTCTGTGTCGTTAAAAAAACTGAGACGAAACGGCGTCATTTTTGTCTCGGTTTTAATTCCGGCCCGTTCCAGAAATTCCTGCTGGAACGTCTCGGTACCGTTTCAGGTGTGCCGTTCCAGCTTTAAAATCCTCTTTATTTTGATTAACTTGTGATTTTTTTTTCTAATTTTGAGATTATGTTTATTTAACTTTGTGTTTATATTGTATAATTTAAAGTTAATTTATCTTGAATTTTAATTATGCTTGTTAAATTAATATTTTAATTATATATATATATAATTAATTATATATGAACAGTATAACCCCGAAACGACATGCCGAAATGCTCCGAAACCAGAACGTTCCGTTCCAATAAAAAAACCAGAACGGTATTGACAACTTTAATAGTACCCGGACTTTCTCCTAGTCCGATCTCATGATATTAAATTCTTCTTTAAGAATGAACCTATACGTAATTAGGATCAGACATGTTGTCTGAAAACATGCTTTTTAAGGTTTTAAAGGTTTTTTAGACCCATAAAATTTAAGTTTATTGGTAATTGTTTGAACTATCTAAAATTTGTATTCTACTATTATTAACCAAGTTTAAGTCCATAAAAAGTTTTTAAAAGACAAAATTAGGTCTAAAATTTACAAGCTCGTTTATTTTTTAAATAATATATAAAATATAAGTCCAGTATTTCAGGTAATCTGAATTTCTCATACAATAATTGATGAGGATAATTGGTCATGTAATTGCTAGCTGTTGGCCTATGAAATTTTTATCTGCTCAAGAATGTCATATTGATTTTCTTTCTTGGGGGATGGGAGTACTGGGGCTAGCATGTGCCTGCTGCCAGTTTATTCCATCTCCAAGTCTAATAATCTAAAATATGACCACATTCCAGGCAAAACTGCACATTGAAGGAATAAGAAAGGTTGACATTCAGGTGCAACAAAAAGAATTAACGAGCTCATTTTTCAAGCAAAGATACCAAGTTCACCGAACCATGTTCCTTAAAACGCACGTGAGCTCGAACCACCTCTATTAGGAAGCAATGGATGATATGTTTCTTCTTTTCTTTGGCATAGCCATGTTGTGCTTTCTACACTTTCTGATGCACGTAATAAGTGTTATTAATTTCGTATCGTTTTAGCTGAAATGATCAAAACATTTCGTGTCAGTTAAAAAATGAGATAAAACAATGCAAATCTCACTTGAAATTTCGTCCTGTTCCATAATTCCCTCCCAAATTTCAGCCGCAACGTTCCGGTTTTGTTCCGCCCATTCTATTTCAGCCAAATAGTACTTTTTTAAAAATACCAAATAATTTTACAATATCAATTATATCTCTTAATCCGACTGTTAGATTGAGATAAAATTATACCAGTCTCTTGACATGTTTATATATATTATATTAAAATTTCAGAGCAATCAGAGAATGTAATGACTTTGCGAGATTGATGATGACATTCTCGTAATATTATACATGTTCATAATTTTGTTCAGAAAAATTATTTTATTGTGTCTTTTTCTAGATTAAATTACACAATTCTAAATATATATTTTTTGGATTTGAACCAATTTTTTTTAATTAATATATTAAATTACATATATATATATACATAAATAGTACAATACTAAAACGGCACACCGAAACACTCTGAAACTAAAATATTTTATTTCAATTGAAAAAAAAAACCACCAAACTGAAAAGAAATTGACAGCCTTGTTGTAAATTGATCAGCTGTAACATGCATCTGATTTCGGTGCCCCCCACAAGCTGAAAACCTATTTCAACCGAGCATCTTCTACTTTGTTTCGAGTATGATGTCAGAAGTTGATCAGATTAATTACTTGCCGGCGCTTGTTTCCTAATTCAGAAGTCGAGTTCCTAACTGATCAGGTAGCATTTATAATCGGCTAATTATAGCAAAGTACCGAAAGCAGCCTGAGAAATCACTAGGTTTAGGCGTGATGATATTCTTCTTTCAAAGAACTGAAGAACACATTAGCTAGATAACAAACTATTGGAATACGAAGTTAAGAGAAGAAGAATGGTTGGAATGGCAATGGCAGGTTAGAAACAGCTCACCAATTGACAATCTTGCAAATCTAAGACCCCACCAGCACACCTACCCTATTCTCCTGTCGTATCTCTTGATCTTTCTTGTTAATTTGGTCCTGTCCCGTGCTGTGTTTTTTCGTGTACTAAGCTCGTTCAAGATTATAAACCACAGATCACCCTTTCATCTCATGAATACGCGTGGCTACTTCCAGCGCAATGTCAGGATTTGCATGTGAGGGGTCGGTGAACTTCGTTGTCGGGTTTTTTTTTTTATCATCCATGAATAAATTAATAGATCAAGAAATATTTATTTTGAATGCTTCGAATTGCAAGTCAACGAATCCTTCTTTGACACAGGAACCTCTAATCTCAAAGCAAGAGGCATCTGTAAGCAATGTTACCAGGCATTATGGTATTGTGGCTAACAAAGTCAAAACCTATCATGATCTTGTAGCCATGTTCTGAAAATCACTTTTAATATTTGACCGACTTTTAGGTTTTAGTTTATTAAGGTTATTTGCCAGTTCCTATATAAGGCCTGATAGATACAGGACTTGTTAATACATTCAAACATATATCGATCTACGACGTGCACGGTTACCGGAAAATTAAAGATGGAGCAGTACTTGAGAGTTTCAGAAGGGAAGGCTTCTCCGAAGAGATATTTTAGAGCATTATTAAGAGGGCGAAATCATCGGAGTCTGAAGAGCAATCTACCGGAATCCATCGGACAAATTAATGGCGGATGTGTCGTATCACACACTAATGAAAATGGTTTCGTGAGGATGAAGTTACTTGTACGGAAGCAAGATTTGAAGCAAATGTTAGAGGTAATGAGAGGTAGCAAGAGCAATGATAATCGAGCATCAAATTCACCAGTATCATCCCTGTCCCTCGAACAACATTTCAATCTTCTGAGGAGAAAACATCTTTCAAGATCCAATTCAGCAAAGGGGAGTTGCCGGCGTTCTTGGACTCCTGCGCTCCAAAGTATTCCAGAATAGCTTTTTTATAACTGTGCCCTTGTAATAACTGTATCTGACATGTTAATATCTAGCAAGGTTTTCCATTACATTTTATGCCATTCAACCTTGTTTGTCTGGAGTAGTAAACGGATTCTAATCTCAATCCATGTAAGAAACAAACTATTGTGCATCTGCTAAATCCAAGTTTTGTTGAGTTGACTATATTGCTTGTCGATGACAAAAAATTGAAAAGGGAATTTGGCAGAAAACCTTTTCAATTCAGGTTTCAAGTTAGCTGGTTCCATGACATCTACATAAATTACTGAAGAGTGGAGATTTAATTTAGATCTGTTCCCATAGAAAGGAAGCCGGGGAGTTCCATAGATAATGCAATTAGAGAAAAGAGGAAGAAAAATAAGATGTAGAAAACCAATGGAAGGAACTTGACAGCAAATGAAACCCGTTAATTCCTACCTATTCTAGGCTTCTAGCTTAGACTAGTTAATTTCATGCACTACGTTATGGATAGAACAAATAATTTTTATAACTGTTAAAATTAAAATATAATATTTATACATGTAAAGTTCGATATAATGAAATAGATCAACATACCCTATTATATCAACAGTAACATCGAAGTCTTAGCATCTAAAATTATCATCACTATCACTGCTAAAACAAAACAAAAAAACTTAAATTACCCTGAGAAAAAAAAACAAAACAATTAACAAAAAGGTAAGTAAGAACAAAAACTAAAACTATTATTATTATTGCGCTAATAATGAAAAAAAAAATTAAATCAAAGACTAAAAAAAGCCGAAAAACTTTAACAAAAAAACAAACAAAAAAATACATAAACGATAAAACAAAAACTATCAGCTGAAAAAAAGCATTTGACTTGAAAATAAAAAAAGACTAAAAGACTAAGGTATTATTTCTATATATAATATCTATATATGCTAAGTTTAATATAACAAAACAGATCAACACGTCCTATTATAACAATAGCAATATTGAACTTTTACCATCTAAAATTATCATTATTATTACTGTCAAAACAATAAAAATTATCAAATTATCCTGAGAGAAAAAAACTTAAAAACATTAACAAAAAAGTAAGTAAAAAAAAAACTAAATTACTATTATTATTGTTGTGTTAATAATGAAAAAAAAATGAAAGACTAAAAAAATACTAAAAACTTTAACAAAAGATAAAAAAAAAATCATAAAATAAAACTAAAAATTATCAGGTTAAAATAATTCATTTGACTTGAAAATTATAAAAAAAAATGAATAAAAAACTAAAAGAAAGAACAAATAGAGAGAGAGAAACAGATATATCGATTTTCAAATGATCATAGACACAAAATAAAATTTAAGAGCTACATGTTTTTAAAAAGTACCACCTCCATAAATAAGAAAATAATAAAAATTAAAAACCAAAGCTAAGAGCACACTCATATATACATGGAAAAAAATAGGGACTATTCCATAAATATAAAAGCAATAAAGAGATTTAAATAAAAAATTAAAAGTATAAGGGCTGAAATGAAAATCAAATATACAATCAATTTCAATTCAAAAATATAATTGAAAAAATCAAAACTTATGTACCAAATATATTAAGGTATTTAAACCCAATCCAAAAATTAAAAGAAGGAGGACCGAATTGTAACCTAAATATATAATAAATTTCAATCGAAGGACCCAATTAAAATACACTAAAACTTATATAATAGAAATCAAGGCCATAAATAAAATTAAAAGTGAATGGACTAAAGTGAACATTTAACAAACCCGGGGGCCTCTCTTGCACTTTAGCGTGCAGGAGAGAGAAAACAGTAAAAACAAGGTTTAACCGGCCACCGGAACGTCTACGACCACCTTTGGCCAAAACACGCCGCAGTAGGAGGATGACCACACGGCGGCGCATCATCTGAGACACCAGTAGCTCATTTTCATCCACCGTAAAAGACCTCATGCGTTGCCCAAATAGGGCGTGAGGCCGAATTCTGTCGTGTGCGTGTGCCACACGCGCAGACAGAATTCCGAGAAAAAGAATAAAAAAAGGGCCAATTACCGGTCTGCACCTGTGCCCAAGTCATCTATTTTGTCTTATTAGGAGCTATATCTATATTTAGCAATTTTCAAAAAATGTGAAATTCCTGCAACACCCCTCCCCAGAGCTGATTTTTATCCTTTTCAAGGGATATAATCGTTATTGCACTGTGCAAAGAAATATAAAATAATCAAAAATTGTGGCGGACTGGACTGGACCAAACCAAACCGAAATTATGCAATTACCGCATTGCTCCTCCACCCAGAACCAGTTTTTTGTCTTTTTTGAAGGACAAAATCGTTATTGCACTGGATAAAAAAAATCACTAAACCGACGACCTGAACCGAACCGCCCTAAAAAAATGAGCAATACTATTGTAATCCATAGTGATTTGTCTCACAATGCACAGTAATCCACCCATGATGCCAGATCCTCTTTTGCAGTATTGTATAATATATGAATGGAATGCTATGCTGGAAAAAAAAAGATTCTACGGGGAAAAGTGATAGGATTCTCCAAGAATCCAAGTGTTTCCCCAGTGTTTCCCTTGATGACTTCTCTTAAACTCACTCAACCCGAGAGAATGGCTTAACAATTCTCTATAGAACACTACAATTAAGCTAGATTAGACTAATTAACAATTACTCTAGAGAAGTCTAAAGAATTCTGTATATTTTCAGTGATGAAGATCTGTAGAAAATAAGAGGGAAGGGATATATAGGTTCTAGATTCCAAGAGGCCAGCTCATGCCAGCTCTTTCGGTTATAACCTCTTGGTATAACCTTCTATAGCCTATCTTTCTCTAACAAACAAAGTACAAGCAATCAAAGCAAATGAGGGTCTTAACATTGCCCCCCCCCTTCAAAGCACCTTGCCCACAAGGTATGGGTAGTCTTCCTTAAGCTGGTGTAGCCATTCCCATGTTGCATCATCCCTTGAAGAACCTTCCCAATGGGTGAGAACTTGAGTCACTTGTGGCAGCCTTCTTCTCTTCACAAGTCTGGTCTCCAATATTGCAGCTGGTGTAGGAGCTAATTGGCCTAATGCATCCACAGGGGGTAGTTTGGGAATTGGGATGATAGACTGACCAATCTTGGCCTTGAGTAAAGCCACATGGAACACAGGATGAATGCGGGCATCGTCTGGTAACTCTAATTTGTATGCAACCTTCCCCACTTTGGCCAGCACCTTGTAAGGACCATAAAACTTAGGACTTAGCTTCCCAAGCTGTTGGTGCATACTTTTCTGCTTGAAAGGTTGGAGCCTTAGGTAGACCCAATCACCCACCTCAAAGGACCTCTCTTGCCGATGCTTATCTGCCTGTATCTTCATTCTGTCCTGGGCAGTCTTTAAGTTGTCTTGTAACAACTTCTTAACCTGCTGCCTATGCTCCAACAATTCCTCAATGGCAGCCACCCTTGTAGTCCCTGGAACGAAATCTAACAATTTTGGGGGCAAGTACCCATACAAGGCTTCAAAGGGTGTGAGCTTATGAGAAGTGTGGAAGTTGGTGTTAAACCAAAATTCTGCCAAAGCCAACCATTCCACCCATAAACTTGGTTTATCAGCTGCAAAGGACCTCAAGTATTGCTCCAGACTCCTATTGACCACTTCTGTTTGCCCATCAGTCTGTGGGTGATAGGCTGAACTCATGTCCAAATCCACTTCTTGTTGTCGAAATAACTCCTCCCAAAACATACTAGTAAAAGTAGGATCTCTATCACTCACAATAGAAGAAGGCATCCCATGTAGCTTGAAGATGTGTTGCAGGAATAAACTAGCCACCTTGGAAGCTGTATAGGGATGGGCTAATGCAATAAAATGAGAGTATTTGGTGAATCTGTCCACTACGACCAAAATCACATTCTGTTTGTGGGAATTTGGCAGTCCTTCAACAAAATCCATGCTGATAGAATGCCAAGGCCTGGGAGGGATTGGAAGTGGCTGAAGTAGGCCAGGCATCTTGCTGGTTTCAGTCTTGATCCTTTGGCACACATCACAACTCCTTACATAAGCTCTGACATCCATCTTCATTCCTTCCCAATGCCAATCTCTCCTTGCTCTATGCAGGGTCTTTAAGTATCCAGAATGGCCTCCAAGTGGGCTGTCATGGACTAAGGCTAACACCTTAGTCTTCATAGTACTTTGTTTACCCAAGGAAAACCTGTCTTTATATAACAACAACCCATTCCTCAATGAAAAGTACCCTTCCTGACCTCCTTTGTCTTGCAGCCTCATTATCAATTCCTTAGCCTTCCCATCTTCCTCATAACTCTTCTTTAATTCTTCTATCCAAGTGGGTAAGGGAAAAGAAATAGCCGCAGGCTGCCTTGGCTATTGGCCTTCAAACTAGCTGTTTCCTTTTCTACTTCATTCTTCCATGTTGTGTCTTTCATTCTTGACAAGGCATCTGCCACCTTGTTCTCCTTTCCTTGTTTATACTCCACTAGGAAGTTATAGCCCAACAACTTGGCTATCCATTTTTGCTGCATAGGAGTGCCTACCCTTTGCTCCAGGATGTGTTTAAGGCTTTGCTGGTCAGTTTTGATCACAAAGACAGTTGCAAATAAGTATGGCCTCCATTTCTTCACTGAAAGTACTAAGGTTAAGAGTTCCTTCTCATAGGTGGATAGGAACAAATTCTTTCCCTTTAAGGCTTGGCTGAAATAAGCCAAAGGTTTTTCTTCCTGCATCAGCACTGCCTCAATGCCAAAACCACTTGCATCACACTCAACTACAAAGAGTTTGGTGAAATTAGGTAATGCTAGAACTGGTGGTTGGCTTACTGCTCTTTTTAGGTTCTCAAAGGCTTGTTTGGCCTTGTTACTCCAGGAGAAAGCATCCTTCTTCAGCAAGGCAGTAAGAGAAGATGCAATTTGACCATAATTCTTAATGAATTTTCTGTAGTAACCAGTCAAACCAAGGAAACCTCTCAATGCCTTGAGGTTCTTAGGCACTGGCCATTGCACCATAGCTTCAATCTTCTTGGGATCGATTTTGACTCCTTCACCAGAAATAATATGCCCCAAGTACTCAACTTCCGGGGCAGCAAACACACACTTGCTCCTCTTAGCGTATAACTGCTTATCTTCTATAACTTGCAGCACCTACTTAAGATGGTCAGCATGCTCCTCACGACTCTTGCTGTAGATTAGTATATCATCAAAAAATACAAGTACAAACTTCCTTAACATGGGCCTAAAGACCTCATTCATCAAGGCTTGGAAAGTGGCAGGAGCATTGGTGAGGCAAAAAGGCATCACTAAATACTCGTAGTGTCCCTCATGAGTTTTGAACGCAGTCTTCTCAATATCACCTTCCTTCATTCTGATTTGATGATAGCCAGCCCTTAGATCGAGCTTAGAAAACACCCAAGCTCCTTGTAGTTCATCCAGCATCTCATCAATTACAAGAATTGGAAATTTGTCCTTGATTGTAGCATTGTTTAGCCCTCTATAGTCCACACACATCCTCCATGTGCCATCTGCCTTCTTCACCAACAAAACAGGAGATGCAAATGGTGACAAGCTTGGCCTTATACACCCAGAGTCAAGTAGATCCTTCACAATCTTCTCAATTTCAGTCTTTTGAGAATAGGGGTACCTATATGGTCTTTGGCAATTGGGTGGCACTCCTTCCTTGAGCAAAATCTGATGCTCATGACCCCTATTAGGAGGCAGCCCTTTAGGTTCCTCAAAAACCTTTGGAAAGGCATCTAGTAACTCCTGTATAGGTGCTTCTCCTCCCTCTTGGATGGCAGCCAAGTCAGCCGGCATGATTTGTAACAGCAGACCCTTCATAGCTCCTTTCCCCTTGTATTCCTTGCTGCCCTGGATCAAGGACTTGGATTCCTTGAGTCCTTGCAACCAAACCTGTTTCCCTTCATATAAGAACCCCATGCACAGCTTCCTGAAATCCCAATTGATCGTTCCAAATGTACTCAACCATTGGGTCCCTAACACAATTCCACATCCTCCCAACTCCAATAGATTGAAATTGACTTTCATATGGAGGCCTTGCATGATGAATTTCACTTCCTTACATTCCCCTTGTGTCCTGATAACTTGACCATTAGCTACCTTTACCCCAAATCTGTTTGTTGCATCCACCTCCAGTTTAAGGGAAACAGCCAACCCACTGTCCATGAAATTATGGGTGCTGTCAGTATCCAACAACACCACTGTTTTCTGACCACTTAGAACAGCGACTACTCTCATGGTTGAGGGGGAGGAATTTCCCAACAAGGCACATAGTGTAATCTCCCCTTGCTCTTCTTCCAAATCTACTTTCCCTAGCTCAGTTTCTACCTCAAGGTCCTCTTCTTCTTCTGCTACTTCCTCCATAAAGTATAGTTTCAAAGGAGATTTGCATTTGTGTCCCATGCTCCACTTCTCATCACAATGGTAACACAAGCCTTTCCTCCTCCTTTCTGACATTTGCATAGGAGTAAGCTTATGTACAGCCATTGGAGGTTTTGGATGTGAGGGCTTCGGATCACCCTTGGCATTGGTAGCTTGTTGGGGGCTAGTCTGTCCCCAAGTGCTTCTAGGTGGCTCAAAGCTGGGCCTAGAGCTTCTCTTCATAGTAAAGAGATATTCCTCTTGGATTTTGGCCAAAGAATAGGCAGTCCCCAAACTTCTAGGATTCTGCATCTTTACTGCCAGCCTTATCTCATCTTTTAAGCCACTCATGAAGCAACTTAGCTTATGCATGTCAGATAAGTTTCTAATTCTATTGCTAATGGATTCAAATTGTCCCTTATATGCAGCCACAGTATGTGTATGCTTAAGCTTAGTCAATAATTCCATAGGATCATCATATGTAGCAGGGCCAAACCTAAGCATAATACCTCTAGCAAACTCATCCCAATTTGCTATGTCGTGCTCACTATCTTGAAACCATATTAATGCCTCATCATCTAAATTGTAAGAAGCATGTAATACCTTTTCATTTTCTGGAGTTTGATAGTATTGGAAGAATTGAATGGCTCTAAACATCCAAGAAGTAGGGTCTCCACCTTTGAACCGTGGAAATTCCAGCTTCATCATCCTATGCTCCCTGGGTGCTCTTGGGTGCTGCCACTAACCTTGTTCTTGATCTGGCCACTGTAATTTTCTGTTGGGAGGCCCTTGCCACTACCACTGTCTCATTTGATCAGCTCTACCTCCCCCTGGGTCAAACCATGGTTCCTCAAATGCATCTTGGACCCAATGAGGATGCATTGGTTCTTCAAATGCCTGGGGCTGTCTTGCTGGCTGAACATAGTTGTCAGTCCTTTGGTATGGTTCTGGTTGTCTTAGACACTCCCTTCCAGCCCCAATCCCATCCTCATTTTGGACAAATTGGCCACCATATCCCCTTGGTGGCCTTGGTAAACCCCAATCCATGCCATTCCTTCCTATTGGGTGAAGATTTGCGTCCATGGGCTGCCTTCTAGTCCTAGGTTCAATTGCTTCCCCAATCGGCAAATCTTCCTATTGGGTGAAGATTTGCGTCCATGGGCTGCCTTCTAGTCCTAGGTTCAATTGCTTCCCCAATCGACATACCCACCCTTGGCAGGACTGGCTGAGAGACTGGCTGAGGCTGAATACCCATTTGAGGAGGTCTCCCTGGCATGACAAATCGTGCTTCAGCCCTAATGGGAATAGCCTGTACCTCTTGATCATCTCCTATGATCTGCTCCCAAGGCCTATTTGGTGGTGTTTCCCGTGGCGGGGGAGGTAACCTCTCTTCAATCAAAGCTAGGAGAGCTTCAAATTTAGCTTCTATTCTAGCAGTGGATGAGGCAATTGCCTCAACATTCTCATCGATTTGCTGCTGTATTGTCCTTGCACTTCCTTGAGCTCTATTTGGGGAAGCTTCAAGAACAGCTCCTGGTCGTGTTTCCACCATGGTTCGTACGCAAGCTCTGATACCAAATGATAGGATTCTCCAAGAATCCAAGTGTTTCCCCAGTGTTTCCCTTGATGACCTCTCTTAAACTCACTAAACCCGAGAGAATGGCTTAACAATTCTCTATAGAACACTACAATTAAGCTAGATTAGACTAATTAACAATTACTCTAGAGAAGTCTAAAGAATTCTGTATATTTTCAGTGATGAAGATCTGTAGAAAATAAGAGGGAAGGGATATATAGGTTCTAGATTCCAAGAGGCCAGCTCATGCCAGCTCTTTCGGTTATAACCTCTTGGTACAACCTTCTATAGCCTATCTTTCTCTAACAAACAAAGTACAAACAATCAAAGCAAATGAGGGTCTTAACAAAAAGGAAGGATACAAGATTACAAGGTAATTCTATTATAAAGAATGAAGGTAAGGAATGGAAATAAAAACACTTGTGTGCTTGAGCACTGTTCTTAAGAATATTTTCTAATAGCAGAGTACCCTTCGGGATTCAACAAATTTCTTAATAAAAAGGGCAACACATAAACAGTTTGAAAAGAAAAAAGACTAGTAAACTAAAAGGAAAAAGTACCTTTTACAATAATTTAAAATATACCTGTTATTAAGGAGACAAAAAATTTAGAGTATAGGAGTTATTTTGCGCACAAGGCGACGAATAAGAGGTTTTCCTCTTACACGACTCATTTTATGTGTGCGAGCTCATTCTACTTTATTTATTGGTTACTATCTCATTTCAAGTTTTATCATATCCAAGGTTTTCCTCTTACTCTTTGTACTCAAAAGGTTAGTTGTGTTTTTCAATATGGAATAGAATCTTGAAATAGCTTTAATATAAATTTTACATCAAATTCAACCTTAGGTTCCTTGCCTGAACTATGTGGGTGTTTGGCTCTACGGTGGCTTCTGCGATTGAGGCTCATCGCAGAGCCAAACCGATTGGTAAAATTTCAGAGCACAGTTTTGTATTGTGGATCCCACCTAAAACTTTGAATCGCAGTTTATGAAAAGCATCGTTTAGATGCTTTTCGCCCAAACACAGATGCATGCAAAACACAGACAAACACGATTATTAACACAGGCGAAGAATGATTTTGCAAAAAAAAAAAACATAACAGAGAGGAAGAAGATGATGGCATAACGTAAAAAATTTGTAGCATAACCACCGATCAATAGCCATCCTTGGCGCCGACAGGACCACCGGCAGCTCCCTCCCTCTCTTAGTTGCAACTTTCTCTCTAAAAAACAGCCATGGATGTAGTCCTCTCTCTCCTCAGTAGTCATCGACGAGCACCACCAGCTACTCCTCTTCACCAATAGCACTTGCATCGTCCAGTCTTCTCCCACAGCTCCGGCGTCAACCAGCAACAACAGCCACAATAGTAGCATAACAACCTTCCAATGTTGTTCCTGACCAACACAAACCACCATTTCCGATGCCGCCACCACAAGAAGAACCACTTCGACCTTCTCTGCCCGATGGCATCGGCAAGTGAGCCTCTCATCACCGTCAGCCGACCACCCTTCTATTGTTCACATGTTACGTGAACAATGCATGAGTGAATTAATTCACTCTGCACTGTTCACGCAAGACGTGAGTAGTGCAACGCACCATTTCACTGTTTTTTAACTCTTGGACTGGACTTGCTCCCAGCCCAACCCAATTTTTTTTAAAAAAAATCTAAAAATCATATTTAAAAAATATATATATGTAGATGGAGATCAACCCTGATGAAAGAGAAAGACATGTGACTTCGTTTCACTCCACAACTCTGTTGCTTTTCAATTTATTATAGATCAAAAAGTTGAGAAGATAAGCGGAGTCCTGAATAAAATTCAGGAACTTGCAACTGAATTTGGCCTTGAAATTATATCTCTACAACATGTAGATAAAGATCCTAAAATTGAGTATGGATCGCAGATGTTGTTCTTGATGATATTTTACCAGATGTTGTTTCTCAATCAAATAGCAAGGGATCGTAGAGGCCTTCACGTATGGATTTAGTTTGTGATGGAATTGCAAGTAGTTTGATGGAAGAATAAAAACAAGTGTCTAATTTACTTGAATTATTAATTACATTTTCTTATTATGATTATTAAATCTATAATATTTAAAAAAACCAAATATATATGTGTGTCCTTTAAAGTAATTTCATAAGTTGATAGCAATATGAAAAGCATGATAACCAACACACACGAAAATTATTTTTCATTAAACCTCAAACTCAACCACAATTTTAACCACAAACACTTCAATTTTAGTTATGAACCGCAGTTAAAAGGATTTTTCATGAAACTATTTTTTTTAAACCGCAACCATAACAACAACCGCAATACCAAATAGGTCATACCAAGGAAACTATACGTAGAAAAAATCTTAAGAGGGTCATGTGAGATATAAAAGACTTCATCGCTCTTATCATAAAAAAATTACCTAAAAAAATACTGTCTACGCTATTTTACAGTTTTCTAGTAGCGTTTTTGTTTGGGGTAATCTGGGCTTGTGAAATTCAATGGTGGGCTCTGCATCTCAGATTATGCATGCAGTGTTTCCTTTTATGACACTTGTCGGCGAAATTTTCCCACATTCTAATTACTTTCGTACGTGCAGACCAAAATAAGGAGTACCAACCAAGTGCTAACAAGTACCCCATCATTTTGTAACGAAGCTCAATGGGCCCTGATAAGTCTTATCTTGGTGTTCAAGATGGCTCATGGTCAACAGGTATCACGTGACCAATAGTAAATCTGTTTTTATATATCTTATTGGCCTGAACCCATAACAGAATGAACACATGATCATCCGTCCCGCCAAAAAAAAGTTGGAAAAAAAAATGGATGAGCAGCCAATGATTCTTTAACAGCTGATTTCTTTATCTCTACAATACTCGGAAGTCTGCTAAGAAAATGGCTTCAACTCTCATTCACTGCTCTCTCTACAACGCCAACAAAAAGGCCTCTCCAGAGCAAAACAAGCCACCAAAAACAACACCAGACAAGCGACAAAACACGAGAAAATCACCCTTTATCAAGAGAACCCGACCAAAGACTTCGTTGGAACTTATGGTGCGTCCCAACGATCTCAATGTCACAAGGGATCTCTGTGGCTTTGTTGAATCTGGTTTAATGGACAATGCGCTCAATATGTTTGAGAAAATGAACCACTCAGATACTTTTATATGGAATGTTATTATTAGAGGGTTTACTAATAATGGTTTGTTTCAAGAAGCTATTGATTTTTATTATAGGATGGAATGTGAAGGGATTAGAAGTGATAATTTTACTTTTCCATTTGTGATCAAAGCTTGTGGTGAGTTGTTGGCCTTGATTGAAGGGCAAAAGATTCATGGGAAGTTGATTAAAATTGGTCTGGGTTCAGATGTTTATGTTTGTAATTTTCTTATTGATATGTATTTAAAGATTGGATTTATTGAGCTTGCGGAGAAGGTGTTTGATGAAATGTCTGTAAGGGACTTGGTTTCTTGGAATTCTATGGTTAGCGGCTATCAAATAGATGGTGATGGATTGAGCTCGTTGATGTGTTTTAAAGAAATGCTGCGGTTAGGAAATAAGGCTGACAGGTTTGGCATGATTAGTGCTTTGGGTGCTTGTTCTATTGAGCATTGTTTACGAATTGGAATGGAAATTCATTGCCAAGTGATTAGAAGTGAGCTTGAATTTGACATTATGGTACAGACTTCTCTTATTGATATGTATGGTAAGTGTGGTAAGGTGGATTATGCTGAGCGGGTATTTAATAGGATTTGTTCAAGAAATATTGTGGCTTGGAATGCTATGATCGGTGGGTATGCTTTAAATAATTATTTTTCCGAGTCTTTTGCGTGCTTGAAAAGGATGCAAGAGGATGATAAAGTGATTCCGGATGTTATTACGATGATAAACCTGCTCTCTTCTTGTTCACAATCAGGAGCTCTCTTGGAAGGTAAATCTATCCATGGGTATGCCATTAGAAAAATGTTTCTTCCTTATTTATTCTTGGAAACTGCTTTAGTTGATATGTATGGAAAATGCGGAGAGTTGAGACTGGCAGAGCATGTGTTTAATCAAATGAATGAAAAGAACACAGTGTCATGGAACACCATGGTTGCTGCTTATGTACAGAATGGGCAGTACAAAGAGGCTTTGAAAATGTTTCAACACATTTTGAATGAGCCTCTTAAACCAGATGCTTTTACTATTGCGAGTGTCCTGCCTGCGATTGCTGAGTTAGCCTCAAGGAGTGAGGGTGAGCAGATTCATGCTTATATCATTAAATTAGGGCTCGGTTCAAACACTTTCATTTCAAATGCAATTGTTTACATGTATGCAAAATGTGGTGATCTCCAGACAGCAAGAGGGTTTTTTTATGGTATGGTATGTAAGGATGTAGTTTCATGGAACACGATGATCATGGCTTATGCTATTCATGGGTTTGGAAGAACTTCCATCCAATTTTTTTCTGAAATGAGGGGAAAGGGTTTCAAACCCAATGGGAGCACTTTTGTTTCTCTGTTAACAGCCTGCAGCATTTCTGGCCTGTTTGACGAAGGCTGGGGTTTCTTTAATTCAATGAAAGTGGAATATGGCATTGATCCAGGAATAGAGCATTTTGGCTGTATGCTAGATCTTCTCGGTCGCAATGGAAATCTTGACGCAGCAAAGTGTTTCATTGAAGAAATGTCTTTGGTCCCTACAGCCAGGATATGGGGTTCCTTACTAGCTGCAAGTAGGAACCACAATGACATAGTCTTAGCTGAACTAGCAGCTAGGCATATATTATCTCTTAAGCACGACAATACAGGTTGCTATGTACTACTATCAAATATGTATGCTGAAGCTGGAAGATGGGAAGATGTAGATCGGATTAAATTTCTTATGAAGGAACAAGGACTGGTGAAGACAGTTGGGTGTAGCATGGTTGATTTCAATGGTAGAAGTGAAAGTTTCATCAATCAAGATAGGTCCCATGCCCATACAAACTTGATTTATGATGTGTTGGATATTCTACTGAGGAAGATAGGGGAAGACATCTATCTTCATTCCCTCACCAAGTTCAGACCACTAGATGTGGTCAAGAAAAGAGGGAATTCGCCAGAACATCACAGCGTCAAACTAGCTATCTGCTTCGGCTTGATCTCTACAGCAATCGGAAACCCTGTTATTGTCAGGAAAAACATTAGAATATGTGAAGATTGCCATAGAGCTGCAAAGAAGATTTCCCAGGTTACCAAAAGAGAGATTGTAGTGGGGGATGGCAAAGTTTTTCACCACTTCCGGGATGGATGTTGTTCGTGTAGAGATTATTGGTGAGACAGCTGTTACTGTAAAAACGAATTGATGGATTGAGCACCCCCCCCCCAAGATTGCTGTACAGTCCTAATGAAGCATATGTAGATATCAACACTATATATCGCTTACGGTTGTAAATTTCACAGGATCAAAGGAAATAATTAATTATTTCTTCTTACTCTGAATTCTTTTTTATCATTTTGAATTGTGAAATGGCACTGATAGCAAAAATCAACTCAAGCATTCCATAGCAAGAATACAAAAGGAAAATACGTCTGTGATGATGACAAAATCCATATCCATATTCACTTGCAACTCGATGAAACTACTAGCATTGCCACTCAAGCGTTCATATTCGCTTGCCCGATATTTGAGGTCTCACAACATGAAACAAAAACATTTTCATTATTTCAGAACAAAGCATAATGAACTTTCAACAGCCAGCTTGAAAAACCAGTCTCCTTCAGAGGATATCATAAATGATTCTAAATAAGAACTAAGGTCTGAAGCTGCCACCTGCCTAAGCTTTGTCGAAAGAACTGAAATAATTGAATTGAATTAATCTAATTTATTAATTACATGCAACATTAAGTTAATTAATTAAGCCAAAATCAGGTGGCTCGTGTAGCCAAGAGAATGTGGGTTGCTTGATTTGATAGCCAAAATCAATTCATTTTGCTGTGTATCTAAACAGCTAGACATGTGATAACACCAACCTTGCCAACCAAAAATTCCAAGATAAGTTAAAGTGACAAGAACAGAAAATTTGAAAGTCCACCACAAACAACAAACTTTCTCTGTAGTCCAATAAACTCACTCTAGATCACAGCTTGATTCTACTAATTAAACACCATAGTTGATAGTTAATGCATCTTAATTATGCATTATGTAATTAGAGTTTTTTTCTTTCACGTATGACTAGTTTTTTAGACGACAATTTGATGAAGCTTCTATGTATGACGAGAGGAGCTAAAGAAAAACAACATTAAAAAAAAATAAAAAGTACCAATCAGAAATTTGTCTGAAATATATTATTACTGAACTCCATGTGAGAAGAGAGGAGAGATCGACTCAGCAACTACCACTGATTGATAGTGAATGCAATTACTTTTATAGCCTTCAAATTAAAAAGAAAGTTGACCGGAAAAAAGGCCATAAATTAAAAGAAAATAAGAACAGGCTGTTCTCCATGAATTAATATCCAAAACCACTGAATATTTCTTCTTTTATACTCAAGGATCACTCATTTCCTAAACCGTAAAAAAGGAAGAAAATAATAAAAAAAGAGAATCGGTATATTTACAACTTGTGCCACTATCTACCAGTCAAACCAAAAAATCCAAAAACACCCCTGCAGTCTTTTTTTTCCTTGCCTGGAGTCAAACCTCCTCCCTAGTCTCGTCTCAAATAATCATCTTCGTCGTCGTCGTCACTAATCTCCTCTCCCCTCCCAAAAAACCTAACCATCAGGGGCTTCAGAACGATGTCGTTGAACCACCTAATGCACCCACATTGATCTTTCAATCTCTGAAACAACCCTCTATTGTCAACATCAGGAGTTGACATGGGCTGTAAATAAGCCCTTGCTGCATGCTTCACCAATGGATTCTTGATGGATAACTCTTTCCAGCTACTTGACCTTTGTGTTGGTGACAGAAGGCATGGCCGTGGTGGTGACGAAGGTAACAAGTCCCTCAAACTTGTGTAGGTTAAAGGCTGTATCTGTATCATCTCTATATAAGGATCTTTTGAGATATCGTTGTTTGGCAAGAGAAAAGCAGCACTGGAACTCAATCCAAGATTTCCCCCCCTGCTATTTATTGTTGGCAGGTTTGGTTTTTCCATATTGGAGAGAGAGACAGGGAGAGGGAGAGAGAGAGAGAGAGAGAGAGGGAGAGTTAGTTATACCTGGAGGGTTTAATGAATTTTTTTTCCTTTAATGGGGTAATGAATCTTTAATACATATACACTAATCAAGTATGGAAGTGGTTATTTATGCAAAGGATTTTAATTTTTGTGATGGGTTTTGAGGGTTTCTTTATTCCCCTGCTTGCGTTGGGGAAGGAGTGAGACACTGACTATGGTGGAAAAGAGAATCAAGTGGCTGTTTTTGGTATTTTATAGGAGATTAGGGGCCCTTAATTAGATGATGATAATAATAATAATAATAATAATATTTAATTCAACTTAGATGTAATTTTGTAGAAATATAGTGCTAAACTAGTTAAATTGCACGCATTACGTTGTGGACCGAACAAATAATTTTTATAACTGTTGGTATTGAAACAATTAAAAGATTTTGTTAGTTTAAAAATAAAATATATCATCTATACATACAAGGTTTGATATAATGAAATACGTCAACACACTCTATTATAACAACAGTAACATCGAAGGTTTAACATCTAAAAATATCATTATTATTGTTGTTGAAATAATAAAAATTATTAAATTACTCTAAGAAAAAAAAACTCAAAAACATTAACAAAAGAGAAAGCAAGAAAGAAAAACTAAAATTATTATTATTATTATTATTACGTGAATAATAGAAAAATAAATTCAATAAAAAAATAAAATAAAAACCCAAAAAATTTAACAAAAGAGCCAAAAAAAACAATCATTTGATGTGAAAATTAAAAAAAAAACAAATAAAAAAACCAAAAACAAAAAGAAATATCAATTTTATTATTACTATTATTGATAAAACAATACAAAATTATTAAATTATCCCGGGAAAAAAATTGAAAACATTAACAAAAAAGGAAATAAAACAAGTAAAATTATTATTATTATTATTATTATTATTGTTATTGTGGGAATAAGAGAGGGGGGGGGGTAATAAAATAATAAAAAAGGCCCAATAAATTAACAAAAGAGAAAACAAAAAAAAATGATAAAGAGGGGTGGTGGTTAATAAAAGAATAAAAAAGGCCCAATAAATTAACAAAAGAGAAAACAAAAAAAAATGATAAAGAAAAATTACCTAAAAAAATTCATTTGATGTAAAAAAAAATTAGAAATATCAATTTTCAAATTATCACAAAACAAACTAAAACCGAGAGTATATAAACAAACTAAGAAATATAAAAAAATATAAAAAATTAGTAAACTAGTGACTTGAACCGACCCGAAAACCAAGTAACACTATTGTAATCCACAGTGAATTGTCTCACAAGGCACAGTAACTGAATCATGATCTTTTTTTAATATATAGTATAATATTAATAATCAATATTACCAAAAAAATTTGATTTAGATGGATGCTACCCTTGTTAATATTTACTGATCATGCGTGAATGATAATTTACTCAAGCAAACTCGTGCAATTACTAAGGCTAACGCACTTGTCAATTGCCATAGAATAATTCACTAATTCGTTGAGGCGGGTTTTTTTTAGATTACTTTTCTAATTAAAATCGTGGATGAATCTCGTTCGTAAATCTCCTAAATTCAATCATGATTAAGGCCCCGTTCGTAAATCTCCTATTTCGGCACGATAAACACTTTAAAAAGCTACCGCAATCACACTCCCAAACAGGCACTAAACTTATTTTTGAAAAGTGCAGCAACTTGGAGTATAATTAGCACAACTCTTAGTTAATAAATTATTGTGATTAGCACAATAATGAGAAATCAACTTCAATGGGAGAGTTAAAAGAAAAGTTAAAGGGAAAAGATAAAAAAAAAAAATAGTTTTTATTCTTCATTTTTATAGCTCCACTTGGAGTATAATTATCACAACTCTTAGTTAAACAATGTTGTTTTCATTGTACTTATATTAATTATTTATTATTAATAAATAGTTATATTAATATTATATATATTAAAATAGAATTGGATTCTTTAAATGGTTTTTTTTTCATTGGAGTGCAAATGTAAAAAATATTATATTTATACTATTCAAAAAGTCATATTATTAATTTGATTTCTCTAATAACAAATTCTAAATCAAAGAGCTAAATGATTTATATAGCATTTTGCATAATAAAATTAAAGTTTTTTTTAAGTGTGCACTCCAATGACAAATGATCTATATATATATTCTCGCCCCACTTGAGTGTCGTTTTGATAACCATCCTCGTCAGTAAGCAATCAACTCAAGATCTAACAAAGAAAAAAAATCTAGCGTCGGCAGTAGCAAGTAGCAACCGCACCCACCTCCACCTCCTCTGCGTCTCTGAATTTGGGGAAGGACGCGTGGTGGGCCACCTCATCAATGACATCAATAGCATAATGACACATATCTTAAGCCTCTTAATTATTTTAGCACCGTAGCATCTCCTATCTTCTGCGTTTCAATGCGATTCACATGTTCTCAAAAGAAATCATTTTTATTTAGCCATCTCTTTGGGTTTTTTCTTGATTAATGTGAAAAACGGAGGTGGGTTCTCTATTTTCAAGCTCCTTAATCCAAAATAGAGGTATAGTTTTTACCTTTATTCCTATTTTTGTTACTTTTAATTCTTTCGCATTCTGGGTATTGATTATTTCGTAGTAGTGTTTCTTTTAATCCAGTGGTCTTGTTGTTTACATTATTGAATGTGCGGGGTTAATGGTTTTGTTTGTAATCTTTTTGGTTCGCGTGGAATTTTTTAGGATATTGATAAATCTAGTTTGAAACAAAAGTCTCAAGTTTTGCTCAAGTGAATGAGACTGCTTGCAAGAAAACTGAGCTTGCCATTAAAAAGATAGTCTTGGGGAGGGATTTTGCATGGCCATCTCGCTCATTCTGTAGTACTTTTGCGACCCTGAAAAGTTTTTTTCTCTCCTCTGTTGGAGATTAGAGAGGGGGAATGAGAGAGGGGACTAGGCAGTTTGAGTCGGATTCAAGTTATTTGTGCTGAATTCTCTTTATCTCTTCAGTTATGCAGAGCTTAGTGAAAGAATAGCAGTTTAAAAAGAACGTTTTGGTCTATAAATTGATACCATTTCTTGATTTAGGTAGGGGAAAGTTTTTTCTTTTTGGAATAATAGGTCATTTGCTTCCATATTTTATGATTTATCTCCTTTTCTCGTTGCTTTGTGACCTGTAATGTTTTATTTTTCATGTAAAATATCTTTACAATTTGATTTCTCTGCAGTTTTTTTCATGTAAAATATATTTGCAATTTGATTTCTCTGTAGAATCATTGAAATTCGTTGACCAACCAAAATCGCGTTAATATGGGGGAGCCGAACAATGCTGGGTACCAAACTTTCGGGGAAGCATCCTTCCCAACGTTAGATAATATCCAGAAGGTTTCAGTCATGCCTCTTGTTTTTCTTATATTTTATGAAGTTTCCGGGGGGCCATTTGGAGTTGAAGACAGTGTCCAGGCAGCTGGACCTCTTTTAGCTCTTCTTGGTTTTTTGCTTTTTCCACTTATATGGAGCATTCCAGAAGCCTTGATAACTGCCGAAATGGGTACCATGTTCCCAGAGAATGGTGGATATGTAGTTTGGGTTTCATCAGCGCTGGGTCCTTATTGGGGGTTTCAACAAGGTTGGATGAAATGGCTAAGTGGTGTTATTGATAATGCACTATACCCGGTTTTGTTTCTAGATTATCTGAAATCAGCAATTCCGGCATTGGAGGGTGGTTTCCCTAGGATAGTAGCAGTGCTGGCTCTGACTGTGGCTCTGACTTACATGAACTACAGGGGTTTAAGCATAGTAGGGTGGGTTGCTATACTGTTAGGGGTGTTTTCTCTGCTTCCTTTTGTGTTCATGGGACTTGTGTCAATCCCCAAACTGGAGCCATCAAGGTGGTTTGTGGTGGATTTCAGCAATGTGGACTGGGGTTTGTACTTAAACACTCTTTTCTGGAACCTCAATTACTGGGACTCTATTAGTACTCTTACAGGAGAGGTCGAAAACCCGAATAAAACTCTTCCAAAAGCTCTTTTTTATGCTCTTATCTTGGTTGTTTCTGCGTACTTTTTCCCTCTTTTAATTGGTACTGGAGCAGTTCCACTTGATCGGGAAATGTGGTCTGATGGGTATTTTTCAGAAATTGCTAAACTTTTAGGTGGTGTATGGTTGAGATCTTGGATCCAAGTAGCTTCTGCTTTATCAAACATGGGCATGTTTGTGGCAGAGATGAGCAGTGACTCTTTCCAGCTTCTAGGAATGGCTGAGCGTGGGATGCTTCCTGAGATCTTTGGCAAGAGATCTCGTCATGGAACCCCTCTTACTGGGATTATATTCTCTGCATCTGGAGTGATTTTGCTATCATGGTTGAGCTTCCAAGAGATTGTTGCCGCAGAAAACTTCTTATACTGTTTTGGAATGATAATGGAATTTATAGCATTTGTGAAATTAAGGATTGAATATCCAGCGGCACCAAGGCCTTATAAGATACCTGTTGGAACAGTTGGAGCAATTTTGATCTGCATTCCACCAACCTTGTTAATTTTAGTGGTGTTGGCACTTGCTTCTCTCAAAGTCATGGCTATTAGCAGCGTTGCTGTGATTATAGGGCTTATCATGCAGCCCTGTCTTGGCTATGCGGAGAAGAAAAGGTGGTTCAGGTTTTCTAAAAATTCTGACCTTTCATCCATCCATTGAACCATGAATGCTAGTTACAATTTTGATTTTTCCCTTCTTTTGTCTTCTTGTACTCTGCAATGTGAAAGCAATGCTAGCCTTCTTTATCCGCTCAAGTTCTGACGAGTTTTACCTTTCATCTACATTGTTTGTTTCTCATACTATACATTTAGGGATTATGGTACCTGGTATGATCTATGATCTATTAATTTATTATCATTTTGGGATTAATTTATTATTTGACACATGTCTTTCTCCGATCCAAGATTAACTTACTCGCAAAGCTTTGTCATGGGAGAAAATGACTAGGGTGTTTATTTTTATGTTTCAAAAACATTTTAGAAAAAAAAATATTTTATTTTTATTTTTTCCTTGCTTCCACATAAGTTTTTCTTGGTTTTCACATAATTAAAAATAATCATTCTCTCTGTTTCTTCAATTACGTTTTTCTTTTCTTTTTCTCCTGTATTTGAATTACGTTTTCTTTTTTTCCTCCTCCTGTATTTGCATATAGCAAGGGTAAGAAAAGCACAATGCGTAGGTGTTACAACATGATCATCATTTGTGCTGGCTCCTGAAATGGAATATTCAAAGATCTAGTGGTTGAGTGGCTCATTATTTCACCCTATAAAGTGGTTGAAAAAAAATTATTTCACTTTTATCATAATGGAATCTTGGAAGGTGTAGGCTTAGATAGCTAATGAGCTTGTTCCTTGCATTATCATCCATAGGAGAAAGATTTGCTTCTGGTAGGCGATCGCAAAAAATCATGAAAACATTTACAGACGTTGGCCCCAGAGCGCAAAATGCAGAGGCACATGTTTGATGCATTGGATTACATTCATTGAAAACACTGTCGTCTTGCTTGTGTTCTAGGTTATAGCGTGATGATAAAAAACTTGTGTAGATCTCAAGTTTGAGTCAGAACATATATTTCTTATAAAAATCTATAACAATCAGGGTTTTACTGATTCATCTGGATTCATAAAATATATTTTTCTGCAGTAGAGTTTCATAGAATAAAAAAAGAAAGTCTTGCTTGTACATCTATGTGAACTGCAACAAGCTGTCTGTTTCACCAACTCACAGTAACCAAGGAAACCCAGCACATGGCTATCATCCAAATGAGTAGCTAGGGCAACGAAAGACTCCTTGATGCAGATAATCCCATTTTACCTGTCACATTTGTCACATGTGGCTGGGGAGATTTTCTAAACTTTTGTAATCGAATATTACAACTTTTCTTGTCTTTAAAACATAGCTGTACGTTTTGGCATTTCTTGTATGATCTAACAGGCAATAAAGATTGCAAGAAATCTGAAAGCCTTCTCTCTTTCTTTCGGTATTCTCAAAAAAATAAAATTTAATCAAGCTTTTGTAGCTCCTAATCTATGGTAGAAATAATAAGCAAAGAAGAGCATAAGACAGAGAAAATGGGTGTTCTCGGAGACTCCCCAAAAGCCTCTCCAAGAAAAAAATCTACCACCCTTCAGCACCTCTTTGATTTGGAGCCCAACAACAGCCATGGCACTGAGATTTTCGGTACCAAAAGTGGCAAGCAGTCTGCCTTCAAATCTGAACACGGAGAAATCTTGTCTATTATATCTCACTGCTGCTCTATTTTTACTCTCACTGATCCTTTGGAGTGTCCCTCGGAGCAAGATCTAAAGCGATTAAAGCTTTTCCAGATCCTTTCTTTTGTGAAAAAACCCAAAAAGCCACTACCTGAAGAAATTATACGCCCTCTTGTGTCCATGCTATCGGCCAACCTTTTCAGGCCTCTCCCTCCATCTGCCAAACAAACCATCACCTGCGAATCACCTGAGGATGAAGACCTTGTTTCCACTCTCTCGCCTGCTTGGCCACACCTGCAAGTTGTTTGCGACATTCTGCTTCGACTAGTCCTCAATATTGATCCCAAAATTCTCCGTTGTTATGTTGATGAACCTTTTCTTGCCAACCTTCTCTCCCTCTTTCAGTCCGAAGACCCGAGAGAGCGCCAAAGTCTGAAGAACGTTTACCACCGGATATATTCCGGGTTCACTTTTTACAGGGCGTTCATGAGGAAATCGATGAACCATGTCTTCTTGTACTGTTTTCGAGTCAGAGAAGCACCCTGGGATTGGTGAGCTGCTTGAATATGGGGAAGCATCATCAATGGCTTTACTGTCCCGCTAAAAGAGGAGCACAAGCTGTTCTTGACGAGAGTGCTTATTCCTTTGCACAAGGGCAAGGTGATGCAAGCCTACCACCGGCAACTGGCGTGTTGTATTAAAAAAAGATTTAAAACAACCTCATTTTGAACAAAAATAACAATTAAAAAAGTCGATGAATTCATGACCAATATTTTATCTCATGTCAACCCGGTCACATTTTAATCTATATTTTTTATTGGATAAGGTTGGATCAATCCTTTCTTTATTTTTTTAGATCCCAACCAGTTTAAACCCCTAATTTACTAAGTCATGTCCACTATTTATCAAATATAAAATAAGATAAATTATTCTATCTAGTCTAATTTAGATACAACACAATAGAAAACAATTATTTATGTTCATTATTTATCAAATACAAAACAAAATAAATTATTCAGTCTAGTATAATGCACATCAGATACAACACAAAAAAAAAAATTATTTATTCAATCTAGTATTGTTATGTCCAATTTTTTTCCAGTCTAATCAAATATTGTTGAGCACACCAAATATTATCTTAGATTTTGTTTTTAAAATATATTTAGTTGGTCCCTATATCTTTAATTGATTTATATTTTAGTGCTTTTCCGACTTTGTTTTAATTTTTTATTTCTCGAGAAATGTAATTTAAATAAGAAAAATAGGAAATAGAGGGACATTTGATAAGAAAATAAGATATTTTTTAAAACAAAACTTTTAAAATAAAGGTCATCGACATGGGTTAAGGGATTAATTAATAATTGCCAACACTACAGGGACTAATATATTAATATTTATAAAGTATAATGACTAAGTTGTTATCAACTAATCTAAAGTGCAAATTAATAGCTTCTTGTTCACCCTCCCTCCATTCTGCTCTCGGGGTTTGAAGTGCCATGGACAAGGCAGCTTCTGGGTAAATCCTTATTTTATTCAACGCTGTAAGCTTCAATCGACCGGTAATGACCCAACTTGTTCTGGGTTTCGATTATTATCTTATAATTCAATGTTACATACAACGTTTTAACTGTTATTCTGTGGTTTTGACTTGTTCTAGGTTTCGGTTATTATCTGGCAATTCGATGTTACATACAACGTTTTATCTGTTAGAATGTGATTTTAATTACCTCACTTTGTCTCTGTCTGAAAGAATGCCTCCGTATCGTAGCCCCTAATATAAAACTTTGCTGATATTGTAAAATAGTTGGAGTTATTGCATAGAAAACGAATCAAATTTTGCTTCTTTAGAGCACGAATGAGCTAACTTTAGCTAAATAGGAAATATATTGGCTACCAATTTCAGTCTTTGATGATAATCTTCGGGTTTTGTGTATATTTTGGTACAAATTCGTCTCTAAGTAAACCTTTTGAAGATTTAGTAAACTGGCATTCTTTCAACTAGTTCTCAACTGTAATTGCTTCTGTGTTATTATGCTTGGCTTTAAGTTTCTTGTAATTGATTGGAAAATATGGACTTTCTCTCTCTCTTATGTTTAACAGGTTAAAGATTGATAAAGGAATCAATACCAGGATACTGATGGCCATTGTTACCGGTTTTCCAAAACAATTTTCAGGTGTGTTTCTTTCTCGTTTTGTATTAGTATTTCTTGACTATCTATTTTTTTTTGGTTTATGTAACTTGTTTCTCTTTAGTGCAGGTTTGATTTGTCCTCATAACTATAAACTATCATTTGGGATTCAGAGATGTAATGAAGTCAAGTTTAGTGATTATGGTGCCGTTCGTCTAGAATGTAGAAGGGTGATTCTACTTTTTGCTTGCTTTTGATAGTTGCTTTTTCGTATACAAGTAAATTTAATATCCGATTGCATGAAGATGCTTGCCGTTGATTGTTGTAATTTGATCTTGTAGAATCCCAGAGGAGGATTTCGATATGTTCCTGCCAAGCTGTCTTGCGATAAGCATGTTTTGTATGCAGGAAGAGGTCCTTACCAATTGAGCCATGAAGATGACTTGCCCCAAAAGCCTTTTTGGCTAAGTTTCATTGAGGAAGCCATCTGGTATTTTAACTCACTTATTTTTATTCCACTTTTGGTCTTTACCATATTGATTCCGTTATAGGCCTCTTATAGTTTCTTGCTTCATTTAGTGGAATTACAAAAGATGCTGTGTATTTTGATATGAAAGAAGGATGCGGCGAGCATTCCCAAAGTGAATGATGTTTAATCTTCCTTTCAGGGCTTGGAAAGCATTGTTTGTATTTCTGGTTGAGCAACCTAGTCAGCTGAAGTACATAGAGTGGCCAGGTTTCCAGAGCACGGTATGTTCCAGTAGCATAATATTTATCTCATTTCAAAGAGGTGGAATCAAAAGTAGCATGGAACAAAGTCGATTTATATTACCAAAATAGATATTACCAACATGGTTAATCTGCAGTATTTTTGGATCGGGGTGATCATTCGTCTCCTGTATAATTCTAGTCAAAGTTTGGATATTAAAAGCCATTTCTATTAAAAGATTCTCAGGTTTTTCCATTGGTCTTGTGCAGCTGAGAACTGCAATGCTCACTCTTGTTCTTGTTGCGCTGCTGATTGTGGCCCTATCTTCAGTGGACTCTGTTCTATGCTATGTGCTAGCTTTGCTTCTTAGGAGAACCCCTTGATAGAGGATTGAACTCCAAAAAAGCGTGCTTTCACCCCTGGCCAAGCTCCATTTTGGGAGATGCTTGTTAGTCTGTTTCCTGCCGAGATGAGATAGAAAACTCTTTTCCTGATGATGTTTTGAGCTACTCGAGAAACATCTTACGAGAGAAAATAGCAGAGCAACTGAGTGGCGGGAAGAAAACTTTAATTCCCCTCTTTTTTGTTTGGGCGGATAGTTCATATTATTTCATTCATATAAATTGCAGCTAGCATTTGCTTTTGAAGCCATCAATTAAAGAGTGTGATGATGAAGCTGAAAATGTTTTCTTTAGCTAAAAAATCATCAAATTCCCATTTTAGATATTTATTTATTGTTTTTATGAGGATGTTAAAATTATAGAAAAACAAAAAAAAAGTGTTTTTCAATAACTTTAACATCCTCATAAAAAACCCATCAAACATCTTCATATTTAAATCATTTAAACATCTCTAAAGGAATTAATTAAATATTTTTTTCCAACAAAAAACACTACTACCTGCCGAGACAAGCATTGATACCCTACAAAGTTGCCCGACCTGAACTGCACCAACCTCAGCAGTTCTACGTTTTCTTCCCCTCTATGAAACGCAACTTTAGTAGAGTTAATGACTTCTGGCATGACTAGAAAGAATTGAAAGTGAACATTAAAGTACCGCCCATGGCAAGTTCACTACCCTGCAAGTTGCAAAGCGGAACCCATAGAGAAAAAGAGAGAAACCATATTATATGATCAAGGTAATTAATAATTTCTGATTTAATAGCAAACTAGGTGTTGTTACAAACAAATTTCAGAAACATGATACATAACCGTCCACACAAATCAAATCTCAACTCTCTCAATGAAACAGGAATCACTAAATCCATTGTCCTATTTTTCGTTACAAGCCTTGAAGAAGATTGTGACACGGGAAACTTCCAAGAATTTGAACAATGTCAAAAGCCCTTGTGCAAGAAAAAAAAGGTGTGGAAATAAAATAGAAACTTTATCCCATTGAAACTGAAAAACACTATTTAAAAACTTGGAAAATTGCACCACTTTACACCACTCCCGACCAATCTGTTCAAGGTTTTGAAGAGGTGCAGCTTCAAGGTGCAAGGAAATATGGCAACACCAAAGCTTTGTCTGAAAAAAAACAATCATGACAACATCCTGGTCCGTGCCTCTTAAGACCTCACAGCTCAATAAATATAGGGAAATGCACAATGGTTATCATGGGTGATGCGGGCGAACTGCTCAGAAGAACCCACGAGCAGAAGACAAGTTCCAGCAGAAAAAAATCACATCAGCATCAAACTTGATATTTTAACAGCTTCTCCTTCACTGGGGGCTCCAAAGCAGACATGCACTGGTCCCATGCTCCATTCCTGAGCATCTGTAATCACATGCATTGTCAGACAAAGAATATATGAACCTATATTGCCAATAATTATTCTTATGCTAGGAAATAAAACGACAATATAGATGAAGATCCTGAAAGGAAAACTAAAATAGGGCATGGGAAGAAGATTGTAGGGGGGTTTTCACTTCTGTTTTGCCTGCAAAAACTTGAAGGGTTCAATTCCTTGTTTGCAGAAAAATCAGTCTGAAAAGGGATTTTTTTTTTGTAAATATTTTATTAAAAAATCATAGTGTGCTCTGGACTATACCACAATACCAAGGCTTATCAAAATCAGTTTCAAAATACTTGAGTTCCTTGACATTGAAATGTGGCCAGAATTTATTAGGTAAACTTTATCAAACAAGTGATATGTATTTCTGACCTGTTTATAACCATGCAACACCTGGCAAACTTCATTGTGTAGCTCTGGACTTCTTATTTCCTACACAAATAAGTTTCCAAACAATAAGGTATTCAATCATTTCACAAAATATAATTTGTGAAATACAAGCAGCAACACCATCATTACATGCCAGCTTGCGATCGCTTTACACATGAAAACAAGCGAACTTAGGGCCCCAGAAGGATTTATTCTGACCTGAAATGTATAAAACACCCAAACATAAGTTTTAACTATGGATCCAATTCTACTGAAAAAAACATTCTGAGCAACTGCATACCATTGCACATAGACCTCGGAAGGCATCCTCCTTCTCAATATCATCATGTATCCTACCATAAGTTAATTTGTAAGTAAGTGATTGCATGAAAAGTTTCATGAACAGAGGTGAAGATGGACTACTACTAACATTGACAAAGCAATGCACCATGATTGCATGAAATGCTCCATATGTGGTGATACAAGCTCAGGACAAACCCATGCGAGTCTCCCAAGTGTGATTGCACTATTTTCTGTGAGTGACTTGTTGTTCAGTTCCTGCTCAGCACCAGAAATCATATGATAAATATCACAAAGCCACACCCACACCCACACAATAATAACATGAAGACCATCACCTCTGAATGTTGAAGGATTGGAACCAAGCATGACATGACAGTCATAACAATAGGAGAAATTTCTTGACGAACCTAACATTGTAAGAATCACAAAATCAAAAGTTGCGTTACCATTGATAAAAATATGAAACCACAAGAGAAGAGCTGAACAGAAAGTCTCGTTGTGCATGGAAGTGCATTTCATGTCCATAGGTTCATCCAATATTTTCTGTCCATTTCCCAACTGAAGTTTTCCAAGTTGTCATGCGCAGAGGAAAGAGAGATGAAACAGAAAAATGTTTACAAAAATACTGGAATTCCCAGCCGCCACCATCAGCAAATGAAAATGGGATCACATTGCAACAATATGGAAACTTTTGAACCCAGTTAGGAAAACAAAAATTCTAGTGTTAAAACATACTTCACTCTTACATTATACTATATATTAAGTCAACTATACACAGCCACCCACTGACCTTAACCGCTAATTCTCCAATAGCCCAACATGCGTTATTTGCTACTGAAATGGTTTCCTTCAGTTTAGGAGTGTTCTGCAGGAAGCATTTTTTGGTTATACAAATATGCTGCTGGACAAATATAATGCTCACAAAATCATGACATGAGATTCACTAACCAGTTGTTTGACTGCAACATCAAGAAATTCAGGCAATCGGGGGTGCAAATGAACAGTACATACCTAGACCAAAATCACCATAAGGCATTGATATTTACCAAATGTAACATAATAATGAAAAAAAAAAAAAGCATTAGCCAATCACTAATCTTGTGGCCCAGGGTTAACTAGCCGCCTTTTCTTTAAGCAGTCACAAGAGTAAACTTCCCACCTCTGAATATTTGGGAGTGGGATGAAAAGTTAGATTCAGTCAGCAGGAGGATGCAGTTCCAACTTACTCTTGCAAGGTCCCCAAGGAGTGCAAAAGCACTTTGTCCAATATCATAAGCATCATCCATGCAACATTGCAGAAGGAGGTCCCTCAAATTACTTTGTGAAACCTGCAGGTGGAACTTCATAAGATTACTAACAAGCAAGACATATTTGCAACAAATTGCGGTGATTATATAGAGTCAAATGCACACAACGCCATGGTTTGCATGTAAATGTACAGTGCACTCCATCAATGCTACATCCAGTATGAATATGCAAATCATTAAACCTTACACAAATACTGCTTTCTTTCCAAAGTAAGGTGGCAAAATTGCATTCTAAAGCAGAAGCAAACAAAGCAGCAAAGCTTTATGTTCATTGAACACCATAATTCTTTGCATTGATCCATGGCATAGTATGAATGGAAGTAACAGAAAATTGCTTTGTACTTTTTTTTGGCAGATGAACCAACTTCTTACATGGGAGAACAAAATGAGCAATTTCACAATGGAAGAAAAGATTTAGAAGAGAAGTACCAAACTTTCTATCCCGCTACCAAGACCCTCGGCAAGTCCAGAGAGAAGATCTAGAGAGCACACGATGAATTCTTTATCATATGGAAACCCAGCTGCGACAGGATCGGCCTGTAATAAAAATTGACTGAATCTCTAAAAAAAAAATGATCCGGTAAAAAGAACCACCAAAACAGATTGTAATGTAGGTGATTAGAGGTAAGGAAATACCAACAGGGCAAGCCACTCAGCCACAAAGGAATATTATTTCTTATTAGAATAAAATCATGGAGGCATAAGTTGAGCAATCAAATTTTTTATTTGCATTTGTTGGGCAACAAAAGAAAGTAGCAGACGTCATAATTCAGCATGCTGGCCTATATAGCACACCATGTGCACCCTTGACCTCTTGAGAATGAGGAGCCAAAGCTCATTAGTTCTCCCACCACTGCTAAAATGGTCGATAAGAAAATAGACAGTGAAATTTGAGGCATAATTAAAAGTTGAAACTAAAAAACATAGTTGGAAGTGCATACGCTGTTAAACAGGAGAGACCAGTACTCAATGGCATAAAGTACAATCAGAAATAAAAACCACTCAAAAGCAGAAACACATGACCACTGAGTGTAAAACAAATCATCACTTCTGGATAATAAACACTGTATAAAAGAATATGTTCAAACCTTTGCTAACTGTTGGCTATGGATTATGGCTATGCACCTCTGAAAGACAGGTTCGGCAAATTGGGAGAATCCTGCACCCAATGCCTGAAAGAAACAAAAAAATGTGCATCTTTAATCTCACTATAGCCTGAGAGATGTATCTTTAAAATATGCCTTAAATCGATGAGTAATTATATTTTAGGATGGGAGATTATCAACTTTAATAAAAAATTAAAACATGCCCATATTTCCATGAATCTAAAAGCACCACTACAAGGACGCATCTCTACATAATATTGACATCATGTGAACAGCAGGGACATGGATAAAGGCCAAAAATTAAAATTAATCACACCTGTGCTATGGATGTAAAGCACTCCAGCAGGGGAAAGAGATCTTTGTCTGAGTTTGAAAGCTGCTGCCACTTTGCAATTAATGGTGGCATCAAAATTTCAAGATAAGAAGGCTGCAAATTACCAAGATAGTCAATTAATTCAAATTGCTAGTAAAACTGTCAACTGTATGCATCATTTGAAGGGAGACAGGAGAGGAAATTAAGGGAACAAGCATGGGGGGGCAGTCAAATGATGTTGAAACCTGATTCAGTTCTGCTCCAACAGCATCTGCTAGAGTTCCAATAGCATCATATACAATTCTAAGATTCCGTCTCTGGATCAAATAACACATGTAAATGAAAGAGTCTAATGGTCACCATAAGCTGTTTATGAACTTGACAACAAAATTACATCAAATCATTTTAACATTAGAAAAGTTAAGTGTCAAAAAGGAACCTGATATTTCCCCAAAGCACACATAAGGTGCTGTAAAATAATTTCTAAACGTGGTGTCAACTCTTCAGCAGCCTCCTGTAAAAGCAAATAAAGCATTCATATCCATGTGAGAAATTGAAAACATACGAAACAATTAAAATGAAACTGTTGGAAGGACCTCTTCTACTGTTGCAAGAGCTGAGCAAGCAGCCTCTTGCACACGCTTATTAGAATCCAATATTCTTCGAAGAAGACCCATAAGAACTTTGTCAAATTGTTCGTAGCCTTTCTGGTGGCCACTTTCCTGGATAGATAAGAGAAGAATCTTCAAGTGAATAATCCAGAATAAAAAAGTGAAAACTGAAGGTAATGCAGCACCAATGAATCATGCGACCTTATAGCAAGGCAAATAAATTTAGTGAATAGCCAGGAAGCAAACACACTTGCTTTGAAGAAAAAAAGTTGATTTAACAAAAATGGACCATACCTGAACAATGTATTTGCTGAATCGCGAAATCGTCCAACAGGAAATGCTCCGTATGAGGGGAAACTTATCATCTAATAGAGGAATAAGAAAACCCACCATCTGCATGCAGAAAATACTTAAATTTCTTGCACTAATTCAACATTATGAAAAACTAAATTAGCGAAATAGCATTCTAGTGTTGAGGGAAAAGGATGGTGATGTAAAATCACTTAACAAGGAGGATTAAGGGATAACACACAGAAGACACAAGCATTAGAATCAAGAATACAGGAACTGCAAAATCTTAAGGCCATTTCTTGTAAATAAAATCACTGGGAGAAAGAGACGGGTGGCTCCAAGCCAAGTTCATGGATTAGAACAGGAGAAGAAATGATGAAAAATAATAATAATCAAGCTATACATTAACTGCAAAAGGCACCACAAAGCCATTTCCCACCAAATATGTAATTTCCCTAAAGATTCAAATTTGATCTCTAATGTCAGATTCTTAACACCTTCAAAAGTGTACCATTTCTCTCTTTTCATTCTAAACTATTTATGAGAAATACTTCATTAATTTCCGAGAAAACATAAGGTCATAGCTGCATCCATTATATTTGACACCCATGTCATCTGCTTTAAGACTTCATAAATTATTACCTGAGATAAATTAGGATGAAGACCATTTATGCAACCCTCAGCAACAGCACCAAGAGCCAAAACAGCTGCTTCTCTGTCTTTCCAGGATTCATCACCGCTAGCAGACAGCTTTGCCTGTGGATATTTTTGCGTAACTATTCAATACATGAGGATATAAATATAAGATTATAGCTCTACATAATGAGATCTATAGAGATTGCATAACAATTATGATTGAATGAAATTGCTTGCTCATAACAGGATTCATGGTTTCTTTTCCAGTTCTTTAGGCGGCAAGATCTACCCTCTCCTCAATATGTATGGATGGGGGGCTAAATGACCAATTGGTATAGCTACATTTATAGTATTAAAACTGTCACTATGCTCACAAATTCTCTAGAGATAACAAGCCAATGACCAACTGCAACCACAAAATCCATTAACTAATTTCCCAAATAAATACGTGTCATTAAACTTATAAACATAAACATGCATGTTGGCTTGGTGCCTTAGTTCTTTAACAATGTGTATCCAAACTTGCACAATCCAAGTCAACAGCTCAATTCAGGAAATATTTGATCTTCTGATCAACAATGAAGACTATATGTTTCAACAGCTACTTCTGACCAATAACAAGGGAAAGATGAGGAGCAAATAAAGGCAATAGCACTTGGAGGAAAAAATCTCTACTAATGCACAATGGAGATAAAAGTAAAACACATAAACTATGCTTCCAATGAGATTAATGCATCCAACACCAAATAAGTTAACTACCTGAACAACAGGCATCAACGTTGGAAGAATCTCGTCTCCAAACACATTTGAGAGAATATCAAGAGCTGCTGCACTGCATTTTCTCAAATTCCACACATTCACTATGTCATCATCCTGCAATCACACCAAATTATTGATTAGAAGAATTCCATCAATTACCTTGTCTTTCTACATCAAAAGTGCCACAAATTTCAAAATGTTTACCAAATCATAAGCTAAAGAAACAAAATAAATAAAGATGTTAAGAATTTTGGCAGCTTACATCATCTTCTGCACTATCTGATCCATGAAATCGTGATGTATGAAACCGAGGTTTCAGATCCTGCAGTGCAGAAATTATACCAAAAGAAAATAAATACATAGTTTCAAATGCAGTACTTCAAGCATGAAGTCTGTAAAGAAATATAACAATCCAGAATACCCTGGAATTGAAACACAAAAACAAACAGATTGAACCTGATCACGGTCTGGGAGAGACTCATCTTCCTGAAACAATGAATTGATGCCATGTAAATAATGAGTTATAACAAATGCTATTCAGAATCACCTAAAAACACAAACAACCCAAAAGATAAAGAGTTACCTCAGCCTCAGCGAGTGACTCGTCATCATCAGCATAAGCCATATTTGACAGCAAAACCTAAAATAGTTTGGCTAGAGGTTTGAAAAAAAGTTGCAAGTGGCTCTGAATTTAGTAGGAAATAAAGAAACAAAAACATAAAGGGCTTATGCAGTACTGGAATCAGACGTGGCAAGAATTCTCTTAAGTTCTCAGGCGGTAACTGAGCATCACAGTATGCAGACCTGCCAATTATAACTGATATTAAGAAGGATGCGTAATTGGAAATATAAAAAGTTGTAAGAACTGAGAAGGCATGTAAACATTCAACAGCAGATAAGTTCACATAGGTTGTGTTTGCCAGGTTAAAGAGAATAAAATATTTAACATGTTAACCATGCTTAAAACAGTTTGAAAGAGGGGATGAAATGGCTTCCAAAATTTAAATTTAACACCAAATGAAGACTAATTATCAACCTAGAGAGGAGACCTAAACACTAACTTTACAGCACTGTCACCAGAACATCAATGCCACCATCACCCAAGCAAGCTACTGAGATCAGCACCATCATGTTTCACTGATGCCATTACTAATTCACTGCACTACCACCCTGAACACTACCACATACATTTTCACCTTTAAATTTCTTAAAAGATTTCACATAATCAGTTGCCCTCAACATTTATTCTTACTGACTTCTATTCATGCAAATCATTAGACTACAAATTCCAAGACAGATATAAACTCAAAGTTTCATTTCTTTATTTATCTAAGAGTTACTACTGAGAGCGGCAAGAAGAAAACGTTTTTTGCAATCCCAATAAACAACACCACTTGATCTTCTGTTTTGGAATGTCAACTGAGAATCTGGAATGAAAACCTGTAAATTCAAAACATCAACCTAGAACTAGAAAAGAAATAGATTAGGAGGCCAATACACATCCTATCACAAATATAATGGGATCAACTTCAAGTTACCATGATGTGTATAACCAATTCCCCGACCCAAGATGTCAATGCTACAAAATTATCAAATATGCTGTTCATGGAGTGGAGGTTTACCAGAATTCACAGGCTTCAAGAGCTACTTCATCATCGCCATCCTTGTTGACTTGCAAGATATATTCACCTACACTCCTCAAATGTGGCTAAAAATAGCAAAAAAGTCACATCAATGAAAAAAAGTTAAAGCAGGGTGGGAGAATAAAACTATGGCAAGATAAGGCAATTGTAGATCATAAAACATAGATGTCAGTAGTGCACAAGGGCAAGTAAAAAACAGCTAAGAGACTAAAAACTGGGGTAAGATACAGTACAAGTCCAATCAGAAGAGCACGCACGAGATTTAATTAACAAGATACCCACCTCCAAGAAAGATGGTTGGATCTCAATTAGCTGTACAAAAGCTGCACAAACCTGTTTGACACAGTTAAAAGATACATGGATCAGTGCAGCCAAATTTGTGAAACAGAAAAGCTATATTCTGAATAATTACTGAAGATTATATTTCAATTCTTTTTGCTGTGCTGGGAACCGAAACATAATATGATAAATGAATCCCAACAATAAGTACAATTAAAAACCCATATTTTATAGTCAGATTACAGCAAACAATAAAAGAAAACCAGAAGCAGATAAATTACTATTTTTTATGCAAGTTAGACCCAATTGTGATAAGGCAATGAGAAAGTATTCACCAATTTTCGCACTTCTGCAGCCTGGTCATTAGCAAGAGCAAACAAACTTTGAAGGTACTGATTCATGGATTCATATAGAGCCTGCAAGAAATTAACATATGTATTTACCAATTGTCTCCTCGTATCGCAATAGCATCTAGCAGTGACTGGGAAACAAGATGAAAGCAACAAAGTGAACTCACAGCAGGCATTAACATAATGTATTGATTTACAGAACCCAATGCCAGCTTTCTCAGTGAAGTATGGGGTGACTGGAAAAACTGTTCATAGCAAAACCAGGTTAAGACAATTAGCTTAGTGGAGATTGTAAAACAAGAAGAACCTCCATAATGATCTCAGAGTTCTGAGTAAACACCCATCTAACCTGAAATAATCGAGGGAGAAAAATCTTGATAGGTCGATCGGACAACCCAGGCACATCCGTATCCAAAACTTGCGGAATATCCTCACAAATCTACACCATCAAAGCATCACCTTTATACATTAGTTATCACCACTCGGTGAGAATACACACACTCTAATTCATATCTTCCACACAAAAACCACGCCAGGTAAATTGTCACAAGCCTTTCCTCTTGTCCACATTCATCAATATCACACACAGGTGAACAAATACTTAATCTATTGACTTACATAAAACCCTAATTTGATCAATGAAGTAATCAACAGTACCTTGGACAGAGCATCCATAGCGCCTTCCATGTGATTAAGATCATTGCTATCGAGACAAGTAATGACAGCTTGCAACAACTCCGGCCATCCCGAAATCCCTCCTAGTTGAACAATAACACTAATAATCGTCCCTGCCGTCGACCTTAAATGCCTATCCGCTGCTCCTAAACACGGCAACAACTCCGATTTTATATATTGTTGATTGGCAGGGGTCATAGTTTTATACGCATTTCTTAGGTTATTTTTCAACAATAAACCTGCCGCCTGCCTAATCTCCACCGATTTCCCCTAAAAATTAAATAACAATAATTAAATTAAAAAAATTTCGACAATCGGGTGCAAAATTGATGAGAAAACCGGTTACCTCGGCTCGGGAAAGAATGAAAGCCAAGTAATTATTAAAATCGGGGAATTGAGAGAAGTGTTGAAGCTGTTGCCAAATCTGAGACTTATCGGCGGTTGAAGTTGGTGAAATTTGATGCTCTAATAATCCACAGATCTCCCTGAACCCTTCTTCCTGTGGCTGCCACGCCGCCGCCGGTGGTGCCTCCATTAATCCAATTCCTGAACGAGATTTTAGGAAGAAGGGAATGGAGGAGTCCTCTTCTCTCTTCCTGTGTGGATTCTTCCAGGGAAATACGGTCGCCGCTTCCAAGTAGTCAGTCTACTTCTACTGTGAAAGGGAGAGTAGGAGAGAGTTCTGCTTTGGGGTGGGGTTTTTTTGCGATAGGGTACACGGCAGAGTTATGCGTGGGCACTCGCTACCGATGGGTTAATGATTGGATCGGATTGTTAAAGAAAGGGGAATATTTTGAATTGTTTCACTTAATCGGTGTGATTGATGGCTGCTAAAAAAACTGTGTTTTTTTTAAATAATAAAATTTTAATTTTTATACAAACATATAAAAATATTAAAAATAATTCTTTTCTTAAAAAAAAAAAACTCAAAGTCATTGCTATTATTTTTATATTTAGTTTAATAAAATAACTCCATATTTTTTAATAGTTACAAGTCAAGTCAATTTGACTTTAGTTATGATTATAAATGTATGAATGAGTTATAAGAAGTTTCTTTTGTTAATTGGATCAAAAGTATAGTTTGAATAGGAATTTGAAATTAAATTTTATTACCGGTTGAATTTTAAATTATAATCAAGTTGAAAGAAATAAAGTTGGATTATATTGGATGGGATAAATATTATATGAAAACAATTAATATGATAAATATGCTGAGACAAGAGGGGGTTGCATGAGTTGTACAACAACAACAACAAGTCTTGTCATTATTTTAGTATTGTCACAAGTAATTATACTTTCATTGTGTACACATTGTTTTTGTAAAGTTATTATTGATATGATTAGGACTAGTGATTGGTAATGAGAAAAAAAATGGTTAAATATGACTGGTTTGATCTGCACAACAGGTCTCAAGTTTGAATCAAAACATGTATTTTTTATAAAAAAATATGAATGTCTAAGTAATCGATATAAAAATTGGTTAGACGCAATGGGTTGAGGAATGCATTATTTGGAATGGGACTAACGCCCACTAGTAACTAGAGGAACTAGTCATCCAGTAATAGAATTGATGCTTGAAAATGGGCATGAGAAACAAATTAATGTCATTAAATCGATAACAACCAGAACATGAAATTTATCGTGATTGTTTGATAAAAATCATGAGGATATGATTGATTAAAAATAATGAATTATGATTAAAATGTATCTTTAATTGTTTTAACAATGACACAATTTATGATATAGTTCTATTTACAACGCATGATAAATTAATTTTAGGTACTTTGTAGTCACATGTAGAATGATAGTCATTTAGGATTTCTTTTGTTAAATGAATGGACATGTAATTTAGTAATTCTTGTGTAATCTTGATGTATGATATGTAACCAATACTATGTTTTTTAGATGTCATAATATGTTTTGTTAACTCTCACTAAATTACTGTGTGTTCATGAATTCTCTTAAACATATATGGTTTATGCACAACAATTACTTGGCTTGTTCTGTTAGTTTATTTACTGAACTATGAATATTTGGTGAGTTTCAATGACAAAATTATTTGTTATTACATGGTTATTACCAAGTGCTTTTTTGATCCGACTCTCGGATCATCATAAGAATGCTCGATAACGGTCCAAAGTGCTCTTCTCCTTTTTATTCAATATTAAAATCTCAAGGGTAATGCATAGCTTTTCCTTCATTGATGTTCTTTAGTGCAATTGTGCATGCTTCTAATTCTACTTATTATTAGATGATGAAACATTTGAATGCTCTTTGATTTAGGAGTTTTATTCATGATAATAACATGTTTAAGGACTTGTTTTTTTGCATCTATACTCACAAAATATTATGGATTTATTGTTCATTTTTTAATAATTTATTTTGGTTTTTTAAATATTAAATTAGGCGGTTTGATCATAATTGAAGGTCAATTAATTTTGCTTTTTTAGGCAAAAAAGAAATTGGAAGAATAGAGATCAAAATAAAAAGACATCAGTCATTGATGGTGTGCCGAGATTTTCATGAAAAATACATTTAGGTATTCAATTTTTAAAAATAATGTAATCTATACGTTTAGGTCTATTTGAATTTTAAAAAATTATATATGAGAACGAGTCAAAGAGATAATGTTAATGTTATCCATTGAAGATAGAAATCTGCGTAGATGTATAGAAGAAAATAGAAAGGCTAGAAGAAGAAGCCATTGAAGAAACCAATTGTTCTTATACCAAATTTGTTGGGAATAATAGCAAAAATACAAAAAAAAAATGAAATGAAAGAGATGTAATCAATAGTAGCAGAAATACCAAATTTATTTTTATTTTTTGTTGTTTGATTTTTCTTATAAGATACAAATAAGAGAAAAATCTATATAGCAAGTGCTGAATTAATAAAGTTTATGAATTCCATAATCTAAAGAAGATCAAGAGAATAAAAACCATAAAAGTTAATAATAAAAGACATTAAATATTACAAATTACATTTAACAAGATGGTCTCTCATCTGGAATGGAAGAGGGAGCAAGCTGCTTCGTATCCTGATGAGATGGAAAGGGAAGGAATCAGAGGATTACAAGGGAGTTTCACAGGCAGGCAGTGAAAAGATGTGGGTTTTGGGAAAATAAACGAAAAGGTGCAGCAATCCAAATTGTAGCGAAACAGACAGCAGATCTTGTCTTCAGGTTAACATGCAAGCAAAAACAGGGAACACGATGCCATTGTTTCATGAATATACTTGTATTTGAGAAGCCTTTGCAGCTGCAGTCCTCGGACAGACAAATGGTATGTTAGAGAATGCAAGAGAGAGTGTGGTTGGGGTAGTTTTTTAAAATGTTTTTGACATCAACCTGTTAAAATGATCTAAAATTATATAAAAAAACTTAATTTAAAATAAAAAATAAAAAAATTATTTCTTTTTAATATTTTTAAAACACATTAACGGTTGGCTTGTATGGACTCAATTCCTATCTTGCATGAAATTCTACCTTGAAAAATGTGTGCTCTTGCCAATTGGCTTAGTTGTGAATTAACTTGTGGAAAATATTTTACCTTTTTATTGTTTTTCATAAAATATTTAAAAATTAATCGATGTAGTACTTTATAATTAGTTAATTTATAAAAAAACATTTTCTTTATCATTTTATCATCACCATATATTATTACTATTCTATCATCAATCTGTTTTTTATATTATAATTATTTTATCACTTAGAAAGCATATATTAATACGAAAAATATATTTCCGTAAAGAATACGTCTCTTAATTAAAAAAAAACATGCATGGCCTACCAGTTTATCAATTGAGATGGTCAGAATTTGATGGAGCAATCCAGACCGACCATAAATCTTGACTAATCTGAGCCATCTAGCACCATTGGATCAGGTGGGTACCACCTGAACCATAGGCCCAAACTCCAAGGATGGAGAAAAATAGGTCCAAGTCATAATGTTTAGGCCATCTGTCACTACAAATCAAGAAGCCCAGCCCATTGCAGCTACAAGGAGCTTTATACAAGAAAAAGAAAGGAAAAAGACGAAACATTTAACTTCCCAGATCTGCCAGTCATTGTAATTTACCTGTAATCTTTTTATTAATTTCAAGATTTTTATCAAGGTTTTGGAACTCATTTTCTTGAAGAAAGAGGGATCAATTCAGTGAATATTAATAATAATCTTATGGAGAGTGATGTGCAACGGCCCGTTTCTTTACTGTTGAACCGAAGAGGTGGAGACTACCGTAGCGACTTCAATAATAATCAAACACCATCAAATAATTCTAAAGGTAATCATTATTTAATCACATGGGTTTGTGTTTTTTGTGATTTTGGCAGTAATGGGCAGGTGGGTTTTGTGTTTTTGTTTCAGTCAAGTCTGATGGTGCTGTTATGGTGAAACAGATGTTGAAGGTGGTGGAGGTTCTTTTAGTTCTGGGAAGTGGCCGAGTGATTATCCTATGAAGATAATTTGGAAAAGAGGATTTGTTCGGTTGGTTCTTGTCGCCGGCATTCTTTGGATGTTACTCATTCTTGCTGTCTTATCATTTCATGTTTGGTCTTGCCAGTCTTCTTCTGTATTCTTTTCGGGTAAATGTTTTACCAACATTTTTAAATCCTGCTACTCATTTGTTTGTGAATTTACCTTTTGTGATTCGGGCGCTTGGATGAGGTTGGTGATAAGGTGACTTGTTTTTTCTTGGATTCTAACAATCTGGTAAACTCAAGAAATTGGTGTGGATGCAAAGTTTCTCATTTCAGGAGTGGCATCTTGTTCAAGGATGGCATGGGATATCTGTGCCGTTTCTGCTAACTGTTTGTGATGATGCAATCCTGGTATTTTCGTTATACAAATTCGTGTTATGTGATTTGATATGATGGTTGTTTGGCATGCAGTTATCTGTAATAAAGAAAGCAAGGTATATAACTTTTTAAACACGTGGGGATTTGTGCCGGAGCAACATCGTAAGAATTATAGTAACATCTGTTCCTTGAAGTTTTGATCGCTTTGTGGTTGTTATAATTTATACTACTCGTCTCTGAATCTTTAGGTTGTCCGATCCCTGTCGTCGGTAGCCCTGAAAGAATAGTTATTCCCGAGGGAAGAACTCATGACCAACTTGTTAAAAACATTTCCTATGTTATGGAGGATGAGCCTTTGAAGGATGGGTCTCAGTCATCCCAATTATTTGGAGGACATCAAAGCTGGAAACAAAGAGAGAAGAGTTTTAATTTAAGTTCTTCCATGAAGGTACATTCATAAACACTCACTGTTAAGTCTTTTTTTTGTTAGTTTAGTAGCAAATCAATCTTCGAGGTCATTTATGTCTATTAAATGATGATGGAGGGAATTGGATGTTTTTGGATTTTATGTGTATCACCTTTTCACAATTAGTGGAAGTCTGGAAGTTGAAATTTTCTGTGAATTATAGCTGTCCTTCAGTGAATATAATCTTGTTTCTTATTTTTAAATGTGCGATCTGCGTTTCAGGTGCATTGTGGATTTATGCATAATGGTGGTGCAGACATGGATCTTTTAGATATTGAATATGTAAAGAACTGTAGGTTTGTGGTTGCATCTGGGATTTTCGATGGATATGATGTACCTCACCAGCCTTCAAATATAAGCGACCGTTCTAAGAAACTCTTTTGTTTTCTCATGGTGGTGGATGAGATCTCTCTTGATTTCATAAAGGAAAACGTTACTGTCAGGGAGGACCATAACAGGGGACAATGGGTTGGTATCTGGCGTCTTATTCTACTGAAGCATTCACCTTATGATGAGCCTAGGAGGAATGGGAAAGTTCCCAAGATCTTAACCCACAGATTATTTCCTCAAGCACAGTACAGCATCTGGATTGATGGTAAAATGGAGTTGCTTGTTGATCCATTACAAATTCTAGAAAGGTACTTCCCTGCATAGTTAATTAACAGGGCATGCGTTTTAGTCCTGTCATTTTAATCGCAATGGTGGAGATGAAAAGTAAATGAACTTAAAACTTGAAGGCTAGCCTTTCTTTTGCTATATTGCTATCATTCAACATGAGTGAAATATATGTTGTCTGTTAAATAACCCTTAAGATAAACTCTTGCTGACGAGGGTTGTGGGTGTGACTATGATCCCTTTGTCTCTCCACTATCATTGCTACACACGCCCATGCACGCGCACAAGCACATGTTTTTGCCCGTGAATATAGAAGGAATCAGTAACAGGCAATTTGAATGGCCTTTGATCTGCAGATACTTATGGCGTGGGAAGAATACGTTTGCCATTGCTCAGCACAAACATCATCGTAGCATATATGAGGAGGCTGATGCAAATAAGCGGAGGAAACGTTATGCCCGACCCCTCATCGATCTCCATATGAAAATATATTATTATGAGGGAATGGAGCCCTGGAGTCCAAAGAAAAGTAGTGTTAGCGGTAAGAAGAGAAACCACAACTTCCTCAATCCTTTATTTTGTTGCATCCTTAAGTTTTCTGGGGTGAAATTTGCTCACATGATTGCTAGTTGACTTGAAAGTTATCACATTTTACACAGGAGCATAGCGACTTACATCATTTTTTTCCTGTCTATTTACTGATGTCGGTAAATGCAGATGTGCCAGAGGGAGCTATTATAATTCGGGAACATACAGCAATGAGTAACCTGTTTAGCTGCTTGTGGTTTAACGAGGTCAATCTCTTCACACCAAGAGACCAGCTGAGTTTTGGCTATGTTGTGTACAGATTAGGAGGTGCGTTCAGGTTCTTTATGTTTCCAAATTGTGAGTACAACTCGCTGTTTGTGTTGCATCCACACACCCGAGAGCATTCATCCAAAGTAGAGTGGGTAAAAAGTTTAAGCGAATTCAAGGGGAACGGTAGCAGTATGAAGGAGAGCAGAGGTGGGTTAGGCTTGTGGACTCCTTATCCTGGGGATCTCAACTCAGTTGTACTGCCAAAAGTAGTAAGAGCATCAAAAGCAGGCTGAAGTTAATCCATCTGACCACTTTTAACATCAATTAGCCCCTGATACATTATTAGAGAAGGAAATGCCGGGTGCTTAATTTTTGTATGCTGTGGGATTTTAGAAATATGACTACCTTCTCATATCATTCTGGAAAGAAAAAAAAGCCAAACATCTCTTGAAAGATTGGCTGTTTTGTTCGTGGTTTGTGTCCTGCCAACTTCTTTTAATACACTTTTCCAAATTAAAGACATTATCATCGAGCGGTACCCTGCCTTTGGATTTCTTTACGCTGTCCGTTTTTAAGCCTCTCTTTTAGACGAATGATCCTTTGAAACTATTGGCTCTGTGTTTTGTTTGAAAAAAAAATGTTAAAATGAATAAATAAATAAAACACTTGATTTCCTAAAAAAATAATCCAGAAAGATAGGCTTACAAAACAATATAAAAAGAGGCAAAACAGCAAGCATCACATAAGGCCGGGCCCTCACTTTACTATAAGTCCCACGACTGGGTAAGTAAATAAATTACAAGGTAACACAGTTCCTCGATTTTTTTTTTTTAATTTTTTCTTGTCTTTTGACGAGCCGGACACGTTCAAATTCGTGACCCAAATGGGCTCACAACCTTATTATTTCTGAAGAAAAGGAACTTTGGATAGATCAACTGGCAAATCAAATTCTTATAGCTCATCGAAAAGAAATAATCAAAGACTTCCAAACACTTCTTTTCTCAAATGGCTGCATCTCGGCTGTAGAACTGATCAAGGGTCTTAGCAGGTATACGGTGGAGTAGCTCACGGGGAAAGATGCGGAGCAGAGTCCATGCCAAATCAAGTGACTGGAAGATGTTGCGGGTGTCATAAGCTCCTTGCGCGACGAATTTCCTCTCAAATTTGTCCAGGAACTCTAAATATAGCTGTTTATTGAAGAGAACACATGTTAGTTCCCGTAAATCAAATAATTATAAACAAAGCAACAAAACTGTGTGAGAACAGGGGAGCAATGACCAGATCTTCAGAAGAAAGAGCTTCTTCTCCAACCACTGCTTTCATGGCCTGAACATCCTTCCCAATAGCATAGTTTGCATACAGCTGAGAGATAAAGAAGTTTTTGAATAAAATCAAAGGTTAGACAACTTAAAATGGGAAAGTAAACTAAAAACTGAGCAACAATGGTTGACAACTCAGACCTGGTTGGACACATCAGAATGGTCCTTGCGAGTCATTCCCTCGCCAATGGCACTCTACAATGGTAATCAATGACAATTTAGAATATGCCTTGTACCTCCTAATCAGTTACAAACCATGTAGAATATCAATCCTTGATGTATTGAGAATTCAGAGAAGATTCATCCTTTACCTTCATGAGACGAGACAGAGATGGGAGGACATTGATAGGAGGATAAATCTGTCAATCAAAATGGGTCAACATTCAATCAAAAGCTCCTACAAAGAGAAATCTAAGTTACCCAGGACCCATGACATGTTGTCAGACAGCTAAGAGAAACAATCGATCATGTGTCCTATGAACCTACCTGTCTATTGTGTAGCTGCCTGTCAATATAAATCTGTCCCTCCGTGATGTATCCCGTAAGATCAGGGGTGGGATGAGTTATATCTGATAAAATAAGAAAATCAGATTAAAGAAAGTGTTCTTGTCAAGGAAAGAAATATGGGATATTCAGTGTGGTCTGAGAATACATTACCATCATTTGGCATAGTTAAAATTGGAATTTGGGTGATGGAGCCTGTTCTCCCTTCAATACGACCAGCACGCTCATATATTGTTGCCAAATCAGTGTACATATATCCAGGATAACCACGCCTTCCAGGTACTTCTTCTCGGGCAGCAGACACCTGGAATGGCAATCAATAGTTTTTGACACACAAACACAATAAAATGAAACTTGAATATCTCATAATGTACCCGGTAAAATTATTATTTAAACTGGTAACTGTCTGAATTTCAAACAAACTGAACAGCTGACTGTTTAATACTCCGGAAACAAGCTAGGTATATTGAGCAATAGAACCTCAAAAAAATATAACAATAGATATTCATGCATGCAAGTAAATGCTTGTAATGCATGTACATACTTAGTAAGGCACATTCTCACAAATGTAGCTTTTAACTCACCTCACGAAGAGCATCAGCATAAGAACTCATATCTGTTAATATGACAAGAACATGCTTCCCACATTCATACGCCAAATATTCTGCAGTTGTAAGAGCAATACGAGGTGTGATAATACGTTCAATTGTAGGATCGTTTGCCTGCATGGCACATTAAGAGAATCAAATTTCAGAAAGAGTTCATGAACAGTATAAGATGATAAATTACAACCGCCAGTCACAAAAAAAATACTTGTTCAAGAATAACAAAAACAAGGTTCAAGGTTCAAATGTCAAAGCAGGACTTTACCAAGTTTAGAAAGAGGGTCACTCTTTCCATTGACCCATTTTCCTCAAAATCACGTTTGAAAAATTGTGCAGTTTCCATGTTTACACCCATAGCTGCAAATACAATGGCAAAATTGTCCTCCTCCCCACCCTGAAAGTTCACATGGCAAGTTAGTAACCTAATTACAAACTTTAGTTAAAAAGAACTGAGAAAGAAATGTCAACCAAACAACCATGCAAGTAAACAGCAAGCTCCTATTTCAACATAAAAGAAACTAGGGAATTGAAGTAAAAACACCAGTGATGCCTAACTACTGCACATGCAATTTGATTCAGCGCTTAATAATCAAGAAGTTCTACTTATATTGATAACTCAACAACAAAAGAGCTTTTCATATGAAGTAATTTTGAAGGGTGATATAATTGCAGTACAAATTTACTTTAAATTCTTCTGATGAAGCTACTATCTCCATTTGAAAAAATGTTTTATTTCTTACAATGTCTCAAAAGAATACCCCAAGGCTCCATTAAACAGGAACATTATTCAACTCTGCATATAACAGTTTCTTCACTTGGCAGGAACACGGTTGCAAGTCTAATTATAACTGTGCAATAAAGTGTGTATGTTACCTCAAGAAGGTCGTCAGACTTCTCCAATCGCTTTACCAAACCTGCTTGGCGACATATTTGAGCAGCTATTTCATTATGGGGAAGACCAGCGGCAGAAAACAGAGGGATTTTCTGTCCTCTAGCAATGGAATTCATGACATCAATTGTCGAAATCCCTGTCTGAATCATCTCCTCAGGATATGTTCTTTCACTAGGGTTGATTGAACTCCCTGCAGAAGGCATAACATATAGTAAAGGGCCATTATTATTATTAACTCTAAAAGTGTCAGCAAGCAACATATATTGATAAAGACTGTTCACTCCAAAAGATAGCTTACCAGATATATCCAAATAAGCTTCGGGCAAAATAGGAGGACCATTATCAATAGGCTTCCCAGAACCATTAAAAATGCGGCCAAGCATGTCCAATGAGACTGGAGTTTTCAAAACCTACAAAAGGCCAGGGAAAGTAAGTGTATCAATAGTGGACCTAGACTCCAAAGAAAATACTATGATAAAATTTAAAGCGTTACATTATGCAAAGATGTAAATGGCCATGCACTAACTTCTCTACTAGTAATGACTTAAGAGGCACAGACTACAATCCAGCAAAGGCAATATTCCACATCAGAAGAGCAAATCAAATATTAATATCAATTTGAGCTTTATCCTTGAAATTTACATGTCCAAACCTGCTGAAAATTATGAAGTACATGAATTTATGTACCTGCCTCAGTGGTAAGGCTCAGCCGTGTTTCTTTAAGATATAAATGCAATTCATTCTCTACTTATATTTCACCTCAGTAGCTATTTTCTGCAGATTTTTCCCAGAAGAACAAGTTATAATTGAATTTCTAGCAAATTGAGATCTAATTATCTGGTAAAAGTTTGTTTGTTGGCATGCAAACATGTTAGTGTGCATGTAATTTAAGCAGTTCAAAGTACCTGCTAAAATCTCCAGCATTTAATTTGCAGCATTTAACAAGTTCGGTAATTCAAGGTTCTTTAACATGAGCAATTGCAACTGTTTCTTTGATACAAAAGATCAACTTTTAAAAAATAAAATAATAATAAATAAGATTTCATACCTCTCCAGTAAATTGCACAGTTGTAAACTTGTTGTCAATCCCAGAGGTTCCTTCAAAAACCTGGCCAAGAAAATACCACGTAAAAACTGCATTCAGCCTTCAAAACAGGTGCACTTTTTTTTCACACCACAACTGATTACAGATTCATTATGAGTCGCTGACCCCAAGAAAAGATCCACTTCAAATTAAGCTAAAAGCATCACCTTGAAGCAGTGCAATTTATAACAAACCCTTCTACAACTAGACACACGACCACATCACAAGCTTAAAGTTAAGCAATTTGCTTTAACCAGGAAAGAAACCAACTTATATCCAGCCTGCAGTCACAAAGAAAAAGATGGAGAAACTTGAATAGCAATAACCTGAACAACAGCTTTCTCCCCATCAACTTCCAAGACTTGCCCACGTCTGGTTGATCCATCACCCAAACGAATATTAACAATCTCTTGATATTTGGGTCCCTAACATAGTGAATCAAACAATGCACCAATCAATAAAAACTGAAGCAGTACCATAGTGTTTAATAAAACAAACAAATTATCCTGATTATTTCACTCAAGAAAACAAGAATATTTACCTTCACTTTTTCAAGTATAACAAGAGGTCCAGCAACTCCAGAAACAGTTCTATACTCTGTAATACAACAAACAAAAAATCTAAGCTCGTGAAACAACCCCCTACCACCTCGATTATCACCCTTAAAACACACAACAAACTTAAATTAAACAAAAAAAAAATGTATCTTCCATCCCAAACATTTTTATTTATTTCACCGATCCATTATCAGTTTCAATTTCATTACAATTCACATGATATCTACGAACCAAATTTGTTATTTATAACCATCGAACAACATTGCAGAAATATAACAGGTAGAAACACGTGCAAAACTTACCCATGCCGATCTCGAGCGTTCCCTCCTCCATATCGTGATTGTTCGTTTCTACACCCATTATCAACCTTAATTCCGATACATCAATCAAAATCCACAAATTAATCTCCAAATATAAAACAGAAACGTCATTAACATTCAGCAAATAAATACCAGTTAGCCTAATTATTATTTTTTTAAAAAGCTTTTCAAGTACAAAATTTAAAATCCAAAGCAGGAACGGATCAATAAATACAAAAAACTAATGAAATATCCAAAACTTTGCTACATTTTCTTAGCAAACAAACAAAGCTTAATCAATCAGAGCCACCGAAATAACTTACTCCCTCCCTCACTGCTTAGCATCAAAATCCAACCAACCAAACTAACTAACTACCTAGACTGAAAAGTTGAAGAGCATCAAAAACGAAAATTTCAATTCTCTGCAACCGATTCTATCAGTTAAAAATAGATGAGAGATTTTTGTTGATGAAATGATAGTGAAAGGAGAGAAATGAGAATTTTGGATCTGATAAGGATATGTACCTTTTTCTGTGATCCGGCTCTGGTACACTGCGAGAGAGATAGGGGGAGGAGAATAAACGAGTAAGGTAAGCTGAGAGATCTGATTAATTTTTATTTTAATTTATTTGCTAGAAATAACTTTGTTTTGTAAGAAATTATTGGGAAGGATGACTAAAGTAGTTATTTATTATTAATGATAATAAGGATAAAAAAACATCCTACGAATATACAGTGGTGGGACCCCATGCATCGTGCGTCACGCGACACTGTAAGAGATAAAAAGAGCGCAGCGCGTGAATTTTAGTTTAATCCTTATAGATTAAAAATTGTTCCACTTCGTTTCGTGTAGTCAATTTACCCATAGTCAATTTAGGGGTTAACTTGGTCTTTGCATTCTCGATTGCCATGGCCTCAATACCCATCGACAATGGAATATAAGGTAGTGTTTGGCTACAGGACGTGTAAATAATGGATTCCTGATTCCATTATTTTTCAAAATCTTATCATATATATATATTCTCATTGATAAATCAAAGAAAAAGCCAACATTATAGTCGGGGTTAAATGGGCACGAATTGAAACAATATAAACTGAAGTGTAGTATTTGTGAATCCCTAATGGTAAATATTGTAAAATAACAAAAGATTTGTAATTCAGATGGGATAGTGGTGTCTTGTGGCTACTGGAAGATGTGAGAACACGTGGCATTTATTGGGCCCACGGCAAGTTCGTCGAAATTTCCATCAACTGCTATGATCGATCCAGAAATGGACGTCTCAGATTAGTCTATCGGTTGACATTTCCAGCCAGTGAAAATCAATAGAGATGACGTAACGCTTTTTTTCAGAAATTGTTTTCTAAAATATTTTTTATTTAAATATATATATATTTTTAACATATGAAAATAATAAAAATATCAAAAATATTTAATTTAAAATAATTTTTTAAAAAAATATACTTTAAAAAAAGTTGATCAGGTATGAGTACCGAAAACAGAAAACTAATTTATTGCCCGGTCAGATATGAGGATGTAGCTAAAACTCTATTTAACACAATAACTCAACTAGACATTTATATATATATATATATATATATATATATATATATATAGTGCTCACAAGATCATCAAATTACTTCTTCCATCTAGCATTAATCCCAATTAAATCTATGATATAATGCTTAATAAAAATCTAGACACAAGTTTTCAAAAGTGTGAAGTCTCAAATTATACAACCTTACAGACATGCACTTTCAACTTGATGCTACAACAATAGTATAGCATGAACTCGAAGAACTATAAGAGATCACTGGAGCAAATAATCGGACAGTGGAAATAGAGACCTGAACTCTTTAAGGTTTCTGTTAAGGTTTCTTAGAGCTTGGATATGAGGTTCATCTTCCTCTAGTGGAATTATTTTAGCATAGTTTCCTTCTCCAAGAAAGTCTACCACCCGGTTTCCAGCTTCCAGTCCAGTCGCGTAAGATTTTTCCTGTTGCAAGTTAATATGCAGAACAATACACTCAAAATCTTGTTTTCTTTTGACCCGCTCAAGACAATCAATTTAATCAACAAGGAGTTTGACAATGTGTTTCAAAAATACATTCTAAAAAATTTAATGTTGTGCTGATATTAAAAATAATTTTAAAAAAAATAAAAAAATATAATTTTGATGTATTTCAAACAAAAAACAATTTAAAAACAACCACAACCACACTTTCAAACCCGAAAAAAAAAAAAAAAAACACCTGTGACCATGATCCGTGCCGTGTAATAATCCAGTCGCCAGCCATGAACAAGTTCGGGAAAGATGTAGATCCGCGCATCATGTATTTGTACGAACCTAAGAGAGAAAAGTTGGATGAGATTATGAAAAAGAAGGAAATGTTGGGATTGATGCAGAAAAGATTTCTGATTCTTAATGAAGCAGTTTAGGCTCATCAAACAGTGTCCAGTGCAAGTCTTGTTATTATTAGCTTGCAAAACTCTTAGAAAGCTACCTGGAAAGAAATGGGTCAAGGATTTTGGAAATCTGGTGATCTCCACATTGGTAACACGAGCTGCCTCGAAATCCTTGACGAACTTGGAGAGATAAGACATTACTTTTGCTGCTATGTGTTCGTCTTTGAGCGGTAGCAACTCATTAGAATGATACTGCATACAAAAAGTAATCAGAATGAGAGTACAAATTACCTCAGCAAAATCTGTTAAAGTTTTATCCTTTGTTAGAGAATAATACTCACAAAATCAGCCTGGAGAACTGTTACAGGACTATTCCTATGCTCATCGAAAAGATCGTTCAAGTTAAAGAAAGTCCACCCAGATGAATCATCGAAGGAAGAGCAAACATTCCTCGCAAATGGGATCCTGATCTGCTCACACGAGTCAAGATCGTTACCTGAATCATATTTCCTCCAAGCCATGTCAGTGTTGTCGAAGCCACAGTTTTCATCAAGATCCTTACCTGAATCATATTTCCTCCAAGCCATGTCAGTGTTGTCGAAGTCAATTACTGCAAGACGATAAAGATGGATAATAAGTGGAAAGAAAATTACAAAAAAGTAACAAAGCACCTTTAACAGAGTCTCCTAAGTATCAAATGAATATTTGAACAGGGTATTGTACCTGCGGCCATTAGAGGAACAGATGTTAATCTATCCACCAAAGGGAGCCGATTGAACTGCAAATATGTAACCAAATCAAATTTCTCAGGAACTGAGTTTTTTTTACTGGGAAATAAGACAAATAGACACAACACGACATACTTGAGTATAGAATAAGGTTCCTGATGGAGCAGGAAGTTGAGGCTGATCTTGGAGAACAGGAAATTCAACCTGCAGAATGATACCAAAGTCACTTGACTTGGCTTGAGCTTGCAAATTTGTCAATAAGGAGCGAGATTTTTGGAAACTTTTCTTCTCTTCAAACATTTCAAACAAGTATGATTACCTCTAGTCCCTCTTTTGAATATTGTGCTGAATGCAACCAATTAGTGAAGGGTTTCAAGCCCAGTTCGTCAACAAGGCTAAATATGTTCTTGTAGGGATAGCAAAATCCTAAACATAAAGCAGAAACTAGATATTATATTTCAAATTATGAGAGAAAAGTTAATAGATCATAATTTTCTCATATTGATGAACCACAAATTGGACGTGACGCGGTTGAAGAAGGGATACTAAAGGCTCACAAACCCATTTGAATGGTCTATTCTACTTCCTATCCAAATTCATGCATCTAAGACTTGGAAGAAGAAAAACAATATGAACAAGTTCATCCATGATGCAGCAAAGTTCTTGCTTAGCAAATTTCATTAGAGACCCTGCCTGCCTGCAACTATCAGTTTCTTCATCTCTTTTAATTAAAATATGAGCCAATGGATGTAAGCATCTAGGGAGGATGAAAATGTGGAAACAACTTACTCCAGAATAGGAAATGATAATTAAAAGGGAATTATGCTGTACCATGGATACCAACATCATCAGGATCACCAAAATCATACCCATCTCCAAGAACAGTAACATCAAATCCCTGATCAAAATATCACCGCTCCATATTCAGCTCTATAGCTTTAAGATCTCAACTATAATAGTTTATTCACCGGAACACAAACAGAGGAAAAAAAACCTGGTTACAGAGCTGGTAAGCAGCACCAAGACCAGACCAGCCTGAGCCAACAATGACCACCTTCTTTTTGCTGCTGCTGCACTCTCCATTAATGGCATAGATTTGGGGAGTTGCTACTTTGCAAGAAACCCCACTTCTATTTATATCTCTACACCTCGTGTTTTTTGCAAATACATCAGATGCGAGAGGGAACCTACAACAGCCCAGTAACATCATTTCACTTTCCCTCCCTCTGTTAACAGTTTTCAACCGCAATTCATTTAGCTTCCAGGAAGCTCAAAGTGAGCAATTTATATGGTCCACCCTATCTTGAGCAGGGATGGTACTTACTAGAAACTAATGCTGTCCAAAGAGAGATATAGAGATTTGTCCACTGTCCTTGCCACCAATGTGATGCCAGTATAAAAAAAAAGGAAAAAAATGGTGAACCACAGCTTTACATTGAAGTGTAAACTGCAGAACTTAAAGCAGAAGCAGCAGCTGGTATGCAAGTTTGACAGACAATGATCATTATTAGAATGGAGATACATGTGATCCTTCTTGGTTTGCCTGTATTCGGAGCAGACAAATTCATTCACTGCCATGCCGTAAAATCGAACTTGTTTGCATTCCTACCTTGCAGGCTGTGCTGAAATAGTTCAGGATTTTGTGAAATGTTTTTTTTTACCAGTTCTTATCACTCTACTGCTGTTAATTTAGGCGATGAATGTTCTTGATCATGGGATTTAAGTTTGAGAGACGTTAGAATCAAAAGATTTATCATAGCAATGTCCTGTCTAAAACAGAATCATACAGAGATTAATCTTAAAATATGAATTCTAGCCAAAAAATGTAAAAAAAAAAACTTTTATTTCAACTATATTCATCTCTTATTTTCGGTATTTTTCTTCTCCAAGTATAAACAAATTGATATAAAAAAAAAATCTTGAACATGCTTCACCACTAAGCAAAATACACAAATAATTCGAGGTCTACACGCCGATTGACAAATAACACATCCAGTTAGCTGCGTGATATTCTTTATTGGAGTCATGATTGAATTGATAGCAAATTAATCACAAGAAAACGACATACGAGGACAGAGGAGGGTAACTTGAGGCCTATGATCACCAACAAGTTACGTCGAAGAAGACGGCACACATCAGCCATTCCCTCTATGACAGAATATCTTTTTTCAGTGACCCTCGTGGTCATTGGTCCATGTCAGGCAAACATATACCTCGCAAAACACCCAAACATTTCCAACGTTGTAAGGATCATCTCGGGTAAACTACAAGACAGTCCGTTAAGTATACACATATTTCCAATTTAATCTTCAAGACTCAGAATTGATCAATTCTCTAAAGAGCTAGAAAAATTCATTGATGAAATCTTTTTTTTTTTTGCGAATATTGTTACCCTTTTTACCAGCAAAGTCTTGAGTGGCAATGAACAAAATTGTGTGTCCTCCAATGATTTTTATTATTTTAATCAGTAATTGACTCTTAAAGATTCACATGAACTGTGGTGATTTCATTTGTAATCATCTATAGTTGATGCTACGTAAAGTAGACATTGCAACTTAGCATCGTGTTTAGTTTTAAGTCTCATGGACTCAATTGCAATGCATTACGTAATTGGGAGACTACCTTGTAGTTTACGAGAACTTCTCTCACTGATTAACCGCTGCTTGCTTACTCCGTCTTCTCTTCTCTTTTGAAACACAAAAAAGAAACCAAACCAGCCTTGCATTTTATCCACAAAAAGAACAGATGGATGCCTCTCTCTCAATCCGGTCCAACCACCTCTCTCCACCCGGTTCACCTCTCTCTCGACTACCGGTTCACAATCCCTTGAACCTAAATCAAACAAAATCATCATTAAAAAAAGACCCTGTTTTCTGGAGGGGAGTAATTGTGCAACCCAGGCGTATTTTAGTGAGAGCGGGCTCCAGAGCCGATGACTCTTCGGCGCCGTTTGAGATGTCAGTGGAGAGCGCACTCAAGCTTCTCGGTGTCTCCGACGGCGCGTCGTTCGATGAAATACTTCGCGCCAAAAAATCCATTGTCGCTACATGTAAAGACGACCAGGAAACCATTGCACAGGTGACAAGCATGTGCTCACTCACACTTGATTACTATATCTTTCCTTTTTTCTGAATTAATTCTGCAATTTTATCTAATTGTGAAAATTTGTGCTTTAACTTTTAAATTTAGTATATGAAGATGGGTTTAGTTAGTTTAATATGTTAGCTGTATTCATGGGTAAATTTTAAACTTAATCAAGTAGATCAAGGTTAGAGACTTTAGGTGATTTGAAGTGTTTTTTGTTTTTTGGATGGGTTTTTTTGAAACTGGGAGGTTTAGCTTGCAATGTTTGGAAACCTGTTTCTGGGTTTCGTGCCGAAGCTGGATTAATTATTGCATTTGTGTAAAATTAGTTTACAGTGGATTGTATTTGTGTTATCATGGCCATTAGAATTTCAAGTTTTGTTTTTTGTTTGGGTTTTGAAGGTAACTGGAAGCCAGCGTGTCATTAAATGCATAACCAGGTAATGGTTAGAACTTAGAACGTTGCCAAAGGTACCTTAGCTCTATGTTCTGTGTAAAAAGTGATGAGTGAGTTTAGTGGTGGAGTTACTGGATTGATGGGTTTCAATATCTTGATCGGCACGTTGCTGTCCCGCTTTGAGATTTAGTGTGTTGTTGGTTGGTGATTTTCAAGAGATTTTTGAGATATTGATTTTGGCAGAATCCATGGCATGTAAATTGCAGCATGTAGTGTCTTTTAGGTCTTTTGCCATTTTCTAGCCGCTATTTCAAGATAGTAGATAGGGTTTATTTTGCTTGGGTTTTGTGAACTTTCAATTTGAAGCTTAGGTAGGAAAGCGTCCCAGTTTTCTCCCCTTTCCAATTGATGTTTCTGCATGTATGTTGACCTGTCTTGCCACAGGTCGTCATTGTTCTATAAGATAGTGTTGTCCTTATGAAAAAGTGGACTTTGATATTGTTGAATTAATGACATTTGCTTGCTGTCGCAAGCACTTATTGAGCAGGAAGCTGGAATAAGATTTTGCACTACTGTGTTTTAGATATTTTTTCCCGTCATGAGCACTATAGTTAAATTGTGATTTCTAGGTTGAAGCCGCATATGATATGTTGCTCATGCGGAGCTTAACTCAGCGCCGGGCAGGAAAAGTTGTTAGCAGTAACATTCGTTATGCTGATGTTAAACCTGTAAGTGGCCCTGGGATAGGACCAGTGCCACAGTGGATGCAGACTACAATTAAGAATACCCCTGTTTCAGTGGAAACACCATCAACTGGAGAGTTGGGCTTACAAGCAGGAGTGTATGGAGCTTTGATGGTTTTAACTTATGTTAATGGCACTTCCATGCCTTCTGTGGCACCTTATGCGGGGGCTGATGTTCCTGGGCTGATATTAGCTACAAGCTTTGGTGCTTCCTTGTACTTCATGACCAAAAAGAATGTGAAGTTAGGTAATGCTCTTTCCTTGTACGCTATATCAAATTTCAAGGAATTTATCTTTCTTGGAATTTATCTTTCTTTATGCAGTTCATCAAAATTCAAGGAATTTAGCCTAAAATTACACATACTCGAATCAGATCATTTTTTCAGGTTAATAGTTTTTTGGATCTGTCAATGATGCACAATATGCAATTGCTTAATTATGTTGATTGTCCCTTGAACTTCATAATGGTTGGAGAAAAATAAAAGGGATGTGCATGTGTTTTGGTTTGGTGGTGGGGGGTTGCCCAGGTATAATTCTGGTGTAACATTCTTGGATGATACCTATATGGGTTACTAGGACTTACTCTGTGCGACTGGAACTCGGTCTCAGGGGAAATTGGTTAGTTTGTTTTCAGTGTGTGTGAATCAATGACCTCATGTAAACAAAGACTATGTAGCTTTTATACATTTCGTGAATTCAACTCTGTAAGAGGAGCGGAAAGCATCTAAGAATGTTGCTGGTCACCTTTGCAGGGAAAGCTACTATAATAACTATTGGGGGGCTCGTGGCTGGTGCAGTGGTGGGGTCAGCAGTTGAGAATTGGTTGCAGGTTGACATTGTCCCGTTTCTTAGCCTTCACTCCCCAGCAGCTGTAGTTAGTGAATTCATACTCTTCTCTCAATTCTTGATCTCTCTGTACCTAAGGTAGGGTTATGATGAGATTGAAATTGCAACTAAATTGTAAAACCTGTAATTATTCAATTGCATGATCACACCGAGCTTTTTTAGGTTGCTTATCATTGCATATTGTACAAAACTAGCAAATAGAATGTAGCGAGACTTGAATTGACTTGGAATTTGCTTGACATTACCATGATCTTCAACACGACTATTTAATGTCTTAACGCATTCTTTGTCAATTAAAATTCAGTCCTTAATCCTTGAGGAATTATTGCTCTTTGTGAATTCTTGTTTAAAAACTGAAACCTGATGTCCAGTATGCTTTGCTATATCCAGTTTGATCAGAAATCGTGTTGAGCATGACCATTTCTGGCTTGATTAATTGACTTTGACACTGGCCGATTCTGTTTCCATGTCTTCGACGTTGTAAATGAAAGCCTAAACCCGTCCCCCTACAGTTTTTGTTTCTCTATCTCTAGTCAGTTTCAGGATAGGAGCGGCTGCATTTCCTTTTTATTTTAGTTTTTCCTTTTGTCTGCAACAAAGGTTTGAGTGCTTGACCCCAACAATCCCAGCACCCCTTCAGGAAAACCACCCACCATTGCTGTGAGATCTCCCAGGAATACTATTTCTGTTAAAACCCAAAAAATATATGCATAAATATAGAGAGGGAGATGTATCCCTGTCAAACACATGATTTGTGTTCCAGGCTACTTGATGAGTTCTCAGCCTTCCTCCCACCTGCCCCAGTAAAATGCCTTTTACTCCATCGCTCAACTTCGATTTAGGCCCCATAAAATTTCCTTCCGGACACCTAAATCAACTATTTCCTGGAGTGAAAGCCGCAACTAATCTCACGTCACCGACATCTGGACAAGAGCCAAATATTAAAGCTGATTAAGCATATAGACAGAAGTAGGACTTTGCTACGTAAATAGCCATTTACAAATAAATTTATATTGGTAGACCACTGAAGAAGAGGAGTGCTATAGTGAGCATGTGGACAGCTTATGGCTAACCACAAATTAAAGAAAACAGAAGGTAAAGGAAACCACTGGACCTGCCTTCCCTTGGCTTCTATACTTCAGCAGTCTAAATGATGCTCATGTACCAAAAGAAAGGTAAAAGATGGCTTTTTTAACCATTGTTTCTGCTCAAATTACTGCATCTGTCAGTCCTGTCGTAAGATGTTGCTCTTATTTTGGATGAAAGTTTGCAAAGACTGACAGATAAGGGAAGCATTTCTCCTCTCTTAGCATCATACCTCGACTAATTTTACAAATGCTAAAATTAAAAATTATATAAGTTTTCTATGACTATAGTATAAACATTACTAATTCCACGGAACTGGGATGTGTTTATCTGCAGTCTGATCCTGATGAGTATCAGAGAACCACGCTCTTTGGAACAGGAATAAACTACCATTTTTCATGTACTGATTCTTTGCCTGCTCGTGATGAGTATTAGAAGTATGTGCCCCCAGAAATCCGACCAAGTGGTCAAGCACAAGCTCGAGGACTAGATATATCTTTGAAGCCTAGTTTATACTTCATATCCTGATGGCCCTTATCGTTGGTGACACCATAGAAGTGGATTGCTATAGTCAACGGTCAATGCCACAGTGAAGAAAAGCATTGGACCTCCGATCCCTTTCCCAGTACTCTGTTCCACGTGGCATATAGAAAGCAAGGAGTAGCTCAAAATTTCTGCTCAACATCCTGCATCTATCCTGTCGTAAGGCGTTACACATTATTTTTAATAAAATTTATCATCCATCCACGGTCATTTGGAAAGTTTGATGGATAGGGGAAGCAGGAGGAAATTGTTTTTTAAAATATTTTTTTATTTAAAAATATATTAAAATAATATATATTTTTTCTTTTAAAAAAATTATTTTTAACAATTATCAAATCGAAATTAATTTGATATAAAAAAAATTAAAAAATCAAGGGTATTAACAAGTTTAGCAAGGCAGCAATCTATCAACAAAAATCTGAACTGTAAATAATTACAATCACTGCCCTCTTAGAATTTTGCCTAGGCACTTCTTGATATAAAATATCACGAAAGAGGCTAGAAAACAAAAGGTTTTACATGTCTCAATAACAAATGCAGGCAATACAACTCCAATTGACAAAAAACAATCAGGAATTCATTGCTACAAAAACCTGGTAACAGAGAGATCTAAAGTTGTCTCAGCGAGCTGCTTCGACAAGTGTATATACCGACCATACATGAAATGGGAGATGATCGAGGTCCATTTCAGCCTTTTCCTTTCACTTGCTGCCATTTTCTTCAGCCAGGGAGTCCCCTATAAGAGATTGCTTCTCCATCCATTTTACCCGTACTATTTTCATTATGATTCACAAGGTCATCATACATTTTCATAGATGCCTTAGAGAACTCTGTTAAGGACTCAAAAACTGCTGAAAATCCTGTCTGAAATCCACCCAGCGTGATCCTTTGTGTTTCTTGCACATAGTTGTGGTGTTTTTCCTTTTCTATATCCAGCTTCTTCCTAAACATGTCCAGCTGATCTTTCTTCTCTGTCAACTGCTCATCCTGGAGTTCTGTCTCTTGCTCAGGTTTATATTCTAGCAGTTTGGTTTCTTGAAACCTATTCTCTACCTTCTGGAATGACAGGTTTCTTCTGTCAAGTTCTTTAGCTAGGCTGTCAACTTTCCTCTTCTGTTGTTGTTCCTCCCCTTGCTGAGCCCACAAAGCCCTCATGTCTTTTGAGAAGCTTTTCAAAGCAAAGGATACTGCCTTATCTGGTAACTTGTCCATAGAAGACAACCAATCATGGCAGATTACAAGTAATGGGGGACCAAATGCTCGATACGGCACTGCTGAACTCCTGCCCCGGGAGCAGAATTCAACTTCAGGGACTAGGAACTTGTTTAACCAGCTATGGAGAGCTTTCACGTATGCCTTTTGTGCTGCAACATACTCTACAAAGCATGCACGCCAATTCAGAAGCTCAGCCTCAAGCTGAAGTGTCGCAAGCCGGTGTGAGTCATTGCAGAATTTTCCATATGCGGGGCTAGCAAAAGTTTTTACTTCAAGTAGAATTTTGTTCTGGGTTTCATGGGATTCCAACATTATCTTCCATGTGAGCGTTAGGCTGCAAATAGAGTAAGATAAATGAAAAAACCAGGAAACCCAGAATGAAAATTGAACAGAATTGCTTTTAGTTTCTTGCAAGTAACTTCCTTACCCTTTTAACAGTTCTATGATTTGAGGCTGCAGTTCTTCATCTCTTAGTTTCTCAATTCTCTTAGAGATTGATTCAGCACTTCGAATGGCAACCAAGATCCTAGCATATAAATCTTTTACTGCTGCTCTGGTCTTGTCCATGATGAGTTCATCATCACCCCTGACATCCTGGTTTCTCATCCGTGAACACTTTTTTTCATATATTTTTCTTGTGCTGTCCCCTGCCTGGAGAACAATAAAAACATGCTCGGGTTTATATAAAAGATAACAAAATTTGGCTTTCCAAACCATCTTACAATTCTCTTTGTCGATAGTTAACTTCATTTCTTAAATATACTCAAGTTTATCAAGATCAATGTCCATGCATCTTGTCTTTGCAGCTAGTGGACTTTGCCAAAATGGCCAGCTCCTTCATGAATGTTGCTGAGAAAACAGTGCACACAAACTAGAAATCCACTTTCATGGGGAACAGCGTCCTATTGATCAATTTTATCTTGATTATAGCAAATTTCATGGTCTGAAGAAATTGTAAGGCAATCTTCATAAGCAAACAATCTGAAGAAAAAGTTGAGTGCTTGTGACTTACCTTAACTTCTTCATAGAGCTTCTTTTCCCAGGCATACAGCCTTCCAAGTGTCAGTGAATGGCTTCCTGAATCCATTCCTCCATAATCATCAAAGAGATCATTTTTATATTCTGTCCAGGTAGAAGAACCTTTCAAACTGGATGCTACAAGGCTCTTACATGATGATGGCTTTGATGAGGTCGACCGATGCCATGCAATGGCTTGGATTAGTTTTGTTGAGTTCTCTGTATTCATATAATACGGTGATGAATCTTGAAAGATTGATATTGACAGTAGAAGTATAGAGTAAGATACTCCATTGTATTACATGATATAGAAACACAACAAAATAATATGGAAAACAGATATTCCACTGTCCCAGTTTGATCAATTAGTGAAACAAGTGAGTCTCAGACTAGTTAAAAAAGGATAAAGCAGCAAGTTCCAAAACTTTTCATGCATGTGCTTTAGACCTCCTGTCATTTTTGGGAACTATTCTAGGAAGTTTGCTTGCACATATTCTCAAACTATGATAAATTGATACTGACCAAAAATACAGACAAAAGAAATGGTGGGGGTGAATAAAAACAATTTATTTTTCAAGTGGTGTTAGACATAAAAAAAAAATATGACAAGAAAATATATGGACGTTGGATTGATGAGACCTACAAGTGATCCCACTTCAAGATTATTATAAAAACAGCTATTCCTGGAAAAAATAATCTTGGCTAGTCTTCTTTAATAGCATTGCTCAAGAATAAACAAGTCCTCATACAATGGAAGAAGTTTTATTCTGTTCATTACATGCCAACCAAAAAAGGCAGGGCAGAACTTCCAATAGAAGAACTTGCCCTATTTAAGTACCACACAAACAAGGACCACAGCACATCTTTCCAAAATTGAAAGAAAAAAATTCATAGAGTAGACTAGCTAAAAGATTAGCAAAAACAATTGAAGAAGATAGGTAGAAGAGAATCCCAACAAAAAGAAACAAACAAACCATAGCATGTGAGGACCAATTATTTCAAGAAAGTGGGCAGATACATTTGGTAGCTTAGTCTGAGTGATTCAGATAGGATTATGGCAGAGAGGAAGAAGATTCACCATGTGGTAATTAGTAGAAAACCACTCTGAACAAAGATAAAATAAAATATTGGAAATCTTTTCCCCGAAAAAAATTAAAAGATTAGACAAAGATCTAAACCAAAACTGGCTCACCATATGAAGCAATAATGTTATTTCCTCAACAAATACTCTTCTCGTGCTATGTCCTCTCCAAATTGAATTCAGAAATTGGGTTTTAATTTTTAGCTGTAAAAACTATTTCGAGTGACGAAAAAGTTGGAAAATGGAAGAGAGAAAAATAGGAAATGAACACAGATAAAGAACCACCTCGGAATATTTGAGACCATACTAGGATACCAATGTTGGTAAAAACTGGTACTACTGCTGCAATCGAAGATAAAAATTCTTGCAAAAAAACTGGAAAGAAAAAGTTAATAATGACAGAAACATAATATAATTACCCTACCTTTAATTTCCTCCAAGCCAGACTGCAAAAAAACTTTATTAGCCTCAAGCATCCTTGAGACATCCTTGCCAGAATCATAAGCCCTAATGAAATGGTCCTCGATATCCTTCAATGCCTCCAATAACTCCCTCCCTCTCTCTGGTTTATCCATCACTGTAAGCCCATTTCGCTCTTCTTGGCTGTCATCAACACCTCCATCAACCACCTTAACCATGTTACCCCCACTCTCCACAAGATCTCCTTTTCCTTTCTCTTCAACAAACACCACATTTTCTGCTTCCTCTTCTTCTCTATCTCCTTCTTCTTCTAGGTCAGGAATCCCTTCCTCTTCTCTCACAGCCCTCAAATCATCATCATAACTTCTCGTGTAACCACTCATAATCTCTGGTCTCATGGCAGTTTCAAAAGGGTTGAAGAAATCCCACCCAAAATCCCTCTGTGGTGACTGTGGTGGCAGCGGCATTTGCATATAATAATACCCAAAACTTTGTTGACCACGCTCCTCTCTCTGCATGACCTCTTCTTTATTACTCTCTTCCTCGTGATTACTAGAATCAGAAGAAGATGTTGAAGAACCACAGGACTCGCAAGCAATGGCTTCTTCATGAGTTGTTGACTCAGATTTTCGTTGTTGAAGAAACACGGGGTTTGTTATAACATTTTTCTGTTCATCTGATGGTGGAGATGGGCATGAAGGGAAAGTAATGAGAAATGGTGAAGTTGGTGAAGAATGTCTAGCTACAAAAAGCTTTATAGCTGCTGCTACTGCATAGAGAGATTGACAGTATTTGCAATGTGCTTCTGCTAGTGCATGTCTTCTCTCTACAGCAAGCTTCAACTGGCGTTTCCTCTCTCTACAGATAGACACAACCTCTTCTTCTTCCAGCTTAGAAGCAACACATCCCATTGTTTCACTTTGTTAAAGCTGAAAGTGTCTTCTCTGGTTGATGGCTTCTATATAGGCGTGGATGCTGCCTTTAGAGAAATGGAAGAATGTAAAGAGAGAAAGGTGGTTTTTTGAGAGAATCTATGTATTCTTTAGGGATAAAAAGGAGGTGCGGCTGGGCCAAAATGGGTTTTATGTAGTTCTCAGCAATGGTTTTATACATGTAGAGCAGAAAATGTTGCTTTTGTAGATGTTTTGGGTTGCCCGAGTTCATCTTTTGCAAAAGAGGTGATTTTCTGCTAGAAATCTGGTTCTGGGAGAAGATATAGAGCAACCCATTTCATTTCTTGGCTAGGGAAACATGAAAGAGCAGTTGTAGAGTCAAAGATGCATTAGCAGAAAGATTAGTTTTTGTTTAAAAGAACACGAAGAAGAAGAAGAAGAAGAAGAAGAAGAAGAAGAAACTTTTCTTTTTCGATCAGAGATGAGGCTTTAGCAGTAATCCTATCTAACTATTGTATCGGACTAAAAATAGGTTAGCACTGTGGCAGAGAATGTGGGGAGACAGAAGCACTTCTGGTTTGGTTAAAAAGCTGAAGCAGAAGGAATGAAACTACTCTTCAAAAAGAAAAGAACAGGAAGGAAAGCCCTTCTCTTTCCCCTTCTTGGCTTTTTGCTAAACTGGTTTTAGCGGTGATTAAGATACTCTTTCGTGTTTAGTTTGATTTATGTTTCGTTATTTTTTTTAATGTTTTTAAATTATACTAATATGTTAATATTAAAATAAATTTTATAAAATAAATATATTATTTAATATATTTTAAACACCACATTTAATACTCAATGAGAGTAACTCCAATAAGAGAGCCAAAAGAAAAGGAGAATTGAAGAGCTATTTTTATATGTTTGATCAAAAAAACTAAAAATTATTTAATATATTTCTATTCAAAAAAATGATTTTAATTATACTTGTATTAGTTATTTATTATTAATAAATAATTATATCAATATTATATATATATTAAAATAGATTTGACTTCTCTAAATAATTTTTTTCTATTAGAGTATAAATATAAAAAAATGTTATATTTATATCATTCAACAAGCCTTTGGTTTGTCTATATACATTTTTTCTCTTGAAGATGCTCTTAAATGCATATTAAAAATATTGTTCTCGAACAATTATGTTAATAAAAAAAATTATTATAATAATAGTTATTTTTTAAAATATAATTTTTGTTTGGAAATAAATTTAACTAATATTTTTATTTAATTTTAATTTTAAACAATTTTTAAAATTACTTTTAAATGTAAAACCAAACCTAACTACTGACGAGGTAATGGCGTGGGATCAACAAAGTAAATGGAGAAAAAGGAAGGAACAGTCTAGTAGGTACAGACAACAGGGAAAAGCCCTGAGGGTATTTGGCAGCTGGTAAATTTTAAGATTTGTCCGGAGTCCCATAAAAATATTTTATTAAAATAATAGTATTTTTCAGAATTTATTTTTAATATCAATTAATTAAAACAATTTAAAAATAATTATACCCTAATATAAAATGAAGCATTAAAAAAAAGAGGAGATAGTGGTGTCCTTGTGACTGGTAATTTGTACTCAAACGAATTGGCCTCCAGTGCCGTATGCTTTTATTTTTATTTTTATTTCAAATTAATTTATAATCTATATATTTATAGATATTCTAATGTATTATACTAAAAATAAACTTAAAATATATATGTTATTTTAATATACAACTTGGACCCCGCACTCAAACCAATAATGCAAAACCAATTCAAAATGTCACTCTTTAAAAGAAATAATAAAAGTTGAGCTAATAAATAAATTTAGAAGGGAAAGACCGAGCAAGACACATGGGAGGTTGGGACAGAGTAGTGAGTAAAAAGAGGAGTCAACTCACTGTTAAAAGAATTGTGACTGCTGGGATGCGAGGAGAGAGAGAGAGAGCTTGTCTTGTTTCTAGTGCAGTATTGTTGTCGCTCTTTTTGTCTTGAGTAAATCATGTCCCATTACGGCATTACTTGTTTCTGTATCTGTTTTTCAAAAAAACAAATTTAAAAAAAAAAACATTTTTTTATTTTTTATTTTAAACTAATTTTTTTAGTATTTTTAAATTATTTTGATTTGATAATGTTAAAAATATTTTTAAAAAAATAAAAATATATATTGTTTTGATACTTTTTTAAACAAAAAAAATTTAAAAAGTAACTTCTATACACTCGTAAACAAGCCCTTAGGTATATTTTTAAAAATATTTTTAAATATTAGCAAGAAATACTAATAAGTTTAAAAATATATTTAATAACAATTCCAAACACAAAAACAAATTATACTCTAATATGAACATCACTTAAATTATAAAAAAAACAAAGAATATATAAATAAATTGTGATTGTGACTAGCTTATAAGTATTTATTTCATTTTAAAAACATAAAAAAAAAATTCAAAAACATTCTTGTGATGAAAAATAGTCACCTTGTACTCCTTGGACCAACACATCGTTAATTTGGTAATGATGATTCTTAACGAGTGTGGATTTAGATTTTAGAGACCCAGATGTCTAGTCGTCGTTGTCTTATATAAACACTTAAAAAAAAACAGCAGAAGTAAGGGAATTGGGATTGAGTTTAATTTTTAAAGTATTTTTATTTATAGATATATTAAAGTGACATTTTTATATTTTAAATTATATTTTATAAATTTATTAAAATTATTTTTTATTTATAAGTGTTTTTTAATTTTAAAATAATAAATAAATTTAAAAGATAAATAAATAAATGTTTAAAAAAGCAATGACTAACGTGTTAGATTGTGAATCTAGGAGGAGAGAGAGAATCTTGGTAATGGGACTAGATTGGTAGCAAAGAGTTGGAGCTACGAGATTAGGCAGGGAAAAGAAAGACCTTAAAAGAGGCGAGAGGTGTCATTTAGAGCTTTGACTGCCTGGCCCTTCCACGTGGACGTGGCAGTGGCAGGGATGTAATTAACCATAAGCTCAAGGATGGTATGAAACAGCACAGTCTATGGACAGGTGTGCTTTCACAATCTATGTCACCACTGCGACGAGCATGCCCTTGCATTTGGGTCACAACTCACAAGTCACCCCTTCACGTGCGAGGACACTTGCTTTTCTTCTTCCAAAAAAGGACATTTGCTTCCATCAAAATCGATTGATTTATTTCCAAAACACTTTTGACGTGCACCGAGATTCTTCAATATATAGTTTCAGGATGAAGGTGCATGTTTGACTTTCTGTTTGCTTAAGTCAAAATTTATTTTAAAAAATATATTAAAATAATAATTTTTATTTTTTAAAATTTGACATCATTATATAAAAATTATCTAAAATTTTCAAAAATATTTAACTTAAAATGAAAAATAAAAATAAATTTTTTTATTTTTTTAAAAATATTTTTGAAACATATGTCAAACAGGACCAAATTTCTAAAAAACTTTATTTAAAATAATATTTTAAAAATGTTCTTCAATAATTTAATTTAATAATTTAAAAAAAATACTTTTAAGAAATATGATATAACACGATACCAATCATAAGATAAATAGAGTCAATGCATGTTTGAAAGTATTTTTCATTTATAAATATATTAAAATGATTTTTTTTATTTTAAAAAAATTATTTTTAACATAAAAACATGAAAATAATCTAAAAATACCAAAAAAAATTAATTAAAAATAAAAAATAAAAATATATTTTTTAATTTCTTTCAAAAATATTTTTGAGAGACCATGCATGCACCCTTGGTTGATAGTTTTAAAGAGTACAATGATTTAAAAAAAATATAACTCTTATAAAAATTCAAAAAATATACGCATGGAAATCATGATTATATCGAGTTTTATGTGTTAAAAAAGAGTTTTATTTTTTTCTCCATTTCAAATTATTTTTTATGTTTTCTAATCGCTAGGATAATATTAAAAATAAAAAATTATATTTTTAAATAAAACATATTTAAAAAACCAATTAGAGTAACATTGTCACCGATAGCTCTCATCCGTTTTCTTAAAAAGAAATAGAGTTGAATCCGTACTGCACGTTTTTACTTCAAAAATCAAAAGTAGAAAGCTATTGCAATGTGGCCATAAAAGGACTCGTGTAATTCTATCATTATTTTATTTATTTATTTACTTTTCCACTGTCCTTTGATGGTAAGCAAAGGGTGCGATGGAGATTAAAAACAAGATAACCCATTTCCCTTTTACTATATATTATATTATATTATTATTATTATAGATATATATAAAACGTGTGCATGTTTCACTGTATCTGGTTGTTTTGGATTTCAATAATCAAATTATTATTTTGTCTTTAGGATTACAAAATCTAACCCTTGGTATCAGGGTATTATGATTTTTTCAATATTTATTGCATAGTAAAACTATCTATTTATCTCTAGGAACTGACAAAAAGACGAAGGTGTGGCGAGTATTTTTTATTTTTATATATTTGTGCACATTACAATTACTTATGTACCCTCATAAAAGACAAAAATAAGATATGTGGCTGGGGACATGGTGGTACTTTCAGTTTCAGTTTTTTCATAGTTATCGCTGGGGTTCAGGGGTGTTTATGTAATTCCATAATTTTTATTTTATTTTTTTCAAACTTACTATAGGGACATCGTACGGATGCGCCATCGGCTTCACCCGCCTCTCGGGCAGCGTGTTCAATGTCTATAGGTTGTGTAAAATGTTTGATCGTCATATCATTCGATGTGCCTTAATGTCCTCTTCCTCTTGGTGCGGATGTGTCGTGTGAAGACGGTCATGGAATGACCGGTGTATGATTTTTCTCTTTTCCCCTATTTTCTCTCTCCTGCAACCGGAAAATACATCATGGTCCTTTATGTTTTGTGTTATTTTATTTCAGTCCATGATCTTTTGATTTTGTTTTTCTTATTGATTTCTTCAATTGAAAATTTGATTGTTTTCAATTATGATTTTCAATTGAAATTGATTATATATGACACATTTTATTTCAGTTCTTAATCTTTTGATTTTTGGTTCCTTTAATTTTTTCGGCCTGCAGGTTTTAATTTGTTTTAATCTTGTCCTCCAATTGAAACTGGTCATATATGGTACTTTTTATTTCAATCTCTATTCTTTTAATTTTTTTAAACAATTACACTGCAATTCTTTTTTAAAAAATCCCTTTATTTTTTTTCTGTCCCAAGATTTTGATTTGTTGTAGTTTTGTCTTTCAATTAGAATTAATTATATATTTTGTTTCTCATTTTAGCCTTTATTTTTTTATTCTTTATTTAGTATTAATTCTTTTGATTTTTGCAGTCTTTCTTGAACAATGTTTATTCTCTGTCCATATTTATGTATCTATGCTTTAGTTTTTATTTTTAATTTTGTTAGGGTTTTATTTTTATTCGATTCAGTCTAAAATTTGAATTTATGTTGATGATCATTTTAAAATTAATATTTCTTTCTTTTTCATTTTGTTATTTTTTTAGTGTTTTCTGTGATTTTTATATACTCTTTAGATCATATGATTTTTTTTATGCTCATAATATTTATTTTAGTTTTTTTTTCTTTTTTTGTTTGCTTTTTAGTTAAAGTTTTTTTATTCTTTGAGATAATTTTATGGTTTCATTGTTTGCGCAATAAAAATAATAATTTTAGTAATTGTTTTCTTGCTTGATTTTTTTGTAAAAATATTTTGTTTTTGTACTTTTCAGAACAATTTAATGATTACAATTGTTTGAGAAGTAATGGTGATAATAATTTAGTTATTATAATCATAATAATGATGGTAACTTAGCAATGGATTTCAATGATGTTTTCTTCTTTTTATAGGTAGAAAATCAATGATTTATTTTTATTGTTTAGTTATCGTAGTTATTTCCATAATTTATAATTTTATTATTGTATTTAATTTAAATTAGATTATGAAATGAATTAATCCTAATAAAGTGAATTTGATGATTTATGTGTTCGAATCTTCTTGTTTTTTTAATGATGATGATAATTTTATGATTGTAATTTTGTTGTAGTTTGTTAAACAGATAAATTTATATCGATTTAAAATTTATATATTTTATTGAAAACTTATGCTTCGTAGGAATTCAACACAAATTTATTATTTTATCCAAATTTACAATATAAAAAAAAATCTCACAATTTTAATATTTTATATTTTTAATATTTTTTTACATTGAAAAAAATATGGTTTTAGACCGGGCGAAACGCCTGTAAATAGCTTAGTATATATATAAGAGAAATGGGAGTGGCGGGAAAGGGTTTGGTTGAACCATAACATGATCATTGGTACAGGCAATGCGATTCTTGTCGCATGCTGATTGCTAACTCAATTTATTAAAAAAATAAGAACCCTAATTTTTATGGTCGATAACTTATTTGGGGATCAAGTCAAGATAAAGTGCGTAGGGGACAGAACATAAAAGGAATATCAACATCTGCACTGGATAGAATCCACCTCCAACTCGAAGTCAAAACTGGACCGACGTGGTATGAGTTCGAATCTTAACATTCTTATTTTATTTTGATAAAAATCAAATATAAGATATTGTGAGTATGTGTAAGTTTCAAATTCAAAGAGTTTTCATTTGAGGAGGCGTGTTAGAGAATAATATAAATAATATTTTGAAACCGCTTAAACTTTTAGATAGGATGATTACATAATACATTGTAGCATATTTGTGTATGTTATAATTTGCTACATCACGTATGTTCTCTTTGGCTTGACTTCTCTTTCTGAGTTTCTGGATAGAGGTCTGAAAACTACTCACTGAGCCGGACCGAGTTTGTATAACCATTTTGGCCTTTAGGGTCACTATAGATTGCTGTCATAGCCAGAGAACAACCAATGTGCGGGGGTTTAGGTGGCAGTGTATGGTGATGTTGCCTTACCATCTATTGGCCATGCCCAGTAGAGATGCAAAAAAAATAGAAAAAAATAATAATATAAGAATTGCTAATATTGAATAATAATTTTATTTAATATTGAGATCTAAATACATTGTATCTATTTAGATTAATCATTGTTTATTCGAAAACCTTGTGGGGATAATCTTAAAATATAGGAAAAAATTAATAAAAAGCAAAATACTATTTAAAAAAAAACTATGATAATTGGAAAATCAGGCATATGAATGTTTTACTCAAAAAACTCATTTCAACTAAAAAAAATACTCTTAAAGCATCAACAAGCCAACCTAATAAACCAAAAAAAATCCAAATAAAAAAATCAACCTTAATAAAAAAATTTATTCTCGACTTAGATCTGTTTTTTTAGATGAAATTGAGGCTTAAAACAATTACTATAAACTTTTTTTTCTCATAAAATGGATCTCATTACCCCAATTCCAATCATTTTGATGATCAAAATATATGTCAACAATGACTTTTTTTTATATCGGATTCCAGCAAATCCTTTTCTCCTCTATAAAAAACAAACAAAAAAAAGTTTGATATTAAATTTAAATTTATGACAACTGAAAGGACGTATCACGTATTAACTGAAAAAGATGGGGGACCAGAATAATTCTTCAAAGGTGAAATTCCAGCCTATTTTCTTTATATTTTTTACTTTTTGATACTTTGTGTTTTGATTTCACCATTTCTTAAAAAAATAAGAAAAAGCGGTGTAAAAAGAAATAAAGAACAAAATAAAAATTTAGGAAAAATTAACTATAACAGTCCAAAACGATTTGCGACAGAATGCGAAGTGCAATAAAATCACCACTCAACTTTTTTTTATATTAATAATGCATTAAGCTCCTGTTTGGGAGTGCGTTTGCACTGGCGTTTGCTGAAAATTTTTATTTTTATTTTATTTTTTTTCATTTTAAATGAATATGTTTTGGTGTTTTTAGATCATTTTGATATGCTAATATCAAAAATAATTTTTAAAAAATAAAAAAAATATTATTTTAATATATTTCAGCACGAAAAATACTTTGAAAAGTTACAGCAATCGCACTCCCAAACAAGCTAAAGCCAGGCCGCAATAAGGAATGCGATCATAAATGGGGTTTTGTGCAAAGACTAAATATATTTAAAAAATACTTTTGATATTAAAAATCTAAAAACATAAAAAAAAATTAAAATAATTTTTTCAGAATATTTTTAATATACAAAAAAAAAAACGTCGCTCTTATTCCAAATGTTGGCGAGACCCAGTATCATGAAATTAATGAATGCATAGTTATTTGTTCCAAGATAAGGCTATTTACGAGGGCAGAAGACAGAAAACCATCAGTGGAACATGAGCAGTAAAATGAACTTGAATGTGCAGTCGTCTTCTTGTCTTGAATCAAACAGAAAACTCGTCAAAACAACGATCTGTGGTCGTGTTTTTGGCTTGAACCAAACAGCAGATGAATGAATGCGTTCAATTTATCAAATAAACAACAGGAAAACCATCGTGGAAAAATTCCCACCTCGGAAAAAGATAGCCAAAATAACTAATATGAGTAATTGGAAGAAGAAAAGAGACCGCCAGATCCAAAATTAGTAGCATGCGCCCATTTTTGGACATCATCCGGCTGCATCTCACTAGAACTACGAACTTTTAAAGTCTGTCAAATCAATGTATTTTCATGAGAATACCATTGCCAAGTTGAAAATTTTGCAGAAATAAAACACAGATTAAGGCAATGAAAAGTAAGGGCAGAAAACTTCCCGATAAATAACTATAATAATCATGACCTTGTACTTGTCCAGCTCTAGGGTATTGCGCACAGAAGCTAAATTCAAGTATGAGTTCCAGTTAACAGTTACAGTGTACACTAAAGAATTTGAAGGGTGGCTCCTCTAATCTATTTCAGAAGCTACCTGGTATTCACACGAGAATAATACAGGAGACAAAAACATGAGATATGGCTTCATTAAAGCCTGCCACCTTCCCTTGGCGTGGTACAAGGAGCCGGCGCGGTGGGAGGCAGACTGATTCCGCCCCCTCTAACTGATATATTTGAGCATTTGACTGTGCTGCTAGCCCTGCTTATAAGATTCGAGTCAAGAAACACAACAATCACAGTTATGTCATCATGGAAATGCCGCCGCACACCGCGATCAATCTTTTTCAGGTCTGAATATCTCATTTCTCTCTTCCTTGCTGCTTCTTGCAAGGCAGCTTTTACAAGCCTCCTTGCACTTCCCTGCATGAATAAAACAAGCAATATCGTAAATGTATTCATCTTGAAGATTGTAGTATCACAAGCATTAATCCACCATCACGATGATGGGTCCTCGGTTTATTTCATGTTTATTCAATGAGACAAGCATCAAAATATGGAGCCAGGGATGAGAATAGAATATGAAGCACAATGTAAGAGAACATGGAGAGAAAAAATCAAAGAACGAGTTCGGAGGCTTGCTTGACAGCCCAATTCTACAGTTGAATTTGCAAATAAACACCAAGTCCTGTTTGTTTACAGAGAAGTAGTGTCATTTTGGAAAATGGTTTCCAAGAAAAGTAAAGTCTTGGAAAGTGGATTATTTTTCAATATATGGTAGTGTCATGGGAATTGAACTGAAAAACACTTTCTAGTGTTTGACTATGTCATGAAAAATAAGCTGAAAAATAACTTATTAGTGCTTTATTTATTTTTTCAAATTAATTAAGAGAACAGAGACCAACTAACAAATAAAAAGGTTGAAGGATGAAATTGAAAACATTATCAATTCCATAAATTATTTAAAATAAAAACGAATAGCAATAAAAAAACAGAAACCAAATCTGATATAAAAAATTTGAAAGATGAAATCGAAAAAAAAATCAATTTCATAAATTATTTCAAATAAAATAAATAACGGATCAAATTTGATAGATAAAAAGATTTCAACTAAAAAAATGATAAGAAAAATAAATAACGACAAAAAAATAAAGACAAATTATTATAGAAATTAAATTAAACCAAATTCTAAGGGATGAAATAAAAATAAATACAAAATCCAATACAAAATATATAACAATAAAAAAATTGGGGGCCAAATTTGATATAATCAACAAATAACAAGATTTTTTTTTTTTTCAACTTTTGAAAAGTGTTTTCTGTATAAAAGAACACTTTATTGGAAACTAAGCCAAAAACATTTGACTTGAAAGTGTTTTCCGTTGACAAACTTCCTAAAACTAAACAAATACGTGAAAGTTTGGAAAATTGTTTCCAAGAAATGACTTTCAGTAAAACAAACGAGGCCTTAGTAACAGAAAATGGTGAGCTTTCCATTTCCAAATTGCAAACTATTACTAATTTAGAGGGATGCAAGACCTTGTTAGTTAAAATTTCAGATGAAGAGTACTATACACATTTTTATCAGCAACTGTTTACAGCATTTCAAGACCCAAAGTTACTATTTACTCTCGATGAAGATAATAAATGTTTTAACAAGAGAGAGAGAGAGAGAGAGAGAGAGAACAGAAACAGGACACATTCAGGGCTGAAAACTTCTCTCTCTTTCTTCCATAGAGAAGCTGATTTCACAAGCAAAATGTTGATAAAATAAGTTTGCACGGAAACAGACAAGAACTATTCTAATTTCTAACTGAAGATACAGTCCGGTGTGTAATTTCCCTATTCTCCCCATGCATGGATGATTATGAGAGATCATGTTACAATTAGGTGAGACTCTTTAAAGACAGACAGGTGAGAATCTTTAAAGATAAACAATTTCTACCACGGAGATACATGTACTTACATTGCGTGGATGATTTTGAACAATATCGACTGCTTCTTGATTGCTTAGGTGCTCCCAAAGGCCATCAGAGGCAAATATAATAAATTGATCATGAGCCTGCAGCTGGTGCACTGATATTGATGGTTCTGAGCTCAATATTGGGTTTTTGAAAGGTTCTCGAAGTCGAAATTTAGCATATAAAGGTTCCCTGTTGAACTCAGCCTTCTTCAAATATACATCACCAATAGATCTGGAAATCTGTGAGGTCAAAGGATTGCGATCAGCAGTCAACAAATTCAAAAGCAAGGTTGCATTAAGTTAAAACTGTAACATATCCAAAAGTTTTTTATGAAATTTAAGAAAAACAGTTGATCTAACATCATGATATATTAACCCTATTTGTCATAGCATGTCAGATTTTCTGATTCAAATTACAGAATGCATATTCGTATTTGCCTAAGAGCAGTCAAGTAATAGCAGGTGTGTGCCATTGACTCGATTTTGCAGTTCTCCATATTATAACCGCATGATCATTTTTCTAAAAGTAACATGGCCATAGAAATGATAGAGCTACGAACACCACCACTCAAAAAAAGAATATGACAGCAAAGCCATTGAAAATCATATCCTGTAGGGTGAAATCAACCTCAGCTACTTACAAACAGTCACACCACAGCCTAACAGATCCAAAGAACATCAAGCTAGACAGGGAGAATACTTTTCCAGATATAAATAGACAGCCAGCTCCAGCTGACTCTACCCATATCCACCATTTGCTGAAAAGTGGAAATCAACAACAATGCCTCAGAGTGAGGCCATCTTCTCATGTCAAAGAGAATGTGAACTGAAATTGATGCAGAATTTTAAAAAAACCACATTCCAACTCCTTTCAATGTATAAAATGTCCTCAAGCTCTTAACACGTTAATCAACTATAATCAGTGTCTAGAATACAGGTCTACAAGCACAGGAAACTGTGGGGATGATCCACACCTTTTTCTTCTTCTTTTTTGTCAATTGAAGAGAGGAAGAATAATAACAAGTTTTTGGATAGTGAGAGGCTTACCTGTATAAGACCTTTCACACGCCACACATTATGCTTTAAAACTACAATTTGTGAGTCATCAGGATGCAAAGCATGCAGTTCGTGTCTCACAGACTCTATGCAAGCGTTGTGCTCAGCAGATAGCTGAATGGACAGAACTTCCCCCGTTGCCCTCACAGCTCTACCCAAAACAGCACGCGAATCACCGAGGTTTGCAATGTAAAGGGATCCATTACAGATAACACCAACCAGGCAGCAGGATCCAACTGCTGCAATTTGTGGATTCATAGGCCACTGTTTAGTAACAAGAGAAAGAAAACCCTCTTCTGTTGCTTGAAATGCCTTCCGTATCACTTCCACTGACATCGATTGTTGCTCCGAAGTAAACCCTACAGATAAGCATTAAACCTGAAAATCTTAGGGCGTCGAATAGACTTGATATCCAAAAGCCCACCATGAAGATAAATGTAAAATCAAATTGAAGTTATAGGAAAAAGTGGAGAAAGAAAGGAAGATAAATTCACAACTAGAAACCTCCATATTGTTAAATCAATGGACTAAACACTTGGCCCTTGTCCACCCATGTGCCTATCATACCATCAACTTAAGACAATATCTGTCATAAAACTCCTCTTCAGGTGCGACTAGGATATCTATTTGGATTATTTGAAATAAACTTTTAATATTTAGAACCAAACAACAAGAATGGCATTTGTGATTTTGTGATCTTTTGGAATAAGCAACACTCAGACAGTAGCAACGCAGGGGATTGGATGGCAACTGGGTAAATCTCCACCCAGCTGGAGCCTTTTTTCACAACAAGGTTTTACCCAGTACATGGTTCTTCACTTTCTGTCATCAAGTTTACCTTGGAATTCAGCAAGCATAACAAGGGTAGGCAAAAACCAGGAAACACAAAGTCAAAAATACATGCAGAAGAGTTCATTAACTTACTCTTGAGATGCTGAAAGAGGTGATCGTTGATGTAGCGTGATGTCTCAGGCCCCCCATGTCCATCATAAACACCAACAAAAGTACCATATGGGCCAGATTCATGTAAGCTCAAACTTCCCGACTCAAGGTGACTCTGATCCTCAAGTAAGTTGTTAGCCTGCACTACTGCCATAGAAAACTCACCATTTACATGCTGCCCGTGATCTTTGTACCACAACAGCCCATCTTGGCGACCACCAGTTTCTGAATTCGTGTGAACATGTCGATCAGACCTTGGCCGGAAGCAGGCCCTCAAAAGGTTCATCAACCCAGATAACATCCCTCATCTCATCCAAACACCCTCCAAATAATCCACATTTAATAAGTGCCCAAAAGAACTCTGACCTAGAAACCTCAGAACGATTTGTGCAACAAGATCAACGACAAGACAAAATGAATAATCTTCCACCTGAGGCCTAAAATAATTCAGATAAAAACCCGCTACTGAATACGCAATGCTCAACAAAACAAATTGTTGGTAAAAAAAAACAATTATGACCTCACCATACTCTAGTTATCAGCAAGCTAGTTTTGTACAACAAAACCAACAAAAAATAAATTCACAAAGAAATCAGTAGCTGTATCGCTGGGGTTTTAACAGATCAATAAAATAAATAAAATAGGCTTCCTTTTCCGGTAGTTTCAATCCATGAACTGCAAAACAACATATGAAATCAAGGCCTATGGTAACAAAACAATTATGTTCTCTCTCTAAACAAAAACCCCAGCGCCCTAACAATGAAAAAAATTATTAAAAAAGAACCTTTGAAAAGAAAAGGATTGGTCAAAGCCCACTTTTTTCTCACGTTTTGGTCAGCCATTGAAAAAATCCAGAAGGCTGACATTTAACATTGAATCAACAAAACACGTGATTATACAAATCAGCAATGACTCATTAACCACCATAAATTAACTGATTATAGAACAGAGAGAATCAAACTTTTTTCTTCCTTTCCAAGCTTACCTTGTTGTGATTTGCTTGTTCTTCAAAGCCGCCAACTTAGAAAGCTAAACAAAGAACTACTTCTTGTGGGCTTATCAGAGTGTTAGATCTATGGATCCAACGGAATCAAGAAAGCAGAAGCACAAAGGGGTTTTAGCAGTTTTTTTAGTGGTTTTGTAGATGATGAGATTGTTGACAAGGAAGAGGTGAAATGGGGTTGTGTGTTTTAGCAAAAGTGAAGTTGGACCCAACTTGTATCTCTCTCTCCCTTTTTATTCTCTCTCTCTCTCTGTGGTCTTAAGTCTTAACTAGTAGACAAGCCCCTTAAAAGACCAACAATGGAGAGCTCGAAGCCAGCGAAGCAAAGGTCCAGTTTTGGGCTCCACACACACTTTGGTAATACAGAGACAGAGTCAAATGGACTGATGGATTTTATTAAAGAAATCGTTAAACCGTGTTTATTTTCCGATGTAGCAGTATACATATATGGTACTGGTTTCCATTAACTAAATGCTTGGGATGTTTTCATCTTTTTATTATATTTTTATATAATAAAAATACGGTTTTATCCCTGCAAGCAGATAACAAAAAGTTGTTTACTTGGGTTATTTTCAAAGTTTTACACTTCGGTACATGGTAAAATAATTATATCACCCTCAGGTAAGATAAAACAAAGAATTGTCTGCAGGGATGTTTCTAGGATTTCATGTTTTTTAAATAATATAAATACGGATATACCCTCATAAAAGACAATCCAAAAGTTGGTTGAAGGGTATATAGATAATTTAATATTTTAAAATTATTTTTCCTGCATAATACTGTTGGCACGTCTGACTGACGCGCCACCAATTTTCTGCCTTACGCTCCCTTCAAGCGGTGCATGTGGCGTCATAGGTGCTAAAAAATGTTCATTTGGTGTCTCACATGATATGTCGTCATGTCCCCTTCCTCATGATGGTGCATGTAACGTCCAATGATGGCAAAAAACATTACAATGGTCGGTTGATCTTTTTTCCCCTTTTCTCTCTCCTTTGCACCAAATTACACGGAAGTCCTATTGGTTTATGGTGTTTCTATTTCAATCACTGATCTTTTGATTATTTTGTATGATCCTGATTTCTGTGATATAGATTTTGATTTGTTTCAATTTCGTTCTTCAATTGAAATTGAGTATATATTTAGCTTTCATTTTGATCCTTACTCTTTTAATTTTGGATTTGGTTTTAAATCCTTTATTTTTTCAATGTAGAAGTTTAGATTTTTTTTTCAATTTTGATTGAAATTGAACATATGTTATTGTTTTCATTTCGTCCTTTATTCTTTTAATTATTGATTTTATTTTATTTCCTTTAATTTATTCGATCCTTCTGAAATAGTCACTATATTATATATATGTTTATATGCATTTGCTCTTAGTTTTAGTTGTTAATTTTTATTATTCTCTTTTGTTGAGGTTATGTTTTTATTCAATTTAGCCCTTGAAATTTAATTTGTGTTGGTGATCATTTACAAATTGATGTTTCTTTTTTTCTCCCTTTGTTCTTTTTTTAGTTTTATTTATTTATTCTTCAAGACAAATGATTTTTTTCAAATAATAATATTTATTTATTTTCATTTATTTAATTTTTTGTTTATGCTCTTGTTAAAGTTTTTAGATTTTTTTATTCTTCATGATAATTTTGTTATTTACATGATATGAACAATAATTTTTGTTCTTGTTTTTGCTTGCTTACTCTTCTGTTAAAGCTTTTGAATTTTTTTTATTCTTCAGGGTAATTTAATAATTTTTAATGTTTTAGCAGTAACAATAATAATATTTTTACGTGATATAATCATGGTATAATACTGACATTACTAATCATAATGATAATAGCAATTATAATTTATTGTAATGGTTGTAGTGCTTATGGTATTAATAATTATGATTTTAATGATAATAATAACAATAACTCATAAAATAATATAAAGAATATCAACAATGACAAAAACAATTATAATAATGATATTAGTAATTATTATTATAATTTAAATGATATTAATAAAAATATTAAAGAAGAAGTTAAACCTGGCTAAATTATCAGATGTTAGATTTTTGAAAATTTTAAAAACTATTAATGGTGCTAGATTTGTTTTTGTGATGCTATACATCCAAGTGAAATAATCAACCTATGTAAAACATTTATTAGGAAAATTCAAAAAAATAAATTATAGGATATTTTTTGTGTTTAGTACTGATATTAAATAATATAATTTAAAAGAAACAAGGTAAAAACCTAAAGACAAAATTGAGTTACATGATTTTTAATGAATAAATCATTGAATGATAAATTATTAAATTAAAATTATTATATATAGAGAAGTTGTAAAAAATAATTCTTAATAGATACAACATCGGATAATAAATTATTTTAATTGTTATTTCTATGATTGAAGGCAAAAAAAAAATATTATTTGGTTTTGAAGAGCAAATGAAAAAAAAGGGACAAAATTAAAGGACATGAATAGATTTTGTACCATTACCATCATGAATATAATTATCATAATCACTTGGATTATAATAATAAAAAAATGTTTAATATTAATTTTAAGTCATACATTTTTTTTAAATGAGATAAAAAAATAAAAACAATATTGAGCCATAAATATTTTTCAAATAATTAATCTGGGATATTAGTTAACAAACATTATATGCAAAGAAATTGCAAAATTTATTTCTTCACAAATACAAACCAATTAATAAATTACTTGAATTATTATTCTCATTGTTATTATTATGATTAAAAACAAAACCAAACACAACATTAACAACATTGAATATTGTTTTTTGATATTAAAGAACAAATAAAAATAATTATAAAACAAATTGAAGAACAAAGATGAAATTAGTATTTGTTACCATTATGAGATATTATCACACTATCGACCATAATTTACGTTAATTTATTATTTTCTTTCATTTTTGCCTAAAAAACTTTCAATTTTTCTATATATTTATTTTATCATGGATATAGTGTTGAAAATAACAGTGACAATTATTTTTAAATTATTTTGTCTTAAAAATATGATAAGCTAATTATACATTTTGATATTTGTTTAATATTAACCTATTAAAATAAAAACAAAACACCGAAATAAGATTTTTTTTAATCTCAAATTAATTTAATCTCAGTGTTTATAAAAACAATTAATATTATAATTTTAATTTATTTTTAAATAAAAAATATTTGAAACTAAAAATATATCAAGTCACGTAGACAAAAGAGATAAAAAAAATACAAAAGATAACAAGTCACTAACAACAAACACATTCATTATTTTTACACCACCAAAGCTAAACTTACCATGTTTTTTAACACAAACTCGATTTAATATAGAGATAAATAACAATAAAAAATAAAAATAAAAACTATATAAATAAAAATAAAAGTTATCCCAAAAAAACCAAAAACATTAAAGGGTTCGGAGCTAAACAAAAAATATAAGAATCAAAATATAAAACAAAAAATTACATAAAAAAAAATCTTCCTGCAGCAGAGCAGAGGCCAAATGACTCGTATTTTCGATAACAACTCTTTAGTTTGTGGCTTGGCCAATAACTAATTTGCTATTTTAATTATCATTTTCATTTTGTGTTCGAATTTGTTGTACGGTAAAAAGAAATTATTCATACACTAAAACTACAATTAAATTGTGAGTTCCCGTAGAAATAGTATAATTATATATTTTATTTTATTAACTATAGTGATGGTAAATTTATAATTTTAGTATTTTTTATATTATACCTGGTCTATCTGTCATAATTTTATTTTTGTATTTATTTATTAAATAGTTTTTTTCTTTTTTATGCATATTGTTTTTAGAAAAAAAAATTATTTTTCTATTTTTTACACTTTAAATATCTATCAGTCTAAACCTGATTCTTTTTGTATATTTTTTTTTAAAAATATTATAAAAAATCAAGAAAATGATGGTTTCATTTTAGCAACTGTAACATTGTTTTATTTTTCTTGTTACGTTGAGAATTAGTTTGGGATCTTACTAGTTTTTTTTTATTAATGTATATGATTTTGATTATATTTTATTATATACAAGCATTGAAATTTTTAATTCATTGATGTCAAAAAATACATCAATAACACCTACACATTAATTCTTTTGTGTTAAAAACAAATATTTGACTTGCATCAAGACAAGTTGAATAAACACATTAACATTTTATTTTTTACATTTATTAACATAAATAGTTTTTGATGTATTTAATACAATGCATGCATATGTTTTTTTTATTTATAATTAGGTTATTTTAAAAAACCTATATATATATATTGTTAAAAAAAACTATTCAACCCACAACAAGTTACTATTCAAAAAACTTTCATGTACTAATAGTTGTTTGGCGCTGTATTTCAAAAAATATTTTTTTTTAAATAACTTTTTTTTATATTTATTTGTTAATTTAAACTAATTTTTTTGATATTTTTAAATTATTTTTATACTAATATCAAAAATAATTTAAAAAAATAAAAAAATATTATTTTAATATATTTTTAAATAATGGACGATGATATCATTTACGTCAATATAATGGGTGTTGCATGAAATGCGGTTCACATGAATCCACGTGGCGTGTGACATCGCCCCGAAGTATAGTTACGTGAGCTAGTGTCATGTTTTCATTGGCTAAAATATCGTCTCGGTTGGACTTAGTTTATTACGTGTCGGCATTGAAAGAGGAAGTATGTAGTGGTGGGGTACACCTTAGTAACCGGTTGCTCCCGAGGGTTACTTTCAAGGCCTTTTTTGTAATGGGATACAACCATATTTTTAAAATATATATTATTTAATTTACTTTTTTAAAAAATAATATTTATCATATTTCCAGACATGCCGAGTAACAAAAAAAGCTGGAAATTTAAACATTAATCGAAATTATTATTTTTCAAAAAAATTTCAAGAAGGCCTTTCTATATCTTCTAATATATTCAAGAAAATTTCTTGTATGTATAAATATTAAACTAAAAAGAATAAAAAAAGAAGCAAACGTTATAAATAATCTTTTGAGGTAATATTGGACATAAATTTAATAATATATGAATTTGTCTCCTAGCAGCAAATGAAATGTGAACATCTGTTCTTGTTTATCTGAAACATGTGGTGCTTTTAATGTTGTTAGTGCCTGAAACAATTTTATGCTCTTTAAACCAATATATATATATATATATATATATATATATATATATATATAGCCAGTAATATTATGTGAGAAACATCTTAATTACTCGTTGCCTTTACTCTTTAATTTTTTTGTTGAGATCTAAAGGGTGTTTGGCTGGCGTTTCAAACGCTGTTATGCAATTTTTTGTTTTTTTTTTCATTTTAAATGAATATGGTTTGGTGTTTTTAGATCATTTTGATGTGCTGATGTCAAAAATGATTTTTAAAAAATTAAAAAAAATATCATTTTGATATATTTCAGCACGAAAAGCACTTTGAAAAGCTACAGCAACAGCTCTCCCAAACACCCTCCTAAGCATGTGAAGCACTCAGACCGGATCAATGATTGGTTTGTAATTTTTTTTAAAACCTAATTTATTATTTTTAATTACATAAAATCAATTGGTGAAACCACATGTAATTCATTTCATATGATGTTATGGTTTGTTATTTTTTATTAACGTGGAAATCTCATGGATCCTGAAGTTAACAATCATACAAGTTTTTAATGATTATCATATTAGCAATTACAGAGGCTCGAATCTGAAACCACAGAGGAGTAAACTCTTTAACTTACTTAACGGTTAAGTTATAGTTTGTTATTTTAGCGGGATTGCTTTTCCTGAAAAGAAAAGAAAATCCTAATATTGCTTAGTTATTTTAATGTATTGACATTAAAAATAATACTTTTAAGCAGAAAAGCAACTGCTATTATATTCTTTAAATTATGTTTTTCTACGTGAAGAAAACGTTAGATGGTTTTATTTGAATTTACATGAATCATTCACGTCACAATTGACGAGTGTGTATTTTGAAAAGGGATCATTCATTAAAAAATGGTGAACACTTTTTCTGTGTTCGAGGATTTGCGAGACGGCCTAAAATAAATAATCAGCTACGGACAATACCACACTGTTTCATGATTTTGCCAATTTTTAACCCTTCTTTTTTCCCCACTGCTTTCCCTGTAGAATAGTGAACCGGGAAACAGTCCATATATTAGCCTGATTGGATGGGCGGTGTAACCCATGTTTTGCCAAATTTCAATTTTTTTTATTTTAAATGAAATTTTTTTGGTGTGTTTATATCATTTTGATGTGCTAATATTAAAAATAATTTTTTAAAAATAAAAAAATATCATTTTGATGTATTTCAGAACAAAAAACATTTTAAAAAGCTACTGCAACCGCTCTTCCAAACAGACACTATGCACCCGTGTCCTTGACTGACAATTGACATGCCAAACGGTAATAATAGAAACCTCTTCCAACTTGTTTTCTATGTTTTATAAATATTTTAAAAAAAAATATTTTTTTTTAATTATATTTTTTTAATTTCAGTAAGAGTAATATAATAGATGTATGTACTTAAATAAATTAAGATTCAAAAAATCTAAAAATTATAATCTTTTGATTGAAGTTAAAAATTTTACATGTATTATATCACACCATCCTAATCCTAATATTGTTAACATTCAATTCATATTTCACAACCCTACACATAACCATTAAAATTATCAAATTCTTAGTCCTTTTCAAGTTACATTGAAAATTCAATTACGAGGTGTTTGAGAGTGCTTTTTAAAAGTATTTAAAAAAAATATTTATTTTTTTATTTTTTAAAGTTTAAATTAATAAAATTTGGTGTTTTTAGATTATTTTGATGTGCTGATGTCAAAAATAATTTTTAAAAAATAAAAAAACATAATTTTAATGCATTTTTGAACGAAAAATACTTTAAAAAATAACCGCAATGACACTCCCAAACAGGCATTACAAACTAAACAACAAAATTAAATCAACACAAGACATACTAAATACACAACTACCAACACATCTCCTTTGGTTCCAAGAGTTCTCCCCTCCTCCCACTTAAATAGTAGCCCTGCTTTTACCATAAACACCCAATTTTTCTTGTTCAATTATGTTTTATTTCAAGTCATTACATCCTAGTCCGTTATAAAGAACACATCCTAATTTAGTATTTAAGAACTTCAATTTAAATTTTAAGAATTTTGGATAAACTTTGTTATTTTTTCAAATGTTAACCATTTTAATTCTTTTGCTCCACCTCCTTTTTTTCTCTCTTGACGTCGTGAATTTCATCTACTCTCTCTCCTTTTTTTTCCTCACTTGTTTTTTATATTAATTCTCGAGGTAGATGTGTTCAACAATCACTTCTTCATCTATCTTGTCTTGGATCTTGGTTTCGCTCTAGGGTTTTAGTGAGGAAACTCTCAATGTTTTTTTTTTTTTTTTTAATTTTGTTTAGCAATGGCTAGCTTTTAAAAGTGAAGAAGAAGCTAAATTCCCAGTTTTCCAGCTTATTTATGACAATACCATTAATGATCCTACATGTTATTTTAGACGGACCGTTGATATTCTCGCATGACCTTTTTTGAACTTTGACTAACCTAAAACTTAAATTAAGACGGTGTTTGGGAGAGCTGTTGCTGTAACTTTTCAAAATGTTTTTCGTGCCGAAATATATCCAAATGATGTTTTTTTAAAATCATTTTTGACATCAGCACATCAAAATGATCTAAAAACACCAAAATATATTCATTTAAAATAAAAAAAAACTCAAAAGTTGCGGCACGGCTTGAAAAAAGCCATGTCAAACACCCTCTAAATGTTTTTGATATTTTATGAAAATATTTTTTAAATTTTTTATTTAAAATTAAATATTTTTGATATTTTTACATTATTTTTGTTTTACGAATCAAAAATAATTTTAATATATTTTTAAATAAAAAATATTTTTAAAAACAAACTTCTACCAAAATTCCAAATAATCACTTAAACGAGCGTGAGGGTGCTTCACCGTCGACTCACCAAAACCAACACTGCATTGAGCAGGATGCTATGCTCCTAGTAGCGTGTTTGGTAAAGTGTCAATTAAAATATACTAAGATTTTTTTTTTTTAATATTAAATTTATATTTTTTGAGATAAACAATAATTTAAATCACCTCAAGAAACTAAACCTACCGCGATATCTAACTGGGACTGAAATCACAGAGCGAGAGAGAGAGAGAGAGAGAGAGAGAGAGAGAGAGAGAGAGAGAGCGCCTGGGAACAAAAAGAGTGCAATATTGTTAATGTTATTCGTAAAATGAAGTAAAAAGAGAGAGTGAGAGGGTGGGGGGAGTGGACAGGATGGCACCAGTTCAATGATATTAATGTATTGTCTGGGGAGATAGTGCTTGCAAACATGCGGCACGTGGCACATCCATCTATCTCTGTAAATAGATAGATAGTCAATTATTATAATCTTTTTCAGGGAATTTGACAAGATGGCATCATCCATCAGCTGTGGATTGTTTGGTATCCAATATATGGTGGGAACTGTTAGGTCATCATCAAAGATCACCAATCAAGAACAGGATAAATGGAGGCGTCTCTTGCTACTTTCCTCTAGAACTCGCAAAACAGTACTCTACGTCTGTGAATTATTGATCTGTTCCTGCAACACCAGATCCAATCATCCAAGCTGGCCAGGCAGATCCAGCTTGTTTTGTTTTGGTTTTATATCAATGAGGAAGTGGCGGTGCTGAACTTCACTTTTAAACTCGTGGACGTTTATCCCTTAATCTATGCCAGCCCCCTTTGCCCATGCTGCTAAATTAAGCAGATAATTCAAGCCGTGGTTGAATTTTTAGGTGACAAAGCAAGACTTCTATGGGCTCTGCTCGTAATGATTTGCTGGAAAACCTAATTCACATTAAACAATGTAAAAAAACGTGTGTTGAGTGTATCATGTGTTCATCCCCAGGCCAAAGAGCCTAAAATGTTCAAACATTATAAAACGGGCCACATTATCAAGAAAATCTATGCCTTTTCTTCTGCAAAATCATAATCTGTTCATAATAATCGGTAACAGAAGCACTCATTTAGCCTCTGTGTGCCATTCACTGCATTCGGCGAGTACTAGCCTACGTGGGGACACATCAGAGTGTCCTATGACCTTGCTCCGGTGAAATGAGCTACCTTTGCCATGCTCAGATTTCACCGCGCTGTTCTTGAAAGTTGAATAATCTGCCATGGATATTTCAGAAGGAGATGAATCGCTGAAAAGGGTGAATTGATTTTTTTGCAGAGAATGCTGGTAACGGATGGGCAGTGATGAGCCAGTGACAGGACATCTTTCTTTCCATTCTATGGGTCAAGTTATTCAAATATTGTTCGCAGGTCGTTTTTTTTAAATTTTTTTATTTATAAATATATTAAAATGATATTTTTTAAAAATTAATTTTGAAATTAACACATAAAAATAATTTAAAAATATCAAATTTTTTTATTTTAGAATAAAAATAAAAAATTTATTTTTTTAAGAAAATATTTTTTTTAAAATACAGATTCAAATAAAATACTAAACACAACATTAAGTTATGATATTCACTTGAAAGTATATAGGCCAGTTTGCCTTTGAACTTGGTCTATCAGGTTGCATGAAGCTTAGGACCACTTTTATACCATAAAATAAGCCTTTTTTTTTTATATAACCAGAATATCTAAGTAATATACACATATTACAACTAATTCTCAAATTCATTAAATATTTTGTAAATTCAATAAATAGATAAGACACTGCGATGACGACAAGCTTGAACCTTAGTTCCTTTCTCTGCTGGACCAATACCCCCACTTGCTTTATATTTATTTGCATTTTGACCCCATGGGATGCGCAATTAAATGAATTAAGACTGTAATTGGCCAGGGTAATTATTCCCTTTCCCCCTTCCCATTTCATGGTTTGCACATGGCATGCTTTTCCCGTTAAAGCTTGTGGGTCTTGCAATTGCACTCTGACTTCTTCTTTTTTCCCGTTGATTCTCTTTTAAAAACTTTCTTAGCATCGAAGTTCTTGTGCATGATATTGTGTGATAAAATAATTTTTACTTGAGAATTACTAAAATATTCTTTTTAGATTTTATTTTTATTTTTAACATATAAATACTAAAATATATTAATTTAATATCTTTCAAAATCAAACTTATTTTTTAAATGTATCAGTAGTATATTTGGTATCATAATAACAATTGCTTTTAAAATATCAAAACCATTAGAAAACACAAAAAAAATATTAATATAATACTTACCGTGGAGGAATCTTCATTTTCAACTATTTAATTCACTGATTTGTATGGATAGGTCAAGATTTGTATGATAGGTATGGAAGCATAAAAACGATAGGGAAAGAAAAATAAATAAATAAACAGCAATCATAGAAGGCAAACAGCTTCGAAATAATTGGCCCCACCTAAGATTTCTTTTCCTCAAGACAAGAGATCGGGTATTTTTTAACCAATCTTGGGAATGGGATAACGAAGAGCTCGATGTCCTAGCACCACAAAATAATATATACTGTGGTATTCTATTTTAAAAATATTTATTTTTTATTTTAAATTATTTTTTTATTATTATTTTAAAGTGATAATATCAAAACTTATTATTAAAAAATATATTAAAAAAATATTATTTTGATATATTTATAAATAAAAATTATTTTAAAAAACAACTAGTTACATGTAGGATAAAGAGCAAATATATAGAAATATTTCTTAATTTAGGGAGATTTAGGACCATTTTATTGTAAAAGAAGCTAATTTTATCTGGATTCTCAACCCTATACATGCATCTCTATGTCACCGTATTATTTTATTAATTGATGGAGGTCTATCCTAAACCTATTTATTTATTTATTTTAATTGATAGAGATCTAAGCAAGCCCAGGCTTCCAGCTGCATTAATTGCACGACGAAAATTTTAAAAAAATATTAACGAATTTCTTGATATCATCTGTTGTCTTATTTTCTTGGAGTCTTGAAATATAAACATAAAAAATATTTTCTTTTCTATTTTTTTTTAAATAAAAACAAACCTAGCAATCTTTAGTGTAACTCTCGGAAAAAAAATGTTTCGAAAAGTTTTTATATCGATATTTTACTCTCTCTTTTTTAAATTATTTTAAAAACAAAAACAGAACATGAAAAGGGAATTATATATTATTAGCAAGAAAAAGGGAAAAAAATAAAGAAAGGAATAGTATTCTTTATAATAGTTTTTTTTTGTTTTTTTTTTAATTTTAATCTTATCCTTTAATATTTTTAGATTTAATAGGGATTGAGTTTTAAATTTATTTTTTACAAGATTATTTTAATTTGATGACTCGAACCACAACTCAAACGTAGATTTGACATATAAATTAATAGACACAAGTCCTCCCTTTCTATTTGATTTTGTTTTTCAATTCATCATTTAAAATTAAATTGATTGAAAATCATTTTTTATTATTAATTTTGATATGTCTTTTATGAGGTTATCCCTGTCTCATGACTCGAGTTATTTTTATTTTATTTTTTCAATTGAATCTATTTTTAATTTTATCTTTTATCACCGAGTTTATTGATTAAAAATTAAGTTTTATAATTTATTTAAATTTATCTTTATTAGTTTATTTTGATTTTATGATCCAAATTGTAAATTTAACAAGTTAATTCAGGTTGTTTTTTTAGTACGCCAGTTGATCAAATCATGTAAACCAATCCCCTCGCAATTTAAGCTTTTTTCTACTAAAAAAACATTAGCAACAATTAAATATTTTTTACGTTAAAAAGATTGATTCGGCTTACGAGTAAATTATATAATGTTCCAGGAACCTTATCTCAACCACCGGAGATCGACAATTCGGACAATGTTGTTCAAGTCAAGACTATGGAGAAGTTAGTCTCGAGGAAACGATGTACCTGGTCGTGGTTGTGTGTAACGTTAAATGTTGATGGCCCGTCTACTATACTTTAACACGGTTTTAGTATTTAATTTCTCATTCATTGAACACGAGACAATGAGTTTTTAATAACCAAAAAACTTATCTCAAAAGGCTTAACACGGCTTGGTTAAGCCCTCCCTTGGGACAACTTCCATGAGTTTTATTTGTTCTTCTTGGTCCACAAGGTATGTTTTTCAGAAGGTGAAGCTTCCTCAAATAAAAATAATAATAATCAAGTATGACGATGAATATGTCAGCCTTGAGAAAAACATACGAATTTGTATATTATTAATTCTATAAAAATCCATTTTACAGTTTGTTTTTGCATTTTAAAAATAACATTATAATATATTTTCAAATAAAAAATATTATCTAGAACAGCTAGAGTTTTATTTGCTCTTCTTGGTCCACAAGGTATGTTTTTCAGAAGGTGAAGCTTCCTCGAATAAAAATAATAATAATCAAGTATGACGTTGAATATGTCAGCCTTGAGAAAAACATACAAATTTGTATATTATTAATCCTATAAAAATCTATTTTACAGTTTGTTTTTGCATTTTAAAAATAATATTATAATATATTTTTAAATAAAAAATATTTTAAAAATCAACGGGTACTATATTTTCAAACACCTTTATAACTTGTCCAAATTATAATTCAATGACTTCTTTCATTTTAAATTAAAAGGAAACTATACATCTCGTCATTAGTTTGGAAAGTTAGTAACGTAGAGGTTAGGCATGATTAAAGTTTATCATTGATTATACGTCGTTAGTCATATGAAGTTGTTTTGATCAATTTCTTCAATCTCTGCAAATCTATGGGTGTCCGGTGTCAAAGTTTGTGACTAAAAGAATTGATTTATGTATCATATTTGTTGAAGTAGCTAAATTTCTGCCTGTGATGGGATGAGATGACACCGTATTGGGGACCGGGGGAGTACCGTGTTGAAATCGTCCTGGAAAACAAAACGATAAAACATAAAAAAAATACATAGAATTACTGGGAATGTTGAAATCTTGTCCGGGTGCCAGGATCTCCAACCAGTATAACCTCATCAGCCATACCAAATAATGAGCTGTTGACCCTTATTTCGGAGAATTTTGTTCTTGACAAATCCTTTTTTAAAACAGATTTCTTTAGTACTCAGAATACTGAGAAAAAAAATTGGTTTTTCAAAACTTTTACTTCTGAAAGGAGTAAAATACAAACTGAATTTTATGCATACATCACATTGAATCAATCAAAGTTCTGCTCACTAATTTAGTTTCAAGAGAGGATGTAAGGAATTTGCATGTTGTTTGATGAGCCGTTCATCATTTAAATGACGTGTGGAGTGTTCTGTGGTTTCTGATTTTCTCCATCAATTAATTTGTTAATGATATTATTATTATTATTATTATTATTATTATTAAAATACTCTTATTTTTTTTTTAATATTGTTCCACTTCTTTAAGTTTTAGTAGTTGATCAAATTTGTGTTGTGTTCTTGCTTTTTCTCAAATATTATGCATTGTGTTTTAATAATTTTCTAAGGGGGTGTTTGAGAGAGCTTTTTGAAAGTGCTTTTGAAAAAAATAATTATTTTTTATTTTTTATTTTAAATTATTTTTTTGTGTGTTTTTAGATAATTTTGATGTGCTGATGTAAAAGATGATTTTTAAAAAATAAAAAAAATATTATTTTGATGCATTTCTAAACAAAAAAATACTTTCAAGAGCAACCGCAACAACACTTTCAAACAGTCACTTAATAACAGGCATCATTGTTGTAAGTGACTGTTTGAGAGTGTTGTTGCGGTTGCTCTTGGAAGTGACAAAAATATCTTTTGATTCCTATAAAATAAATCCTTTTACGGAAAAGGTGATTTAGAAAGGATAATTAATTGATATGTTTTTCAAAATAATATAAATATATTTTTTATATGCACTTCAATGGAAAAAATAATTCTAACTACTCGTTTGTATTTTAATATTAATATTTTAGTTTTACTAGTAAGTCTTGTGTTCACATTTCCTTTTTTTTTTCTTTAAAAAAGGTTATTTATTTCATTGGGTGGGTTGAAAAGAATAATGGGGATTTCAAGAAGTCAATGTCCTTACAGTACTAATTCAACAACTTTGACATTGCGTTTTAAAAATATTTTTTAAAAAAATATTTTTTTTATTTTAAATTAAAATGTTTTGATATTTTTAAATTATTTTGATATATTGATATCAAAAATATTTTTTTTAAAATATTATTTTAATATTTTCTTAACAAAAAATACTTAAAGAAAACAATTTCAGTTACATTTTGAAATATTATATACCGAGGGTTCCCGGGATCGTATTGTCCACTTGTAACGGATGGACTCCTTTTTTTCAAATTCCCACTCCTCGAAACTTCATGCAAAGCTATGTTTCCATGTGAAATCCTGAAAATTTTGGTTTGTTTTTATGGTTCGTGGATGATATAAACTAAAGAGTCCTTGACATTTACGAATACAAAATATAGACTAAAAATTCTAATAAATGATTAGCTTGCTTTAACATTAAGTTTTTAGGACATGACGTGATGATAAAGGGATTGCGATATGTATAATAGATTTTAAGTTCGAGTCAGGACATGTATATGTTATAAAGTTTTTTTTATAAAAAATAATCTATTTTAATATACTTTTTATTGAAGATGTTCTTAGACTGACCATCTTTCTCTTACTAACTTTTTTTTTTTAATAAATTTAAATCTAGTTATTAAATTTGATATTTGCATAATTCAAATAAGTTTAAATTTATATCATATGACATTCATGAATTTGTTTTTTTTTTACACCCACTCATTAAATTTTTGGTTTTATTTGCTTAAACTTTAAGTTTGCTCAAGAATTTAAGAGTTTTATAATTATATTTGATATTTTAAACACTAAATTTATTGAAATCATGTCTAAGATCTTGGTCACGGGGCTATGGATTGACTAGTCAAGTCTTCAACCTTTATCCTTAAAAAACTATAAATAATATTAAAATCAAACCCAATCATTTAAATTGATCTTGATGAGTTGTTCAATACTTTTCACTTAAGAAAAGAGATGTGAGGTTAAAATCCTACTCTAAACAACCTTTATTTTATTTTATTTATTTATTTAAGTTAATTCTTTGACCTAGCCAAGTTTTTGCTGAATTTGACTATGCCCTAGTAATTTAATTATCTATTTGTAATCTTGATTCTCTCGTTAATACTTGGGGTTTGGTAATGTGGGTTATTCTAGAAATTATAAATTTTTGGAATCGAGACGCAAAGAAAAATAATAGTCATGGATAGCCTAAAAAGGAGAAGCTTCGAGAACTCTTTAGAAAGTATTGATAATAACAAACACGAGAACAAAATTAAAAATTAAAATAATTGGAGAAAAATATTGTTTTTCATTTATTGTGTCTCTACATCTTCTAGCTCTTCTCTACATCTCTTTATGTTTTGAATTATGAGCTTATTTATACACCTTAAATCATAGATAATCAAAGAATTAAATTACTCAAATGAAATCTTGTAAGATATCTAACATTCTAATTAAATAATGATTCCGATAAAGTTTGATTGAAATATATATAGGCTGAGACTTTTTGTTTGTAAATGGAGATCGGTTAACCACCCCAATCCTTTTCATGCATGCTCGAAGAAGCAATTGGTTTGGTCCAAACAACGTTTCTTTAATTCTTTATGGATTAATGCCTTCTTGTGGAATCAAATCCTCCTAATTGCCTCTTTGGAGTGAGTTTGAGGCATAATTAATGCTAATTTAGGCTTGTAGTTTGCTTGACCATGACCCCACATGCCAAATTTCCCACAAAATTTAAGTGTTTTAAAGTTTGAAAATCCTAAACATGATTCATCAAGATACTCAGGGCACTGACAGCTTAACGCCTACCTCCGGAGATGGTTCTGCCACCACTCTGTGAAAAAAGCTCGACAAAAATATCAACTTTCTCTGCATAAAACTCATCTAATGCCTTGCAGAGAGAAGCTTCGTATGGAATATCGACCTTGTTTTATACTGTGATGTTCGTGATTGGAGCATCATTTATTGCTGCACTGCTCTATCTAAAACCTGGCTTTAAAAATTGTTTGGATTACGCGGTCAATGGGTATAGGCATTTGTATTATATATATATATATATATATATATTTTAGAAAAAACTCTCTGAGCAAATTTTATGACTTAGCCGATTTTGTTGGGCTATTATTTTTTATGGTTCAACTGGGTCAATTTTTGAGTAGTAAATTGTTTAGGGTAGTCAGCTAATAAGAGCTGACTTTAACAATTTACATTTTTTTGATTAACGTGGATATTCGAGTTAGCTTGCGCGCAACTTAACCAATTCCATTGATCCTAAAATTAACGACCCACGTAAGTTTCCGGTAACCCTGGTATTTATAAGATTCGAACTAGTAACCTCTAAAAAATAAACCTTGAGCCTAACCATTGCAGCCACACCCTCGAGGTTATAGCTTACATAATAGTTATATTGGTGATGTTATTTTTTTAGTTTTGGACCTATCACTAATGGTGCGAGATATGATCACAATCACGTAATCTTGATTGGCTTGCTTGATTTTTTTTAATTATTGGTATTGTTATTGTTTTTCAAAATTAATTAATTATTCCAAAAAAGAACTAAACTGATTTCATGATGGGTTAATGGAATAGCCCATCTAACCAGTGACAAACCCATTCTTTTTAGTCTGAAATATTGTCGGCCCAGAAAAACACCATTACATTACATGAGCCGAGTGTTGTCATTTAGCTTGTGATGAACAGACCTTCTGAGTTTGTACTCTTAAATTTAAAGCCCGGCCCAATGATGCGGTGCCCATAGACGAAACGAACTAATTCAAGTGAGATTATATTCTAACCCCAGCAGATTCGATATATTTGTCCATATCAATCTACATTGTTTTTATTTAGCATTGTATTTCAAAAATATTTTTTATTATTTTATTTTATATTTTTAAATTAATTTCATATACTAATATTAAAAATAATTTAAAAAAATAAAAAAAAATCAATTTAATACATTTTTTTAAAAAAAATACCTTAAAAATAATCTCAACCACATTTCCAAATATTCACTTTATTTGGATTTTCCTTTAGAAATAGCCTCTATGTTTCATTATTGCGAACATGATCTGTGCTGTCTTGATGAGTTAACTCGGCAAATATTTCATTGATAAAATAATTTATTTATTAAAGCAAGTTTTATAGCTATAGTTACGGTCATTTTCTTATGAACAATGAAATATATATATAATTTTAAATTTCATTGGTTCTAAACATGGTTGTTAGAATCGTGATTTGGACATGAATCAAAAGTTGTTTTTGAATTCGGATCGTAAAATCAGAATCATACTTAAAATTTACCGTATAAAAATCGTAAAATCACAACTAAAATCATGTAGGTAAAAAAATCATAATTAAAATATTTTTGAATACAATATAATATAATTATAGCCATAAAATTTTATTAGTTAAGCTTTATACATGATTTAAAGGAAATTAAAAATACATAACAATTATATCATTATATTAGCATTTAAAAAATACTACTTTTTTTTTGGGGACGGGGCGGGACAGGGGCTAGCTTGGGGGGCGGCGGGACAGGGGCTAAGTCTGTAGAGTGTAGACAGAAGCCGCAGAATGCGGGATGGATTTTGGGATCATGAAATCGGACCGATCTGATCCAATTTTATGATTCCATACGATTTTACCGGGTTTTGACCGAGTTTTACCCAAATTGATTTTTCTACCCAAATTAATAAGGTTTTATGAATTGATATGATTTTGCAAGTGAACTCGTGATTCCGACAACAATGGTTCTAAACAAGACTTTTGAGATTTCTTTTGCAATGATTTATGCATGTGTGTTATGATGTTTTGAAAGGAGAATAGTAAGAAATAAATAATGATAAATACATGAACAACTGATAGTTCTGGTATCTTGTTGAGTTGTCAAAAAATACATATTAAATTAAAATTAATAGTTTATAAAAAACAAATACGGTAATTTCTTATAATATATGTATGTATGTATGTATGTAAATTAAAGTAAAATAGAATTGAACAAATAACATTTTTTGTATTTTCTTTACAACAAAACATCATACATAAAAGTTTTATAGAGATGACAATATAGTGAGTCATGTTAGATTTTCACCAGGTTCTTTTTATATGCACTCGAGTATTACATAAATATGCTAATTCTAGGTTTTCATAAGAATTATTATTTCATTAGATTTGACTTTTTTTTTAAAAATATTTTTTATTTAATTATACAATAACAAAAAATAAATGCTCATAAAATTAAATATTAGGATATTTATTTGAGACTATAATAATTTTATATAAAAAGCTTAAAAAATTAAATATTGATAGATAGAAGAAAAAAAGATGAAAATTATAGAAAAAAAGAAATGCAAAAAAGAAGAGGTAAAATCTAAAAAAACAAAAGCCCAGCTCTTTTAATGTATAAGATAATAATTTTTTTTATTAACAAAATTAATAAAAATCTTCATCACGATTAATGAAACTTTTTGAGAAATTACAAAATTAATCTCAAAACAAATGTTTAAATATAAACGCCAAGGTGGATCATCACCAAATCGTCAGGGACTGAAATATAATTCTCCCGAAATTTTCTCTCTGGCGCGATAACCCTACAGCGAGAGCGAGCGAGACAGAAACCCATATAAATCTGCGTTCTAAACACACAAAAACACGCACTTCACTTCAAGCTCTCGAGAAAAATAATAATAATAAATTCATATAATCCCTTCCACCACTCCTCTCTCGCTCCACTTCGTCCCGGATTTAATATTCTCCTCACAGGTAAAAATACCCATTAATTTTTGTTGTTTATTTCTCTTCCTTTTCTTTTTGAAAAACCTAACGGTCTGTTTGGTTTCCTAGAAAAAAATGAAGGAAAATTAGAATAGAGCTGCTTATATGGTTCTTGAATGCCAGTAATTTCCTTATTATGGTTTTTATGTAGCCAAACAAAGCCTTTTTTTTGTTAATTTGGGATTATAAGCTGCTTTTTGACTGTCACTGTACTCATTTAGGGTTACGGAGACTTATATTAGGTTTAATTTTCTCATCTAATGCAAAACTTAATATTTTTATGGATGCTAAGCTTATTGAAATTTTATTTTCTGTTAACTTTACTTGTGAGCAGTGCAGAGAAAAGGAAGAATTGTATTTCTTTAAACTCTGTAAATTGGAATAAATTAATACTATTTTTGCATTTCGGCTGCATTTGTAATAAGCGAGTTTTGTGAGTTTTTTTTTTTTTGTTATAGTATAGTGGAAATGGAGTTTGATGAGTATGACTACTTGGAGAAAACAGTTGAAAACCCAGAACCGCCAAAGGCAAAGGAAACTGCTAATGGCGGGGGTGATAAGGTGAAATCTAGGGAAAAAGATCGTTCACGGAGTTCGAAACATAGGAGTGATGAGAAGGATCATGAGAATGATGATGAACAAAGCCGTTCAAAGCGATCGAGGTCTGGAGATGAGTCCAAGGATCGTGAACAGAGTAAAGAAAGGAGTTCAGCCCGTCACCGGTCACAGTCTAGAGATGTTGAGATGGATCGGCACAAGAGTAGCAGGGAACATCGAGATAGGGACAGAGGTAGGGATAGAGATAGGGAGGAGAAAAACGGGAAAGAAAGGGATCATGATCGTGATAGGAGGGAACATGACCATGATAGTGAAAAGGAGAGGGAGAAAGAGCGGTCACGTAGAAGCAGGAGTAGATCAGAAAGGCGTAGAAGTGAACAGGATGAAAAGGATAGAGAGAGGAGCCGGGACATGGAGCTTAGAGAAAAGGAAAAAGAGAGGGAGAAGGAGCCAAGGGAACGGGACAGAGAAAGCAGGTGCCTTTCTTTTTGATATTCTTCTTCATGCTTTTATCTATTACTTCTCCCATGTCTTTATATCTACCATATTAACTTCATGGTTGATGCAAATATAAGTCAGAGGAAATATGTCTTGTGGTTCTGTGAATCTGTTTAGTTGATAACTATTTTCTAGTGTAATTCTTCTGCGAGTGGCTGTGTGTTATGCGCTGGTATATGTAATGACTTTCAACAATAAGAAGGGTGCAGGCTGGCTAGTTTAGATGATAAAGTCAATTGACACGGTTCCAAGAGATTTGGGATGAAATATTACTCCCTCCTGGAATTAAGATAGATATAAAAAAAATCTGCAACTCATCTATTGAGCAAACAAGTTTGATAATTGGTGGGAAGATAATCTACTCTCTACTAAAGCGTGTGCAATTCATATAATATAAACTCCTAATGGGGTGGCTTTCCTAACCTGATAATTCATGATTAGTGTCCAGAGCTTTACTCAATCAAAACTTGATCCTCCCTGATTTACTAAATTTGCTTTCTGGATCTTCTGCCAGGTTCCTCTCCCTCTCTTTCTCCCTCTCATTTTTCAAGGGTTTCATTCTACAATGTCTTTGGATTTCTGTCTGGATTTGGCTGAGCTGTGGGATTTAAGTTTTGAATGCTAGCTTTGACCATGTTTGATGACAGTTACATTAAGTTTGAACAGAGGTTATCTTTCTGCACAGATCTGCTCTGCACTGTTAAGACGTCTCTTTCATTGTTTAGAATCTAGATCTATATTGTGACCGGTGTGTTTTGAATCCGCTTATTCATATTATCGGGTTCAGTGATGATCACTAATGGCCTCAGATGTTGATCGATCAATGAATGCGTTGGCATTTTGTATTGGTGCATAGCTTCTGTGTCCTGATGTCATATTATAAAGATATATGAGAAAGCTGGAGATGGGATACCATTAACATTTGGTGTTTATGGTTGCTTGCAATTGTGGCTGCTGAACTTGAGGACGATAATTTTATGCCTTTAGAATTGTAGATGGATATTCACTTGGCGGTCTTATGAAGAAGTGACTTGTTAATCAGAATGCAATGAGAGGTGTGCTGCAAATATTTGCTTTCACATGTTCTCTTCTGCATTGATAAGTTCCTTTCTACATGCGCCTTTGTCCAATGGTCTTGTCAAGCTACATCTTCTCTTTATATATGTGGTGATTCCATGTCCAGGTGTGCTGGGTGCAATCCTGTTTTGGGTGTCCAAATACAATTTCCATAGGCTTTTTCTTGGTCTGCTTTCCTCCTCACAATATTCATATCCCTTAATGGGTTTTTATTCCATTGTTTTAATGAGTTATTTTATTATTGGCTCTCAATTTTCATGTAGTTACTTATGCTAATAACTATCTTCAAAATTCTGAATATTGAACATTAGATTCTGGGACTCGCAGATATGCTAGAGCATTCAGATGGTCTTTCTAGCAATTGGGCCAGACACAGGAACTCAGGTCATGGGTCTTAAATGTTTCTTCATAGGCTGTCTGGAATCATTTAAAAGCTTGCATTGCAAGATTGAGGGTTTCAGTTCTGGAGGTTTTGACCTGGGTGCTGATGTCATGTTGTGATTTTTGTTATCCTCCAGATTTGAACTTAGTTGCTTAATTAAATTTACTCTGTTGCAGAAATGCTGGTGAGGGAGTGATGGGCTTTGCTTAAGAGAAGCACTTCATCTTCTGATACTTGTGGAAAGCTCTGTGGGCTGCAAGCATTTTTTTTTTGCAGGATAGATTAAACTCGAAAAAAGTACCTAATTGCCTATCATGAAATTCTAGGTTTTAGATGACCAACACCTGTAGTCTTTGTTAGAATATTAGATCACAGACTGACAAATATCTTCGTCATCATGCTCAAATTGTCTTGGATGTCAAACCGATTCAACTCCTGTTGGATTTTGATAGAATAAAGATCTCTCAAGACCTAACCTGGCTAAATTCTTTTGCAAGCTTGACATAAATAATAATAGTTATCCACGGGTTCTGTACTATGGATGCATGGAGATGATTCACAGCTTTTGTTTTAGCCCTTAACATCATCTGATTGGTGGCATTTGTGTGAATTGTTGTTGTTTATATTGTTAGGTATACAGGTTCCAAAACACCATATGATGATAATCTTAACATTGTGAGGCTTCAGTTTCCTTCTGCATGTACTTATCTGTAATCCACAGCAGTGGTAGTAAAACTGCGGGGAATGATATTAGCTTCTGAGTGCTTATTTCCTGGCTTCTGCTGATGGTTTCTTTTTTGGGATACACAAATTTAACTCTAATAAGTTAAAAGGTTTCACATTAATGCATATAGGTCCATTGGTATTGCCATTGATACAACTTGATGATGCTATTTCCATTTAAGATTATGTTTTTATCGAAGGTGCAAATTTATTAATTCATCATTTGAAGTTGGGTTTCGTAGTCCACTTGTTTTAGTTGCAACTTGCAACATTGTTCCTCAGGTTGTTTCTTGTTAATTTTAAGATGAAGATGTCTTAATTTCAAAATACATTCAGAGGTCCTCGCATGTTAATGTTGTCCAGTTGTCTGAAGGACTGTGTTTCGTGGGTTCGGCGTTTTAACTTTTATTGGAGACATTTTTTATAATGTTTTGGATTGTTTTCGACCTTTTCTTTAATGATGATAAGGCAAACATAAGAACAAAACCTTCTTTCTTTTGAAGGATAAATTATCATTATATCTGTAATTGCCCTATGAATTAGTTCCAGGCTTTTTTTCCTCATTGTTTTGATATTGGTTATATAATTGAGATCAATAATTTTAATTTCCATCGTCTTGCAGAAGATATAAAGAAAGAAAGGAAGGAGTGGAGCCTGAGGTTGATCCTGAACGAGATCAGAGGACAGTGTTTGCCTATCAGGTTAAATTTAGATGTTTTTGATAGAAGTTATGTTGTGTTCTCATAGCTTTAGCTGTAACACACCCCATTTAACATGGTTTTGAACGTTGATTCCGGTGAAACTTTTTTACAGATATGTTTGAAGGCGGATGAAAGAGATGTCTATGAATTTTTCTCTAGGGCTGGCAAGGTTAGTTCTGTAGCAATTCTTTACATGGCTATTTTTTTTTGAGCGCATCATGTCCCTTTTTTTCTCCAGCTTACAACAAAATTTTGGTCATGACCATCAAACATAATTTGCACAATGCATCGATTTTACAGTTTGTGAAGAAGTTACAGCTGAATGATAAAATATAACCTGGTATCTCTTCTTAATGGGGCTAATATCTTAATTGGAAGAGATATGAATCAAGTTTACATTGTTAGATATTACCTGTTAGATTACCTGCTTGTCAATTAACTTTTATGTGCTGTGCACATTAAAAACAAACATAAATTCATGGCAGCAACCACAAATTCACTGTTACTTGGAGAGGCGATTACTGTCAGTCACTTGGTTCACCTTGTTTCTAATACTCTTGGCACAACTTTCAGGTGCGAGATGTACGTCTCATCATGGATCGCAATTCAAGACGTTCAAAAGGAGTCGGGTAAGTTATATTTACAGCGATCAGTATTCTGTGACCTCTGTGAAATGGTTTTCTCTTGCTTATCTTTATTTTGCTGGCTAGTAGCCATATTACTCTTTTGACTTTTAATCAATAAGGTCCATTGATTTGAAAAAAAATGTAGTTATTGTTGTCAATTTAATAGAAATTTACAGTTTTCTCGTGATTTTGCTAGTTATTTTAGCTCTATACTAGTTAAATTGCCCGCACTACGTTGCAAGCCGAGTAAACAATTTTTATAACTGTTGAGATTAAAACAATTAATAGAATTTGCTAGATCAAAATAAAATATAATATATATACATGCAAAGTTTGATATAATGAAATAGATCAACACACCCTATTATAACAACAATAACATCGAAGTCTTAACATCTAAAATTTTCACTATTATTACTGGCAAAACAATAAAAATTATTAAATTACCCCGAGAAAAAAAAATTAACAAAAAAGTAAGTAAGAACAAAAACTAAAATTATTATTATTATTGCGTTAATAATGGAAGAAACAAAATTAAATCAAAGACTAAATAAAGCCTAAAAACTTTAACAAAAGAGCAAACAAAAAAATAAAATAAATGATAAAATAAAAATAAAAATTATTAGCTGTGAAAAAATCACTTGACTTGATAATAATAATAAAAACTAATAAAAAAACTAAAAGAAAGAACAAAGAGAAAAAAAAACTGAAATATCAATTTCCAAATTATCACAAACACAAACTAAAATTTAAGAACTAAATCTTTCAAAAAAATACCACCTCAATAAATAAGAAAATAAAAATTAAAAATTAAAGATAAAAGCACACACATATATAAACATGGACAAAAATAGAGACTTTTTCAGAAATATAAAAAAAATAAAGGAATTAAAGTAAATAATTAAAAGTATAAGTGCCAAAATGAAAACCAAATATATTATCAATTTCAATCAAAGGACAAAACTGAAAAAATCAAATCCTCTGTACCGATTATATTAAGGGATTTAAAACCAATCCAGAAATTAAAAGAATGAGGACCGAATTAAAACCTAAATAAAAAATCAATTTCAATCGAAGGACCCAATTGAAACAAATCAAAAAATTTATAACAGAAATCAGGAACATGCAAAACAATTAAATGTTCAGGGACTGAAATGAAAATACCATAAAACCGAGGGTCTGCCTTGTACTTTAGCATGCAGAAGAGAGAAAAGGGGAAAACAACTTTCAACTGACCACCGTCACCAAACTGGCCACCGTGGGACACGACGCACCATACCATGAGGAAGAAGACACGACGGCGCATCGGTTGAGACGTCGGATGGGCATTTTCCGACACCAGAAATTGCCTCACGCGCTGCCCGAAGCGAGCGTGAGGCCGAATACTGTCGGCCGCGTGTGGCACACCCGTGCACAGTTGTCAGCATATAATAATAAAAAGTGGTCAATTACCGGAACACCCCTATAGTCAAATCTTCAATTTTGTCTTATTGGGGGGGCAAATTAGTATTTAGCCATTTTCAAAAAATGGGAAATTCCCGTGGCACCCCTCTCGGCAGTAACGGTTTTTTGTCTTTTTCGGGGGATAAAATGATTATTTTACTGTACAAAAAATATAAAAAAATCAATAAACCGGTGAACCGACCGAATCGAACCGACCTGAAAACTGAACCGACCCAAAAATACACTATTACAATCCACTGTTTTCACTCACAATGAACAGTGAAACAATCTCTTTTAGTGTATTTTATAATGGAGCAAACAGAGGTCACAATTTTTTTTTTTGGTTTTGGAAGTTATTTTGGACAACCTAGAGTTAATATGGTAATGCTAGTATTGTCTCCTCTGTTTCATTTGTTTTTCTTAATTACTATCTGACTCTTGTTTTTAGGTAATATATAGTAGTTCTATGAGGTGATTTGTAATATTGCTTCTTTTCTTTTTAGGTATATCGAGTTCTATGATGCAATGTCAGTGCCTATGGCGATAGCACTCTCTGGACAGCTCCTCCTTGGTCAACCAGTGATGGTGAAACCTTCTGAAGCTGAAAAGAATCTTGTTCAGTCAACTACTGCTGTGACTTCGGGTGGACTTACAGGCCCCTACTCAGGAGGGGCTAGAAGATTGTATGTTGGCAACCTGCACTTCAACATAACAGAAGATCAACTTCGTCAGGTAATCACTTTTTCTCTATTTCTTTTGACAGTGATCTATATCCAGAATGTGTATATTCATTTCAAATTCTTTTTTTTTTTTGTATAAATTGACTTGATATATAACATTAATCGGGGAATTGTATGTTAACAAAGAGAAACCTTTTGCTCTGTACAGTTTTCATGATTTTTTGTCTATGATAGCTTATTACCAGTAAAACGTCTCTTTATTCCTTCCTGTTTGTATTGTGCTTTTGTTTTGTTTTTCCAAGGTTACATCATAATTCAGACATGCCTCGACTTATTTCTGACTGTACAGGTATTTGAACCATTTGGTGCTGTGGAGTTGGTGCAATTGCCTCATGATGAAAGCGGGCATTGCAAAGGTTTTGGTTTTGTCCAGGTGAGTTTTGTGGGCAATAAAGTTGCCTTTGAAAAAAAATCCAGTGAAAAGTTGCAAGTTGAGTTCCAAATGCATGCTTTGTCTTAAGACGCAAACAGTGACCAAGACCTTATAACTGATGTGAAGATTGTTCATGAAGCTACTTTTTTCCTTTATGTTTAAACACTTGTACAATCCCCAAACACCCTCTTCGTGGATGAACCCTCTGGAAATTGGAGACTAATTGCTTTCATTTTCACCTCCATTGCAGTTTGCACGTCTTGAAGATGCCAGAAATGCATTAAACTTGAACGGACAAGTCGAGATTGCAGGCAGGCCAATCAAGGTAATCTCGTGCTTCCTCTAAATTGCATCTTCCCTTCCCGTGCTCTCTGTGTTTATGGCAGATCTCTTGCAGTTTTCAAATACATTAGAAATTTTATGCTCTTGCTGTTTAGGTTTCAGCTGTTACTGATCAGCCTGGAGCACAAGATGGGACAAATGTTGGTGATTTTGATGATGATGAAGGTGGTGGCTTGGTTAGTAATTCTACTTGTCCCTTGCTAATTGGTAAAGATATTGGGTCTTTATTTTTGGCTGATAAAGAGAGGGATTTATCGGATTAAGAGTGCACTCTCAATATTGACATGCTTCTCTGAATGGAGCAGTCCCTTGTTTCTCGATTCAGCAAATAGAAGATGGGAAAGGATTTGGTTATAACAAATGGAAAGTGAAACCAAAAAAGTTGTGACTGCTTACAGTCTATCTTATGTTGCTAACTATCATATTTCTTGTGTATTTGGTAACTATTTTGAAGTATACCTAATCTTGTTTCAAATTTCAGGCCCTGAATGCACGTTCTCGGGCAATTTTGATGCAGAAATTAGATCGTACTGGCACTGCCTCAAGGTTTGCCTCTTCCAAACGTTTCTCTTGGATTGGATTTGCCTGATGATTTGACATCTACTTCCTTTCTTTTCAGTTTTGCTGGTTCATTAGGCACCCCTGCTCTACCACCACCACCAGCCCTTGGGGCCACACCCGTAGTGTCTCCTGCTGTTGCTCCTCTTTTATCAGGTTCTGTTCCAGCAATACCTGGACTTCCAGTTGCAGGGCTTCAATTTCCTGCCACTGCAATTCCAACCGTGGATACAATTGGAGTCCCAAGTGATTGTTTATTTTTGAAAAACATGTTTGATCCAAAAACAGAGGTTAGTGGACTCACATTTTCTGTAGACTTTCTGATTTTTGGTTTCGATTTAGTTTTGCTTAGACTCGACCATATCCTGGCAGACGGAACCAGATTTTGATTTGGATATTAAAGAAGATGTTCAAGAGGAATGCTCAAGGTTTGGAAACGTGAAACATATTTACATCGACAAGTAAGTACTGTTTTGATGTGCCCTGCCATTTCTTCTATGACCGGTCTGGTCTGAAATTTGTCAAATAAATGTTTTTTAAAGTCCATCCAGTCCTGTTTTATCAATACATCTTCCTCTTGATGACACATGTCATATTTCTTGCTTATTGTGCTCTACTTATATTCAAGCTGATGAAATCCCTGTCATGTTTCTTATGCATAGTGTCTTTTTCCCTTGGAAAAACAGGAACAGTGCCGGTTTTGTTTACATGCGATTTGAGAATACGCAAGCTGCAATAAATGCACAGCGCTCTCTCCATGGAAGATGGTTTGCCGGGAAGTTGATCACTGCAACATTCATGGTAATCGTACATTTTCTTGCTATGCTTGTGATTTCACTTGTCGATACAACTAATGTTGCAAACGAAATTCTGCACACTTGCAGGTGCCCCAGACCTACGAGGCTAAATTTCCTGACAGCAGATAGGAGTAAATGATTTTGGGTGTGCACATTCACCACCTCGTCTGTTAATTTTGACTTTGTCGTGTTGCACTGTTGTTTAGGTTAGGTGAGATAGATGTTGGAAGAGACATGTACATGATATTTCTGTCAAAGTTTCATAAGAAATTCAGACCTATTTGTGACCTATTTGTGTTTTGTAGGTTTTGTCTGCTTCTCTTCTTTAAGGCCCAGATAAGATTTTTCAAGTTTCCCCGTGCCCTGCCCTGCCAGCCCAGAAACAAACTTATAAATATATAGGAACCAACCCAACTAAAACCAGCCCACGACGAGGCTGAAGGTTAAACCCCAGCAATAGCCTTGTCCGGAGGCACCGTCAGGTTTTAGCTTCACCCAGTATGGTGGACGGCCGGCCAGAATGTCGGCCTGGATTTCCTATACTGGCGCCGTCATTGCTTAACTTCGCCCAATTGTGGGGATAGGGTGGCGAACATGCACGTCGGTTTGGATTCCATGATTCATCCAATTTGGTGTTGGTGCTCATTGATGGGGTTGCTAGCTAAGCTTCAAGCTTCTGAAATATCTTCAAGGCTACTCTTCGTAGATTTAATGATAGCTGTTCACTTCTATTATTTGTTAATGGCTCCTCCACTAACTTTTTTAATTTTCAAGGTTACAGAGTTGTCTGTTTTTTCATGTCAAATGTTAGTGTATCTAATTTAATTATTTTTTGGAAATAAATGTATTTTTTTAATATTTTAAAAAATACACATCCTCAAAATAAAGTGCATTTCAAATACCAAGTGGTGGCTTTATGTTTATGAATAAGAGTACCAAGTATCTATTTTTATGTTTATACTTCAATAAAAAAATGAATATAAATTTTTGTAGTAATAATTTAGAAATATTTATTTATGTACCCCAACGGAAAAAAAAAGGAAGTGAAAATTACACTAAGAGTATGATTAAATCTTTCCCTAAGTAATGGTCTAAGATCATTGAACAAGTATATTGTGTGCCATAGATTTTGCATTAAATTAATAAATAAAGCATCGAGTTCAACAAATGGCTTGCAAATTAAAAAAGTTAGGGGGGACCCTTTAAGGGTCGTGACTGCTATTCTATCTTCCTTCCAAGCCATTCTGTGTGATGAATTCTCCAGAACCCATCCCATTGTCCACTGCCTCCCACCTCCTCCATTGCCTGTTTGGGAGTGTGATTGCGATAGCTTTTCAAAGTGTTTATCGTGCCGAAATACATCAAAATAATATTTTTTTAAAATTATTTTTGAAATCAGCAAATCAAAATGATTTAAAAACACCAAACCGCCGATCTTTAAAATATAAAAAAAAAATAATAAAAAATTCAAATTTCAACCAAAAACCGATGGGATATCGGGCACTTAAGTAACCACGCTGCTTCGATCTCTATGCTTCCTGATCAATCTTTTCTTATACCTCCTCTCCTTCCGTGTTCACTAGCATTAGAGTTAATTCACCGAAAATGTAATATCTATATATATATATATATATATATATATTAACTTGATATTAGAAAAAAGAAGAAGAAAGAAGCTATGGGTCAAGATCATAAAATAGTATGTTTGGTGCGTGCTTGACTTGTTATCTTGAATCATAATCTAAAAAAATTCTCATTATTATATGGATTTGATTAGAGATAGGTTTGATTTGATTTAATTTTTTTAAAAAATAAGTTTATATTTTTTAGTATTTTTATATCATTTTAATATGTTAATATTAAAAATATATTTTTTAATATATTTTTAAATAAAAAACACTTTAAAAAATAATCACACTATAATCACAAACCACCCCGTACTCTTAAAGCACTCTTAAAAAAAGAGTGTATGGGAAGTACTGAAAGAGTGTTTTGTTTTTTTTTAAATGATTTTTTTTACTCCAAATGAAAATTTTTAGTATTTTTAAATTATTTTAATATATTAATATTAAAAACATTTTTTTAAAAATAAAAAATATTATTTAATATATTTTAAAAAAAATCTGCCGGAAATACCCAACACTCCTTGTCAGGTATGCTTAAAGCTCTAGTGTGTATTTGACACAATTTTTGCTTTTGTGGTCGAGGTTTTAAAAAAGCAGTTTCATAAAAAGCACTTTAATTGCGGTTTAAAATAAGTTTTGAAGTATTTGGTTAAAACTGCTTTTGAGTTTGAAATTAATGAAAAGCAGTTTCATGTGTTTGGTTACCAAGCTTTTCATATTGCTTTTAACTTGTGCAATTACTTTAAAGGGTATATATATATATATATAATTTTTTAAATATTATAAATTTAATAATTCTAATAATATAATGTAATTAATAATTCAAGTAAATTGGATATTTTTTTTATTCTCTCATCAAATTACTTGAAATGTCATCACAAACAATATCTATACAAAAAGGTGTGTGTGTATATTGTTCTTTAAATATTTAGTAATTATAATAATAAAATATAATTAATAATTTAAGTAAATTAGACGATTGTTTTTATTTTCCCATAAAACTACTTGTAATTTCATCACAAACTATAACTCTATACGTGAAGGCATCTACAATCCCAAAACAACATTTAGTAAAATATCATCTGAAATAAAATTAAAATTGCGAGAGAAAAATTATATTATGATATCCTTCTAATATATTTATTTATATTTTAATTAATTTTTAAATTATTTTAATATTAAAAATATTTTTTATAAGAAAATATAATAAATAATAAATCATTTCCCTCCCTACAAAATATAATACATGCAAAATATAATAAATAATAAATAATAAATAATACTACTCCCATCCCCCCAAAACAAATATAAAATGTAATAAATAATACTACTCCAGCCCCCAGCCCCCCCCCCCCCCCAAAAAAAAAAAAACAAATATAACCCCTAAAATTAATACCCAGCCCCCGTAAATAATTAATACCTAGCCCCACCACTCAACCCAGCTTTTCTCACAAAGAAAACGTGTGAAAAGCTGAGATTATCAGCTTCTCACGTGGGTTTACCCGTGGGATCCACAAAACTTATTTCAATTTTACAATTAACCAAACGCCCATCAGCTTTTTTTCAAACTGTTTTTTTTTTAAAACGAAGGAAAATAAGCTGTGCCAAACGGCCACTATATGTTTGATAAAAAAAATCAAAAATTGTTTAATATATTTTTATGAAAAAAAATAGTTTTGATTGTAATTATATTATAATTATATCAATATTATATATTAAAATAGATTTAATTTCTCTAAATATTTTTTTTATTGGATTACAAATATAAAAAAATATTATATTTATAATATTCGACAAATCATATTAATAATGTGGCTCTTTTCTCCTTAAAGATGCTCTCAGATTTAGATAGGCAGCCGCCTTTCTTCATGTTGTCTTCATCCTATGTTTATGGTCATCAACAACTCTTTTTGATCGTCTTTATAACTGGAAGCCACCCTTCCTTTTAAAGCAACCAGCAATTCTACCAGTGCTGGTGTAGTGGTATCTGAAAGGCCAAAAATATCATGGAAGTGATTGAAAATGTTGTGATAGTTGGAGCTGGAATTTCTGGACTTGCAACATCATTAGGCCTTCAAAGGTAATCAAATTATTACTAATTGATGTATTAAATTTAGATATGTATCTTCATAAATGTAATTAGCTACGCAGATTAATTGTATATGACTGCTCTGACTAATTGCAGGCTTGGAATTCGAAGTCTGGTGTTGGAATCATCCGCAAGCTTAAGGGCCACAGGATTTGCTCTTGCAGCGTGGACGAATGCTTGGAGGGCACTAGACGCTGTTGGCATAGGTGACTCCCTCCGCCAACAGCATGAACAGCTTGATGGGTAACTAGCAGTTCTCTGATGGTTTGATGAAATTTATTGGCTTTCAATTTTGCATGAACCTGATTGTGTTTTCATGAAACTGATATGAAGAGCTCATTCGCGTGCAGATTAGTGGCCACCTCTACAGTTTCAGGACAACCCGGTGCACAATCATCTTTCAAGGGCAAAGGGACGCTGTAAGTAACAGGATGATCAATCATACACTCACGCCATGCTTTTTCTTTCACCTCACTTTAGCTTCTTCTTTTAAAAAAATTCTCTATAATTGATGATCTTCTTTGCTGTCGCAGTGGAGACCATGAAGTTCGTTGTGTGAAGAGGAAATTGATGCTGGAAGCCCTTGAAAAAGAGCTCCCAATTGGTACCATAAGGTACTCCTCCAAGGTGGTTTCAGTCGAGGATTCAGGCTACTTTAAACTCGTGCATCTTGTTGATGGCACCACCATAAAAACTAAGGTAAAACAATCCTACAATAGGGTCCATCACAGATTGTTTTTACTGAGATTTATGAAAATATCTTTGCTAAAATATTAGTTTGGGAATTAAGGTGTTGATTGGGTGTGACGGAGTGAATTCACTGGTGGGAAAGTTTCTAGGCTTCAAGAAGCCAGCTTATACAGGGCGATCAGCTATGAGAGGTTCTGCGGATTTCAAGGCTAATCATGGCCTTGGCCCTAACTTTCTTCAATTCTTTGGAAATGGGTTTCGATCAGGGTTCATCCCTTGTGATGATACAACCATATACTGGTTTTTCACTTGGACTCCCTCTGACCAAGGTAATGAGCAAGGCTTGAACTTTGACAGCGTAATAACAAACCCCATCTGTTTTCTCACTTTCGCTATTTGCACAAATTCATTTTTTTCTTGCAGATAATAAAGATTTAAAGGATAATCCAGCCAAGATGAAACAATTTGTACTGAGCAACCTTGGAAATGTGCCTGACCAGGTAAGATCTTTCGTCGAAATCACCGAACTAGATTGCTTCATACAATCTCCTTTAAGGTATAGGCATCCATGGGAGGTGCTGTGGGGAAATATAAGCAAAGGCAACGCGTGTGTAGCTGGTGATGCTCTTCATCCCATGACTCCAGATATTGGTCAAGGTGCGTGTGCTGCTTTAGAAGATGGAGTTGTCCTAGCAAGGTGCCTGGCCGAGGCCATGAACAAAAAAGTGAGTGCGGAAACGAAGGACAGAGAAAAGGAAGAGTATAAGAGGATTGAAATGGGATTGAAGAAATATGCAAATGAGAGGAGATGGAGGAGTTTTGAGCTTATAAGTACTGCTTATGTGGTTGGTGTTGTTCAACAAAGTCAGGGAAAAATAATGAACTTCTTGAGAGATGCAATTATGGTTAAGTTTCTTGCTAAATTGCTGTTGCGCAAGGCTGATTTCGACTGTGGGAAGCTTCATATTTCATGATCGGTGACCAATCTTCTCTTTTTGTTGCTTATCGAGCAGCAATTATGGTTAGAATTGTAATCAAGTAATTGTTGTAATAATGAAGTTTTTCAATCCAGTTTTCCTTGTTACAAATGGTAAACAAAATGCAGCTAGATGTCAAGTGTAGAGTCAGAAGCATCTCCCATTACGGCCGATGCTCTGTATCTGTATCCTTTTTTTAAACCAAGAAAGCTGATTTTGATTGTTACTAACATGACATATTTCTCTTCCAAGAGAAATAATAATATAATTCCTAGTTGCTGCAACAATAAGATTTCAAATCAAGCTGTTCTTTCTATATAGTGCATAAAATCCTTTTGCATCTTCTGAAACTTGATCCAATCAAAGAGAAAGATCATAGCTGAATGGTGTTGTCCTCATAATACCATCTTCCTCGATCTGCTTGTAAATCAGAACAATTATCGAAGCATGGAAGACAAATCAATGCAACGGCCTGAATACGATTATCAGGGAGCCGTTGTGATGATCACTAGCTTGGCCATCACCACTTCAAAAACTTAATTTGAAACCCCATCATGGAGAGCATGATCAGCCAAAATGCCTACAGTATCCACCCATTGATCTTCCAAAAATCTATCATCTATCCTTCTCCAACTAATTCTTTGCAAGAAAAGCTTCCGTAATTTGACAATGTTACGCTAAAGACTGGACATGGATCCTTCTCTCCTTGGAACCAAACCCAACTGCGTAAAAGTCATTATATTATCTTGAACAGCTATAACCAATAAGAAACCAGCTTGGGTCATTCATCCCCAAATATCTGTATAAAACCATCTCCATTGCTGATTGCACTAGATAATACCGGTTTAAAAGTGTTTTTAGAGAAGAAAACTTTGGTTTTGAATGTTAGAGAATAATATAAAAGATATTCTGAGGACTTATCTAACAACTTAAATTTTTATGTGGGATGATTCCTTAATATGGTATCAGAATCTTGTTAACCCAGCGGTCACGAGTTTGAATCTTTCCACCCTCTGTTAGTGTGGATCTGTATGGAAGTTTCAAGTCTAAATGATTTTTACTTGAGAAGTGTGTTAGAGAATAATATAAATAATATTCTGGAGCTTTACTTGACAGCTTAAATTTTTAGATGAAATGATTATTTAACATTGAAAACACCAACATTTTGAACAAATGAGCCACACAATATCTCCAAGCATCCCAAAACAACATCAACATGAATTTATAAAGGACTCCATAAAGAGTGTTTAATCACCAAATAAAAACCAAATACGAAATGGAAGCCCATCTATGCCAACCTTAAGGACTCCAACACTTAAGTCATAGACTAACTACTAGTTAGGAACTCACCAAAACCTTTAAACCACGTTCAAACCAAATAAAGTTATTTACCTCAGGTAAGGCATGTTAAGAGTGTTAATATCTTCTCTAGCTACAATAAGACATTTACCTTTGAAATAGATGATAAAATCAATGTACTTGAGTTTCCTAGCGACCCAGAATCAAACAACTAGATGATGACTCCTTGATCCCCCTAGCTGCTCACAAACCACGAGCGATAAAAGTATTATTCACACAACATTATTTTCTTACACATTATAATTTGTAATTAAAATGGTGATAATTGAATTAATAAGGATCAACAAACTAACTCAAAAAAGCTAATGATTGATGAAGTTAATATCAATTAAACATGTTTGTTGTTGTTTCTGAAGTCAACTCAATCAATAATCATGAGTAGTGATGGGTTAACAATAATGCTACAAGACATGTTTGTGTTGAGAAAATGATTTTTTTCACTTACAATAAGAGGAACTCATCAACCTCCAAGGTACTAGGTGTTTGAAAAAACATACAAAAGGTGATCTTTAGAAAAAAATTCACTCTCAACAATGTATGATATATTGTTTACACTATAAAGAACTTCATTTCCGGCTCATTATTAAACAAATATAATTTTAAGATGACTTTTAAGAGCGATAATTTTATACTTTTTAAGAATATTGATGAGAAAAAAAGATATTTTTAAAAATACTAAATTAAATTAAGCATAAATAATTCTGACAAGAAAAAATAATTAATTACTTTTGAAACTAAAATGAATATTTATCTCATTTTAAAAAATCAGAAGGATCTAGTTTATAATTTACTTTTATTGTAACTAATCAATTGGTGTTGTATATTTGTAATTAATTTAATCCAAGTCTTTGTCTGGTTTTGCAATTGGTTTTATTTTTCTATCAAGCCAATAATTTAATGTTTATGTGCATATAAATTAAAAAATCATAGTATAAAACAATATTTAATAATATAAATATTAAAAATAAATAAAATAACATCTAGGCCCCGTTTGTTTGCTGGAAAGTGGTTTCCTTTTGGAAAGTGAATTCCGGAGAAAGTGAATTCCTGGAAAGTGAATTCCTGAAAAGTGAATTCCGATGTTTGACAGTGTTATGGAAAATGAACTGGAAAACACTTTCCAGTGTTTGTTTGTGTTATGGAAAATAAACTGGAAAATAATTTATTAATAAATTAATTTTTTTTTCAAGTTTATTAAAATAATGAGGAACAAATCTTACAAATAAAAAAGTTGAATGAGAATGAAATTGAAAAAAAATATAATTTCATAAATTATCTCAAATAAAATAAATAATAATCAAAATAATAGAGATCAAATCTAAAAATTTAAAAAAAAATGAAAGGTGAATAAATTAAAATAATAATAATTAACATTTCATAAATTATTTCAAATAAAATAAGTAACAATAAAAAAAATGAGGACCAAATTTGATAGATAAAAAATTTCAATAAAAAAATGATAAGAAAAAAGCAAATAGCAATTATAAAAATAAGGACCAAAATTAATATAAAAATTAAATTTTAAGAGATGGAATTGAAAAATAAATATTCAAAAATAAATTATATATAGAAATCAAAAGTTTGAGGATCAAATTTGATATAATCAGCAAATAATGACATTTCTAAATTTTTCACAACTTCCGGAAAGTGTTTTCCGCCCAAATTTTCCGGAAAACACTTTCCTGAAAACCAAGCCAAATTTTTCTTTGACCGGAAAGTGTTTTCCGTTGACCGGAAAGTGTTTTCCGTTGACCAAATTTTTGCGGAAGACAAACAAACACAGGAAAGTTTGGAAAGTGGTTTCCCGGAAAGTGAATTCCGGGAAACAAACACAGCCCTAGTTATTTATTTAACTACCTGTTATTCATTAAAAAAAACTATATCGGGGCGGGTCGAGGACGGGGCTGGAAAGGGGAAAGTACCGTGAGTGCAAAAACTTGCCTCAGTTCTGTTTCCGGGTCAACGTCGGATTTTTAACTCTTTTATCAGAATTCCAAACGACACCGCTTTGACGAAGAATATTTTCCTCTCTCTCTTCACTCCACTTTGTTAGACTTGTACTGAAAGAAATCGAGGTTCACAGTTTAAACACCAACTCTCTCCATCCCCAATTTCTCCCAAATCAAAATCCCTTTAAGAAACCCTAATTTGTCTCCTTTCCTCTCTCTTTAATCATGACTCAAGACGTCGAGATGAAAGAGCAGCAGCAGCAGCCCTCTGATTCCGCCACATCCTCCTCTCCTTCCACACTCCACCGTACGTATTTTTACACGTGTTTCTGTATAAACATAACCAGATTTTCTGTTATTTATCTACAAGTTTTAATCTTTTTGCGATTTGTGGACTGTTTAGATTTGAAGGAGATTGCGTCGTTAATTGAGTTTGGAGCGTATGCGAAGGAAGCGAGGAGGATTGTGAGAGCTGTGAGACTGACTATGACTTTGAGGAGAGAGTTGAAAGCTTCTGTGCTCTCAGCTTTTCTTAATTTCGCTCTCTCGGCGGGATCCGAGCCGTTTAATCGGTTAATTTCCTATCTTCCTAAGGTAATTTATTGAAATTTTTGTGTAGATCGTGTAATTTTAGTTTTTTGATTGCTGATTTAATCGGTTTTAGTGAATGTGAATGGAAGAATGTGAAGGGTTTTGATTATTGGATCATTTGAAGGGGACAAGTAGAATTTTTCATTGATGGATTATTTATGCTTTTGAAGTGTTTAGTCTATTTTGAGCTCTTTTCGCAGTGATTGAATGCTAAAGACTAGTGGGTGTTTAGGCAATGAAGAAAAGTTTGGTACTTTGGTAGTTCTTGTGACAATGGTGGTTAATTTTAGTGAATGAACCGAATGGAGGGTAATGGTTATTGGTTGGGAAGTTAATCACTCAATGTGAAAGCTTAATATCGTCAACGGCAGACTTTTATAGTTCTTTTGGAGTGTTGTCTGTTTTCAATTATCGTTGTTATGTTTCTTCTGTGAGTAATAGTGTTTTTATAGTGCTTATTTGTGAGTCTTTCGTTGGTGTTTAGGTAGTGAAGTAAAGTTTGATACTTGGATAGTGTTGTCAGGTGAATTTGCTTTGGTGATGCTGTGTGCAATTGAATTTGAACGATGTTGGAAGTTTGATTGCTTTATATTTGTGGACAGGAAGATGAGCATGAAATGGAGGTTGATTCTGTGACATCTGTGACTCAAGCTCCTGCAAAACATCCCTTACCGGAGCTGGAGATATATTGCTACCTGTTGGTGCTGATATTTCTGATTGATCAGAAAAAATATGATGAGGTAAGCAGCATATAATTATAGAAGGGTTGTGCATTCCATTTTCTTTTTCATCCAGTGAAATAACTACATCAAGTTCTCAACAAAATTGCGCTGCTATATCGCAGGCTAAAACTTGTTCATCGGCTAGCATTGCTCGCTTGAAGAATCTAAATAGGAGGACTGTTGATGTTCTGGCATCAAGGCTGTATTCCTACTACTCACTTAGCTATGAACTCACTGGTGATCTTGCTGAAGTCAGAGGGTAAATTTTCCATTTTGTTGAATGCATGACCTCATCAGTTAAAACATGAGTTTGGGTGCATGACGGTTGTACATGGGTCTGGCTGTTTATGTCCTCGATGTCTTGGTGTCTCATCTGCGTTGGTTGATGCACTCACAAAACTATAGCAGTTCTTGATTCTGGTGTAGTTTAATTTGTTCTTAGCAATATCATTTGTTGACTAACTTGAGTTTTCTTTTTTTCACTAATAGTAACCTCCTTGCTCTTCACCGGGTTGCAACATTGCGCCATGACGAGCTGGGCCAGGTAACTTTTCCAGTAATGAGGGACGCATTGTGGGTACTTTGCTGGGTCCTTATACTTGAATGATGTTGTGATGCAGGAAACACTACTCAACCTGCTGCTCCGGAATTACCTCCATTACAATTTATATGATCAAGCGGAGAAGTTGAGGTCAAAGGCCCCACGATTTGAGGCTCACTCAAATCATCAGGTAACACATGCTGGACTCACAGTTATCCTGATATGTTGAATAGTTAAGGCCTACAGTATAGTGGATTTTGAGTGAAGAATCTTGATGGAACATAAACATAATATGAGATATAAGATTGGTTTCTAATGGTATGTCTCCTGGACCTGCTGCTCTTAAAAAAATCCCAGGCTAGCATGTGCTTTTCAAACAATGTTATCTTTCTTGCTTCTCTTAAATGTCAGATTGATGAAACATTGAATCTTATGGGATTAGTTGTAATGGAACTTCATTGATGTGAAAATAGACAATGTGATTTTTAAACAGTATTCAATATAGAAACAAAGTTGATTTATTGTTGTCATTTAAAAAACCATAGGTTCTATTGTATCTTGCAGTTCTGTCGGTATCTCTTCTACTTGGGAAAGATTAGGACTATTCAGTTGGAGTATACTGATGCAAAAGAGTCTCTCCTTCAAGCTGCACGTAAAGCCCCTGCCGCAGCCCTTGGTTTTCGAGTTTTATGCAACAAGTGGGCAGTTATTGTCAGATTGCTGCTAGGAGAAATCCCTGAGAGGACTGTTTTTATGCAGAAAGGCATGGAGAATGCCTTGAGGCCATACTTTGAGCTCACAAATGTAAGTCTAGGTCTTTGAAACTTGAGTCTCTTGATTTGTTTGCTGAAAATGGACATCCATCTAGGCTTTACAAATATTGAGTTTGATTTATTTTTTCCAAGGAAGATGCCTCTGGGGTGTCAAGGCAAGGTGCTTGGGGTTTTATTGCTGAATTTAACGGGGGCAATGTTTGTTGTTTTCAGGCTGTGCGAATAGGGGACTTGGAGCTCTTTAAATCCATCGCTGAGAAGTTCTCATCCACTTTTACCACAGACAGGACCCTCAACTTAATTGTTAGACTGCGGCACAATGTTATAAGGACTGGACTTCGCAACATCAGTATCTCTTATTCTCGTATTTCACTGGCTGATGTAGCCAAGAAGTTGAGGTTGGACTCTGCAGATCCTGTTGCCGAGGCTGAGAGTATCGTGGCCAAGGCAATAAGAGATGGTGCTATTGATGCTACGTTGGATCATGCCAGTGGATGGATGGTATCTAAGGAAACAGGGGACATATATTCCACAAATGAACCTCAAATTGCATTTAACTCTAGGATTGCCTTCTGCCTTAACATGCATAATGAGGCAGTACGTGCCCTTAGGTTTCCACCGAATTCCCACAAGGAGAAGGAAGGTGCTGAGAAAAGGAGAGAGAGGCAACAGCAAGAGCAAGAGCTTGCGAAGCACATAGCTGAGGAGGACGATGATGAGTTTTGATTTGGTATCTGTGAAGGTGCCTTTCTGTGTTCATGGAATTCTCTCCTCCAGCCCTTTGCCTTTATTATATGAACTCCATGGCAGGAATCTAGACCTTTTTGAGTCTCTTTGTCTCGGTTATTAATTTTTAATTTAGGATTCTTTCTCCTAGTCGAGCAACCACTTTTCAACTATATTGAATTGTATTGTGGGTTGCTCTTTTCCTTCCCCTGAATTTTTCATCTGATTGCTGTCATTTGATTTTGCTGCATTATTGTCAAATTGATGCATCCGTGTCCAGAGTATGCCTAGTGACTTAAACGATTTCCATATGGAAGTATAGGAACCATTGCACCAAGTTCCTATCCTCCTCTTACATGTGGTCTATCAGCCCTTGTTATTCTCGGCAAATTGGAACCATTTTAATCGCAATGCTTTCTTAGTTACGGAAAACACATTAGCAGGTTATACGTTGATGGGCAATGCACTAAAAGGGTGTGGCAAAATGTCATTTGTGCCCAGTTCTCTGCGGTTCCTTCATCTAATTACAATATTACCATTCGTTGTGCCTTGAATTCTAGAGAAAATACTCAATATAATTTGGTTAATTAATTTGAAATCGCACCGACAGAGATTGTGAGCTAAAAGCTTTGTGACAAGTCATCCACTGGTTCTCTGTCCTCACGTGATGATAAGGACTCTCGCATCACCTTATTCGTAGATTCGATGTTTACATGATGTTATTGTTGCTTTGTTTTGACAAAAAGAAAAGGGAAGGAAAGGAAAATGTATCGTATATTGTATTGGCTACTGTATTAGTTGATATATTTTTTTCTTTATTTTTTTAAAAAAATAATTTTGATATTACCATATTAAAACAATCTAACAATATATTAAACAATTGATTTTAAATAAAAAAGTAAAATTATAATTAAAAAAACAAATTATCATATAATTTCCACAAACCATGAAATTTATTCTTTTATATTAACCCCTTGTTATATTTCCTAAACTACCCTCTTCAAAATGTATCGAGGGACTTCACATGAAGAACGCTTTTGATAAACCCCTTGTGTTCAGTCTCTTTATCCAGAAAGTATGTGCATTATTTATTTATTTATTTTCCCCACTTAATTTGACTCTAAAATACTTAATTTAAATAAATAGATTAAATATAAATTGGCAATTACACGTCTACAAATGAAAGGTTATAAGCTTTTCAGCTAAGAATTTACACAGCTAAATAAAAATTTGAACAAAACAAATTATATAGACAACCTAACAAAAAAACAATTAGGAGCTACTAGGATAGATCTTGTGACATTTTATTTATCTTTTTATTTATGTGCTTGAGTTCATGTTATTAATTCCTTTTTATAAATTTGTTGAAAAAGAAACATTTTTAAAAAGAGTATAAATAAATAAATAAATAAATAAAACATTTTTTGGTTTTATAAAAATAAAAATATTTCTACTTTTTAGTCATCTTACTTTTTTTATTTTAATTTTAACACTAGTACTATTTTTATCCGTACGCTCACAGTTCATCTAATAGTTTTTCCTTTTATGAAAAACATTATCTTACACCTTGCATGTATGATTTCGAATTCAGATACGAAGATACGAAGTATTCATGGACTTGTGCGTACTTCGTAGTGGTCCGTATATTCTAACCAAAATAACGGTTTGAGTCGTTTGACAGATAGCCTACCACCACATGCCACGTCAGCTTTTTGTCAACCCCTCGTCCACCTTCCTCTTCGCCTTCGCTTCTTTGTCTTCGCTGTAAATTAACAAGCTTGTTTGATCTTCACTGGAAACAATGGCAGACTTATTATACAAGCCATTGCTAGACATCGAGGAACAACCACCGACCAGTAATAAAACCCCACGTGTTGCCTCTCTTGATGTCTTCCGTGGTCTCTGTGTCTTTGTAAGCTACTAAGATCCCTGTCTTTTTTTTTATCTCTCGATCTTGATTTAGTTTAAAGCTCTGGATTCTGCTTCGTTTTCTTCTTATAAAGTTGTGATTTATTTGTTTGTCAAGTTGGATCCTGCTGTTGTCTTCTCTTGAACTGGTTTGACTTTCTGGGGTCTCTCTGTTTGGTTTTTGAGAAAATCTTGGCAGAGACACCATGATACAGTCCTCGTTGCGCACCTTGAATGGATCGTTTCTTTACTTCGAAAAGCTTAGAACTTGAACTTTTTGCTGAGTTCATAAATTGAAGCATATAAGCTACGTGAAAAACTAAACTTAATTAAGATCTGCTTTGAAACATTGGTTGCTTTCAGCTAATGATGCTAGTTGATTATGGCGGGGCAATTTTTCCAATTATAGCTCATTCTCCATGGAATGGACTTCACCTGGCAGATTTTGTGATGCCCTTCTTTCTTTTCATTGCTGGGGTTTCTCTTGCCCTTGTTTACAAGGTACTATCCCCTCTTCATTCAATAAATTGGTGTTTCCCAAGGCAATTCAATATCTTAAGAATAACGGTTCATTTTAGACCCGAAGATCATTCTGACGATTCTACTTGTATACTAGATATTCCAATCACCAAGTTGTTATTGGATATTGAAATATGATTGTAAGCTAACCAATTAACTGGATGAACTTGAATTGAAAGCTTTCTTTCTATATACAATTTCAGAGAGTACCAAACAGAATAGAAGCCACACGGAAGGCGGTGCTGAGGGCAGCAGAACTATTTTTGCTAGGAGTAATTCTTCAAGGTAACATTATCTGACCTGCACTAGGGAAGTGAAGTTTTACAATGTTTTACTGTGTGTAATATGGAACACGCCCTTTTGAATTCAGGTGGCTACTTTCACGGGATAAATTCCTTGACGTATGGTGTTGACATGAAAAGAATACGTTGGCTTGGAATTCTGCAGGTGCATAGATTTTTAAATTGATGATTCCGAGCTACTGTAGAGATTTCCAATGAGAAATAATCTGCTAACGGTACTTTCCTTCGGGATTGTCGTTCTAATTAGCATATATTTTGTTGTGATACGAATATATTGCTCGTGCTATTTTGACTCCTCACAAGGACAAGTTATGGAGAGTAGTAGAGAAGTTCATCCTTCATGAAGAATGATAGGAAACTTCACTCTACCTTTAGATGGTACTGAAGAAATGATTGCTCAAAATTCTCAAATGATTGCTCAATTTTTTTGTATCTACATTATATCATACTGTTCAACTCTTGTTTTTATCATTCTGGTCAGATGATACTCAAGCACTGTACATGAACTCTATGGTCTTCGTTTGAGTCCTCAAAAAGCTCCTGGTTTCATTGCTCGCACTTTGTTAACTTGTGTTAATTGTCATTCAAGCCAGAGAATATCTGTTGGATACATTTTTGCTGCTTTATGTGAGATCTGGCTTTCATGTCGATCACAGAGAGATGCAAGCTTTCTCAAGAGTTATTACTGGCATTGGTAAGCTTAACATTTGAGATTACATTTTGCTCTTAAACTTCAAGGATAATGAATATCTAATAACACTATTTTTAACTTTGATGATCTCAATTTTTAATGTTGATGCTAAGTATTAGACCTTGTTTCCTTTCCCTCTCTTACTTTTATGAGCTGGTAAATGGGATTAACTTGAATTGATTAACTAAAGATGGATTCATGTTTGGTACACGACAGAATGATGATTCTTTGTTTCCTTTAACTTAGCAGGCAGATTGGATTATGATAGCCAAAAACTTGTATTCCTCTCCTATTTCATTGACTATATAAAATCTTGTTTTTCTAGGGGTATGGCATTGTCACTATCTGCAATGTACTTGGGATTATTGTATGGTTTATATGTTCCAGATTGGCAATTTGAAATGCCCAACGCAACTTCTTCTGTGATTCCAACAAACCAAACCTATGTTTACATGGTGAGGGGCCTTAAATCTTTCCGGGATGTCCCAATTCATGATCTAATTACTTCCCTACTCACACAAAAGTTTACATAGGTAAAATGTTCTGTGAGGGGTGATCTTGGACCTGCATGTAATTCAGCTGGGATGATTGATCGCTATGTACTTGGCATTGATCACCTGTATAAAAAACCAGTTTACAGAAACCTTAAGGTATCCTAAGCAGTTCATTTTTTCTGCGTCTACTCATCTATGAAATCCATTGACCTCGTTGAAGTTTCACTTTACAGGAGTGCAATATGTCCACCAATGGCCAAGTCCCAGAGAGCTCACCTTCCTGGTGCCATGCTCCTTTTGACCCTGAAGGTGTTTTAAGGTGGCCAGTCAAACCTCTTTCATGTTTTGCATTCTCGAAGGCTGTTCTTCTTTGTTTTAATGGAACAGTGACTCGAGTTCTCCGTAACCTTGTAACGATGATTCATTTCACAGCTCCATAACAGCTGCAGTAGCTTGCATAATTGGACTTCAATATGGCCATAGCCTTGCTCACTTGCAGGTGAAAACATAGCTGTCCTCTCCATTCTCTTCTTAATTCTTATTTCTGTTCTCAATCATCTAGTGGGAGTTGCAAAAATAATTCAAGATCCAAAACCGTTTTGTTTACGCATGTTGCGACTTTGAACAATACTATGAATAATTTGCAGGACCACAAGCAACGCATGCAAAACTGGATCGTGTTCTCGTTGTCACTTCTTTTAGTTGGGTTGCTCCTTGCTGCTATAGGTATGCACTCTGATGACTCATAGTTTCTCCTAGAATGAATCAATGGATGATTCTTCCTGCAAAGACAACGTTAATATAATCGAAACAGTTTTCATTTCTTGAAAACAGAAATTGTCTTGTGTTTTGAACAAGCATTATCAAGTAACATTTTCATCTAAAAACTTAAGCTATTATGTAAGGTCCTAGAATATGATTTATATTATTCTCCAACACACACTCAAGTGAAAGTCTTTTGGGCTTTAAACTTGCATAGGCTCACATTATCTTGTGCGTGAAATTCGAACTAGTAATCGCTGGATCAACAAGGCTCTGATACCATATCAAAAAATCTTCTCATCTAAAAACTTAAGTTTCTAGGTGAAGTTCCAGAATATGATTTATATTATTCTTGAACAGGAGTTACTTTGCAGATGTGCAAGGATTCTCCAGCTAATTGCTAGAGAATGCAATAGCAGATAACGCTTTTCCTTGCACAATAACATTGAATCTTTGATTTTGTTCATCCTTTTCTTTTCAGGAGATCCTGTGAATAAATCATTGTACACATTTGGCTATATGCTGATTACTTCTGCTTCAGCTGGGATCACATATTCTGCAATATACTTGCTGGTAAGCCCTTAAAACCAAACAGCTGTTTATCATTTCGATTTATCGGAAATCCATACTAATGAAAACATCATTTACTCTTTGTTCCAGGTAGATGTATATGGTTATAGATGCTTGACATTTTTTTTGGAGTGGATGGGAAAGCATTCCTTGAGTATTTTCGTTCTCATAACCTCTAACTTAGCTGTTATAGCAGTACAGGGATTCTACTGGAAAGCTCCTGAAAATAACTTGGTAAGCATTTAGGATCACTAGCATTGCTCAAGAACTTGTTCAAGGATGATTAAACATTCTCTTCTTGTTGTTCTCATTTGCTCGACAGATCCACTGGATTGTTAGCCGGTTCGTGCAAAGCTGATTAAAGTAGCTCGGAGCTTGGCTAGGATAGTCATTTCCTTGTAAGAAAATTTCTGAAGATGTTCGCGCTTATATTTCAGCATGCTGTGAACGATGGAAACTGTGGATTCTTCAGGTGGTTTTAGGCCCATCAGTGAGGCTCATATTTTTGATAAATGAGCTCAAGACAGGTCCATAATTTTATTCCAATGTTTCTGGTTGGGAACGTGGACCAAATAGTAGAGAGAATCTGAACCATAAAGAGGAAAGTTGAGAAAAGTAAGGAGACTTGTGGTCAGATGATCATGATTTCAGTAACTGAACTTTATAAAACTCTTTATTTTGAGTTCTTTGACTTCCTTTGTGTTTTAAAAAAACAATCAATTAATATATTAAGATATACTTCTCCTTTAATTACTGTTTTCCAAAGATTTTTTTATTAAAAATATATTAAAATGATAACTTTTTTTAATTTTAAAATGAGTATTTAGCATCAACACATTAAAATGCTTTTTATTTGTTTCAAAAACATTTTTGAGACTAAAAAATAACAGATTTCAGCAACTTCAATCAAAAACTACAATAAAGAAACTCAAATGGAGTTTTTTTAAGAAGTAGAAGCACTGAATTTATGGCTTCTCGATTTGCATTTACCGGTGAATAACATGTTTGATACCGTATTTCAAAAAATAAATTAAAAAAATAAAAAAATTAATTAATTTTATTGATATTTTAGATCATTTTCAGATGTTAAAAATAATTTTTCAAAAATAAAAAAAATATATTTTATTTTAGTTTAAAACAATCACGGAATGTTGTATTATGTTTTGGGATCACTGTCACTGGCTTTTGAGTTCAAAAACCCGAACGAACGAGGACAACTGACCTCAATTTCACTAACCTTCGTTTCATGATTGAACACCTAATGCATAGTTAAAGACATCATCATGTATGGCTTTTACTTATCCTTCCTCAACAGCAGCAGCCTGGCTCCTATCATTACAACATATGAACAACCAAGCTGACCACTGTGCTCCACTGTACTGTTTTTTAATTACAAGAAATATATTTTGCAAATCAACACATTTAAATTATATAAAAATATAATTGTTTTTTTTATTTCACCTGCATTATGAAAAGGAGGTTGAGAAATAAAATAAAAGAATGCATGATAATCCTGATCCACGTTGGCATTCTAGTACAATAATGTTGGCTTGGGACTAAAGCGTTTCGAGCCACCCCATGACAACTATTTTCCAGCAGATGCGTAGTTGTGCCCCTTCATCATCAATGATTAATAAGTGACCCCACCTCCATTGATTTTCGAACTAATTAATCAAGCTTTTTATGCCATTTGGAAGAGAATATTCCAGAGAGGCCATTCTTTCTCCTGGCCAGCATTATTGTGGATAATGTTGTTGAGTCATCTATACAATTTCACACGCCTACTTTTCTCGGACAGCCAGCTAGAACTTCTACTATCTACGAGAAAACAACGTAGAGAATTTTCTGTATACAAGAAATTCCACTTAAAAGCATATTTTGTGGAGATAGATAAGTATGTAAAATCTTGATTGTCTCAGTCTTGTATAAAAATTATATATCCTAATTTAAATTCGAGATCTATTATACAAATTGAAAATTCTTTATTATCACGTTACATCATCATGGATAGACAACTTAGACAATTCATTAATTTAGACACTGATCATACAATTTTCACTGTCAATTGCCAACAAGTTAACATATTCTTACCCAGCCCATCATACTTTCTAGCAAATCACACCCAGAAACACTCTTGATTGGGTTAGCGTTTGATTGATAGCACTGCAGTGAGATTATAAGGAGAGACCCAGATCGAATCTCCCCAGGCCTGATGAACGTATTTCCACAGCAGGACCCATGTAGTATTCTGATGAAAAATCCCGTGTGTTCATTATTGTATTCTGCATGTGACTTTCAGGTAGATGATGAATAAGTTTCTGTGTTTTGTGCAGTCAGAATTCTAGCCTCTGCGAAGCCAAGAAGCTTGCAGTACTGCTTCCTCTTCTTTATTTGTACTTTCTTTTGATTTCGTTGCATGGGTATCATCCTCGTACATGATGCTTGGTTTCTTGCATCTGTAATATACGTCTATATTATTATTATACAATAATATAAATTATATAATACGGCGTCACTTGAGAGATTCTTATTTACATATCTTATGAGTTATATATATATATATATAATTATTCATAATTTTAGAATGAATCTTGTTATTTAAAAGTTAAAAATACATATCTCATCTCTAATCATCACTATTATTTTTTTATTTTGAGACAAACCAAACCCTATTAAAATATTAAAATGCGTTGGGGTTTTTTAAAACTCGAAAGTGTTAAACTACTAATCATTGTGAATTATAAACCTAGCAATTAGATTGTCCAGGCACACATTATCATTAGACATCCAAGTCAGCTCCGGTTTTTTTATTTACTTCATATCGACTTTTTTTAATTAGTTTTATATCATTTTAATTTGTTGATATTAAAAATAAATTTAAAAAATTATTTATTTAATATGGTTTTAAATAGAGAATATTAAATTCAAAACTGCCACCATTCTATTTCAAAAAAACTAAAAATGAAGTGGCCGTTGGAGGGGTCGAGTTCTTGAGAAGGGGAGACCATTCCTTCTCTTTCACGTTCCGCAACGGCTATAACATCGTAAGAAGACTCTGGAACAATCTAGCCGTGCTGGATACCGGGCACGTGTCGTGGCTAGAATGGTGATTGTATGGACACGTGTCGTGGCTAGAGAGAGAAAAGACTGCATCCCGGTTAGTTCTCGTGATATTCATAGCAGTGTGAAATTACGATGGAAGTTATTTTTAAAAATATAATTTGTTTAAAAATATATTAAAATAATATTATTTTATTTTTAAAAAAATATTTTTGATATTGAAATAGAAAATAATTTAAAAATATTAAAAAAAATAATTTAAAATATAAAAAAATCATATATTTTTAAAACATATAGTAAAACCCACCTAAAATTCTGCCTTTTTTGATAGGCAAGGACAATGCCATCAACGACAACACCCGCAGCAAAGACACTTCGACAAGCATTCTTCCTCGTGAAGGAGTCTCTTTCTTTTCCTTTCGGATAAATAAATGATAAAAAAGTAAACACCCTTCTCCTACAATTTACACGCACTGATTGCACTAAACACTTGTTTTGTTTTTTTTAGCAATATTATTCAAATAACGGGGCACGTACCATAAGAAACTTTACTCTTTTTTTATACCTGTTTTGATAGTGTATTTGAAGTTATTTTTAAAAATATTTTTATATTAAAGTAATATTTTATTTATGTTTTAAAAATTATTTTTGATATTATTAAAAAAAAATTAATTTAATATAAAATATAAAAATATTTTTGAAATGTAATGTCAAACCATAGCTTTAACTTTATAGTATGAAAAAATTATACTTTTATAGCAAGTGGGATTCTTTATTTTAATCGTGGCCTCACAGCTAACGAAAAATAAAGTAGGTGGAAATAATGATTATGCCTCTTTTTTTCCAATATTGAGCCTTCAGAATTGGAAGGTTGTGCATCGTTGTGGTTCAAGTATTTGTATAGGTAGGAAATGTTGTCACAAATATAACCCTAATGGATCATAAAAGAGGACTCGTTTGTTCTTCTCGCTAGCTACGTGCCTTTCTATATTTCAAGCACGTACATGGCAGAAATGCCCACGAGGCTAATATTTCATGGACACACTTTCATAGCATTTTTATGGCACCATATTGTTTGAACTTGATGAGATCTCGTTTGATAAATTTAAAGTTGTTTAGAGATTTTTTAAATGAATTTTTAGGTTCCTTTTGCTTTAAATAATTTTTAAAAATTTTGATTATTGTAAATAACAAATCGTCTAATTATCCAATTTTCAACGAAAATCTAATCGAATTACCTATGAGAAATCTTCTAGATTCATATTTAGGATAAAGAGAGGGATTGTTATATATAGAGTGTTAGTTCTCTTTTATATGACTTGTGTAGTTCTTTTATCTAACAAACAATCTCTTCATTAAAATACCCCCTAAATAATATCCATATATTAATTTAGGATAATTTTATAAATTAACTCAATCAAGTCCTTGATTTCTATAAATCTAAAAATATATTCAATGTATTAATTATATTATAGTTTTAAATCTCTAAAATATATTTTAATCAAGTCATTCATAGTTAAATTAGTTGAGTTTAATTTCTGACTAGTGATTCTTAATGTGTACGATCTATTATGTTCTTAATAGCCCAACTATAATTATAATTATAATTTAAGAAGAATTAACTAAATAAAACAACTTAATGTATTATCAATTCAACAATTAATTAATCTGTATTCGAAGATCAGGTGCATTGTCTAGTAATGTGTCATAATTTTTCAAATATTAAAAAAATATTAGTGGCCTAACTTAACATTTAAATGACTAGTTTCTCGGTATAATTAATATTTTTTCATCAATAATATTAGACTTGACATTGAAGCATTAAATACGTATGCCATATTAAGTCTTATTTAGTAATCACTGAATGTTTGAAACTCGTTTCACCTTAGCCAGAGATTTTTAGTCAATATTATTTGAAAACAGATGAGATATTCTCTCTAGTTCATGTAGGGTGATGAATTATGTATTTTTATATAGTTCATGTTATACATAATACTTGTCCTTTCATTGCCTCAATTAAGATAATATATAACATGATCAAAATATAATATTTTATATATAAGATAATTTAGTGATTTTAAGTATACACAACCATCACACGAGCTTTTCCATAAATATAAGTAATTTTTTCATATAAAATTCTTATGCATATCAATTCATTATACTAATCTTATGACAAACACTTGCATATCAATTATAAGTATATCTTATACTTTATCTTATAAGAAAAACTAATTCAATTCATAAAAAAAATATAATATGTACTATTTTTTTTCCTGTTAGACTCCTACAAAACCATTTCTACCAACTATATCGCTACCATGTTGTACTTTTTACATATTCTATTTGTCAATTAATAAAAAAAAAGAAAAAAAAGAAGGAGGCCTTGAATTATTTTAAAAAGAAATTAACATGAAATAAAAAATATATATTTTTAAATAAAATAGCATAGTTTGAACTTGTCGAAACGAGACATCTCATAAAATTTAGTGCCTGTTTGGCATTGCGATCCCACCGGCTTTTGGTCGAAATTTGAAAAAAAAAATTTCATTTTAACAACCAGTGGTTTGGTGTTTTTAGATCATTTTGATGTGCTGATTTCAAAAATGATTTTAAAAAAATAAAAAATATGATTTTGATGTATTTCGACACGATAAGCACTTTGAAAAGCTACTGTAATCACACTCCCAAACAGGCAGAGCACAACCCTATGTCTTTAAAATAAATATTTTCACTATGGCATATTAGACTAATACTATTAAATACATCTAATGCAGGACAAACAACTAACTAATACAAACATAACCTCCCACATAAAATTTGCAAGAAGAAATGGGTTTAGGACTATGATACGTGGTTTAACTTGGTAACCGAAGTTTTTGTTTTTTTCAAATCAGTCCTCCAATCGTGTACAATAATTTTGTCCAAAACATCATCGTGTGACCGGTAAGAATTGTGTCCAAAACGAAGACAAGCTGGGGACTGGAGGGAAAAATAAATAAAAGTTTCAAGTTCGAGAGAAAAAGCAAAGAGGGAAAGAAAGAAGACAAGAAATAACCGTTGGTCGCGTGGCTTTGGTTGGATGCCAGGCTGACCCATTGAGCCCCATGCTCCTCATGGCTTAACCTTCTCACCCCGTATAAAAAAGAAGATGATTAGCCATCACATGGCCTATCTGTACAGCTGGTCCCACCTCCTTAACCCACTCTCTCTCTCTCTACTCTCTCCTGGGCCCAACAGTAAAGATTGTTTTGTTCCCAAAACGCCCTTGTCGTGTCCGAAAGCCGCAACACTTACGCCCCCTTCTCTCCCTTCTTAAAAGGACTGACCATCTCAAGCCACTCACTCACACAGTTACAAGCCGAGAGAGACGCGAAAGCTTGTGAAAGGAGAGTTAATTGTACCCCGAAAGAGAGGATCTTCAGATCAAAAAAATGTCGAAGGAAGTGAGTGAAGAAGGGCATACTCATGGGAAAGATTATGTTGATCCACCTCCCGCACCACTTTTTGACGTGGCCGAGCTCAAGCAATGGTCTTTCTACAGAGCTCTCATAGCTGAGTTCATCGCTACTCTTCTTTTCCTCTATGTCACTGTGGCTACTGTTGTTGGCCACAAGTCAAACAAAGACCCTTGTGATGGGGTTGGCTTGCTTGGCATTGCATGGGCTTTTGGTGGCATGATCTTTATCCTTGTTTACTGCACTGCTGGTATCTCTGGTATGAGCCGCCTTAATTATTTTAACTCTTATATTAAGTTCATAGAATAAAAGTTTATAGCTTTGTTAGTTATGTTGTACTTTCTAAGACTTTTGGTTTCTCTATGCATGTTCATTACTCAGCTGATCTTAACCAACTTAAAAAAAAAGGTTACCTTTTTTGTGTCATTCAGTAACTGTTTTGGTCATTTTGTGTGCGCAAGACATATCTTGTAGTAGAACTCGGAAGTTTGTGTGCTCCAAAATTAGGTTTTTGTGTGGTTTGTTGATGGGTTTTGTTCCTTTTTTGGTTACAGGTGGACATATTAACCCAGCAGTCACTTTTGGGCTGTTCTTGGCCAGGAAAGTATCATTCATCAGGGCTGTGGCTTACATGGTGGCTCAATGCGCCGGTGCTATCTGTGGTGTTGGCTTGGTCAAGGCCTTCATGACGAAAAAATACAACTCTCTTGGTGGTGGTGCTAACACAGTAGCCACGGGATACAACACCGGCACAGCTTTGGGTGCCGAGATTATCGGCACTTTTGTGCTTGTTTACACTGTTTTCTCTGCAACTGACCCCAAGAGAAGTGCACGTGACTCTCACATCCCTGTAAGCACCGTCCTATACTACCAAACAGTAGTTATTGCTTCTCATGTGTTATCGTTTTGTTGCTCTACTAGGTCATGTAGTTAAGTTCTGTTAATTAAGTTGGAACTAGTTTTGATAACACAACATGTTTTCTGGCGCAGGTGCTGGCTCCACTTCCAATCGGGTTTGCCGTGTTCATGGTTCACTTGGCTACAATCCCTATTACCGGTACCGGTATCAACCCTGCCAGGAGCTTTGGTGCTGCTGTCATCTTCAACAACGAGAAAGCCTGGGATGATCATGTAAGCAGCCAGATAATTTCAAAGCGCAACAACTTATATTCTGGCGTTGTTTTCATACTTTTTTTCATGTGTTTGTGTATGGAGTTAAAAAGTAGTTAACATCTGCATAATTTGATGGACTTGCAGTGGATTTTCTGGGTAGGGCCATTTGTGGGAGCATTAGCAGCTGCTGCATACCACCAGTACATTTTGAGAGCTGGAGCAATCAAGGCGTTGGGGTCTTTCCGGAGCAACCCCGCCAACTAAAGAAAAAAAAAGTCCTTAAAAAAAGAAAAAGAAAAAGAAAGGAGCTTGTCTTTAGTGACCCACCACCACCCCTGTTGCTCTATTTGTTTGTTTGTGTGTATGAGATCGGATTACGATGGAACTTTCTTTTTTCTTTCTTTTGCCCACTTATTTATAATTCAAATCTTTCTTTGTTAGTTTGGCTTTGTATCGTTGTCATGGGAAGTTGTGCTTAATTAATTAACTCTCTACTTTTACTTTTTGTGCTTATCACATCGCTGCTCTCTCTTTTCTACTCTGGACAATCTTTACTGCAACTACCACTAGTGAACTAGATAAGCTTGACAGCGAGTTTGAAAGAGAGGGCTAATGGGTTAGTTAGTGCATCACTTAGCAACGACTTTCCTTTTTTTTGGATTTGGATGCGACGAAAGCACAATTTGTGAGCCCTCAAAATCTTGGTTATCCTAAATTTTCAAATTCAAAAACCTGTTAAACAGATCATAAAACTTTTACTATCATTACGCGCTCTAGATCATAAAACTTTTACTTTCCTTTTTTTTGGATTTGGATGCGACGAAAGCACAATTTGTGAGCCCTCAAAATCTTGGTTATCCTAAATTTTCAAATTCAAAAACCTGTTAAACAGATCATAAAACTTTTACTATCATTACGCGCTCTAGAGGACTTAACAACAACTTCCCGCCATGTCATTAGCAACAACTGGTGTGGTGATCCATCGAAGAACATTGACCCGATTGTAGTTTCATTTTTCAGGGGGGGGATTTTTTACTGTCACCTGTGCCAGCTTCATACCACTTGCACCACCACATGGTCATGCATTATAAACCAGGATGGTCCTATCTTGGGGGGGTCACCTTTCGCGCTTTCACATCTGGGAAGGTCTCCTTGAAAGGCTGGCAAATGACATGCTTTTGGACCAAGGTCCAACCAATAGGGACAAACAGGGCCAAAAGTAGAAATCGAAAGGAACTGATAGGGTCACTGCCCGACCGCATTTGCCAGTTATAGGGTTGCATGTTAGGGTAGCACATGGTGTGCTGAGGTGGCAGGTCATCTCATTCCCCATATAAAAGAATAAAATACAGTTACCTATCTCCACACTCAAACAGAACCCCAAAAGTGAAGGGCAGTCGTGCCATTAGTTCTTTTTTCGGAGAGGCTTGAATCGAAGGAATCTCAGGGTATCGTCTTTTTACAAGTTTTTATATCAACCTTTGCCACGTTCCCGCTCCTTGAGCCCGGTGCAAGTAGAGAGTGCCTGGGTGGTCCTCCAGGGGTCGTCGAAATACAAGGCTGACACACTGGACCAATGTAAGCTCATCGTGTGGTCCTTGGTCACGAGGGGGTGCCATGATTAAGGGGGATTTTTGAAGCGCATCTCGTTCAAACAAAGCTCCTCGTCATCTAGACTATGTTTAGTTACTTTGTAATATATTTAAATAATATATATTTTTATTTTTTAACATTCATATTAAAATAATTTAAAATTAAAAAAGTTATACTTTTTAAAAACACACGGCCAGCCTCTTAATGGCAAAAGAGCAGAGGCATCTATCTCCTCTACATTCAGCAAGACTCGGCTACCCGTGTCCACGAAGAGTTAAAAGCGATGGCTCACAGTACTATTTTCTGTAGATGGGCATGGAATAGCAAGGCATCCCACATGACCTTTCTACCTCCCCAACTCTTTGGAAATGACTCGGAAACTCAAACAGAAGGCAAAATTTGGTCATGGTTTCCTATCAACGAAGGGGGGCCCGGAGATGATAAATGAGGTCATGTTTGAAAGAGCGATGCTTCCTGCTACCACGAAGTCCAGCAGGATACATGATCCAAAAACAGCCCCTGTTTTTTGTGAACATAAACAAAAGCTGTATATTTGAACAAGGTATGGACATCCTTTTCGGCATGGAACGCCAATCGGCGTCACTAGAAAATGCAACCTTATATGATTCACCGCCATTTTATGGCTAAGTACTTCACTCAAATTACAACAAACTAGCAAATATCTCGACTCGAGGTATGGAGAGTACTTCTCAGTCTGTTTCAACACTCTCAAGCAAGGATGTCCAACTGCCGTAGATCCTCAGCCCCTTGAGTTAGATAATCATCTGTTTGAATAGAGCCTGAAAACATAAGTTAAAACTAAATTAGAGCAAAACGAATGACAATGGAAACCAGTATTACTGCAAATAAGACCTGAAACCATAGAATGAGCAGCAGTTTAGCTCCTCAATCCAAAATGAACCAGGCATAAAATTTACAGTAACTGAGTATAAAAATAATCTGCACAGCAATTAAATATTTTTCAAAAGCAGTAGAGAGAATGGACGTTAGATGCCTTAGGTGCAAGATGTATTCTTCAATTAGACCATGCCACAACATACAAAGCATTGCAATGATCATTTACCTTAGTCAGGCAATGCAGTTCCTCGCTCAAGATTATTCTTGATCTCCAGCGTGTATTTGCCAAAGGCACGCTCAATTTTCTTGTTGAAATGTTCATTACGGTCATTGATTGAGTCAATATCCTTCTCATCTCGGAATCTCCTCCTTCGGCTAAACGACTTCCGATTCTCGTCCCGGTCCTTGAGCTCCTTTACCATCCTTTCAATCTTGTCCTCAGAAATCTTAGGAGTCTACATAATTTGGACAGAACATACCACATCATTGCAAAATCCTTGAATTAAGATCAAATGCAAAACATCTTTTCACAACAGTGGTACCTTTCCATATTGAAGGCTTGAGGCTTCACGGTAGAACTCGGGATCAACTTCTTTCATTTTGTTATATTCTTCAAGGCTAACATCAACATTCTTGGTCCGTTTTTTATATGCATTGTATAGTGTCTTCTGATTGAAAACTGTAAAAACAAGATATATCAGTTTAATTCTCAGGTTAAATCCTGAAACAAATTCTTATTGAGGGGTGCAGTCAATGCCACTAATACAAGAATTCAGATGCATGACTCAACATGCATGTACCAGCTACCCTGGACTATATGCCACAGTCCTCCTGACGGTTTCAAAGTGGACACCCACATATGAAGCAACTGAGACAGGAGGGCATTCTATTGAAGCTCGCTTCAGGTGGCTCTACATATTATCACTTCTTATATATAATGTGGGAGTATGTGTTTACTGTATTTAGAAAGAAAAAAAAAAAACTCGGTGGTAGATGCCTACATGAAATGGAATGAAAAAAGTATAACTAATGTGAAAAGATTGGAAATTGAATGAAATGTATGTGGAGTTCTGAACATACCATCCCAACCGAATGGAGCAGGATCCTTCTCCCATTTCTTGTATTTTGCCTCTGCTGCCTCTTGTGTGTCTAGCATGTATGCCTTTGTCATGTCCAAGCCATTTGCATCTAGAAGCTTGCCTATCTTTTTCTTTCTGTCCTCTAGCCATTTCTGTTTGGAAATGCCCCTTGATTCTGCAGGTGGTTCCATTTTCTTTTTTTCAGCTACCATAGCAGTTTGATTGGCTTTTCTTGCCTCATTCTACATTCCAAAAGCCATAATTATTTCCAAGTATAATAAATAGACACGATCCAAAAAAAACCAATAAATTGAAGCAGCTCAACAATCATAATATACAATCTGCTACATAAAAGGACATTCATAGTTGACAAGTTTATCAAATTTACCATTTTAAGTCTCAACTCAAACAACCTTTTCTTTCTCCCAGTAAGTTGTGTAACATCTCCCACCACATTATCCAGTACAGCACAGTCATCATCATCTTCTGAATGTTCAAGATCTGGTCTTTCTTCATCAAGCTCTTCACTTTGCTCAGTAGCTTGTGAGGTAGACCACCCACTTCCACCTTTAGCTTGCACAGCTTCTGTAAACACCACAACCAATACAAGCAAGCACATGAACCATCATAACATCAATTGTCAATAAAACCCGAGCTATAAACATGCATTTGAAAATTGAGAGAAATACAACATCCAGCCTCAGGCAAGATACATCCCTTACATATAACACGGTAAGCAAGCTAACACATAACACTATATACTGCTACAGAACAATTCTACTTCTCTCTAACCATTACCAACAATCAGGAACAACAGTTGATGACACTAAAAATTAAAATTAAAATACCTCTCTCTTTAATCTCCGCACGTGCTTTCGCTTCTGCGATTTTTATAAAGCAATATTCAACACATTCGTGGTAAGGATTCGACGCATTTATGCAATCAGGATGCACTCTCCTTTCATCGGCCATATTATACTAAATAGACCTTCTCTCTACTCCTGCTGTTACATTAAAAAAACAAAACCCAACAAATTTCAATTAACAAAACCAAAAATACTGAAACTCCTTAATAAATCAGACGTTAACAGCACTAATGAACGTATCAATTTATTATTTCGATTACTGCAACTGAGGATAGAAATAAATCTAATTATCCCGCACAGAATGCATTTAATCACTTCAAAATCACAAAACCCTAAAAAAATGCAATTAGAGAGATTAAGAAGCGAGGAATGAAATTATGAAAGAGAGCCACAAACCTGTTAGAGATCGGTCTCTAGGGTTCGGTTTGAATGGGGGGAGAGAGAGAGATTGTGAGATTATGAAAGAATTGGTGAGTTATCCGTGTCGATTGAGGATTTTTATTTGGATTAAAAAAAAAACACGGTGGCTGTAAATTCGGGCCGCTTACCTGGGCCTTAAAGGTCTCCACATTGGGCTTTGGAGTCCAATTATCAATGAATCATAGGTTAATTACAAATATTGAATTAACAGCACAAACAAAGAAGAATTCGGACCCTCTCTCTCTTCTTTTTCACAGGTCTCTGGAAAGAAAAGAAAAATATATATAAAAAGGAATATTCCAAAGAAATGTATGAAAGCGATGTTAATCAGTGAAAGAGGTAGATTTACTTATTTATTTATTTTTAAAAAGAAAAAAAAGAAAGAAACACAGTGTTTTGGACCCATAATGTGGTAATAAAACAGACTTTTTCGTAAGATAAACAAATGGGCCGGGCCATTAATTGGTCCCGAGTGGTGCAATTAGTTTTTTCTTTAGAATTATATAAAAAATCAAAAATATTCTTGAATTCAAGATTAAAATTGAGTTGTATTAAGAGGTAAAATAATAATTTCACTATTATAATTCACAATAATCTATATCTATTGTTATAGATTTTGAGCCCGTTTGTTTCGGCGGTACAACCGCCGTTTGCTCATTTTTTTTCATTTTAAATGAAATTTTTTTGGTGTTTTTAAATCATTTTGATGTGCTGATGTCAAAAATAATTTTTAAAAAATAAAAAATATCATTTTGATGTATTTCTAAATGAAAAATATTTTCAAAAACAACCGCAAGCACCCTCCTAAACAGGCCCTTTATCGACCTCATTTAGCTTATTAGTTAATACACACACAGACATTTCTATTTCAAAATCAATCCATCAAGGGAGTTCATTCTTTTTTCTTTTTTTTTGCTAAAAAATATATTAAAATTACCTAAAAACATGTAAAAAAATCTAATTTGAAGTCACACCAAAATTGAAGTATTAAATTATTAATTTGGGCCATCATTTTTATTTTTTATCTTTAAATTAAGAAAACATATATATAGTTTTTCACTTGTGGATCACTAAAATGAATGATTTTTCTCTATCTCTAGCATAGATAATAAATTATTAATATTTTAAATGTGTTCTTCCCAACGTTCATTGCTTTGTAGGAGGACTGGCTGCTGCTGTTATTTCTTTGATTAATGAATCATAAAAAAAAGGGAAAATACTTTTCAGTTAAAATGAAATCAATCGCATATTCCACATCATAGAACTTAAATCATACCAACAAACTTCAGAGCATATAGAAGTAGAATGCCAACGTCTAATATCATCTACATGTTTTTGTAATTTGATTCATACAATTAAATTATGTAAAATTGTAAATATGGAACAGATTAGAATACAAGAATCACCAGGTTGCTGCTGCTGTTGTTTTGCCTGCATTACAAGATCTCGTCTGCCAAGGGTTTGTCGTGAAACTTTTCGAGTGTCGACCAGATTGAAGAAATAGTCTCGCCTAACCGCGAAGAATCGAGCTCTAGCTTACTCAGGCGATCTCTTGTTTCAGAGATGAGTGCTTTGGCACCAGCAACTGCCCTCTCTTTTTGAGCTAGATCCTCCATCATGGATTCTAGTTCTTTCTTCATCGACTCTATAGCATGATCACACTTTGATTTTGCTTCTTCCGCCGCTAGTTGCTGGCTGCTCAGCTCCATGCCTTCGGCCAGATCATGGAGTTTATCTCGTAGCCAACTGACATCAATTTGTGCGGATTCTACGTCCTTGAGAACAGCCAACATTTCTCTAACTTTGGATTTTGTCAACTGCTTGAAAGGAGTGCACTGCAATTCCTGAACCACAGTGCAGAGACACTCTAAATAATAAGCTCGCATGGAAGCTGATTCCAATCGACTGCCTGCTGCTATATCACCATACTTGTCCAGGATTAACTCTAGAATGGAGGCGATATTTTCTCTCACGTGATATTTCCCTACTGACACGCAGGAATCAGAGATGACAGAGCGAGCCTCTTCCTCGTCACTCTCTTCTGAAGCACGAGACATGCCTGAAAAGCTGAAGTCCAGATACTCGGTAGTAGGACCATCAGTGGCTTTTCCCTCATGGTTAGCAGAAGGATATGGAGCGGCCTTCAGTGAACCATGGAGCTTCCCATTCTGTTGCAGCTCAGCTGGTTCTGGAATTTTATAGCAGGCCAAACTAAGCCTTGTAGGGCTCTTGGGAGGATCAGGCTGGCGGAGAAGAATAAATTGAGAGACAATTCAAAGCCAATACTGAAAGAGAAATTTAGCAAGGCAGAGAGGAATGATAAACTACCGTGATATTCCCAGACACGTGCATTGGTTCAGGGGATCGAACTGGCCCCTTGTCGAAAGAATGATCTTCAGAATAACTTTCATCAGAATGTTGTTGAGACGAGGAAAACGATCCACTACTCTCTGGTTCGTCATGCTTTTTAGTGGGGAGAGGTGATGGACCACGGCGAGCTGCTTTTACTGCAGGGACATTGCCAACAGCTCGGGGAGAGTTCTGCTGAGATCCAGATTCCTTCTTTTTTCTACCAAAGCTTAAAGCAGCATCAATAATGGAACCTGCGACAACAATGTGCTGTAATGAGGAGCTGAACATCAAAGAAGAGTTGAAAATTGGAGAAATATATCATTCAAGGACTTCAATATTTTATTGGAGTTAAAAGCATTCTTCCATCTCTAATGGGAGATCGCGGACCCCCACACCCTGAAAACCCAAACCCAAAAGTGAAAAAGAAATCCAATGAGCAACAATGTATTAGCATTTGAAAAGGGGGTAACCTGATTCTTTTTTAACCCCCTGAGGATTGGCCTCCAAAGTTCCATTGGAACAAGATTCATCACATTTATGGTAAGGGTTAGATGCTCTGGTGCATGTCTGTGCTCTTTCTGAATGTTTTTTAACCCCACGGGGATTGGTCTCGGCAGTTCTGTTAGAACAAAATTCGTCACAATTATGGTAAGGATTAGATGCTTTGGGGCATGGCTTTGCTCCTCCTGAATCCTTTTTAACCCCCCTGGGATTGGCCTCTGCAGTTCTATTAGAACAGAATTCCTCACATTTATGGTAAGGATTAGATGCTTTGGGGCATGGATTTGCTCCTCTTGATTCCTTTTTAACCCCCTTGGGATTGGCCTCTGCAGTTCTATTAGAACAGAATTCCTCACATTTATGGTAAGGATTAGATGCTTTGGGGCATGGATTTGCTCCTCCTGATTCCTTTTTAACCCCCTTGGGATTGGCCTCTGCAGTTCTATTTGAACAAAATTCCTCACATTTATGGTAAGGATTAGATGCTTTGGGACAAGTAGGTTGTGCTCTTCTTTCTCCATCCTTGTTTTTGCTAGACCAACCCTCATTTACACCATTATGATAATCTAAAACACAAAATATATAAATTAAAGCTGTATTTAAAAATGTTCAGTCTACCCTTAACTCAAAAACTCCCTGATCCAAAACCTGTATTAGAATTGTGAAAATAGTAGTTCATATGATGCAAGAAAATAGCCATGACTTGCTGCTGGGAAAATAAACATCTAAGACATGCGTTTTCAAACTCAATCAGAGTCTTAATTCGAAAATCCTCCTCTAAATCAACAATAGCCACCCGATGCTTCTCAGCCCCACCCTTTTCAAATAATAGTTCTCTGATGAATACAAATTCACCTCTCTAAAGATGGATTGACAGATTCTGGTAACGTTGTCTTTACTTTCTTCATCAAACAAATCAAGGCTTTACACAAAATCATGGGGTAGAGATGGATTGATTCGCGACAGAAATGAGATAGAAAAACTATCCTAACTAAGATTCTTCTGAGATGGTGAGGAGATGCATATAAACTGGTAAAGTCAACATGCCAAGATTTACAAATCTCTGCTTTACATGGAGCATTAGCAGTTACCTGACTGTTTCTTCTCTTTCATCCTCTTCCCCTGGGAAAGCTTTTCAAGGCAAGCTACACCGCATTCATGGTAAGGGTTTGAAGAATTAACACAGTCTGGATGTACCCTTCCATTCTCAGCCATCTCTCTCTCCACCTTCAGCGCTGCAGACTGATAATTTTAATCAGTCAGTCATCTTCCACATAACAATCTCACCCAATTTACCAAATAAGTAAAAGCAAACAACTTTGATTAACACAAAACTTTAAGGTTGTTGAAAAAACAAGATCTTTTTTTGGCATCGAAACAGAGGATTCCAAAACAATCCTCCTAGATTCCATTCTCACAAGCTTATATACAAAATAAATAAATTGTCTACGACTATTTCCTCTACTTTCCTTCCCTTTTCCAATCTTTCTCACCTTTTTCTCTGAAACCAAACATAAAACACTATCAACCAAGAAAAACAGACCGATTCATAAACCAAAAACCTCAATACGTATAAATAGAATCAATAGCTGAAAGAAAATGAGCAGAGAGAGGTGGGGCTCTACCAGAAGAACAGGGGGCTTTGCACCTTCAACAATATTATTGTTGGGTGTCTTTCTAAGACCACCCTTTCTCCTGTTATTTTCCAGCTTTTGAACGTCTACTTATCTGACCAAAAGTGGGAACTGAATTTCCCCGTTTGTCTTCAACTTTGACCAACAGACTCAGTTATGAACACAACGTGTATGGTTGAGGTTTTGTATATATAATATCATGGTAAACACATGTTGCTAACAAGAGCGAGGTTAGCCAGCCACTTTCCAATCTTTTTATCGTGCCATGCTGGTTCATGTAAAGTTGTAAACATAAGCTTGATACACGTGTCCTCGTGGGAAACATCATCAACTGTTTCAACTTTGTGCTGATGACTTTGTTTGTGTCCACAAGTACAGCTACTTCTTGTCTTATTCACCCAATAAAAATAAATAAATTTAGAAGCATCTAGCCGGTCGAAAAAATTAGGTATCTATATTATTAGAAGCTAATTAAATGTCAACCTTTTTTTATTGATCGATAATGCTATTTTTTTTTCTTGATTTTTATTGTAAATGAAGCAATACACCGTTTTTAATCAATAATAATTTAATTATTGTATTCTTATAAATTATTTTAATAAATATATAGTTTAATGACTTTATCACATTATTGAGGTTATTAATATAATATGTGTGTAATATAGTATTTTTCTGTAGATTTGACATTTTACCTGGTAATATTAGTTATTTTATTGAGTCAAAATTTACCATTAGATTTTATATACTTTAAGTTATAAGGGTATAATAGTAAACTTATATATTTTCATGAGTTTTCTACTACTTCAAAGGCAACAACTTTTATATTTCACCAAATACAAATATCAAATTTTTATCTATGGCGTTTAAAAAGAATATCTAAAAATCCCATACTAAAACACCCTCTTAATTTATTTATCTATTCTAAAGATTTATAAAAATCTTTTCTTCCCATAACCTTGTTTTAAATTAGTACAATATCTATAAAAACAAACTCTTTTATTTACTTAACTAATGTTGTTAGTGAAAACTCGCGAGATTAACACAAAAAAATATTTTTTTCTTATAGATTATCAAATTAACAAAAAAAAACTATAAAACTCGTCAAACTTTTATTTCGAACTCTCTCATATTCGACCATGTATCAACACAATAAATTTTTTATTTTGCCCTTACCCATAAAAAGATTATAACTTGATGTGAGGGGTAAAATGATCTTTTAAACAAGATTATTTTATGGCAGTAGTATTATTCAACTACTTTTAAAAGTTATTAATTAATATTATGGGTGAACATTTTTCAAGCATTGCGATATTTGTTTTGCAAAGTAAGATATCCAAATTACCTATAAAAATAAAATTTCATAAAGTCAAAATCAAGGATGTTTTGTCATTTTACATACTTTTTTTATTGGCAAGTGCATTTAAGTATTTTAACTAAAATATAATATTATTCAATATACAAATTTGATAACGCGTGTAACGCACGTGCTAGCAAGCGAAAGACACTTATGTTTTTTGAGCAACTCGGGAAGCATCTCTTGGCGTCCAAACTCTACATTCCAAAAATGGTGTTTAAGATGTTTTGCTAACCCCTTCATGATGAAACACCAACAATAGTTTTTCTCCCCCCTTTATTCTCCTTTTCTCTCTCTAAATGAAAAACATGTTGGCCTATTTATAATTCAAAAAAGTGTGGTCATTTGTTAGTTTTATCGAAATTAATCTTCGTTATTTTGATTGTATTAAATTGGATTGATTATTTTTTAATTTTATCCCTTAACACTTGACTGTTATATCAAATTTGATCCTTATTCTTTTAAATGTTTTATTTCTCTATACTTTTCTTAATTGATATTTATTTCAATTTCATCTCTAAATATTTAGTTTTATTTTCTTTTTGGTCCTTATTTTTTTCAAATATATTTTTATTATTTTTTTGATGATTTTGGTTTTTAATTTTACCCCTCATTGTTTGGTTAATTGAGAATTTGGTTTTAAGAATTGTTTTTGTTTGCCTTTTATGGTTCAATCTAACTTCATAATTATCTTTTAAAGTTTTTTTAAAGTATTTTTTTAATTTTATCCTTCAACATTGTGTTGGTTAGAGATTTAATTTCATTATTTTCTCACTTTTTCTATGTGGAATTATCTTTATTTCATATCCTGGTTCATGGATTCGATAGGTTTACCAGGGTTTTTTTTTACATTGTTTGTTTTAAGATTTATTTTTGGTCATCAATCTTTTGACAATATCAAATTTGATTTTTTTATCCTCTAACATTTAATTTTTATATCAGATTTAATTCGTATTCTTTCTATTGTTATTTTCTTTCTTATGCGTTTTTTAATTGATCTTTTTTTTTTCATTTTCATCCCTCAACATTTGATTTTTTGTATCAATCTTGGTCCTTATTTTTTTCAATTATATTTTTATCTTTTTTCATTGATTTCTTTTTTAAAATTTTACCCCTTATTATTTGGTCGATTGAAAATTTGGTTTATTAAGTTTTTTGAATTTGAAACTAGGTTGAATCCAATATTTTTATAAGTGTTTTTTTAATTTTTTTTCTAGTTTCATCCTTAAATATCGTGTTTGTTGAGGATTTGGCAAGGTTGCCAAAAGTAACTACGGTTATTTTATGTTTTTTTATTAATTCGCACCTTCAATGCATGGTTCATTCAAAAATTAAACTTTATGATTTTATTTGATTTTTTTATAAAATTATCTCAGTTTTATGATTAAGTCATGAATTTGGCTTGTTGGCTTGAATTGACCTATGTAATTTTTTTTAATTTCATCAGATACTTTATTTACTAAGAATCGAAATTCATATTTTTTTATTTTTTTTATTTTTATGCAATCATCTAGTTTTTATTTAACTTTTACTTTCTAAACAAGTAAAATCATAGTAACCTTTAAAAAAAAATGATTTTTTTTTGCATTAAATCATTACCAAATGTTTTTTTCACTTAATTTACTGCCAATAATTTTTCTTATGATACTATTAAATTAACCAAAATCATCAAACCAGTCAAATTAATTACATAATCTCACATTTTTTTCCCGCATTATTAAAAATAAAATCATCATCTTAATATTTTTTATATTAAAAAAACTAACCGATCGCAAACATAGTTGGCGTAACATAGTTAAAGTTTTCTTAAATTAAGTGCGTCTCCACCGACAACAGGCATAATGATAGAAGTTTTCAAATATATTAAAGTTTATCTATGATGCTGTATTGAGGGGCACGTAACAAAAGTCAATGAAAATAAAGGAATATATAATAAATAACTCTTGAGTGTTAGAGTGGCAACAAAAATGATTTTTTATATTATTATTATTATTATTATTATTTCATATTCAAATCTTTTTTAAAAAACAATTAAGAGAAAGAAAGCATTTTCATGAACGTAAAAATTCAGAAATAAATAACTTACCAAACTCCATGGATCTAGAAAAAAAAAGAGTATTTGTAAAAACTAAGGTTGTTAATACTATTTCGGTTGCTGTTTTATCTTTTTTATTGGAATGAAATATTTTGGTTTCGAAATGTTTTGATGTGCTATTTTGAGGTTGTACTATTTATAATTAATTAATTAATTATATATATATATATATATATATATTTAAAAAGCAAAAAAATTAAATATAATTTTATTTTTTATAAAATCAAGTTGATAATTTTTTTTTATGTGAAGAACACTATAACCATTAAAATAATATAAACAAACAAAATGTGAAGTGAAAAAAACAAATTCAGGAGATCTTGATTTTCTTTTATTAAAATACAAAATCGCTCGGAGAGACCTACAAGCAACACGTATGGCCAGGTACATAGATTTATTTATTTTTTATTTTTTTAGGGTTAACCAAGCTAGAAAATAACCGAAAGCTGTTAGGGCTTAATGAAGCTGCCAGCAATTTCTGGCTCGCATATACGGACAGTCGAATATATTGTCGGCTTTCACGGAAGATGATTTTCGTAGCCTGACAAAATGACCGGCAACTTTGACAAAGCACGAGAAGAAATAATCAGTCTTCAAAAAACAAACGAGAAGAGGATACGATCCTTGACTTGACGTTGATGATCGCGAGTAAATGATTTTCTCTTTTCCATGATATTATTTGGGATTTTAAACGAACATGTTAAATAAATAGTATGTTTGAGATGGCGGTTGTGATAGTTTTTTAAAATGTTTTTCATGCCGAAATACATTTAAATAATGTTTTTTTTTAAATCATTTTTGACATCAAAATATCTAAAAACACTAAAACATATTTATTTAAATTGAAAAGAAAAAAAATTGCGGCACGACGGGTGAAACGCCGCGCCAAACAACTTCAAAATGTTTCAATGATGTGTATTCTCGAGGGCTTATGATTATTATATATATATATATATATATATATATATATATATTGACTTTTTAAATGCCATATCAAACCCTCAAGCTAGTAAAAACGCGCCGACACAAGCCTCCTCTATCGCGGCCACTAAAGGTGGCTCTACCTACTTAACTTTTCTGTCATCACTGCTGCCAAAGCCCGAACCCAATCAAGTGAACAAATCTGTTTCGCCGGTTCATTTATGAATTGAGATTTGAGAATCGATAAGAAATAAATTTAGGAAATGGGAGCCCAACACCATGTTAAATTTGATGGTAGTGGTTCTTGAGTGTGACAGATTTGTTTTTTAAATTGTTTTTTTTTTTGAAAATATATCAAAATAATATAATTTTAAAATTTATTTTTAATATCAACATATTAAAATGATTAATAAACATTATTTTTTAAAATTAATTTGAAACAAAAAAATTAAGTTTTCATGAAAAACAAGTTGAACCGCAACTTTAAACTATCATTTAATTGCATAGAGTAGTTGCCACGCACAACCCAAAAATCTTTATAAGGAAATATGTATGTGGAATTTCTCTTGTTAAAGCTAAACTAATCATTTTGGCTTTCCATAGCACTTATCATGTCAATTTATAAGGTTTTTTTTCTTCAAATTATTTCTTTTCATTAACATACACATTACTATTTAAGTTCATATTAAAAAACAAGAAAATAATCATTGTAGATGCAAATTTATTAAATCAAACTCGACTCAAGGCCCGAGTCAGATTAAATAGGTTAATCTGAGTTCATTTGAATTTATGTAAAATGATGTTGTTTCATTTTTTTTAAAAAGAAATTTAAACAATATTGTTTTGATTTTTTTATAAAGTCAAACCAAACTAATTTGGATTCATGTAAAAAGTTTTGTAAGATCTTTGCTTTGTTCCATTATCCCTTTGTTTTTTCTTGTTTTGCTTAGCTAAAAAAGATAGCAAGGTGCAAAGTGTTTGGAACTAAAATGAGGTGCCTTTATCAACTAGGCAACTTTCTTTATTTGGTTACACCATGTGAGTGTATTAGAGAACTGTGTTCTTTATCATGGATTTTTAAAAATATCAATATATTATGGAGTTTGTCCCATTTGATTGTAATTAGTCATGAATGTTAAGGTGTTTTGTGGGTTTAAAAGGTTGGGGTTGTTGTGTTCTTTAATTGAGTGAGTATCAAAGGTTAATGCAAATCATTTTAAACTTGTATCATTTTTCCTCTATTGTTCTCCCCGTGGCTCTTTTTGCCCCCTTTTCATTAAAGTTTGCTTCTTTCTTTTTAGATATATCGAATTGATGGATTGTTGTTGTGTTAAAACTAAGACTATTACATAAAATAATGGAGAATTACTTCAATTTCTTATTTTTCTAGTCCTTCCTTTCAATGACATCATGTTTTAGCACCTGAGAACTAAATCTTGTCATTTTTATACTCAACTTTTGATGGATCAATAAATTTTATAAATGTTATTTTCTGTCTAATTATATGTTTAAAAGACCCACAAACAAGGTGGTAACCAAACATACCTAGGTTGGACAGGATACCAAATTCATACAACATGGATCTAGTTTGTTTTCAGACCTAATATTCATGGGTTCAACTCCATGTTAAGTCTATGTGTAAACCCTAGAAATAAACTTTTGCTTAAATTGAAAATAATAGTGATGAAAAAAAGGAAAGTGAGATAGTTAATGTTCAAAATTAATAAATATGAGAATAAAAAATATATAGTATAAATTTTCTGGTTAAGATACACACATACACATTAAAAAAATAGAATAAAGAAGGCAAGGTTAAATGCAAAGGAAACAAATTAAATTCAAATGTTGAGGGGAGAATTATAAAATATAAAAGGGCTATAACTCAAATGATAAAAGAAAAAAAGAATGGAGGTATCAAAAGAGACTCATTTTATCATTAGAGGATCCTTAAACCCCATAAAAGACTATTTTATAAATGTTATGTTTTTAACCACCAACCATTAACTTTGAGAAATTTAGAGAAAGGAACATTGACATGAATGTGTAATTCCTCACTGTTTAAACACTAAAAAACTTTATTCTTGATCATATTGAATTTTAAACATCTTTATTTTCCTTCTACAATGTCCCTAAAGTTAGGGTACTTGTCCAATATTTACCAATAAATTCATTTTTCCCTATATTTTTCATCTAAAGAAAGTGTTTAAATACTTCAATTTATAAATAAGATTCAAACCTTGAGCTCAAACCTACCAAGGTGGTTACACTTTTTTAGTAGCTTAAGAGAATTCTAGCATACATACTAATCATATATATTTTTTTTACAATTGATAAAATATAAATAGAACCTAGCGTGTATACACTAGAGATAAAAATTAATTATTCTTAAGTTAAAACAAGAAGGGTATTTAATTGTTGATGTACTTTAAATTATGAATTTTATGTTGCTGTAAAGGATGAATTGTTTGTCCCTAAGGTTTTATTCCTCCTTATTTATTCAACTAGGATGTTTGCAATATACCTTCTAAGATTCCAACAACATCAAAGATTATTAATTCAAATATCTATCAACATGATGCACATGAGTTCTATATTTAGGAGGAAAATCTAAGCATAAAAAATAAAACACTAAAAATAAGGTAAAAAAGAGTGAAAAAAATCTGAAAAATACAAGTTAAAGGCTCTTCCTTCATCTTTTTTTTTATAATGAGTTTTGAAATCTAAAAGGTTGAAGAATTAATAAGAATTAATTCTCACTTTATTAACCATGATTAGCCACTATAAATAAATAAAAATAAATATATAAAAACCAAGAGAGCTAGTTACTCCTGCTTGTGCTAGTTTTTTGCCTGTTTTGTCTTCTCTATTGGGTACCTTTTGCATTGGCTATTGAATAATGGGATAAAAAAGAGAAAACTTAGGAGGTGTTTGACATTGTGTTTTAAAAATATATTTTTTTAAAATTATTTTTTTGGTGTTTTTAGATCATTTTTATGTGCTGATGTTAAAAATAATTTTGATGCATTTCTGAAATAAAAGTATTTTCAAAAGCAACCTCAACCATACTCTCAAACTATCACTTAAGATCGAGTTGCCGAAACTTAAAATGGAGATATTGATTTATTATGGTGTTTTTAATATCGCAACTAATAATAATTTTGCTGTCAAACCATGTTGATTTTTGTTGTTTGTAAATGATAAAGAGAAATTTGTTTAATCTTGGCGAGTATTGTTTTTTGCATATTTTATTTCAAGGTTACTTGTCTTCAAAATTGACTATTTATTTAGTTTCTTGTTGAGGGGAATTATTGGTAGAATAAGAAGCGTGCGAGATGACATCATCAAAGCCACATGTGGATTGGCGTTCGTAACATGCACCAATTCCACTCTTGATGCGATGCAAGCGTGGACCATTTTGGCTTTTCCAAATTCAGTGGCTGCGAGCTTGTTAAAGAGAGTTGGTGCTTTGCTTGCGATGCAAGGGACTCATAAAACGGCATTTGAAACTTGCATATACAACATCTAACTTTAGGATTGAAAGATAAAATTATTGCAAAGCTCTGTCTTCAATTACATATAATACACCATTTCAATGAAATAGCAAATTAAACAGTCAATCCAAAATCCTGTCTTCTTGATCCCCAAGTACCAGAAAATTGTCTAAGCATGAGGTCAGCAGCAAAGTTTCCAGGACCTGATCTGTCGTGTTCCATGATCAAATAATCATTTGACTAAATGATGGAGAGCTTGATTTGCTGTGAAGGTTTTACCCCAGGACCAAAAACTAACAAAGACTCTGGAATGTCTGGCCCCAAATTCATGTTTCTGAAAACTTAACAAGTATCTGGGGTTTGAAAGTAATGGCAATGAATGAATGGGAAGACAAAAAAGGAAAAAAAAGCACCATGACTTTGCAGGTTTGATCAATGTATTGAAAGACCAACTTGTTAGATAATTTTATGACTGTAGCAGATGCTTAAATTCATGACAGTCAGCGCCAACTTCATTCAATGCCAAGTAAAGCTTTGGCACAATCTTCGCTAGCATCAATTTGAAACCAACCGAAGTTAGATTGGAACTTTCCTTACTGCTTACAGAGGCATCTCGAGCAAGAGATCCAATTAGATTGCCCTGCATATACGCATCACAGGCCTTAAGAATGTAGTAACCACGCCTCCTGAAATGCTCCTTTACCAAGTCTTCAAAATCCTGATGTGTATTAACATAAATTAGTTCTTGTAGTAATTGGCATATTTGTTCAAACAACATCATTGCCTTAAATGATTGCCAAGAAACGATACTAAATGTTTACACAAAAACAAAGAAAATATGAATAACGCTGGGAAGGTGTAATTCTTGTGAGTTAATAATATATTACCTTGGGGGGTTTTCGCATAAGATACATCATTGTCTTGCAGTTTAGCAAGAAAGTATTCTCGTTATATGACAATGAATTTTTCTCTCCTTCAGCTGTCCTGATCTGCTTATCATATCCAGCTTCATTAAAATATGGTCTAGAATTTAGCACCAGCCCTTGAAGTGAAACTAGGACTTGAAGGATGCTAGAAGATGAGTGCCAGACTTCATTTCCTCTGCCAGTCCAGGTATTTAAAAGGCTAAGGCACACCTTCCCCTCCTCGTACAGATTTGGATTTATTCGCCAACCACCGGAATGGTAGTATGCTGACTGCAATACCACATAGAACACAGAAAATAGAACCATGAACAACCTTTTCAAGGTCAAACTCAGGTTCAATTGCATCAAACAATAAAAATCAGAACACAGCCTTCAAACCAAAGACCAATTATTAAGATTAGTACATCTTACAGGAGGGACATCAGGATACTCTGGAGGGAGGTGAAAGTCAAAAAAGAAGAGTCCATCTTGGTACGGTGTTCCATACGCCCCAATTATTGTTGCTCTTAAGAGATCCATTTGATCCTCATAAACCCGTACATAGATCCCATCTGTTACATTTTTTTACAGGAAGACCAAATGATGATAGATATTATAGAACATGGCATAAAATTTTACATGAACAAAACTACTCGTACCTGGGAGGTTGTTCTGGAGGATGTTCCAGTCTTGTTGAACCTTCTTAAGCCACTTCCTTCCATTATTGATCTGCCAACTTCAATGCATAAGAAAATATTCAAAAATATCACAGCACATGTCAGACATCTAGATTGTTGCCATGAGGTGATAAGAGTAAAAAATATGGACAATTTAAAGACCTTGAGAAAAGAGGTAATCATTGCACTGTTGTCTATTACTAAGGGAATTTGAAGAAAGTCAAGATCAACTGAGAGAGAGTTTACTTCAATGCCAGTGAAAGTCTGCCTATTTATTCAAGTCTCCTGTGTTCAGAAGAATGAACAATTGTAAATTGCAATAATAGCACATCATACCTGTCCATTTGAATCAAGAAAATGATGGTCCAGAGGATCTTTAGCTGTGTCAAAATGTTTAAAGTAGTGATGAATCCGAGCCTCAGAACATGTCATGGCATTTGAATTTTCAGTGCTTAAATTGCATGAAGTTTCTACTGCATGTGATGATCCTGGGTCCCCCACTGAAGCATGTTTCTCTTTTCCATTGGTATTTTGCATACCAAAATTATTATTGACATTAGATTTTTCAGCACTGGACTCATCACTGGAATATTTTTGTTCAGAAACACAACTTGTTCCCTGAGAATTCAGTTCATTTTCACCTTTGTAGCCTGGAAAATCTGGGTTGATATTTTTCTGACCGCGTGAAAATATTCCAGTAGCAAATCTTGCAACAAAGTCAAGTGCCGAGAGTGGAAAATTAAGTGCTGCATTCCTTCCAGAACTATAATCCACACTCTCTTCCTCTTCTGAGTTCATGTCAATTGCATCTTGCAGCACAACTTCCTGAACAGATACTATCATCAGTTACTGAAATATCAATATCTTTCCAATCTAATGAGAGTACACCTACGGAATGTTCAATTCATGTGAGAATGGTTGATCAAATGACATTAATTATTTAGCATTTGTTTATGGGTGAACCCAATCATGCGATGCTCCTATGTCTAAGATAAAGTAACTTATGTTTCGTAGAGATTCCAAGAAAAGCAAGATTAAAGGTTAAAACAAAATTTATGTACATAGCCTATATTCTATACGTTACTGCTTACTCCAAATCAGTCTGATGGGATTGTGGGTTCATTACTAAGATAATGAAATCAAGAACCTACATAAGCTTCATAGTTTCTTTTCAATCTCTATACCTCTCCTTGAAATCTAAAAAACAAAAAATGTGAGCATATCAATAATTGATAAATGCTCACACAATTAAACTTCAGACTTACTTTTTATTGATATTTCCCAGCCAAGGGATATATTATGAAAGCTAGGTCCCATCCAATGACCCACTCATATGTTACCCTGATTACCCATTTAGATTGTAGTCACCATTGAGTTTAACAATGTCAAGCTACAGTTTCAAATGGACACACACCTCTTGAGTATAATCAAGTGCGTCCCTCTCATCATCATCAACTGTTTCCCAACTAGCTGCAGCTTCACTTACTTCACTCCCAACTGAAACTGAATCATTGCCATCATCTCGACCAACCACAAAAATTGCTTGAGGTCCAACCTAATAACAAACCAAGGAACAAAATCATCAAATCAAACTATTTGGCTTATACATCATCATAATGAATATGTTTACAGCTTTCTAATTAAAATTGTGAAGGTAAAAGAAACTTTAAATGACATCCAAAATCTCAAAATAAGAAATCCCAAACTAGACATGTATTTTACATGTAATTTGCATTCCATGCATACATAAACAGTAGAAACTATAGAAGTTGAGTATTTCTCTTTCTGTACTTTAGAGCAAAATTCAAAATAGAAAGGATCCTCACAACTCTTTGCACCAAAAAATCTCATGCGAAGGAGTTGCAGGAATCAAAGTAATTGAGTCATGAAGATACCAAAAGAACCAGAGTTGATCGCATACCACTTTTGATGATTTAAAATGGAAACTGAGAAAAAAACAAAGAAAAAAACTGCATAAGCATACCATTGAAACCATACCATCAGCCCATGTGACTTCGAGATCACCATTCCTAAGACCAGATATATTCCCTACCCAGGAGAGATCTGAGGAGCCCATGGAAACATCATTAGTCGGTGCATCATCTCCTTTCTTATGTCCTAAGCACTTTCGTGTATTCATAATCTCACTTTGTCTACTTTGCTGCTCTGATTCCCCAATAGTCTCCAAATCAGAGGAGGTTTGATCAGACACAGAAACCGGGCATAATCGAACGACTACATCCCCATAGGAATAATCAAAATCTGGATGAGTCTTCAGCTCATACACGCTTACAATTTCATCCTTGTCAAACTCATGAGGATCTTCTGCCCTGGGAACTGGCTTTAACCACCTCACACAAGCTGTTCGCTCTTTTGCATTAAGGCTTTTAACAACACCGACTCGTCTACATTCAAATGAGTTATCAACATCATCAGAGGCCTTTTCCACCACATACTGTTCAGCAACGAATTCATGATCACCAGGACTATCAATTGGAATCAATGTTGTTGAATTCAGCCCACTTTCTATAGTTCCATCCTGCCATGCTATATCCACCCTTGTCCTGGTGTTGACAATCAAAAGGGCTCTTTCAACATCTTCCTCTTGGTTTTGAGTCTTCTTTTCTCTTCTGATCAAAACTTTACGTATCTTTTTGCGATGGGCAGGCACCTTTGAAACTGATGTTGAACTACCACAAGAGCTAGATTCATTATTTGCAATAATGGCTACATTTCCATCCAGTGCTGTCACTGGATCACTTGCCATTGATTCATTAATATCATCTACTTCCTCATTTGCAACTCCTGAATCACATTCATTTCCCAGTTGACTAGAATCTAATTCACATTTTTTGACTGAATCATGGATTCCTAACTTCAATAAATCCTCATCTAAAGTAACAGAGGATGATTGAACAACAGATGATGGGAGATGACACCAGTCACCTACTTGCCAACTTGCATGTGCAAAACAAGACAACAGTTCTAAGTTCTTTGGATCCTGCTCTTCAGCAGGGTTGGTTGAAGAATCAGATCCATAGCTAGCAGATGCTATCCAATAGATGAAAATTGATCCAGATGTAACTTTGGTAACAGTACCTTCCAATCTATTAGCTTTCCACATGCCGGATAGCCAGCGAGAATTTTTAAAAACTGATGATGAGGTAGCCCTTACACGCTGGCCAGGGTGGTAAGGAAAATGTTCATCTTCCTCAAAGATACCCTTGGAAATTGGTTTTAGATGCAGTGGCTCAGCCCCCTTTACTTCGCACACAGAACCGTCATCAAATAACACAGTCACATCATCTACAGCATCATCGACTCTGCCCAACCAGGGACCAAAGACCACATAATCACCAACAGTGAATTCACTGACACGAACCAAATCTTTGGATGACACATCTTTTATAACGGATCCATCAGGAGCTAGCAAATCAACAGAGATATTAACATCCACCACAACACCCACTTGCCCTGTTGGATCTGAAGCAGATGCAACATAGTCCCCGTGTAAAAATCCTCTATCAATGACAGTTATGTCATTGACATGTTGAACTGGTTTAACATCACCCATCCAAACTACTCGAACCTGATCAGCCTGAAGAGTTTCACTCTCATAATTATCGCTGCCTCCCTCTCTCCCTTCACTCCTATCACCATTAGCATTATCATCACCATCACCTCCCTCATCGCCAGCATCTTCATCATCATCGTCGTCATCGTCATCCATAATACTTCCATCTGAATCCGACTCACCAGCAACTTCACTCACTACCCCAACCACATTGTGCATTTTATGTCTAACAATATCTTGTCCATAAACACATGGCACATTATTCAAGTTCCTCACAATCTCATCCAGTTTTTTAACATTGTTTTCACTATCAGCTTTCAACTCACAAACCAACTCATTCGCCACAGAACCACTTTGATCCAAGCTGTTTTTATCACCACCACCATCAACAAGCCCGTTAACTTTGGAACTACTTTCATTTTGCATATTTTCTAGCTGAAAACACATATCGAAAAAGGTTTAACATTAAAACAAATTTCTTAAAAAAAAATCCGTGATGTGGCATGTGATTCAAAACCCTCATCTTCTTTCTCAAAATAGTTTCTTATCACTACAGTCAGCTCGTATACAGTAAAAAGCTTGCTTCTTTATTCATTCAAAAACTGCCCCGAAGCTCAAACCCTCATACTGTAAAACTAAAATGGTCAAGCGGCTTGCCATTTAAAATAATAAAAAAAGAGGTTTGCTTCTTTATTCATCGAAAGATTACCCTAAAGCTCAAACCTTTAAACTGTAAAATAAAATCAGCAGGCGGGCTGCCATTCAAATGCAATAAAAAAATCAATACTAAGCTACACAAACAACGCTGATTTTTTTTCATAACTCATAAGAAGATTAAGAAAATAAAAATCCCATTTCCCAAACTAAAATTTGCAATCTAATCAAACAAAAAAAAATGCATATTCATTAACATAACCCATGATTAAAACCAATTTTTAATTTCACATCAAAATCTCACTCACCATCAATCAATATCAAAAGAAGTAAATAATCATTAATACAATAAAAATAAAACCAAAATAATTAATGCCAAAAAACTCACCGATTACAAATGAAAAAAAATGGACGAAGCAGCTTCAAATTGATCGAGCTCAAATCCACATAATAGCAGCTCAACAGCTACAATTCGTCAAAAACTACCGAATAAAAGCAAAGACTACCACCATACAATCGCGAGAATACAAAAGGGTGTGAATATTATTATTTTTTTATAAAAAAAACAAGGCCTTAATTTTATTTATTTTTTAAAAAGAACTGTCTTCGAATAATCAGAAAGAATCGTTTTTTGAGATAAATATTACATATGATTGAAGCAAAAAAAAAGTGGAAAACTTGGGAGGAGACATGGGAGCTGGATTCTGATTTCTGAAGCGACGTTTAAAGGGTAAGTTTTATAGTGTGCTGTTAAATTGGGTGTGTGAAAAAAAGGACTGACTGAAAATGTTCTTGTCTTCCATGTTGTTGATGGATCAGGAAATAGAATTGGTGAGTTCATCTTGGCCGATGGATTTGTCTAATATAATTAAGTTAAGGATTGGAGTATTTATTCTTTTTAAATAATTTTTAACACCAATACAATAAAATCATATAAAAACTATGAAAGCTAGTAAACTAGTTCCGAAAATAGTCAAAAGATCCAATATCAATAATCTCATTTAATATATATATCTATATATCTATACACACACACACATTACTTTGAAAAACTATGTGCAATACAAATTAACATGTTCTAAAGCAAGATGCGTCCTTATTTATTTATACCATCTCCTTTAAATATTAATGAAATAATAATAATAATGATTATATTCCCTGACGGCATCACTCTCCTTGAGGGTATGCATGATGATTGTGTAGTTGTTTATATATTATTCTATCTTTCAAATAAACTGTTGCTTTTTTTTTTTTAATCAACTTGATTTGGCAAACATGTCTACGAGAAAGGAATAAAAAAATTTGAGATATTGAATTAATTTGTTGCCGAGCATGTTTGATCATACAATATTAATTTGTTTAAACATATAAGAATATTAATTTTGTATAGGAGCAGAATAAGGAAGAAGAAACACAGAAATCTCTGCCCGAGGAGGAGTCACCAGAAGAGAAGGTTAAGCTTAATGAGATAGAAGAGATGCCAGAAACTGAAAGCACACTCCTTTCGATCCATCCTCAGCTCCATCCAGGTATGATGTGTGAGATGGAGATGCCTAAATTAATTGAGGAAAATATTATCTGGGAGGACGACATTGTAAACAGCAAAAAAGACGAGGAGAATAATGAGGACGATGACAGTGATTATGATGATGAAAGTGGCGATGAAGATGACCTCCAAGATGAGTATGGAGTCGGTAAAGAGGAAACTCATCGAGATGGACTTGCCTGAATACCGAGCCTGAGATCCAACAACACGAGATGGAGAGAGCTGCATTGATCGAGAATAATAATAATAATTTGGAGAATGAAGTTGTGAGCAACAAAGGAGAGGATGGAGATGAAGAAGATAAGGAAAATAGTTTTCATGTCTATTTGGGAGTCGTTAATGTTATTTTTTAAAATATTTTTTATTTAAAAATATATTAAAATAATATATTTTTAAGAAAATATTTTTGATTTAGTACATGAAAATGATCTAAAAATATTATTTTTTAATTTAATATAAAAATAAAAAATTATATTTTTTTAAAATACAGTGTCAATTTTTTTTTCATTGATTGTCATTTGTCAAAGGCTGGATCTAGTTCTTGCAACTTTTGAGCTTTGCAATACTTTTTTTTTATGTGAGTAAATTTTATTCCCGGAAAATATATTTTGTAGGTCCAGGTGAGTAAGTAAAACTACGATTGTTTTAGGCTCTCACAAGAGATGTACGTCCTAACTTGAACTCAAGATCTATTATACAAATTATAATCCCACGTCCCTTGGGACGCTTTGCAAGACATGTTAATTTGCTTGTGTGATATATTATAATTAACATTAATTAAATGTAAATTAAAAATATATATAATCATTAGGTGTATTCCAATCATCCTGTTAAAATTCAAGCTCATCATTATAGTTTATTTATCATATAAATATATAAAAAAAAATGCAGATTATCTTTAAGCATCATGAGTCAATTGCATTCATTTATAATTCTATCACAACAAAGAATTATAATTCATAAAAATTGATTAAGATATTTTGATTTAAATAGTTCACTAGAAAAAGGAGATTTTCATTCCTTACATGCCAAGCAAACACCATAAAAGAAATACAATATTGCATAATCATTAAATTTAACAAATAAAAAAGAGATTTTATATTTGTCTACGCATCTACTCCATGATGTGAATGTGAAGTACTTCAAATTAATTCAATATAAAATACGATGAATTTACTTAGTAAATAAAATTAAATTAAAAAAAAACATAATTCAATTAAACTTAATTCATTCCAAGAGATTAACCCCATTATTGGAAAGCTAGTCTCATTATCGAAAACTTATTACCCCATTCATGTTTTTTAAAGATAATCAAAATTATTTCAAGGAAAAACATGCTCAAGGTTTTAATTCATAATCAATTTGTATTTCTCCTAAAACCCTTCCATAAACCCTAACCTAAGATTTATTATTTCTACTTTAAATGTTGTTAAAAATGTATAAGATTGTTAGAATATAGTTGGTCTAAATTCAACTTGTATGCCTGAAAACTTCCCTCATAAATTCACGGAGAGTGAAGGTGTCCTAATGCATGCAAGTAGAGGCTATAATTTCAAAGTGATCCGGAATATAACCCAAGGTCGGTTGGCTAATATGTTCAACCTTGGCAAGCAACTAAGTTATATACTCTTTCGACTAACAATCATGGGGGGAAACAAGCAAATCCTAGGATATAAAAGGGTTCACACCTTTTCTATTATTTATTTATATTTTTATTTTCCAGCATTTATCATATATAACTAAGAATAAGCATTTTTATTCTTAAGAATTTAAAACTCACTTATAATATAACAATTTCTTATGAAAAGTCATTGACTTTTTTATTGGTCGGTCTCTAAATCCCACCAAAAAAATTGTCTTACAGGTGTTGGGTTTTATATCACTAATTATCAACTTGAACTTTAAAGAAAAAAACATTAACGCGATCTTATGATAATTCTTTATCCAAGCACTTAGGACAAAACCTTCATGTCTTTATCCAAACACTTAAACTTCATTCCTAGACATTTTAGATTTTTAATGACTTGACTATAGAAGTTGAGACTTTACCGATACAATTGAATAGTTTTCAAGAATTATGTTTCAAGGTACATTGGATTAGAGCCAACGAGATCCCATATATTATCACAAATGATATGAAAAGGATTGTTTATCTGTCTGTCTGCATCTTGAAATGGTGCTCTTCTCTGATTGGAAATTTATAATCAAACGAGTAATTGACACTCCCCTGAATGGAGGACCCCAGTGGCAATGGATGTAAATAAAATAAGAAAAAACCGATTCTCTAGAACCTTCATAGGGTAGGCTGAGCTACAATATGCTTGAGACTATTGCTGGGCCTGCTAAACAGCTTGTTTCCCTGCTCCTTGTTTCTCGCCAAAATCCATTGGAATTGGGTTTTCACTTGAATTAAAAACCTTTTAAATATAATTAGTCAATAAAAACCTTCCGTTTCCGTGTAGCTTTAGCTAGAGCTACACACACGTTGTGGTAGAAATAGCTAAAAATCAATGTACTTTACTGCTATTCTAATTAGACCTGGTTTATTGTAGGACTACACAAGATATCTGAGTCCCTTCCAACCTTAGACTGAGAACATAGAAAGTAGAGAAGCCATAAATGGCGTGAGAACTAAGCTGTTAAATCATTACAATGACAAAGAATCAGATCCAAATAGAACCATCTGTATGGGCACGGAAACAAGGTAGCAAAGAACAAAAGGTTTTTTGAATAAATCATATCTTGGCATTCTTCAGAGATGAAACTGCTCTGATAAAATGCTTGAGCATGAATTAATCAGGACAAACTATGTATGAATTGCAGAAATAGAATCTGATCATGTTATAATAAGGAGGTTTGCTGATAACTTCAATTTAGTCCACAGGGAGGAGGCCTGAAGCAATTCACTAGTCTGTGAAAAGAGAAGAGACCTCAACCTTAATACCAGACCTTAGGTTACTTGTAGCAAGAGAAAACAATAAAGCGGCATAGCATTTTACATTACATTCCTATCATAGTATGAACATTGGAAGGACGAACTGTCACTCAAATGCCCACTGGTTCTCCCTGCGCACCTCCTCTTCTTCCTCTGGAGTGAAGTCGTTCTTGATGTTAAATGTCTTGCGAATCTCTTCTGGAGTCTTCCCCTTGATCATGTCAGCCACAGTCTGGCAGGTCAAATCAAGTAAGCCCTTGATGTTCAGATAGTTAGCAGCCTGAAAACAAATTAGAAGTTAGCCATGCTAATTCAACATACAGTGTCTACATAACAAAGTAATACACAGAGAACAATAGCTAACAGCAGCTTAGAAAAGGCTAATCTCATATGAGAGTATTCAAATACAGGTACCTGACAACTGACCCACATATACCAAACTCTTAATTTGATTGCCATAAGCAAGCCATCAAAGCTCAATTGCCAAGAATTATACATTAAAGCAGAAAACAAACAGAAAGCTTATTTCCCTCCACATTTCACATCAAATCTTATCTAAGAGATCAAAAGGTTCAAAAAACAGTTCCTCTCACTACACTTTCTAGCGCAAGAATCATAAACTAATAATAATAGAAAGCAAACAAGCAACAAAAAAATATGACACAGAATAAAACACAATCCCTAGAAACTCAATAAAAAATCTCGATTTTTAATTAACATTTTCCATAAAACCAAAAAGAATTATATATATATAAAATCTTTCAGGCATAAAAAACAAATAAGGGCAAATGAATAAATATAAAAAGGGTAAAAACAAGGAAACCGGAACCCTTACCAGAATGAGGTCGAAGAGGGTATTTTGGTCAACCTTGACAAACTCGGCATCCCAACTCTTCAACGACTCATCCTTTTCAGTAACACCTGTAACATTTTTATCCTTATCAGAACCAGCTTCCACATGTTTCTTGCAGTACTCGATAACCTTAGCAAGAATCTTGCTTGTCACGTTAGGCAGCGGGATCTCGTTATCGGCGCAGTCATCTTCAATCATGTGTTTGATGGTCTGTGACTCCACGGCGACCGCTTCATCGACGAAGAATGTCTCGCCATCGGAGGATTTGAGAATGATTTTCTTTGATTCTGACATAATGGGAAAGAGATAAAAACCCTAACCCTAGATTATTCTCGCGAGAGAAATCTGAAATAGAATTGTTAATTGAGGGTGAAAGGGAAAGGTCGTATTTATACAAGGATATTTGGGACCTGAAACGGTGTCGGTTTTGGGGAATCTGTGTGTTTCGGATGCGGATCTGACTGGGTATTACCTTTAGATCCTGATTTTCTATAAGCTAAAAAAAAAAGGTTGGTTTTGAGAACCTCTGTAAACAAGGAGAGGGAAAGGACATTTTAGGAAGTCTATATTTTAATTTCTCCCTCCTATTTGGTTGCCATTTGAGGAGGAAATTACGGTTTTGTGCCTAGGGATTAATGAATTCTGGTTGGTGGGCGGAGAGTAATTACTCAATTTTAATTTGAGAGATAAATGTGGGGAAGGCTAAAGATAAGGTGGCAATAAATAATTATTATAATCGAGTGATCTTTATTTATTTTGAGAGTAGGTGTAATCTAACGTAACATTAATTGAGTAATTACATGAATAGGCATTGCATGCTATGCTAATTAAGAAAACAAATACCATGGTCTAAAGTAATTAAGATAAGATATTGCTTTAATTGTATTAATAAATTGTGAACATGATTACAAGGGCAGATAAGAGTCATATTACACACTAAAATTAACCAAAAATTACCAAGTTTAGACCACAAAAACTTGCAAATTTGAATTCTGTTTGACATTGTGTTTCAAAAATGTTTTTGAAAAAAAATAATTTTTTTTAGTGTTTTAAATCATTTTCATATACTGAAATCATGAATAATTTAAAATAAATCAATAAAATAATATTTTGATGCATTTTTAATTGAAAAGCAACATCAACCAGACTCTCAAACAGTCACACCAAAGTTCATAGAATCCAAACTTGAACATGATGAATAAAGAATATAAAAATATTATACGGTGCAAGACTGTTTTTTTAAATAATAATAAATGGATAATATTTTAAATAAAATGTGTGAATAGTTATTGAAAAGGGTAGATGGATCCTTAATGAAAATTACATTAAATAAGTTTAATGAAGAAATTTCTATTTAATAACATTGGGATAATCTCTATTAAATCAAACCTCACTATTACCCTTCAAAACTAAAATTAACATCTCCTAGTTTAAGTCATAGTGCCTGATTGGAAGTATAATTGGAGTTGTATATGAAAATATTTTTGTTCAAAAATATATCAAAATGATATATTTAAAAAAAAAATTATTTTTGACATTAACACATGAAAATAATTTAAAATCACATAAAAATAAAATAATTTAAAATAAAAAATTCAATTTAATATTTTTGAAATTCAATGTCAAATAGGGTCATAATTTAGATTTACTTTCACATCTAGTTTAACATAAAATTTAAAAAATTATAGGGATGTTTATTTGTGTGTTTCAAATATGCTTTTGATTTTTTTTTAAATAAAAAATAATTTAGTAGTTTTAATTTATTTTAATGAACTAATGTTAAAAATAATTTTAAAAAAATAAAAAATATATATTATTTTAAATAAATTTTGTTTTTTAAAGAAAAAAATAGGGTCCCACGTATGATTGAAAAGTATGTTTAGCAACGCTGTGCAATGCGTTGCCAAGCCAAAGAATGTGACGAGTTGTGATATTTGCACAGCAAATAAGGAGGGCACCAATCCCAATAGCATGGCAGAGCCATGATACATCTTGGAATGTTTGATTTAATCCAATTTCTTCCATGGATCTTCATGATAGAACTAAGAAATCGAGCAAAATATTGCTAATTATGTTCATAAAACACTCATTACACGGTTGTGAATGCTTTTACCAAGAGAAAATCACAGCAGAGACCATGATCCGATATTCAGAAATACACACATTATAAACCACAAGGCCCCCAGATGATGATCAGCCTTCCAGGATTTATAGCTTTGAAACAGGAAGACCTGAGGCAAAAGCAAGATTAATAGGTCAAGAGATGCCTCAAATGCGGAGACTCGAGATTGATTTGGCAAACAATTATCCAAGTCCTTTGCATTACCTAAGGCTTTTGCGTTCACAATGCTTGGACTTGCAGCAGGAGGAGGAGCATTCTCATTCAAAAATGGTTCTACCCGATTTGGATCACCCCACACTGGATACCCTTTAATCTTTCCCTGCCAAACAGAGAGCAGCATAGGGATTAAACATCAGCTAGATGAACTTGAAAATGGCTCTGGAGCTACTTGTTTGATTATTTTTTTCTAAATTTCAGCGTACCAGGACGTTCAGAGCAGCTAGAGTTGCCATTCCTTCACGAGTCCACTGCAGAACCAACGAGGCAAAATATCTGTTAGTGTCACTGATTGACCATGGAAAGTCTCGGTATTTTCTGTGACCCTCAAATCATGTATCTATCAGTTTTACCTTGGAAGCAGAAGCAATGTGAGGTACAACAACGGCATTCTTCATTTCAGCTAGTCCGGGCTTCATGTAAGGCTCATCCTGATACAAAAGAATTGGTCCATGACTTAATGGTGGTTTCGCTTTCATCGGAAAAAAATTGACACAGGGAAGTTCAGTTCAGTTACCTCAAAGACATCAAGGCCGACACGAAACATAGGATTTTGTTTCAAATGCTCTACAAGGGCTACTTCATCAACCACTGGACCCCTACTGCAGTTTATAAGGATTGCTTCCTACAGATACAGATGGTAATTCACTCAGTGCTAAGGTTTGCCGTTTCAAATAACTCTTGGTGTCTAAAAGTAGTTACCTTCTTCATTGTTGCGAGGCTTTCTTTGTTGATCAAATGGTAAGTGGTTTTGTCCAATATTGGGTGAAGACTTATCTACAATGAACACCGATGGCAATCCATATTATTTGAATTGACAAGTCAAACTTGAGACTATTGTAAGACACAAATTATCAGAAAAGGATTCCCACCATATCTGCCTCTCGAAGCACCTCATCCATGCTGGCTGCTCTTTTCCAAGTAACTGGCTGCTCGCCGTTAGCTTTTAGGAATTCACCATATGCTGCAATCACAAAGCATGCTATTATGACTACAAAGAGGAATTGAAAAGTAAATAATCTGGATAGATTTTCAGAAGCATGCCTGTAACAAACTTCTCTAAGCGTGTGGATTGGTAGAGATCATAGTAAATAAGATTCATTTTGAACCCTTCAACCTGTAATAAAGAAGAAAAGAGAATATATCAACATGTGGTCTGCGATTTCAAAACCATAATTTCTGGCAAAGTACAACAATCTTTAAACATTCGTTCATAGCATGTTTCGCGACATGAAATTGCGCTATGAACTAGCGCGGACAGCCTCATGCTATCGAAGTTCTCTTTAACAGCTGATTGAGGCTTATATATGTTTGTCAACTCTAATGAAATCGATTTGCTATGCTTGACATGTAAGTCCACTAAACAATCCAGTTGACTCGGAAATTCAGCTATTCCAAGCCAGGTCTTTTAAGGAATTACATATGATATACACAGAATCAAGATATTACCATCATTCTGGCATAAGCGGATCCAATGCGACCAGCTCCAATGACACCAACAGTTTGTCCTTTGAGCAAGTTTCCAACAAACCTACAAAAAAACATGACCAAATAAATTAGTCATTCAATTGCATGTATACAAAATCATTTGGAATCTAGCACATGTTAAGACAGGCGATGATTAGAGAGTCATACAGGTGAGGAAGCCATCCATCGTATAAGCCTGCCCTCATGAACTGGTCTGATTCAACAATTCTTCTAGCAGCAGCTAAAGAAAGCGATGCTGCCAACTCTGCAGTTGTCTCTGTAAGCACTCCCTAACCAAATAAGCAATCCATCAATCTCAATTCACTTGCCCCCAAGAATTGCAGAGTTGCTCAAAAAATGTATAAAAGAATTCCAGACTTGCTCAAACATGTATAAAAGATATTGAACTTACAGGAGTATTTCCAACAGCCACACCATGCTTGTTAGCAGCATTTACATCAACATTATTGTAACCAACAGCCATGTTACTAAATGCCTTTCCACCTGCCCTTCTTAATGCAGCAAATAATGTCTCCCCCCAATCTTCTGTCAACTGAACCACAAAATAGTACAAAACCACAGTTCTTAAACATGTAAACAGCAATTCCAACATGACCCTACAAGAGAAATTAATGAATTACCTGGCCTATTACTCCATCACACTTATCACCAATTAGAGCAATGATATCCTCAACAGACAGTATTGTTTTCTTCTGGGTGCATATCTAGTAGACATTGAAGCCAAAAAAACAAAAGTCCGTCGAATTCAAAAAATCGTTTCAAGAAACTGAAAAACAAAGATGGCCCTTTACAGACAACAAGTAAATTACCTCAACACGACAGTCCTGCTCAATCAAGAGATTGATCCAGCGAGTTCCGGGCATTGATTTGGTGCTAACAACCCTGTACTTGCCATTTGGGTTATAGACTTCGATTGAAATTGGTTTTGCCATTGAAGCCACCTAGCTAGAAGCACCAAAAGTTCAATCAAGAATGTGAGAGGCACAATGCATTGCATTACAAGGGAGTGGCCTCTTTAAATTTCTGGTAGTCCAGTTAGTAAGACATAATTGCTACAGTGCGGTGGTGCACACACTATATCCAATAGTCTTGTCCATTGACGTCAGGTTTTTTGCTTTGACTGTTGACTTTGGAAACTTCTGGTTTGCTATCTGGTAATTGGGTGCAAGATGATACGGTAGGTTGGTTAGTGATCGGGTGTGGTTTATCAGGATAGAGCCATGAAGGGTGTTTTGTGGTGGTGTTGTGTTTGTGTCATTGTGGCCTGGAATTTTCGGACCTTAGATATGGTATAAAGATAATGGTGAGTTGGCTTTGGTGTAAGTTTGACACATAAGCTTGGTTTTATCCCTTTTAGTCAATGACGGAAATAACCCCAAGTTGTATGGACAGTGCTAGCTTAGAGGCCATTTGATATGGTCCTTGAGGAGAATTCTCTACAAGCCATGACAAGAGTAAACCTTTCATGGGGAAGCTACTATGAAAATTATTTTAAGAATACATTTGATATGGGCCGTGGCTAACCCTATTTGTGGATTGATTCATCGGTCAATGGAGAGCCTGTAAGGCTAAAAACAGGGACAAAAAAAGTGCTTTCTTTCACTGCAAGATGCAAACCGAGCCCAAAGATATTGAATTTTTATCCTTCTTTCTTCTCCGATATGAACAAAATGCTAGCAACTGGATCAAATGCGTTAAATTTATAGGACCATCGCTGCAGCACTCGCCAAAATATGGCAAAATCCAGTGTGGAACGATGACCAGCTAAATTACTGATTGGCTCTCTATGAGCCTGTCTGTATTTGAACTTTGACGTGTTCGATTGTGGACTGCACGCACCTGGAACAGCTTATTAGAATTCAGAGATAACCTTACTCTTATCCTTTGTGATATCCAAAACTCACGTCTCACGATAGCAAAAAACCTAGCTTCTTTTAGTAGCATGGCCAATAACCATGCTTCAATTCCTAAGAATATGGGGGGTGGAACGGACATTTGCTACAAGCTAGCCGAAAATATCACCAATCTATCGGGGGGGGATAGAATAAGCTGTGTCTTATAAGATCTCGGCAGTCTCCAATCCAAGGACCCCCAACATAAAAGCTCCGACCTTCTTAGCTAAAACATATCTCACTCTGAGCGTGCATGGTTCCCATAGCCAACTCAAACCCATGTGGGTTTTGTTTGTGGCAAAAAATTGATCAGATAAAGATCAAAATGTTAGGAGGGGAGGCTACAGAATGAGGTGGGAGTCTCGTTGTTTCTTAAGGGGACTATCTTATTGGCTGCAATAAGACTGGTCAATTACGATGGAGGAGGACTTGTAGGCAACAAAACAATGAACAAAAAAATCAAGAGATAAGTTTCATGAAATTCAACGCAATTAGAATTAGAAGGAAGAGGTATTCTCGAAGTTGAATTATTGAGTAAATCACGATCTGACTTATTACTTGTGTCAGGGGACAATTTCTCATTTTATAAACACTATCCTTTTCTCTCTCTTTATGTTTAAGAACAGAGAAAGATACGAGATACCAAGTATTTTTTTCTTGTATACTGAAAGAACTCTAATAAAATTGAACTAAAAGTCTCGATTTTTTTAAAACTATATCAAAATGCATGGTTAAGCATAGCATTTTTGCAAGTGAAATTTCATAAGTATTGAGAAGATTAAGGTCCAATAGTGGAATGGGGACAAATTTAGTTTTTTTTTTTTTAATGAAACAAGAAATTTAGGTTTTTGAGTTTTAAGTATACAGAGAAATTTGTTGTGTATAAGGTAGAAATTTAATTTAAGCCAACAAAGAAAAACAAAACAGTAGGGCTAAGATTTAAAATTTGTCATATTTGGAAGCGTGTAACTCGCTTCCCTATGTTGGGAAGATTGTACTAACAGATCGATAAGATTTGAGCTGCATGGCAATTTAAATTCAGGGTTTGCCACATGTTTAGCAATAAAACATGTTTTCCATGTAAAATCACAAGATTTCAATTTTCAGGTGAAGTTAAACCCTCTCAGCCATAACTTTATCCTCGCCAAAACCCGTACTCTCTCCTTCTCTCTGCAAAATATTTACCTCTCCGCACACAGAGAGAAGTCATGGAGAGGCTTCTGTATTTTTCTCCTTCTACTCCCCTAAAAACCCACCTCAAAAGGCCCTCTCTTTCGCCCCCTGTACTCAGCAAACTTGAGCCACCAAAACTTGGCTTTCCCTCGTTGACAAGGCCTGATTTCAGGAGAGTCAACTCGGTCTCTTGCAAACATGAGAACCCATCAACCCAACCCCTTCAGGTTGATGCTTCATCTGGGTCGGCGCCAAAATCCAACCTTGTCAAACAGATCGTTGGTGGAGTTTCTGTGAAGTCTAAGGTATTGAGTTTGTGTAGTTATTTGGCTAAAGTTCTGTTTTTATGCAGTGAAGTATTAATTTTTGTGCAATGTTGCAATTTAATTGGACATTTGGTTGATTTACTATGTTTGTTATGATCATTAAACTTTAGATATCATAAGTTTGTGGTGTCGTTGAATGAACTGCCAACACAAATCATAATTGATTTTTACGAGGCAATGGTACTGTACAAAGACTTCATGTTTTTAGTTGTGATGGTCTAATGCCTGCTGGGATTTTTAGTTGTGATGGTCTAATGCCTGCTGGTACTGTACAAATACGTTTATTATGATAGGAAGGCTTTATGTATGACTAGCTTACGTTACACTTAAATAAATTCACATAAGATATCATAATATAATTATTTGAGGCAGCGTTATGGAGAGAGATTGGTCTTTTTTGTATATTTGTAGTGATGATGGACTAGTGCATACTAGGATGTTCAATGCAAGGGAAATTATATTGATACTTAGATGGTTGGTTGTGATGGGAAGGTTTTAAATATCACTAGAATGAATTCCATGAGAAATCATAATTGAATAATTTAGGTCATGATATTGTGAAATAGTGGTATTTTTTGTGGATTTTTAGATGATGGACTAATTCCTTCTAGTTTTGAGGATTGTGGAACGGAAGTACAAGGGTGACATATTTGGTTTCAATTAGACGGTGTTTGTAAAATAAAGAAAGGGAAGGAGAGGGTAATTGCTGAAAAATGAATATTTTTGGCACGTTTTATATGAAATTGGACATGTTGATGAGAAGCATGGTGTGAATGCTTCAACATGACCACAATGGGATTTGAATATGTAATTTATTATGCTTTTGTTCTTAAGGCAGCGTTGTGTTGTGAGTTCTATTCTAGACACTGAAATGTGCATATCCCTTGACTTGTCTATTTAAGTTGCCACAAGATAGAGACTGCTTTCGTTACAATTATTATAGAAAACTTAAGTCGTGATGCTTTAGTTCTAAAGAGTTCACTGGTTACGTTAATTTATGAAAAATAAGTTCAGATTGAAAGGAGTGGTGGAGTCTGACTGCACATGCAATTACCATGTTGGGATGGTGGTATGAAGTGTAAAATCTGGAGTAATAATAAGCTATGGATGTACATTAGTTCAAGAGGAAGGGGAATTGCTGAAAATTAAATAAATGTCTGTGTTTGATATGAAACTAGAATCATGGGCGGGTAGCATGGTTTGTGTTCATGAAAATAATTTCCTTGGGGTTTCAGTGTGTAGTTTATAATGCTTTCATTTCAAGGTGGCATCGAAATGCTGTTTCAGTTATGTTTAGTCACCGAAATGCTTAAATTCTCTTGTGAATTTGGTGTCTTGGTTAATGCAGGTAGAATGCACTGCATTGCAAACACTGGTTTAGTTCCAATTATTGTAGGAGCTCAAGTTAAGTTGGATTAGTTCCAAGGATTCATTGTTTACATTTTTTTTGGGGGGGAAACTAAACTCCTAGAAACGAATCGAGTCTGATTGGTAATTTGTAAGCCTCCAAATATTCTGTTAGCTTTTGATTTGTCATTCAACAGGGCTGCATTTTGATCATATCACTCACTTTTCATATCTATAGATGTTCCAAGAGAAGTTTGATTTTGGTTCTTTTTGCTTTATTTTGGTTCTCTTTGCTTGTAGGTACCCCTGTGTGATGTGTCAAGATTAAAATGTGATTTGCATGCTGTGGAAGATTAATTATCTAAATGAAGAAGGATCTAAGTTGCCTGAATATAGACCTCCATAACTGGAAGATTTGTCATTGCTTGTATTTGATTTCTCTTTTGAGACCAAAAAAATTATTGCTGTGGAAAACCGTGTCTTAATTTTTCCATACAAAGCAATGGCTAGAAGCACTTGCTAGATTTCTTTTTGTTTGAAATCGAGTAGATTTGGGTATTTTACCCCTTGTGATCCCAACAGTTGAGTTTGCATCTTCCTGGTAATTAGACTTGAACTTTTTTATTCTTGTTGAGCAAAATGAACTATTTGTTGATATTGTCATGACATTAATGACAATTATCAGGGCCTACAAACAAGTTACCTTTTTTTCCCATCCCTGCGGAAACAGTACCAATTTTGTTAGTCTCTTTATTTCCTGGATTTAGGACCTTTCAGTTCCACTTGAAAGGAATTACAGACTCCTCTGTGTGAATTTAGAATTTGAACACGGCTAATACTATTTCGCAGAATTTTTTTATTTAACTGGCAGGTTATGTTCCTAAAATTCCATCTTTATTTTGTCAAAATTGCTAAATCTTCTGTATTCTCATAATGCTGCAGGCAGCTACTCTTGGGATATTTGGGGTAGTTTCTGCTATTATTATGTTCTTAATCCACCCAGTTTTCACTTTGCCAGCTTTCGCAACCTTCCAAACTGCTGCCAAGACCGGGGGGCCTGGTGCTGCTGCTGCAGGGGCAAAACTTATGCAAACTGAACTGCTGAACAGTGGCTGGGCTGGTTTCTTTGCTGGTTGCTTACACACATTGTCAGGGCCTGACCACCTTGCTGCTTTGGCTCCACTCTCGATCGGTCGATCCCCGATGGAAAGCGCTGCTGTCGGAGCTCTTTGGGGTTGTGGCCACGATGCAGGTCAGGTCATATTTGGCTTGCTCTTTCTACTCTTAAAGGACCGGCTCCACATTGAAGTTATCAGAACATGGGGCACAAGAGTGGTTGGTCTAACTCTACTTGTTATCGGTGCTATGGGTATTAGGGAGGCATCGGAAGTCCCAGCGCCATGTGTTGCAGATAGCGAGCATGATGCTAGTGTCTATGAAGCACCAGAAACCCCAGCAGTAGGGAAGAAGAAAAGGGTTGGTTTTGCTACTTTCGCTACCGGTATTGTCCATGGACTACAGCCAGATGCATTGATGATGGTGTTGCCAGCACTAGCATTGCCTTCTCGTATGGCCGGAGCTGCATTTCTGATCATGTTCTTGCTTGGAACTGTGGTTGCAATGGGTAGCTACACGGTGTTCATAGGGTCATGTAGTGAAGCATTGAAAGACCGAGTCCCCAGAATAACAGAGAAACTGACATGGGCTTCTTCCCTTGTAGCAATTTCCCTTGGCCTCGGCCTTATCATCAGCCAGTTTTTCGGATTCAGTTTGTACTGATCTATCTGGTTGCAAGCTACCGTTTTAGTGTTAGAAAATTAAAGAGGAATTTTAATATGTTTTCTATTTTTCTCTTGTTAAACTTCCAAGTTTTCTTCAACATACAAGGAAAAGACTTGTTTTGTCTTTGAGAAGTATTTACAGTTTATTTATCGTAGAGCTCAATCTATCGATCATTGTCTCGGTGCTTAATTTCATTTATGCATTGCCATTGCTTGGTCTTTTCCCTTTTTTATCCAGGGTAATGGCTATGGATTTGTAGCCATAACCAGCCATACCGTGTCCATATGTGCGGGCAAAGCATCTGAACGCATGTTTTATTTTATCTGAAATCAAGGTAAAATTGTCTTTTAATTGTTTTCTAGGAAATTGAAGGACAAGCCAAGCAAGTTCAAAAATATATACAACCCTAAAAGAGCTCAGTGATCAGGTTTGCTCTCTAAAGATTATCCATTCATCCTTAGGGTTACTGGAGTTTGGTAACTGATCATTTATTTCAGAACCTGTGAAATTAATTGGGATACATGTAAACTGACCCAAATACCTATATTAAAAAAAAAAGTTCAAAAATATACAACCTGGAGAGTAATTATATCTTTTTACCATGTAAAAATTATTGAAAAGACAAATATATCGCCTAATAAATCTTAAATGACTAAAGAGATGCATGAGAAAATCAAAATACCGATTATATCAAGGCATGTGATTTATTTTTTTGGAAAGGGCAAAACAAAACTAGACACTATTACAGTGATTTGAATGAGTGTACAGTGAAACCTTGCGTTTTAATTTTTCTATTATTTCATTCATTGTGGTGGAACTGTGACTGAACCATACACACTTGAGATGTGAGCCTCAGGTGAATAGCATTTGCAAAAGTCCCAATGATGAGAAGGATATATCGAAGATGACCGCATGGAACCATTACAGAAGATATCAAGTTTTTTATTACAAACCTGATTTAAAAAAGGCATTTCCTAGTGTCGTTTCTTAATACAGTGCCTGAACCCTGCCCGCCCTACTTTCAGAGCAAAGCTTGTAAGAACCCGGCTCGGCATGAGTCCACAAGCATAATGCAGCAATGCTCGCAACCATGGCTATCGTGTTGATATTTCCCCTGCCACCAAGAATTAGGACCCAATTCTTGGGCCAATGTGCTACAGCATAACAATGTCTTTGTAACCATGAAAAGAAGATAACAGTTATATGGAAAAAGCTTACACTACGCAACGTGGTGGAAAAATCTCATTGCCGTGTCATCGACATCAAGCTGTTTCAAATTCACGGCCTGTTACACAAGTGTGATCCTTTTCACATTGGAACATCAATTGAAATCCAGCACTTTCATTTGTCACTTTCAAGATTCAAAATTAGAGCTGAAGACTACCAGGCTGTACGGTGTCAAGTCTGATGCGGTAAAGGCACTGGAATTATCCAAATTGAATAAATCATCACGGCCTCTCCTTTTTGTTGATATCATGAAGCACGCAAATATCAGCAGCAGTTTTCATCTGAAATCATCAGAAACAATTGCAGAAAAATCCAGATCATATCAAAACACCTAAAAGGTTAGTTTAATAAGCTCTCTTAAATCCGTCCTAATCAAATTTTTACTGTGCTAGGCACAATGGATTGAGTAAAATCTAAGACCGCCAGAATTTAAAAAACAAACCTTTGACTGCCATAAACTATATGCAACCATTTTAAATCTAGTATTATTTGAACTGCACTATGGTCGATCTTTAAAGAAGAATCAATAGTCTAATAGAACAAACCCCATCATTGCTAATAAAATGTTATGCTTTTACCAAAATATAAATTAAAATTAACAAAATACTAAAACAATTTGCTTAGAATCTGAACAAGGCACCAGTCCCATTTTCCACAAAGTGAAAGCAGTATATGCACATCACAATCAACAGTTCAGGAATCTTGAAAACTAATATATCAAAAATAAATTAAGTAATAGAAATTTCACCATCCACTATTTTCTTCATTTTCAAAGATTGACACAAGTTCCTATCAAAATAATTGAGGTATTAGTTGGTACCTGAATCACATTCACAAGTTGTTTGATTGCCCATCCGAACACACTTAAACCAACTAGGACAGAGATAGGTGAACCCTCTGTTATAGAAGACTTTAAAACCTGAATGGAGAAAAGAATCAGAAACCAAGATAAACAAGAAAAATTCTTTGTTTAAAATGGATGAAAAGTAAACTTATCAAATAATGACTTACATCCGTCAACTTTTCAGAGTCATTTTGAGCAAGAAGAAACAGAGTAATATAAAGAACCTGGAGGATTAACAGTCGGATCAAGAGAACAGTGCTAACCAATACATTATAGAAAATTTGACTAGGTAAAATGGTAGACATAAGTCAAAATTACCTCACATGCTACGCAACAATAAGCCATAAACATACGATTTCCATAGTAAGCCTTGAAGAGCCAATTAGTGCTGTCTTTCACATCTTTATGGCTAGCTTTGCCTAGCAAGAAAGTACTGCGAATTGATGTATTAAAGATCCAATGAAGTGGATTACACATGCACATTTATTCAGCAAGATTATATTTATTCCAGTCATGTTATGTAAAGAAGGAAAGAAAGAAACCTGTACATCTGCAGCCAGTGGCTAGCAATGTCGAGGGCAAGCAATGACAGAAAAACCATGCCAGGCCTGCATAAAATTCAACCACAAGTCTTGGATATAATTGGTACACGTTCTTCAACTGCAATGAATGTGAAACAAATAGAAAAACCTTGCCTGTATACTTGAGAAAGAATTACTAGTAGGCAAGCTGTGCCAATCCTGGATAAAGCACAAGTTGATATAAGAATCCAAAATGAACTGAGAATGAAAAAGAAATTGTAAAATTTGGTGTGTATCGGATATGAATAAGAAAATACCTGTCTGTTACCATGTCCAAAACAGCTCCAAAAGTTGAAACTGAACAATAGAAAAGATGAATTAGATATTCCACATCAGGCATTATTTATAAGCATGTGAAACTGTAGAAACGGTGCAAACTCTTACAATGAAACAAAGCATCGGAAGCATGGAATGGCATTTTTTATACATTATCATTAGCCTGTTTAATTGAATGCTTCAAATTGTATCAACAGAAGCAGCAGTGTTATTCACAATATTTTCAAATTGATATGAACATAGATACTAATTGTAGCTGAGTTCCATTTAGCTTCATATATCCATGGACATTCTATCCAATTCAAACTCAAAGTGCCAAGTAAAACACAATCGCTCTCACCAAACAATCAGCACACAACAACCCTTTTAATCAAATATTATTCAAACTATTTAGTCCCAGACTCATTCCAAAATTGTTATGCTATGCAGATTCAACATAAGTAATCACTATTCATCCTTGAATCACAGACCTCTAGAATTTCAAGTGCTCGGGAATAAGAAGACCAGGAAAGAAAAAGACCATACCTTGATTGAATTTGCGAGCGCACCAACCATCTACACCATCACAAACAAAGCTGAAATCACAAAACACAAATCATACTCCCATTTCTTTCACACATTTAGAAGAGAAGAAAAAACTACCAATCACATTATGAATATAAATTAAATCACAACTCAAAACTAAAAGAACCCTTCAAAAATAAAATCCCTCACCTGATAAAATAAAGAGCACAAAAGAGCCATTTGTTAGAAAAACATATAGTAAATGCATAGCAATTCATGAACACTCTCGTATACCCTGCATTGGAAAGAAAACCCATGAAGCAAAACATCATAACATAAACAAAAACAATAAACAAATGTTGAATAGAAGAAAAACCCACCAATAATATTGGGAATATAAAGGTAAACACTTAATTTGCCTGGTTTTCTTGGTCTTGACATTTTGTTATTGGCCATTGGAGAAGCTTTCTATTACAACGACAACAACAATAGCAAGAAACAAAACAAAGCAGCCCCAATGTATCAGAAAGCAACGTAACATTAACCATTCACATTCACAGTTTCCAAGAAAAAAACCATGAAAGAGAAACATTAGATTGACCTGTGACAATACAGAGGTAGCAGAAATGACTGGACCTGACAGCGGAGTAGCACAGCAATGAAACCCAAAAAAGAAGATACGGGTTCTGTTTATTTTGAGGGATTAATTTTGGGTTTTTAGGATTTTGATTTACAATCAGCAAGTGGATTTGAACGGACAGATGTTTTTTTTTCTTGGAAGGTGAATGTATAATGGACCTGGTGCTTCATATCTCTTGATTGAGGGTAGATAGATCCAGTGGGCCTCGGACCATGTAAAAGGCTTTTACTCCCCTTATTATTGTTTAGTTTGTTTTCGGGAAGTGTTTCAACCATAATTATTTTTATTTTAAATTAATGTTTTTATATTGTTTTGATGTATTTATATTTAAAATAAATTAAAAAAATACTATTTTGACTTATTTTAAAATAAAAAATATTTTAAAAAACATCCGCTACACATTACCTTAATTTAAATTGTGTCATTATATGTCTGAAGGGGATTTTAGGTAAAGAGAATTTCCAATAGAAATGCCATTAATTTTATTCAATAGAGGAAAAAATTATTCTATATTCAATTTCCCCTATTTTTTATTTACTATTGTAATATAAAGTTAGAAAGGTTATTTTTTCTATCAATGTTATGGGATTAGGGCAAGCAAGGGATTGCAATATTGCCATTTTGGGGCCAAACAAGCTGTAGCTCAAAGTTCTTGATGCAAAGAACATGCATGGTGGGGATTTTGTGCTCCGTCTGCTGCTACATCTTCTGCATGGCTAGGGATTCTTAAATGTTGTAAGGACCTGCTGGGTTTAGAATGAATTCTACTGATGTTGGCCTGAATCTGTTACCTGGACGACCTCTTAGCAGATACTATCTCAAGTTTGATATCATAATTTCGTGATAAGATTTGTCAGGGGAAAGACATTTCATGAAAGAAAAACAAGTGATATCAGAAACTTATAAACTGCATAAACGAAATGATAGTTGCTGCTGTATAGATGTACCTCTCAATGGCACTTGGCGCATTGTCATGTTTCCCATTTTATCACAGCTTCGGTTGCACTTTACGATGACTAAATCAGTGATATGCAGTAAATAATAGAGATTTTGAACCCTTTGTTTGAAGAATTTATAATTTTATTTCTAACCCATGACTCTTTATATGAAAAGAAGATGCTAAAACGTAATATTTCTTTCACTGTATTAAAAAAAAGAAAATATACATGATACATGTATTAATATTGACGAGAAACATCCTAAAATATGATGAAAATATACCAATGAGGTTTAATTTGATAGCAGTTTGGTTGATGATTCTTTATGCCCCAGATGAAGAAAAGAAACAGATACAGCAGTTCCGGCTGTGTCTGGAAGCATGTGATCCCGGAAGCTAACTGGAATGGTGAGGTGATCAAAGGCGAGTTCTTGCCACTTCCCTCTCAGGTTCGACAGATTGATTTTATAGTAAGTGATTGTAAGAGCTGCCCCGGTACTTCTTATGATAATTCTTTTCGTTCTCGGCAAGTAAGTTAGTCCGATGGCAGCACCGATCCTCCTTAGTGATGGAAGCTGAAGTGGTAACCAGGGTAATGCAGGATATGGCAGTAGAGCTTCAGGGAATTTGGCAAGGTCTCTCTCTTGCAAACGATTGTTTAAAGATTGAATCTGATTCTATGGAGGCAATTACTTGTTTATTGACTACATCAAACACCTGGCATATTCTTTTTTTTCTCCTGATCAAAACTTCATGTCTCTCGTTGCAGGTATTGGTCGAGTTGAGCTCATGCAATCTCTCCTTGAGGAGATCTGGGATCATTTATTCTCCGGGTATTCATCTTTTGCTTGAAGCAGATAAAATAGAAATCATTTTCTTGCGTAACTAGTTGTTTTTTCCCCTTTTTATCATCTTCTTATATGCCAAAAAAAGAAAGAATCATGAACAAAAATTATCCTTCCATATGGAAACAAGAACAAGATTATCTTTATAGATCATGTTGTGAAAGAAGAATCCAATTCCTTCCCTTCAGACATCACTGTTGACCCCATCAATATGCCCTGCCTTTGCCATTGATTCAAGGGTGGAATTAGAATCCCGTATGAACAGCAAGCCACGTTCATGGAGCAGGCACAACCGCTATTTATCAGCTAGACTTTTCATTTTTCAACCTGGAATCCCTTGTCCAGATGCTTTGCCCCTTAAAGCTTGATAAGGGCATCTTCTAGACTTGGGTGTCAAATCTTCTCGCCTGAGAAACCGATATTCTTAGAAGCCAGAATCCCTCTCTCTTTTTTTCTTCTTGTTTTTGCCTTTTTCTTTTTATTAGCATGGTTGTTCGGGTTAACTTTCGTGCATCTCGACTAATCTCACGGGTTTTGATGTTAATGATCGTATAAATCTTCAGTGACCATCATATTAATAACTACATGATTCGAACATGAAACCACAAAAAAAAATAAACTTTTTAGTCACAAGCTCTTACCACATACCCTAAAATTAATGATCATGTTTTTGCCATTTATTGCTTCAGCAAATGGTCGCTTTACCTCATGTATTTCTAATTTGGTCGCTCGACACCAAAATCAGAATATGGATTACTTTTGTTGCAATCAATAACTTATATAAATTGCCTGCATAAAAAGGGACCGGATTGCATTTTCTAGAGATATAAGGATCTAATTTAGCTTTTTCAAAAATATACTCGACACTTGAACCTTCACAAGAGAATTCTTTGGGCAAGTAGCATGAATGATGGTGAGCAATATGAGTACATGAAGGTGGAATATTTTCACACAAATAAATTTTTAAAAATAAACGATTATATTATGTTTCTAGATGTCTATTTAGCATATCAATTCAAATTTGTTGTTGTAGCAAAGAGTATGGAATCTGCATTGCAAGTCTCGAGTTTGAGACAATAGGTGTTTACTTTGTAAGAGTATAGAACAAACATAGTTTTACTCATTTAACCTGGACCCTCAAAAATACCTAAAAAAATAGAGTTTCCTCTAATATAAAAAAAAAAATATCAATTCAGATTTACTTACTCTATTGTCAATTTAATCAGCCTTAAAAAGAATTAAGTCAACTATCTATCAAAAGCTTGAAGGGAAAAAGGATGTTTTGAGCTATAAAAATGTTGTTGTTACAATAAAAAAAAAATCATTTTATATGAATATTAAGAGTTGATTTAATATCATAATTGTAGTTATTTAAAAAATAATAATTTGAAATGAATTAAAATAATATATTTTTTAATTTCTAGCATTGATATATTAAATGATATAAAAATATTAAATATATAAAAAAAAAACCAAACTTTAGAAGAAAAAAACTCAACCATAGCTTAAACGAAGTGATATCAATGAACAATAAACAATCATGTTAGCAACCAGATAACACCAAAACAAATACAATACTTTTACAAAGAGCAAAACTACGCGGAGAATACATACATATATTCATTATATTTTCGGTCCACATTAAAGAAAAAAACAAATAAAAAAATAATTTATAACACATTAAAGTTATAAAAAAATATTTATTTACATTTTTTTTATTTATCTTTATTTAAAAATATCCAAAAAAATATCTATTATAATATTACTATTTACTCTTTAGTCACCATAAACTTTCTCATTAAATTGCTCCAAAACATAACCATTATATAACTTCATTTTTATAATTTAGTAAAAATAATTAATTAATCTTTATAGTTGATAAATTATATTTTTAATTCTCCTACTGCTAAATTCGCTTTCATTCATTTTGATTTTTCTTGATTCTAGACCATAGGAAGGCATTATAGATATATAGGGGGATCATTAAAAGGCTAATTTAAAAACAATATACAGGGCGGGCGTGAGTGTTTTGCTTTTTTAGAGACTAATATTATAGGGCTTCATTTATAAGTTTAAGTTTTTAGGTGAGATGCTTCATTGATATGGTATTAGAATTTTGTTAACACAGCGGTCACGAGTTCGAATCTCACCACTTCTATTCTATTTGATAAAAAAAAACCAAGCACAAGATAATGTGAGCATGTGCAAGTTTCAAGCCCAAATGATTTTCACTTGAGGAGGGTGTTAGAGACTAATATAATCATATTATAGGACTTGATTTATAAATTAAATTTTTAGATGAAATAGTTAGTTGACATGCTTTAATTCTCAGATATGGCTTTACTGTGAAATTATCCTTTTGTCTTTAGGTGAAAAAAAAATAATGACGGTGGGTTGCTTTCGGCCATGTTTGGCATTCTATTTCAAAAATGTTATAAATAAAATTTGATTTTTTTTAATTTTAAATTATATTTTTAAATTATTTTCATATGGTAATATTTATACGACGTGTTTCACGTTATGTGATGGTCAAACCTAGTCATTTGTCATCTCTTTAGGGATGTCATCCTGTCTTCTTTCCTGTTATAATGTATGGTAGTCGAATTGTCAAGCACAAGAATCAGGCGGGAAATATGGAAGGGCCCACCGTACGAGGAGCTTGTACAATTACAAAAACGCCATTGAGTCCTCCCATTGACTTTTCCGAGAAGCGTGGAATTATTATGACTATCCATTTAAATCAGCCGGCGATGCTAACAAACGTTAATGGTTAATTAAACATGGTGCTTAAGTCTTAATCGACTCGTCTCTCCTGTTTAGTTGGTTTACGTATTGGAACGATCTTGCATGTGTTCATCGTGCTAATTTATAACCACTTTGAAGCTCGCGGTCTATTTTCAAACTAGTTTACTGAAATCTTGATTTTTACACTATTTTTTATTATAGGACTTGTTTGGGAGAACTGTTGCGATACCTTTTCAAAGTGTTTTTCGTGTTGAAATACATCAAAATAATATTTTTTATTTTTTAAAAATTATTTTTAACATCAGCACATCAAAATGATCTAAAAACACCAAAACATATTCATTTAAAATGAAAAACAAATTCATTTTTTTTGGAAACGGCGGTTGAAACACCGTCCCAAACAGACACATAATCATATTATAATCCAAGATTTAAAGCAGAATTATAGCTGTTTATTATGAATTAAAACTCATTATTATTTCATCAACAAAATTTTAATAATATATAAAAAAAAATTTATTTAAAAATTTAACATTTTAAATGAAACCTTAAGTATGATCTATATAATTTTATAACACCACAATAATATCACAATTCAAGTTATAATGTTAGAAGGTGTTATGGCATTATCTTGAGTGTTAATTTCACTGTGTGGTTGAAGTTATTTTTTAAAAAATATATTTTGTTTAAGAATATTAAAATAATTTAAAAATATTAAAAAGTTTTAATTCATAAAAATAAAATATTTTATTTTAAAAATACTTTTATGAAAGATACGGGGGAGAGATAGGGTGGGGGTGACTTTTTATATATTTCATCAGCTTCACAGCAATAATGAGTTGCCAAACAGTGAGCACAATAAGAATGATTCTCCTACCCAGTAAAATGAGAGAGAATGACTCGAGTGGAATAAAAGATAATAGGGTCCATCTAATTACTAATTAGTACTTATTAGGCCCATGATTATGGCCTGCGATGAATAATTTACCCTTGTGGAATCAAGATTGCTATATGGTGTACGAATATCTTTGGTTGTGGTTTTAAAAATTATATTGCTATGATTGTTACTATGTTTTAAAAAATATATATTATTTTTATTTTTTAAAATTAAATAATTTTGGTATTTTAATATCATTTTTATATATTTATATCAATAATATTTTTTATCGAAAAATATTTTAAAAAACAACATCAATCATATTTCTAAACAGATTAAAATTACTATGAGATTATTTTGATTGAAAAACAAATGAAAAGTAAATCTATACAAATAATAATAGAAATATATATAATTTTAGCTTCTATATAATCAACATTTAAAATGTAATTATATATAAAGTTTAGAGAGAGAGAGAGAGATTATCCGGAGGTAGGCAAGTAGTATAAGATATGGAGAAATTAAAGAGCATCTTATTCAATAGTGGTCTCAAGGGACCTTGCTTTTTAAAAAGCCGGTGTCCCGGATCTCACGGCTCATGAGACTCGAATCCTAGACGGGGCCGGGGCTGCAGAAATGCTGGGTTCCGATACACACGCGCGGATTTCCTTTCATTTGCTTTTGAGAGCAATGGCATAAAATCAAAACAATCCCGACTAATAATTCATTGACTTCGGAGTTGTTTAAAATTATGTTCATTTTTTAAATTGTTTTTTATTTCTTTATAAATTATTTACAATAATATTTATTAATTTTTTACATAACAAAACGATACAAAAATATAAAAAAATGGATCTGAGTTCATTCCGGTCCGCCTCCGTTTGGACCGTAATACGGTGACTTTCTATCTAGAAAATAACTAGTTATTTGAGTCGGCAATGATTTTTATAATTTTTAGATAAAAAATTAATATGCAAGTTTTTTTTTAAAAAAATTAATTATAAATTAAAAACACATATGCGTGAATTTAATTAAATATATTAAGAATGATCCATGGTAGTAGATGCAAAAAAAATATATATGTTAATGTGTTTATTCAACTCATTTCGATGTAATTTGAATAATTATTTGTTTCTAATAAAAAATAATTAATGTGTGGTTGTTATTAGCTTGTTTCAGCTTATATATTATAAAATATAATAAATATCCTATGTGTTAATAAAAAAATAACACAACCCAAAAAAATTAGTTAGATTATACATTTATCTAACTAATTAAATTAATATTTAATTAAAAAATAATTAATATTAAGATATTTGATTTCACAACCCAAAACAAAAAATAATTCATATTCAATAATTATATTTCTTGTAATATTTTTTTATTTAATTGGATAATTATTTGCACAAATAGAAAATTAATTTTTTTTTAATCAAACTATGAAACTCATCTATAAAATAAGATATAATATTAAATAATAAAAATAAAAAACAAATAGATTTGGATCAAACATTGTTCACGTGAAAACACTACCACCATGAGCACATGATTATTATTTTTATAAACAATCATAACATTAAATTTATCCACTTTGAAATTACAAGATAGGCTAATTAAGTCGCTGTATTGTTCATAAAGAAAGTAAGACTTCAATTTTGCCCCTGGTCAATGTTGAAAAGACTAATGTGTCCAAATAAAGGACCACATCACCTCTCAATCTAGAGGTTAGTGGCTTTATTTGTAAGGACAAGGTAGGGAAAGTACGAGCCCTAGTTTCTATTAATTCCAGATAAATTAGTGAAAATATATTTTCTATATCCAATTTGTTGTATTTTTTGATAGGTTGTAGCGAGAATCTGACATTGCTTTCAATCTCTTTCTCGTCACTGCCATTGCCAAGACAACTGGCAAAAAATCATGTACAGTGAATAATCTACTGAAGCGGACAAAAGCAATCGAAACCATGGCAGTGCAAGAGCGATAAATCCATCAAAGGAAAAGATGCTCTTCTCTTTTCCTGTAATCTTCTCCAATATGTTTGATTGATTTCCAAGGCTACTGGTTTAAAGTACAATTATGAACACAGAGAGTAGTCTTTAAAACCCTAAAAAGGCAAAAGAAAAAGTTACTAAAGAGATTAAACAGAGGAAGAAAAAGAAAATCCAATGCCATCAATTCTTGCTTCCATCCGATGCATTGAATTGGGTTCTCGATCCCTTCCCCTTTTTTTTTTCTATTTCACTTTCACTTTTCCCGGAAAATTTCTTGAAAATCTAAACCATTAAAGCCTCAATACTAGCCTTCTTCGGTGTTTGGCACACTGGACAAGCATCAAGACAAGCATCGCAAGCTTTACATGAGCAGAGGTGCCTACAGGGAAGGAACAGAATACACGAATTCCTAGAATTGCATCCTCTGCAGACCATCACCATCTTTCTTGCCGTGTCATCAGCATCATCGAGAAAACCTTCCTCTTCTCCGATAACATCACAGCAAGACTCCGCATCCTCTGCGCCATTGTTAAAGCAACCACAAGCATTTTCTCTCAGCTGTTCAATTTTGTTGTTGAGAGAAATAGCTTTGGCTTCATTTTCTTGAGCCATTCTTTGCCATGTTTGATTCTCAAACTCTAGCCTCTTCAAGAAACCTTCAAGCTCCGCTGTTCTTTTAGCAGCCCGTGCTATTTCTTCATCCTTCTGTTTCAATACAGGCAGGGCCTTTGATTCTACTTTCTTCAACAATAACGAAAGTTGCTGCCTTTTTTGCTCTCGTAACACCAATCTCAATCTCTCATTCTGTTTTGACACAAAAAAAATGAACAATCTAAATTAAAATAACACAAAAACAACGCTGAGACTGGAAAACAAAAACAAAGATGGTATGCGGCCGAACCTGCAGTCTGATATAGTGATCAATCTCTTGTCTTTGCCTCTCATCATAGGAGGCCATTGTATCCATCGAAAGATGATTGCTGTTGTTGTTTTTCGAAGCAGAAACAAGAGTATTATCAAATAAAAGATTGTGATTCCTCTGAAGCTGACAATTTAGTAACTGATGCATGTTACATTGCTGCTGCTGCTGCTGCTGTTTTTGTTGCTGAGCATTAAAGTACTGGTTCAAACCTCCACACCCATAATCCATCAAATCCTGCGACCCTCCACAATATGGAAACCGTGCTCGTATTGCCATTCTTCTACAACCAAAAACCCAATCTTGATCCTTATCAGAACCCTGAGACCAAATAAAGAGCTCTTGAAATAAATTGGGATTCTCGAAAGCCAGGACTTTAATCTCTTGCTGATCTCTGCTAGGTAGGCGACAAGTGACAGGGAAATAAAAGGAAGGGTGAATCTATATATAGGAGGTAATTTGTGATAATAATAGAAACAGATACGATAAAAGTAACTGCTAAGACTTGGAAAAAGGGGAAAGAGAGATGCCCAGGATACTATTTTTTTCCATTTTATACAACGTCTACTACCTGTATTAAATATATAGTATTATTATTATTAAAGGGTCATTAAAGAAACGACGTACACATGCAGATTTTGTGACTAAACTATCGGGTCAGAGATTCCAGAGGGGGTGTTTGTTGGGTTTGAATAAATATAACACAAAAAACAGAAGGGGGAAAAAAGGTGGGCAAGAAAGAATAGGAAAATTCAATTCCAAGGTGTGTGTGATTCTGACGAGATCAGTTTTTATCGTAAAGACTAAAGAGAGGAGAAGAGGGATCAGTGAGATTTGTCAGGTTCTGTATGACTCTGAATTGGTCAGTTTTTATTGGAGAGAGATGGGGTTCGGAGGGATTTGTCAGTGAAGTCATTAGGAAAGCCTGAAGAATAGGATTTCTTTATTTGCTTTTTGGGGTGTAAATCTTTGCCACTTTTTTTTTTTTTTCTCGTGCGTGAAGAAATATTTTAGGCACCGATGCGTTTGGTGGGCAAGTGTAGTTGAATCATTCTTTAGACAGGTGGAACCAGGTAATCTCGCCCGCACCATGTCTACCAAAATAACAAAACCATGAGCAATGAATGCTAATTTTGATGGCAGTTTCCTTTCTATCTGCAGCAAATTGGTTTTTCTTCTGCGGTTTTTCTTATGAAACGGATTGTTTTTGCTTAGCAGGAAATTCTGTATTCTAAATAGTAAGTCCACCGCTTGCTCTCACGAAGACTTTGATTAAAGTGTTAAACTTCTCCTTTACTGCTCGTAGTGCCAGGAATACGACGACGGCTTGTGTGTTTGTGTCTCCCACGATTGAGTCCGATCCATAGATCTCTCCTCTTTCACTGCCCTCCTCGCCAAACTGTACACTTTAGAAAACTACGAGAGATTGAAACTATAAATTAAGTTTCTGGGGCCTGCTTGGAATCTTCTATAGAAAAGGATGACTGGCTTGTATTATTTTCTCCAATAACGCGGTTTATGTTTAATTATTTTCTAACTAGATCGAGGATTCTTCGAAACGTTATGGGATCTTGATTGTAGGATTAACTGGAGCTGTAATAAGAATTCTCAGGGAGAGTTTTATCGTCGAGAATTTATTGCTCGGACATGCTTTGTGAAAATCCCACCAAACAAATTACAGGGATTAATTGAGTTGGCCATTGAAGATTTACTGTACCAATAACCAAGCAGGCAATCTTGTCCCACTGATTAGTTTATATAAGACGTAGATTTTCCCAAATGATAATTTTTAATCAATATCTGATCACTTTGAGTTTCAAGAAGATCATGGACGAACAGGAAGATCAAATCCAAAATCACGGAACTTCGTCCATGTCAACAGGATCATGAAGATATTGAAGTCCGAGGAGAAAAATAAAATAAAATAAAACAAATCCAGTACACAGTTCCCCGTGTCTTTCTTCAATGGTTACGCTGCAGCAACAACACTGAAAGGGATCGTCATCTTCTTTTTTCTTGAACCCCTAGTTTCCATTCGCTCCTGAAAGGGAGTTGATAGGAACACAACGGGAAACAATGCATGGATGGTGGCGAGCGTGGACCCACGCGCTGCCCACCTGCCATGACCTTATTAGCGAGTCGTCACTCCCTGACTCGGGCACTTCTCGTGGAACCAGAGGTGTAAGCCATGTGAATCTGTGGAAACATCGACACAGCACGATCCCCACCTCTCGAGCCTCATTGACTAGGCATTGTAGCAGTGTCATTAAAGATTCACAAGGTCGTGGTGCAAAAATCCAAAGCTCGTATCTCGTATTTGGCGCAAAGTTTCTGCCGCACCTTCTCAACTACTACTCTTTTTTGTTTTTTTGGCAGAGTGACGTGGATGCATGGGGCCCTAGTTCCCAGACTAGGGCAACCCCACAGAGAGTCTTGTCCCATTGCTTGTGTGGTGGGATTCAAAGAAAACGTGTAGAAATCTCTAGCTAGGTTGCCCTTAATTTCTTTTCACGATGGTAATGATTTCACATCTGCTGCTTTTGAAAAACATAGTTTTTAATGCTTAATTAGTGCCTTGGACAAACTTATTTGACATAATGTAAAGTGATTCACTATTCCATTGACAAGCTGGTGATTTTTAACGAACACGCCATTGCCCTAAGCGTGTAAACATAGGCTCGTTGTTCATGATTAAAAGTAGAATAAGAGGTCTTAACCCCATGATTAAGCAATTTCTCAAATTTCACGTTGTTGCATCCCAAAAGTGACTTGGAGCGTGATTGCTGTGAACGATGTTACGACGAGACTTCAGAGTTGATTATTTTTTAAAATATATTTTTATTTAAAAATATATTAAAATGATATTTTTTTTATTTTTTAAAAATTATTTTTAATATCAGCAAATCAAAATTATCTATAAACATCAAAAATTAAAATTAAAAATTTTTCATTTTTTCCAAACACCTTCTTCAGCGTTCACAGGAAAATGCATGGAGCCCGAGAGGATATCTAAGGTAAAGAATATGAACACCGGCACTTAAAATAAAATAAAATAAAAATATTCATATCAGCTGTGATCGATATAGTATATGATATTCCATGTATATTATATTCTGCAATAAACTCGAAACTGACAGATAATAGAGCATTATTTATGAACATCTGAGCTGTTTGACCGTATCTTATCAATGCAAACCATCCTCCCCGATGAAAACAAATATATAAAAAATAAAATTAATTTTGTTCAAAAAAAACAACTCAGTTTAACTTCATATTAGAGTACCGTACTGCAGACGCTACTGTAGAGATATCAAATTAAGACACTACTAGCAGCCATGTAGGGCATGTCAGTGTCTAATTCTGCCATGAGGAGTGTTCTGGCCCAAAACATAGTTTCTATACTAGCATTTAGTATGTGTTTCTTAACGTGGTATAAATGTTTTTTTAACTAAAAATATATTAAAAACAATAAAGACTTTGAAAACCTTGTCCCAGAGACCCTTTATCTGCCGACCGAACTCGATCGATCGACAAATTTATTAAACGGTCGAATACCATCAACCATGATTAAAGGATTTCCTCGTGGTGATCCCACTTTTATATATCAAGGTCAAGTCATTTATAACTATATATGTTTTCATTTCTTAAAATATTCTTGCTTTAATTATGTTTCTAGGTCTACCCCTCCTTAGATTGCTCATGCATGGTTAGGCTTTTGATGCGAGTAAACCTATTTTCCAGAAAATGCATTTTATAGGCCTATATGAACGAGTAAAATCTTGGTTGTTCCAGACTTTTACAATGAATACATGTTTTAACTTGAACTCAAGACTTAATATACAAATCATAAGCTCTTTGTTATCGAATTTTATAAACATCGTACACATATCGTTGAGAAGGGAAATATTTATTGTCAAGCATTTGAAAACTGGTCTTGTGCTCCAATAATAAAAAACGAAGACCCACCAGAACAATCGTAAAAGTCTGACCTCCATGAAGAGCGAGACCTTTTGTGCTCCCAATGCTGTAGACTTTGTGTGCGGGCGAGGCTAGCTAGCTCGCTCTTGTGGTCCGATCGAGGACCGCATGGATCCCTTCCATGGGCACAATGGGGTCACACAGGGCTAGCCATACACGGTCTTGACTGGTTCCATTTCTCTCTGTGCAAGAGCATATAATTTAGCTGGGATCGGATCAACTTTGCGGTGGAGAGCCATTTCTTGGGCACGAGCATGCATGGTGTACAGAAAACTATCACTGCACTTGATCAGCTAAGACTGGAGATTACATTAATTTGCATTAAATTTGAAACTAACGATTCACAGTACAGTTCTGGATAAATTATCTTGCCCATGCACTATTTTTCGTGTGAAAATAATTAATTAAACCTCGATCCTTAGTGGTGGCAGCTAAATTTGCGCCACTCTGAGTTTGTCTTTTGAGGCACGAAGAATCGTACGCTGTGATCCAGGGCATGCATGATTCTCTTTTTAATCGATTTCTGAAATGGGCTGCCTTGACACTTTATTGCCTCTTCATCTAATTCTAGTTAATGCACCCATCTCGACCCTTTGACCGAACAAATTGTTCGATAAATAACTTAAAAAACTAAATTGCTTGTTTTGAGAAAAGTTTTGAAAATTAAAAAGATACCAAATATGGATCTAGCAATCCCCTTTTTTTTAATTAATGTTTTTTCTTTATTCTTTATATAGATAAATATTCATTCTTTTTTTATTTTATTTAGACAGCCTGTTTTAAATGTGTAGACTTGTATAGTGTTTCTTTTCCCTTTTATTTTATTAAATCAATTTAATTTGTGATACTATTTCTATTATCGTTTGCTTGAATAAAAAATATAGTTTAATTAATATATATCTTTTTTTTTAACTATTGTTTATTTTGTATTAACACCCCTAGTTCTTGATTTGAATAGCTTAACGAGCAGGTCGGTGGACGACCTTTTAAAATTTTATAACGAAGTAGTAATTTCAAGCAAATTTCTGCATCAAAATAGCTTTTCTATGTCCGACACAAAGATTTTTACTTTTTTTTTCACCAGTAAAATCCAAAACAAAAGACTTTATGTTGATATTTTCAAAACTTGGAAAGAAAGAAAAAACCCTACACGAGGAGACTCCGTAGTATTCACACAGCAAGTTTTCTTTGCTGCTGCTACCTTGGGGCCATGATGGCACCTCTCATTTGCCCCAGTAACTTCCATTGCTCTCCTTTTCCATAAAGAAAGTGTCGGTTAATGCTGCCCTGTCAGGAGATTTCACCGTCGACAGTGTCGGCGACCGACACACGAAGCTCATGTGAAGCTTGTTTGAGCCACCCATACTCTCTGGTCTCCACACTGATAGAGAAAGGGGAAGGCTCTCTCCCAGTGCTTCTCGTGCGACTTTGACCTAAATTTTTCTTGTTTTGAACATTGTACGTGTATCCATCATCATCCTGGCTTTACGTTAAAGCAGAATCTGCTTTGCCATGCCAAATTTGACCTGTTCATCGCTTCCTTGATCAGCAGCATGGCCTGGCTATCACTTTTTAATTACAAGCTTTGACCACTCGAGATTTTCTTGATCTTATCATGCTCGGAATGCGTGTGAGAGGTCGTAACGGGCCTGTCTGCTTTTGGACAGGTTTATTTCGCACTTTATCATAAATAACGTCTGGTATTCTACGTACTGTGTGGCCATGGGGCTTCATCCACCTCGCAGAATCTTCAAAGTTGAAAAATAAAAAGATGATGATGAGGAAGCTGTGAAGATGCTTCGGCGGCAGCTTCCATGGGGCACTGAAAATTACAGGGGAAGAGAACTGGGCCTGGGCTTTCATCTGTTAATCCTTCACTAAACCACCCGTTATTAGGCATGAAAAGCTCATAAGAGCATTGGATCCTTCACTAAGTAATCCAAGCTGTCTCCCTCGTTGGACTATACTTTCGAGTCCTTCAATGCAGGCCTTGTGCCTTCTCAATCTGTTTCTTTTTCTCAGCTTTTTTTTTTTTCTTTCGTTTTTCCCACTTCAAGAATCTTTTATTCAACAGAACTTAGATGTCCATTGACGTCTTGTTTTCTCTCTATTTTCTACATCCAGATAAATGATTTTCATAGGTGTCAATTTTGTTAAACAGTCAAAGAGATAAAAGGAAATACAAAAATAAAAGAAAAATAGGTTGAAGTTTCATTGGTACTGCATCATGTAATCAAACAGCCGGCTTGAGTTAGAGATTCGAAACTTTAACGATTCACCTAGCTAGCGCTGGTCAATCTCGAAGATTAAAAAAAAGACAAACTGATATGGATACACACTGCGTACTTTCATGGCTTTGAGGTGGACAATATTACAACCACGATCACTTGTGCATGGAAGTGGAAAACTCGCATGCTAGTTTCTCGCTTGGAAGAATCGGAATGTTTCAGTTTCCGAGTATTTTAGGGTGTTATTTTGGGTTATATATATATATATTAATTTAAAAAAAATAGTTCAAATTCAAAAATAAAATTATTTAAAATTGTGCAATTTAATCTTAAAATATACACAATAAAATGATTTTTTTGAACAAAATTATGATCATGTATAATATTATGAGAATGTCATAATCAATCTCGCAAAGTCATTATATTATCTCATTGCTCTGAAATTTTAATATAATATATATAAATATATCAAGAGACTCCTCGTAAAATTTCATCTTCATCTAACGTTCGGATTAAAAGATATGATTGATATTGTAAAATTATTTATTATTTAAAAAAAAACCACTATCTGGATGAAACAGAACGGGCTAAACGAAAAGGGAACGTTTCGACAAATATTTGGTCAAAAAATCCAGAACGGACCAGAATTTAAACCGAGATAAAAACATGCCGTTTTGTCTAGTTTTTTAACTGATACGAAATGTTTTAACCGTTTTGGCTGAAACGGAACGAAACAAACAACTATGGTTCTTAATGTTTCTTCGGTCAAATTTCAAGTACCGCAAACCGAACAAGGATAATTATTAAAGAAAAACGTAAACCGCATGGTGTTTCCACTGTAGTTATAAACACAATTCACTATGGATTTGAACAATGTAATTATTATTTTACCCCTCAGTGCGCCTGCATTTAAGCCTTGGAATCAAGGGTATTTTCAATTTTTTACATTTCCGTGCATAGTCAAATAACCGTAATACTCTCTACTAAGACAAAAATCAAGATTTGCCGGAGGGGGTGTCCTAGTAATTACACATTTTAAGTGCACAGTGAAATAACCCTCAATGTCTTGGTAATTACAGTGGCCGGTTGAACTTTGTTTTCTACTTTTCTCTCTTCTACATAGTAAATTACACGTAAATCCTCTTTGTTCATGATTGTTTCACATTCGTCCCTGACCTTTTAATTGTTCCTTATTGTCGTGATATAAATTTTAATTTGTTTCAATTGTGTCCTTCAATTGAAATTGATTATATAATTAGTTTACATTTCAGTCCTTATTCTTTTAATTTTCGGATTGGTTTTAAATCTCTTAATATTTTCAGTTCAAATATTTTTATTTGTTCAATTTTATCCTTTGATTAAAATTGGTTATATATTTTATTTTCATTTTAGCTCTTATACTTTGAATTTGTGATTTAATTCCTTTATTGTCTTTTAAATTTCTGAAATAGTCTCTATTTTTAGTTTTGGTTTTTAGTTTTTCTTATTTTCTCTTCTATAGAGGTAATATTTTTTTAAAAAAAATTGTTCTTGAATTTAGATTGTGTTTTTGATCATTGGAAAATTAATATTTCTTATTTTTTCCCTTTGTCCTTTCTATTATTATTTTTAATTATTTTTATTTAATCTTCAAATCAAATGATTTTTTTAACTAATAATATTTATTTATTTTTATCATTTATTTTATTTTATTTTTGCTCTTTTGTTAAAGTTTGAGGGTTTTTTATTCTTTGATGTAATTTTATTTTTTCCATTATTTACGCAATAATAGTAATGATTTTTTTTTCTTGCTTCATCTTTTTAAAGTTTTGGGTTTTTTATTCCTCAGTGTAATTTTTATTGTTTTAGTAGTAGTAGTACTAATTTTATGTGCTATAATCATGATAATAATAGTGATATTATTGATCATAATGATAATAACAATTGTAATTATTGTGATAGTTATAGTGCTTATGGTGTCAATAATTCTTTTTTTTTTTTATCTTCAAGTGAAATAATTTTTTTCAGCTAATAATTCTTATTTTTGTTTAATAATTTAATTTAGTTTTTTTATTTTCTCTTTTGTTAAAGTTTTTATAGTTTTTTTTTATTATTTGTTGTAATTTTGTTTTTTCCATTATTTACACAATAATAATAACAGTTTTAGTTTTAGTTTTCTTGCTTCCTTTTTTGTTAGAGTTTATGAGTTGTTTTTTATTCTTTGGGGTAATTTGATAATTTTTATTGTTGTAGCAGTAATAGTAATGATAATTTTAGGTATTGTTAATATTTATAGCTTTGATGGTAATAATAACAATAATTCATAAAATAATATTGAATATATCAATAATGACAAAAAAATAAAATAATGATCATAATACTAATTATAATTATAATTATTTTAATTGAAATAACATAGAGAATACTAGCTGGGATCGGATCTCCTTTGCGGTGGAGAGCCATTTCATGGGCATGAGCATGCATCATAAAGAATACTAGAAGGGAAGGTTTGTTTTGGATGACTTGAAATTCAATTTTTAATAATGGTGAAATTAGAAGAATATAGATGAAAGTTAAAAAGATACCAAACATGGATAATATGATAAGAGTTTTGGGAAAAACACAATTTAGTCCTCTAGCTTTCAAAAATAACATAAATGATTTTAAAAAAATAATAATTTTGGCATAAAAATTATTTTTTTTATTTTTAGTTACTGATTGAGAGAAGAAAAAAAGAGAAATAATTGAAAATTATCTAGCAATCCCTATTTTTTTTCTAAATTGTTTTTTTTCTGTTTTTTTCTTTCTTTTTTATTTAGATAAATACCCTTTCTATCTTTTATTTTATTTAGAGAGCCTTTTATAAACGATGATTTTTTTATACATGTAAATTTTGAAGAACTTTTATTCTTCATCATCTGTCATTTCTTTCCATTTTTCGTATAGATAAATGTTATTTTTAAAAATAAAAAATATTCTTCGATAATATTTCTAATTAGTGTAGCATTGTATAATGTTTCTAATACGTGTAGACTTGTGTAGTGTTTCTTTTCCCTTTTATTTTATTAATTCTATTTAATTTGTGTTACTATTTCTATTATCGTTTGCTTGAATAAAAAATATATTTTAATCAATAAATTTGGCAAACACTGCTGACTAACCATCCCAACTTGCCCAGGAAGTTTGATATTTCCATGTAAATCAAAAAAAAAAAAAAAAAGGTTCCATAATGGCACCTCTCATTTGCTTCAGGAAGTTGCATTGCTCTCCTTTTCCATAAAGAAAGTGTCGTGTCGGCCTCCCATACTATCTTTAAGTTTTTCGTGTTATCAACGGTGTACGTGTATCCATCATCATTCTGCCTTTGCCTTAAAGCAAAAGCTGCTTTGCCACATTTGACTTTATTCTTTATTTAGATAAATACTCATTCTATCTTTTATTTTATTTAGATAAATACTGGTTATTTTTTTAAATCAATTTAGGCCCCGTTTGTTTGCTGAAAAGTGGTTTCTTTTTAGAAAGTAAATTCCGATATTTGGCAGTGTTATGGAAAATGAACTGGAAAATAATTTATTAATAAATTAATTTTTTTTCAAGTTTATTAAAATAATGAGGAACAAATCTTACAAATTAAAAAGTTGAATGAGAATGAAATTGAAAAAAAATATAATTTCATAAATTATCTCAAATAAAATAAATAATAATCAAAATAATAGAGATCAAATCTAAAAATTTAAAAAAAAATGAAAAGTGAATAAATTAAAATAAAATAATAATAATTAACATTTCATAAATTATTTCAAATAAAATAAGTAACAATAAAAAAAAATGAGGACCAAATTTGATAGATAAAAAATTTCAATAAAAAAATGATAAGAAAAAAGCAAATAGCAATTATAAAAATAAGGACCAAAATTAATATAAAAATTAAATTTTAAGAGATGGAATTGAAAAATAAATATTCAAAAACAAATTATATATAGCAATCAAAAGTTTGGGATCAAATTTGATATAATTAGCAAATAATGATATTTGTAAATTTTTCACAACTTCCGGAAAATGTTTTCCGCCCAAATTTTCTGGAAAAAACTTTCCTGAAAACCAAGCCAAATTTTTCTTTAACTGGAAAGTGTTTTCTGTTGACCAGAAAATGTTTTCTGTTGACCAACTTTCCGGAAGACAAACAAACATTTCTATTGTCGTTTGCTTTAAACGATAAGCGTTTGCTTTAATATAAAATATATTTTAATTAATAAATTTGGTAAACACTACTGACTAACTATCCCTACTTGCAAGATTAAATATCTTGATTCACATATATCTCTTATTTTTTTATTTCATTTTTTTTTATTAACACGCATAGTTATTGATTTATTTAATTATATATATATATATATATATTCATAGATTTTATGGTTTTCACTTGATTTTTATTAAGTATAAAAACATGTTGAAAAAACATGTGCATATAATTTTTGTGATCTTGAAAAAAGATACGGGGCCTCAAGCAAAAAGGATCAAATATCTACTTTATACTATGTTTGGAATTCTTAACGAGCAAGTCGGTGGACCTTTTAAAATTTTATAACGAAGAATTGATTGAAGGGATGTTGAGGTAATTTATTATTTTTTAAATAATATTTTTTGTTAAATATTGCAGGTGTGTCAGCCGAATGTATTGATGGTTTTCGGCCTCACGCATTCTTCGTGATCAAATTGTTCTTGTTAGTAATTTTATTTGTTTCAATCGCATCCTGCAATGGAAATTGACTATAGATTTTAGTTTCATTTCAGTTCTTCTACTTTTAATTTCTGGTTTGATTTTAAATCCTTTAGTTATTTCAGTATCAAAATTTAGATTTGTTGCAATTTTGTCCTTTAAATGAAATTTATTATATATTTGTTTTTTACTTCGACCCTTATACTTTCAATCTTTGATTTTATTTTAATTTATATATATATATATATATATATATTGTCCATGTTTATATGTACATGCTCTTAGTTTTTTTTTATAGACAAGTTGAGAATAATTATATATTTTGATATGTGTTTAATATATATATATATATATATAAAAAAAAAACTATTCTTTTAGAAATATCAAATTATTTTAATGCTAGTGTTCTCATATAACATAAAATGTAAAGAATAAATCTTAAAAAATAAAAATAAATACTTTCATTTTTTTATAGCACCAATGATAGTGGCAACGATAATATTGTCACTGATAATGAGAATATTACTTATTTGCAACAATGTTCATAATAGCAGTGATAATAATAATCTCAATTTAGCAATATTAACAATAACAATGAGAATAATAATCAAAATAATTCATTGATCAATGTTATTTCTATGAAAAAATAACTTCAATGATTTTTTTTTGTATGATATTTTAGATCTCATATCACATAAAAAAATATACGAAGCCACACGTGGACAAGACAGGTAGAAAAATTATGCCAAATTATCTACAATTAAAAAAAATTGGCCAGCATTTCACCACAGTCAGCACCGATTTTTTTTAACATGTACCAAAAATGTTAATGGTCCTATATATTTTTTATAATGCTATACATCTGAGCTAAATAATCAACTTAAAAAATTTAAGATTATGTAGTTTTTATATGTATTTATTTTACTATAGACAAGATATTTAAAATAATGATAATAATTATTTTTAGGACGTTTTCCTTTAAAAATAGGTGAGGCTAATTATATATTGTGATATTTTTTGATATTAACGTCTTAAATTATATATAAAAAATGAACTGACTTTTCTTTATAAATCTCACACTAATTTAATCCCAGTATTCTAAAATACTTTTAATATAATAATATGAAGAAAAAAATCTGAAAAACTATTTTTTAATAAATTTTAGCAGTTGTATTTTTGATATCTGTTAAATAAATTATTCGTCAATTAGTTAAAACATGCACAACAAACAATTAGTATGTTGCAGACAACAAATAATATATCTTTAATCAATTTGATTAATTACAGTTTTGCTATCTACCAATTAAATTATTAACCAAGTAGTTTAAACAAAACCATCAATCAAATTGTTTGCTACGTAAAATAAATTATTCATCTGTGCTAAAATTCATCGATTGTAATTTTATTATTTGCTGATGAAATAATGAATCATACAAATAAAATATGCACAACAATCAATCAGTATGTTACACGAAGCACATAGCTCATATTAAAAGAATTTTATCCATTTCAATTGTACAATCTACTGATTAAATAGTTATTAAAATAATTTTAACAATAGCAATATTCATTCAATCACTTTTAGACAAGAAAAAAAACTCATTTCTAACAGATTTCATCAATTATAATTTTACTAATTAAATATTAAAATAATCAATTACAGTATATATATATATATATATATATATAAAATGAATCAATTTTCTATCTATAAACATCGCGCGGGCAAGGAACTGTAGTTTTTATTAAACTATAAGAGTAGTCAATCAGCCAAGGAGTGAGTTCTACCATCAATTGTCTTGGCTTGCTCAAACACATTCTTAAACCTTCTAATCCCCATATAAAACTTTCTTGATTCTGTCCTAAACTTGAAGAAACCAAAGACAACCTTACAAAAAAAAAAATTCTTTGCCACCAAAATTGAAGCCAAGACCAACTCTTGTAGTCTCAATAGCTTTCTTTGTGCTTCTTTCATTGAATTCTTTATCTACCGTGGAGTCAGATCTAGCTTCTGAGAGAACAGCTTTGGTAACTCTACGCGATGCAGTTGGAGGCAGATCACTTTTGTGGAACCTGTTAGAGAATCCATGTCAATGGGTGGGAGTGTTTTGTGACCAAAAGAACAGTACGGTTGCTGATTTAAGGTTACCTGCCATGGGATTGTCAGGGCATTTGCCTGTTGCACTTGGAAATTTAACAAGTTTGCAAACACTGTCTTTATGGTTCAATGCACTTTCAGGGCCAATTCCAGCTGTTATAGGCGATATTATTTCAAATGGGGATAGTGGTGGGGATAAGTTATCTGGTGGAGCAATTGCTGGAATTGTTATTGGATTTTTGTTAATTTTATTGATCTTGATCTTCTTGTGTCGACGAAAGAGAGAGAAAAAAGAAGTAGGGTCTAAAGGTGTTGAGCAGCCAAGGGAGAGAGAAGTTGAGATCCCCGGTGAGAAGGCGGCAGGGGGGAGTGGTAATAAGTTATCTGGTGATGAGTTATCTGGTGGATCAATTGCTGGAATTGTTGTATGTGTGATTGGATTTTTGTTAATTTTATTGATCTTCTTGTATCGACGAAAGGGAGAGGAAAAAGAAGTAGGGTCTAAAGGTGGTGAGCAGCCAAAGAGAGAAGATGAGATCCCCGGTGAGAAGGCGGCAGGGGGGAGTGGTTATAAGTTATCTGGTGATAAGTAATCTGGTGGAGCAATTGCTGGAATTGTTATTGTATGTGTGATTGGATTTTTGTTAATTTTATTGATCTTATCATGCTCGGTATGTGTGTGAGAGATCGTAACGGGTCTGTGTCTACTTTATCATAAATAACGTAGTATTTTCGTCATCCATCTTAGTCTACGTACGTACAGTGTGTTCATGGGGCTTTATCCATCTCGCAGAATCTTCAAAATTGAAATAAAAAGATGGAAAGGAGGCTGTGAGAAGATGCTTCAAGCATGTCAAGTCATATCTGTGGTCTGGTGGCGTAAGGAAGGAGGAGAAGGCAGCTTCCATGGGACTCGATCTGAAAACTACAGAGGAAGAGACAACTGGGTTTGGGCTTTTGTCTGTTAGTCCTTCACTAAACCACCCATTATTAGGCATGAAAAGCTAATAAGAGCATTGGATGCCTCTAACTAATCCAAGCTGTCCCCCTCGTTGGGCTATACTTTCGAGTTTTTCAAGAATCTTTTACTCAACAAAACTTAGACGTCCATTGACACCATGTTTTCTAAATTAGGGTTTGGACTTCAACGATATTTTATAAACTCGAAGATTAAAAAAAAGACAAACTGATATGGATACACACTGCGTCCTTTAATGGCTTTGAGCTGGAGAATATTACAACCTCGATCACTTGTCAGCGTCAGTGCATGGAAGAAGTGGAAAACTCGCATGCTAGTTTGCCATCTATGGCCAAAACAAGTTCTAAAAGCTTTGTCTGATCGACTGATTAACTATCGTAAACATGTTTAAGAGGTAAATTCTGAATCAAAGTCCTTACACACTGGATCTCTTGCATCGAAAAAAACCCATCTGACAAAGTCCCTGCACATTGGATCTCTTGCATCGAAGCTACTTTGTGCCGATTGTCAGAACTTGAAACCTAAATGGGCATCCATTCGCTACTAAAACGCTGTCCAGCGGGTGGCAATGAAGCACTAACTAATTCGGGGGGAAGCATTTAATCATCTTCAACTCTCTACTCGAGGAACACGACAGCAATGATTATATTATGATGTAGTGGTGAATGAGCTCGAGTTCTTAATTAATGTTTTCTTCGGTCAAATTTCAAGTACCGCACTCACCGAACAAGGATAATTATATTCTATAAACAGACAGATCTGGGCTCAACCAGAACATGAGATGCATTGGTCATCAATGCTATACCCTATAACATGCTATACCCTATAACAGATAATGTAGAGCAACCAAGCTAAATTAGTGATTGAGTGGTCTCTTTTATGTTGAGATTTACTGGGATCTAAATTAGGGTTTCTTGTGAATACATGCCACTTCTTCCATGACTTCCAGTTGATTAAGTTAATAGTATTCGATTTGAAGGGGTGGATGGAATGGAAAATATGATGAAAATAAAAGCAACCACACCCATCACTACAATCGACCCGTCACTCATTCGACCCGACCACACACCCACTGAATGGACCCCAATTAAACCCCTGGTCCCACCCTTACCTGAAAAAATTGAATACTCGCACACTAACCATAACCGATTTCAGGTTTTTGGGCTTTTTTCCGGGCCCACCCTCCTAATAACACCAAAATTCAAAGGGACCCACCAGGGATCGGTGCATGGATAGCAACGACAGCTACAGAATCCACGATTAAAAGCAAATAGAATCTCGACACGTGTTGATACAAGCTCGCTGACACCAGAAAAGAGAAAGATCCAACGATCCATATCTCTGTAGGTACAGATCCTTCGCAAGGTTGCTTATTTAAAAGGAGGACTTCATCTTCACTGACCTGTGTCTGTCAAACCCTTTGCTGTCATTTAATTGTGTTAAAGCCTCTCGAGATATTTCTGTCTTTTAAATCCTTATCTCTTTGACGAATCCAGAGAAGCTAAGAGGAAATGGGTGCTCTCGATCACTTGTCTGGTTTGTTTGATTGCTCCAGCGGCAGTTCCAAGCTCAAGAAACGCAGGCAATTGCAGGTACGTAGCACTGCTACAACTCTTCGTTCTCACCCTGTGTCAATGCTTGTCAAGGAAATAAACTTTATTATTCTGATAGAATAGATCCATTAAAACAGGTGCTGGTTACTGCTAGATCAAGATTTCTTTCTCTTTTTTGGGTGCTAGATCAATATAGTAAGCTTGAGTTCTTGAAATTTTGTTGGTTTTATGGTTGAAGTTAGAACATATGATTCAGCTGGCTCTTTCGCTGTTTCTTTTGAATACCTTGATAATTTCATGGCGCAATCTTTCAACATTCTTAGCCACCCCTGTCTCTCGTATAGTTTTTGAGATTCGTCACAGCGTTTTTTGAATCTTTTTTTATGAAATATTCTGTCGAGAACGCATGTTGCTGTGCTTAAAAGGTGGAGCTATTTTAATAATTTTTAAAAATAAAAAATTATTATTATTTTAATTTACCTCTAAATAAAATATAAAAAAATCAAAATATTGCCCCCCTTCTAACATTAACATTGACGACAATCGATTGAATTTTGAAAAATGAAAAGATGATCATCATGTCCACATGGACCGTTCTCATAAAGTGAGTATAAGTAACTACCAAGAGAGGGCATTTTGAAGGTTCTATCATAAAATGGCAGAAACATGATGAGCCCCGTGGCCCACCAGGTTGTTTTTCTGAGACAGTAACTAGTCCACTTATTAGTTGCCACGTTGACATTCTAAAATGCTTTACATGATTGATTTAATCAGACGGTGGAGGTCAAGGTACGCATAGACTGTGAAGGATGTGAGCGCAAAGTGAAGAGAGCATTAGAGGGAATGAAAGGTGTGAAGCAAGTGGAAGTGGAAAGGAAGGCAAACAAGGTGACTGTGGTTGGGTACGTGGACCCATCAAAGGTGGTTGCACGGGTGGCTTATCGGACGGGCAAGAAGGCAGAGTTGTGGCCGTATGTGCCGTATGATATGGTGGCCCACCCTTACGCCCCTGGAGTTTATGACAAAAAAGCCCCCGCTGGGTACGTGAGAAATGCAGAGGACCCACAAGTGTCCCATCTCGCACGTGCTAGCTCTACCGAAGTTAGATACACCACTGCTTTCAGTGATGAGAACCCGGCAGCTTGTGCTATCATGTGATCGTGTTTGTAATTACTTGAGTTTTGTCCTTTGATTTTTAGGGTTGTTAATTATGTTTTTTTTTTATTATTATCGTTGTTTAGCATGCTGTGATGTATTATTTTTATTTTATTTTTGTTGTCGTTCGTCTTGTTAAGGAATGGAGAATCCCTTTAAAATTTCTAGTTTGAATAAATCTTCATTTTCGTGAAAACCCTAATAGAGGATATTCAATATAACATTATAGTCATTGAATTGCCTTTTATAGTTTAATGTAATTATATTTAATTTTTAATAAAAGCTTTACTTTTCCTTTAATATTTATTTAATAAATCTAATACTTAATTAATAAATATAAAATAAAAATAAAAAATCATTTACACTAAACAAAAATTATAAAGTTATTATAATTATAAAAAATTTATTGCATAGAAATATTATTTATAAATATTTATGATTAATGCTTTGTTTTAAGACTATACATTAAATATAAATATTGAGTTTTATACATATTATGTTTTTTTCATTTATAAAATGAGGTGGTTGTTTTTATAATTCGAGATACAAGAAATACTTAAAACTAATATATATTTATTTGAATGATGACACATGTACACCGGGTTAACCCGCATGATTGTTTCATGTAGAAATATCATTTGTGTCTATAAAAAGATTCTTGTAATAATTATATTTTGATCATGTGACATGTTATGACACCTATTAGAGAGTATATATGGATTTTTCCCCTGAAAAAGTTTATTTTGAACACAAACTCGTAATAAAAATCAATAAGCTAAGTTTATTAGCACAAGTAAATTGTACTCATCAAAACCTTTAAACCATATCAAATCTCACAAGGCAACTTATCTTGGACAGATTACTAAGAGTGCTAATATCTTTTCTAGTCATAACCAATCTCTTATCCTTGATTCTTTAATAAAATCAATGCATCTAAGTTCTTCGTAACAACCATGAGCCAAACAATTAGGTAATGACACTGTGTGAACCACGTGCGATAATATGTTCCAATTTATTAGTCATAATATACAAAAATAGGTCCTCAAAAGATATTAAGAATATATATCGGGCTTGAGTTTTCATTGATAATTGAATATATATCGGGCTTGAGTTTACCATATTTTTAATGAAATTATGTTTCAAGCATCAAACTAATAAATTAAATGGCAGGATAAAGACATCACTTGAAATGCATTATAATTGTTGAAATTTGATCCTTTAAAAGATATTTTGATTGCAACATATAGCCAATCAACTACCAAGTGCATTTACTAACTTGAATTGAGTAATCAAATCTCATATATCATCTTTAAATACTCAAGTCCATGTTAAAGTTTCAATAGAATAATATGCTAAAATTATAGTAAATGAATCTAAAGCATGCCTAAAAAATGGTAGATTAACCGGTTAAGAAGACAAAAATTCTAAAAACAAAAGAATAAATAATCAAATTGGTATTATTGAGAAATTGAAATTCTTTATTCCAAAAAAAAAGGAATTGAAATTCTAATGATATAGACATAATTAATCATAAACCATATAAAAGGTTCATGTACCTAGAAACAATAAAAAAAAGATGTCAATAATTATGCATGTACAAAAGAAAGATGGAACATAGATGAGATAGTTGTAGACAATATTTTCTTCATATCATGTATCGTTTAATGTCATTAGTGAAAACGAATACCCCTAGCTAAATTTTGTCAAAGAAAGTCTGAAGAAATTAGTGAACAAATTAGAACGAAGCAATTAAGATATAATTAAATTCACTTTCAAACATATGAAGTTTTTTTACCTATAGTCCAAACATCTAAAAGTGTAAAGCTAGTTTGATACAAATAGGTATTTGTGCGATAAAAAATAAGAAAAATGAAATCATAAGATGTAAAGTATGACTTGTGGCATATAGGTTTTCCCACTTAGATTCTTTCCGAAAGTTAAGACATGAATTTGTCCAATTGTTCATTTCTGTATTATATATATTTGGCCAAAACTTGGCCTTGGAAAACAAGAATTCCCTCATTTTTTTCATGCTTAATCCATTCATTACACAACATTTAGATCCAACATAACATATACAATAATTATTTTACAAAACACATAATCTTTCCCTCTTAATTTCTACCCTTAATGGCCAACCATGACTTTTCTTAGGGGCTCCCCTTTTCTTTTCCATTTATTTTGCCAATTAGCTCTCATTTCATCCCATTTTATGTCACATTCATCAATTACACACAATTCTATATTTCCCCAATTGTTTTCCCAAGAAACCCAAAACTCATAAAAAAATCATGCAATTTAAAATTAAAGTCAATAATTTTTATATGCATATAAGAAACATCATACCAATAAAGATTTAAGATCCTAATTGCTTGTGAAATCACAATCTCTTCCCATCTTTTTCTTCCTACAGCTTCTAGCCCAACACTCTTTTTTCCCTTTCAATTTCTTCTTCCAATAATACTCAAAGTCCTTGTGTTTTTTTATGTTTGAATCTTTTGGTCACAATTAATCTCTCTTTTACTTTGAAATTATTCTTTAATTGGGTAAGAAAAATGTCAAAATCCCCCTCATTTTCTTTCCCTCATTATATTGGACATAAGAGAAAAGAGATGGTATTTATACCCCTCAATTTATCTTATTTTCACCTAGACCCCATTTCCTTTAAATGTTTTCTTTTTACCCCACATCTTCTTTTCTTATAACTTAAATCATACTCTCTATATTTTTTTTTCACTTCCACCCCCCTCAACCTATTTTATTTCTATTTTAATTCATTCTTTTAATTTAAAACTAACCTCAATTAATTTCAAGTTAAAAATTAAGATATCTCAAATATTTCGTCTGGACGTTATATCCAAAGTTTTTGAATTCTCATTTTATTGAAATATATTCGTGAATTCTTCACTTTGATTTATTTATTTATTTTTGTTTATTTAATTTATAATTTACAACTACATTTATTTTGGCCCGTATATCGAGTATTTAGTAAATAGAATTCTTATTCATTAATCAATTTTCATAATTAAGATCCTTAAAAATTCTTATATGGATAAATCATATCTATGAGTATTCGATGATTATTCAATCATTTGATGTGAAAAAAGATTCTCTTAGAACTAAAGAGGATAATAAAGAATTATTTAGTTTTTAAATAGCACACCTCAATACAATTGATATGTTATATCTTACTGATAATACTCGATCTAATATAATATTCTTTATGAGTTTTCTAGCAAGATATAGTTTCTTTTTTACTCGAAAACATTGAAATAGAGTTAAACTTATATATTTTTTAATTCTATATGAGGAATTATGAATAGAAGCTTATTTTATTGAAACAACGCTAATCATGAATTAGTTGGGTATGCTAACGCAAGATATTTATTTGAAATAGCCTGAAGATCTATAAAACAAATATTAATTGTCACTTCATTTAAGCACGACAAAATACTTGCAATCCAATAAAACATGTTGAGAGTGTACGTGGTTGAGTTCAATGATTCAATATATCAGTGCATGCATGGTTTATTCTCTAACAAAGACATTCAACCATGTCGTATGAAGATAATATTAGATGTATAATGCAATTAAAAGAAGGATATATAAAAGGAGAATAAATCACATAATAAATAAATCTCACTGAAATGTTTTCACATATAATATAAGTATGGTGATATTGCCATTAAAAAATTAGATCTGTTTAATAAAGCATTATGAACTATAAAGTGCAATGGTGGGTTTTTCATAAATCCAGTTGGTATAGATGAACTCGGGCTTTGTTCTATAGAAGAATCTGGGCTTAGCTCATTTCTCTCCTCACATTTTTAGCGGGAAACTAAAAACCCTAAATAAAACCCCCAAACAAAAGGGAAAAGGGAGAAAATTGCAGAAAGAAGATACAAATGGCAGCAGTGGAGGATGATCAGGAGGTGGGGCAAGAGCAACTCGATGAGGAATTCTCTGTATGGAAGAAGAACACGCCAATTCTCTATGATCTCGTCATCTCCCACCCTCTCGAGTGGCCATCTCTCACTGTCCAGTGGGTACCCCTCGCTGCACCACTGCCTCACCCAACTGACCCCTCATCTTTCTCCATTCACAAGATGGTTCTTGGAACTCACACTTCTGATGATTTCCCCAACTTTCTCATCATCGCTGATGCTGTGCTGCCCACTTCTGGTGCTGAAACCAAGATTGACACTAGTAGCAGTTCTGCGGATTCTGTGATTCCTAAGGTGAAGTTTGGCCCATGGGGTTTATTCAGAGTCTGGTGAAATTACCAATCTAGAATGTTTTTTTTTGGTTATAAGCGTTTTGATCGATTTTTGAACACATTCTGTGATTATGAAGTTGAAAGTTCAAGTTTTTTGTTTTGGTTTTTTTGTGGGTATTAGATGTTTGATGGAATTACTAGCTGAGATGCTGTTATATTCGGGTGTTAGTTTTTTTGGGCCATAAGCTGCGTCTGCAGCCTCGTGTCAGCAGTTATTTTATGATTCACGGGGTCAAAGTTTTATTGTTTTTTTAGGTTTCTTCGTGGGTAATGAGTGTTTGACAAAATCACTTGCTGAATCTTGTTTCTGAGTGTGCTTTCTTGGGTGACGAACGCTGAATGTTGTTTTTTTATGCCCTGAGTCAAAATTTGGGCTGTGTTCTACTAGCTGAATGTTACAAGACGTGTTGTGTTTTTGCATGATATATAGTTTGAACCCCCGCATTGTTTTATTGTTTTTGATTGATTTTAAATATTAGGTATCAACTGTTACTTTTGTATTTGTGTGAAATAATTTATACATGTTCTTTACATACTGGTGATATGTGCTTTCTTATTTTCAGTTTCCAATCAAATTGCAGGCCTTGATTATTAAATTATCAAATGGATGTTGCAAATAATTGAATACTCTATATACATGTCAATTTGGGTTTAAAGAAATGTTCAGTGAACATCGAGTTTTTTAGCTGAAATTTTGCATTGGTGTGTTGTCTCCTCGATTATCATTTTTGGCGAGTATTCAATCCATGTCTGAATAAAAAAAAATTGTAGCTGAAACTTTCTTTTTTGGATTAATAGGTGGAAATTACACAGAAGATACGTGTTGATGGAGAGGTGAACAGAGCACGATGTATGCCACAAAATCCTGCAATTGTTGGTGCAAAGACAAGTGGCTGTGAGGTTTATGTGTTTGACTCTACCAAACAAGCGGAGAGGAAACAAAGGGATGGCTGTGATCCGGATTTAAGGTTAACTGGCCATGATAAAGAAGGGTATGGATTGTCATGGAATCCATTCAAGCAGGGTTATCTTGTGAGTGGCTCGCATGATAATAGAATATGTTTGTGGGATGTGTCTGCCATTGCTCAAGATAAAGTGCTTGGTGCATTGCAAGTTTATGAGGTACTCCTGACCTTTTTTCTTCCTGTTTCAATCGATAAAGTTATCTTTAGAATCATGGTGTGTTAAATTGTTCACTGTTGGAGTTGGAAATGTTTTTATAGGCCCATGAAAATGTTGTTGAAGATGTGTCATGGCACTTGAAGAATGAAAATTTATTTGGTTCTGTTGGGGATGATTGTCGATTAGTGATTTGGGACATTCGCACAAATCAAATCCAACATTCTGTTAAAGCTCACAAGAAAGAGGTGAAGCAATCTTGCCATGATTTAGCTCGTATGCTTGTTTTTCTTGTGTAAGCATGTTTTTGTTTTATCCTTTTCTATTCTAACCTTCAACCCTAACATTTAAAACCCTATTGGTCCTGGAAGTTGCTACTATCCTACTAGAAAAACTCTTATTACTTATCTTATACTGCTATCTTTTACTTGAACTTTTCATTCAATTTTTGTACTTTATTCACTAGCTTAAAGATTTCGTTCAGTTTATCCCATGCTCATTTGCTTGACTTTCTATCTCTTATGCCATTGCTTGAAGAGGCGAATATAGGATTAGTATTAATTTATTTCTTGAATAGAGGTAGAATGACTTGAAATTTGAATGTTTAGAATATACCTGACAATTAATTCATTGCTTGTAGAGGTGAATCTTGGATTATTATATTTATTGCTCGAAGAGAGGAGCATTGGCTGAAATTGTGACAAGATCTGCCTGACAGTGTTATCTGCACCCGATTTTGTATATGTTTGTGTTGCATTTGCATTGATGTGTTTATGGAATTGTGTCTTCAACTGATTGGAAGTGTCTTCCAAATGAGCAGATGCCCACCCAAAGTTCTCTTACTGTTTAGTTTTTAATTCAACTCAAAAAACAAAACAGAAACACGTCACCTTTTAACAAAGATGCAATGCCAGGTGATGCTATATCTGCAAGCTGGTTTTTATTCTGTGTCAATGTAGTTGAGCTTACTGTTATCCCCAACAGAATGAGAAATAAAAGTAGTTTTTGTTTTGGAATACCTGTCCGTGTACTAGTGTAATAGTAGTGACTTTCTTTTGGAAGCTTTGCTCTTGAAATCCTCTTTATGATCTTGAAAATTTCTCTTTCTCATAACATTTTGTTTCTTGGCACCAGGTTAACTATCTATCATTCAATCCATACAATGAATGGATTCTGGCCACAGCTTCTTCAGATGCAACCGTTGGTCTGTTTGATATGCGGAAGCTGTCTGTACCACTGCATGCTTTAAGTAGTCACACGTAAGTTTTCTGCCTCTTGTATGATTTTGAATATAGTTGTTGACATAGCTGTTATCACTGACAGCTTTATATCCGCCCCTTTTGGAATGCATCTGTAAAACTGAACTGTCTTGCAACTTTTTGTCTTTCTAATGTTTTAGCTGCGTCATACAAACATGCTATTTCACTGACATTCCCTCTGTTTACCAATTGGAGACACAAATGGTTATACAGTACATCTGAATTTAATACCACCAGTTAGTCAGCTTGCCACTTCCTGGTATCAAGAATGGTGAAACTTTCTGTACTTGCAAATCAATATGTCCATTAACACCCCCGCCAATTTTGATAAAGCCACTGGCCATCTTATATTAACACTGCAGTAAAATTTCAGTTTTTGTTTATATAAAAAAACAAGTGATATGTTTTCTGGATGGGCCTGTATTATGGCTGCTGGGTATATGTTGGAATTTCTTCTATATTTGTTCCATGACATTAACATTGACCACATGTATCTGTACAATGTTTATTTCTGACAGAGAAGAGGTATTCCAAGTAGAATGGGATCCTAATCATGAAACAGTGTTAGCATCCTCTGCTGATGACAGAAGATTGAATGTTTGGGACCTGAACAGGTATTTCCATCAGATGTTCATGATTATGCTCAAAGATGGACTAATTTAGTTTTGATTCTTTTCTTTTCAAGTATGGTGGGGTTTTCTTTTGCTCCATCTGTCTCTCATTTGTTCCTTTTGATTAGTGTTCAGCTTCAGCCCTTGTTAAATTCGCGGTGGAAAGAGATGGGATGGGGTTTGGATGATCTCCTGTCCTTCTTCCCTCTATTAAATAAAAGATGAAGATTTACCCGAGTTGCTAGTTGACTTTATCTTACTTATTTGCAATTCCTGCTGACTACTATATTTAGCAACTTCGAGTGGTCAATCGTGTGATCTTCTCATCACCATGTGAATGCCTTAATTATCCTAGATACTTTTGACAACGAAAGTTCATTCTAGTTTTATCGATAAAGGCTGGATATGTTTTTAAAATAGTATCGTTTCATGAAAAATATCCAAGTTCCCTGTTTATTTCAAGCCTGGAATTACCTTTATTTCAATTCACGAATTTAGAACTAATGTGAACAAGATGAATGTTTACGAACCAGCTCTTGCTATGTGCTGGCTGCACACACCGAAGACCGTGTTTCATCTTATCTATCTGACCACAAATTTTGATGCCTCAGGATTGGCGAGGAGCAGTTAGAGTTAGATGCTGATGACGGCCCGCCAGAACTACTATTCTCTCACGGAGGTCACAAGGCTAAGATATCAGATTTTTCATGGAATAAAAATGAACCATGGGTCATCTCAAGTGTGGCTGATGACAATACTCTTCAAGTGTGGCAAATGGCTGAAAGTATTTATGGTGATGATGACATACTGGTTGCTGATGAGCCTCCTCTTGCTGAAAAATGAGCAGAAGGGCCTATCTTTGTAGCTATAATTAGGCAGCGAACGGTGATTTGTTTTTTCCTTTTGTACTTAACATGGTCAACTTTTGTTAATTTCAACGTTTTATATGCAATTTTTGCACCGTCATGCGTAATACTTGTTGATCGAAGATGAAAGCCGAATGAATGTTGTGTTTCATGGGATAAAATTTTAGAATTTCACTCATGTATCTGCTTCCAAAGTATTTCTTTTTCCATGCACCATTGTGGCAAACACGATGAGAATTGGGGTTACTTTGAATTCCAAATAACCTTTATGAAATATCTATTCGATCAGGTTGTGATTCTCCGACTGAATTTGACAAAAAAACTTAGTTTTGAAGACTCCAGTAAAGAATTTTTAAGTAATCAAGTAAATTTTTTAAATGCAGCAAAAAAAACACTGTAGCCCCTCGTGTTTTTCTATTAACCACTACACTATAATGATAATTTTGCTCTCCATAAAAGTTATTTTTGTTTGTTATGAGAATATAATAGGAATAGCATAGCTATTCACAAATAGGATCCATGTGATGCATGTCAATATCAAGATGAAAAAATACGGATATAGTTGAATGATGAAGACACAACAATAGTAGCAATGATGATGTATGCTATAGTAATGGTAGCAGCAGCAGCCATTGTCTTTAAATCAAGCTTATATATTATTTTTCAAAGTAATTTTTCATGAAATATATCAAAATAATATTTATTTAAAAATTTATTTTTAATATCTTAAAACAATAAAAATAATAATTTAAAGCTAAAAAAATATAAAAAGTAAGTTTTTTCAAAATACAGTCCAACCGCAATACCAAACACTCTCTAAAAACTTATTTGCTAAAAACATTTTTTTAGCTTCATTTTTGTTTGGTATTTTTAAATTATTTTAATATATTATATATTAAAAACAAATTTTAAAAAATAAAAAATATTTTAATATACTTTTAAATTAAAAATACTTTAAAAAACCATTACTATATAAAAAAAAGTTTCTTTCTATGCAGGCTCGCTTGTCTCCTTTGAAACCTTACCTTCGATCAAACAACTAGGGCTTTTTATCTTCCAAGGGTGAACCAGGAACGAGTCCACATAGAAAACTTGACGCTAACCACATATCGAAACATCTTATAGATGGGATCTGTGTTTCACTGAAATACAAAATTCATCCGCGTGGTTTACTGTTGTAATACTAAACTTCATTAATCTATAGACAAAAAACTTCTGAATTCTAATTTTCTTCCTTGAATGAATGAATGAATCAGTAAATAATTCAGTGAAGCAATCAAGACATCTAAGAGAAAACAATTATTCTCCAGTCAACAGAGTCTAGTTGGTCCAAAACGGCTCTCATTTCGTAATCGTTTTGTCTCTCAACAAAATGAGCAAGAGCAAAAGAGAGGCCAGGATACGCAGAGAGAACTCGGTTGGAGTAAATCGAACTACTCCTCAAGCCCTTCCGTACTCAAGGCTCTATCCAACAGTCAAAACCATTTCCTTGCAAAGGATGTGCATGAATAGGAGGATATGGAAGTAGCTTTCACAATTAAATTGACTGCCTTTTCACCCTAAACAAACTGCTTCTACTTAAATAGCTGCTCAAGACAATACGTTCCCTTGTAGCAAAAAATTAACAAGGTACAAAACAATATTGAATTAGGAAACAGGAATTCTGCCATCCCTTGCTGTTTCTGTCTCAGTTTGGACCAGCGGCAGGTTTAGAATGCTAATGTCACAACTCAAAGGAATCTTGCATCAATTACAAACAGCAAATTGTTCGATTCACTACTGAAACGTCAAACACGTGCCCCACCTTACCCAAGTTCTGTAATTCAGCAATGAAGAAATCATGTTGCTTGAGATGTCAAAAGTTCTAAACAAACTGCCAAAACTCATAAAAGAAAACAGAGGAAAGGGGATTGTATCAACAGTATATTCATCAAACAACACCAGTCCTACTTACTATGATCATGCTAGGATATAAAGAATAATATTGAATTAAAGCTTTGTAGATATAAGTTCAGCTTCATAGAAAATCATAGGCTGGCCTCTACTCATAAGTTATACTAGCAAAAGATCCACCAAGTCTCCAATTTACAAAACACTTTTCAACCAATATCACAAACTAACCGAACCACCAACTGGACAGCTACTGAAGATAAAAACTAATCCAATATCACAAACTAACCCAATACCTGGATGAAATGCATAGATAAAAACAGGAAAAAAATTAAAAACTAACCAAACCCAACAAAGCATCTTGATGAAGCTGGTGCTGCCACCCAACATAAGTACTTTGGGGAAGCACATGCATCCTCACAGAAAAGGCTGGCCTTAGTTTGACAGTTTTTTCAGCTTAAACTTGCTCCAGGATCCCCTTCTAACAGATAAAAACGCCACAATCAGTCACAAAATCCATAATAGGTTAATTAGCTACTTGATCAACATGACTACAAGAAGACATCAACATTGTAGTTCAGACCATTCAATACACCTTAACTTTATATGTATCTAGCAAATACCTTTTTCAAAGGTGGCAATACACACAATAACACTTTTCTCCAGACTGGGATCATTTTTACAGGTAACATACAATGTGAGTGAGATGACTTTTTGAGATGAAATGGGAACAAGTAATGCAAACTTTCCATGGATGGTTTTCACTCATACCCCTTTAACATCTACTTCATTCACTATATGCAACCAGAGTCTTTTATCACAGACACACTTCCTCCACATGCTTTATAGTTGCATGTTAAACAAAATGCAACAGGCGCTTTCACTAATTTTCAGGAGTTCATCCTACTACAGTCTATAATAACAAGGCTAACAAGTGTAAGAACCAGGATTTTTTGAAAAAATAAATCAAACCAATTATACCAAAGTTGCTTGTTAATCAATCTTCTCACCCCGTATTCATGATTTAATTAAAACAAAATGATAAGAACACAAAGTTTCACCTTTCTCTTATTTGTTCTGGAAGAATTGCCATTTGTTGCTACATTCCCAAGGCTACACCCAGATAAGTCTATCATTCCTGAATTCTGATACTCCATACACTGAAGATTCTCAAACTCACAACTGCTAAACCCTTGCCCATTCAATGCTGCATCTTCTCCACCCTTGCTATCCAGCACAGGATGCTGGCAATAAATCTGGTCATCACACTGTATGTTACATGGATTCATCACAAGAGCACCAGGAGCATTTGGATTGGCCATATTCACATTAGTGGCTGATTTCTGATATGGAAATGATCCAATTTCCCCTTCAATCCTCCCCCTAATGTCCACAAGTAAACACTTGAGCCTTGCAACCTCTGCCTCCAATGCAGCCTGTCCTTGCAGCCTCTTCAGTAAATGCTGGTTCAAAGCTCGCAAATGCTTAACTTCATCCTCCAAAGATGCAGCCTTTGCCTTCTTCCTCTCCCTATACTTCCGGACAGCCTCCCTATTGCCTGATGACCGTTTCTTTGACCTTTTATCAGTGGACTCCGCAGTATCATCACTCACAACCTTGTCCTCAGTAGGGGGCAAAATTTTTGTATGCACATGATAGCAAGTGTGTGTGTGAGAATAGTCAGGACCAGGTGGATTGCATGTGTGTGTATGGGTACAAGCATGGGTGTCCTTCAGTAGCTCATCCAAGAAATCAAAGGAACAACTGCTTGGAATCTCACCCATATTCGGACTCAATAACAATTCTTGATTTGAAAAATCTAACTCCCCATCGTCCATTAAAGCAAAAATTTTCCAAACAAAAGAGAGGCAAATCCAAAACCCAGTGAAGCAAATATAAATTCGAAATTTTGATGCTGACCCGGATGATAATTTAACTGGAATTCTACCCTCTAACAGAATTCAGCAACACCCAGATGACAAATTAGTGAGCACAAAAATGCACTCCTAAGCTGCAATTGAGGAACTTTAAGCAAGCAAATCAGCCAAAACCCAAACCCAAAATGATAAAGTATCATAAATCCAACTAATTCAATCACGATCCAGATAACAACTCAAAGCAAAAAACGCAACAATTCAATCAATGGAAACAATCATTAAAAAAACAAAACAAAGAGAACACTTCACAATGACATGAAACCAAAACAGAGAAGTTAAGACAATCCTTCGATAAATTAAGGTTAATGTGGCAATGACAGAAAGGTAGGGCTATAAATAAAGATAGAATCAATGAAAAACCATAATCATCAAAAGCAAATTGAAACCCTAAACACTAAGTGGCATTTCCTCAAAAAGGAGAAAAGTAACGCTAAAAAGGAGACTAATAAAGCTAAAGAAAGTGAGAATAAGCGTACCGTAGGGATTTGGTTCTTATTCCATAAAAGAAAAGGAGAGAGAGAGAAAGCAAAGTCGAGAAAGACACATTTTCAGTGCTCCTTAGCTACCAATTTATAGGTACTTGAGGGACTAGTTTGTAAATTAAAAATATTGAGAAATCGCATGATTGATTTTGTTTTATGGTATGGAGACATTTTTTTGTGGGCCATACTAATTGAGAATTTTCTTATATCTAAATCACTACCGTCCACTTTTTAAATTCAGTCTTTAAGATCATGTGGAGGGTCCACAAGGATTCAACCGTGGGGTCCACAGGTCATTGAGTAATTTTACAATTTTATTATATTTACTAACTTATCTATTTTTCTGATTTATTTTTAAAAATAGACATAAAATTCTAAAAGTTATAAATAAATATATTATTAATTAACTATAGCTAAAGTAGATCGCATTTGAAACAGTGAATGAACAGTGATATTCACTGTTTCAAATGGCACTTTCCTTTTTTTTTACCAGTCTTTTTTTTAATAACCGGGTATCTGTTGCATTACACGCATCACGATTGATCTCTGGATTCATTTTTTTAAATATTTTTTCCTATTTTTCTTTTTACCACTTATACATTTTTTTGGTTTTTTTATGACCGGGGTGTCTCGGTCAGTTTACGCGCACCACAATTTTTTTCTCATTACTGTTTGAAAAAGTGTTTTCCCTTGCATTTTTTTTCTTATAACTGGGCTTTCTTTTTTTGTTTTTTTATGACTGGGTTGTCCGGGGCAGCTTACACGCGTCATGACTAATCTCCAGATCCACTTTTTATTTTAACATGTTTATTATTTTCAAGAATTAATAATTTGCTATCAGTATTCTAAAATATTTTTAATATAATAATACAAGGAATATATCTTAAAAAATAAAATAAAAATTCATTTATAATCAATAATTACAGTGTCATCGATAGTATGAGCAATAATAATTAGAATATTAATTATGTATAATAATATTTATAATGACAACTATAATAATTATGAAAAAAATTCATTGGTCAATGTTATTTTTGTGAAAAAAAAATTTCGCATCTTTTTTTATGTATGATATTTCAAATCTCATATTACGAAAAAAATATACGAAACCACACGTAGACAAGATATGTAGAAAAATAGTACCAAATTATTTACAATAATAAAATAAAAAATTGCCCTACATTTCGCCACAGTTGACACCAAATTTTTTAACATGTAACAAAATTGTTAATGGTCCTAAATTTTTATTTATATTATTTTTGGGAATTTTTCCTTAAAAAATAGGATAGACTAATTATATATTGTGATATTTTTTCCATATTAATGTCTTAAAATATTTTTAAAAAATTGAACTGATTTTTCTTTAATAATCTCACATTAATTTAATCTCAGTGTTCTAAATTTTTTTAATATAATAATATGAAGAAAAAAATCTGAAATAATAATTTGTGGTAAATTTTAGTAGTTGTATTTTTGCTATCTATCAAATAAATTATTCGGCAAATAGTTACAACATGCCCAACAAATAATTAGTATGTTGCAGGCAAAAAATAATATATCTTTAGTCAATTTGATCAATTGTGGTCTTGCTATCTACTAATTAAATTATTACTATAGTAGTTAAAACAAAACAATCAATCAAATTGTTTGTTGCATAAAAGAAATCACTCATCTATGCTACAATTCAATGATTGTAATTTTACTATTTGCTAATGAAAGAATTCATGAAACAAATAAAATATACACAACAATCACAAAAAAATTCCGATTACAATTGTACAATCTACCTATTAAATAATTATCAAAACAGTTTTAATAGTAGCAACATTCAATCACTTTTAGACGGAACCTCATTTCTAACAGATTCTATCAATTATAATTTTACTAATTAAATATTAAAATAAAAAATTACAACACGTATAAAATCAATCAGTTTTTTACACATAAAAAAGCCCAGCGCAGTGCGTGAGCAAACTCGCTCGTTTTTACTATTTTTACGTCTTAAATCCAATTTTATTTTCTCCCTGCTTATTTATTTATATATTTTTTTAAAAATTAAAAAATAGCTAATAAAATATCATTAATTATTCAAGAGATCATTAGAGCAACTTCACAAATAAAATTTAAAATTTATCCTCGACATCATGGTTTAACATCTAAAAGTATAGATCTCATTTAGCAACTAAGAGCTGATTTGCCCGCTCCGCTGGGCTTTTTTATCTATGTAGAAAATTGATTGATTCTATAAATGTTGTATTTTGTTATTTTAATATTTTATTAGTAAAATTGTAATTGAAAGAAGCTGTCAAAAATTGTTTTTTCAACCAAAAAGTGATTGAATATTATTATTGGTGAAAAACTTTTGATAAAATTTGTTAGAACATTTGTTAAGAAGGTGAAATGATTTGTTAGAAATTTGTTGTCACGGATACTCTGGTTAAAAAAAACACAAAAAAAGAAACCCGGTGGAAAAAAAAAGACTTGGACACGACGGTTATTAAAAAAAAAACATATATGAAAAAAAGGTTATCGTTTATTAAAAGAAAAAAAAGAGTATAACATAGAAATTTAAATTCAAAGCCAAAGTTATATTTATAAGATTTATTAATCATATTATTATATTAAATGTATTCAAGAATACCGATATTAATTTTTTTTTGCAAGAAAATCGTAGGTCATTTTCTCTCTCTCTCTCTATATATATATATTTTTAGGCGATTATATTCAATAAATATTAAAACATATAATTAGTCTCACATACTTTACAGTGTAATCGAAATGGGAAGTGGGTCGTAGATTTTTTAATTGTAGATAATCAAGGTAAATTTGTCAAAAAAAAATTATGAGTTGTCTTTTTTCTCTTGTAATATTAGATCTGACACATTATAAATAAAAATATTGTAATTTGTTTGTAGAAATAAACCTAATTTTTTTGCGTTCTATAATTACTTATCTGCCGTCTAAAAAAAATGTAATCGAAACGGGAAGTGACTCGAATATTTTTTAATTGTAGATCATCTAGGTAAATTTGTTATTTTTTTTAGTTATATTTTTTCCCCAGTAATATTAGATATGAAATATTAAAAACCAAAATATTATAAATATTTTTTAAGAAATGAATGTTAAAAAACAGAGCACAAAATTAAAATTCGAAGACAATTTTTTTTCATTTTTTATAAGATTTATTCCTGTTATTATTATATTAAATGTATTTAAGAATACTGATATTAAATTTATTTTGTAAAAAAATCCTAGATAATTTTTTTTCTCTATATATACATTCTTAGGCGATAATATTCAATAAATATTAGAGCATATAATTAGCTTAACATACTTTAATTTGAGATAAATATATAAATATATATCATGAATTTGACATACTTTACATAATATATGTGATTTTAAGAACAAAATTGAAGCCAATCCAAACATTCAAATTAAATAATTGAAAACATAACCTGAAATAAAAGGAAATGGGACCGAAATGAAAGTAAAATTCATAATTAACTTGCATAGAAGGATAAAATTGAAAGAAATCAAACTTTGGAACCAAAAATATTAAGGATTTATAATTTATTTGCATGGAAGGATGAAATTGAAAGCAATCAAAACTTTGATACTAAATATATTTCGAATTCCAGCCCAACCCGCAAAATTAAAAGCCCGAGGACCGAATTGAAACTTCAATATATAATCAATTTGCATGGAAGGATGAAATTGAATAAAATCAAAACCTCTATGATGGAATTAAGGGCAAGAAAAACAAAATTACACGTGCAGGGACTGAAATGAATTTTGACAAAAAACAGCTTAGGTGACGTCATCTGGCGCAGACAGGAGAGAGAAATTAGGGGGGGAATTCAAATGACAATTGACGCGTCTCCGGACACCATAGTGACACACACGCCGCCCCAATTGGAATATAACATGCCTGAAAATCATTCTAGACGCCGGTTGGGCATTTTCCGGCGTCGAAGAAGGCCGCACGTGCCGTCCGAAGCACGCGTGAGCGCGGAGACGAACGACGCGTTTCCCGGCGCGCCAACAGTGACCCGCTTAAACAAATAATAAAATATTGACTAATTACCATGAAGCCCCTCTCCCAGCAGGCGTGTTTTTGTCATTTTCGGGGGACGAAATCGTTAATGAACTGTTCAATGAAAGAATAAAAAATTAAAAAACCGGCCGGACGAACCGGGCCAGACCGGACCGGCAATGGTCAATTACCGCGGAGCCCCTGCAACCGGCGGTATGTTTTGTCGTTTTCGGGGGGCTTTTTTGTTAAATTACTGTGCCCAGCCGGAAAAAAAATGTGGTGCTTCACGGTTGATATTTAGGCAGAAAAAAAATCTCCTACAGATTTCTACCACGGTTGATATTTAGACAAAAAGAAAATCTGTCACGGTTGAAAGCTCCACAGGTGTCCAGGGGAGAGGGGATGTGCAGATGGAATAGGGGAAAGAAAAAAAGAGAGGTAAAAGTACGCGTGCGAAGCACAAATTGCAAATGTCCAGTCCACAGTTAAATCACTCGTATTGCACAGTAATCGTCCGAGCTCTTTTAGCTTTGTAACGAGCGATATGCCCGCGCGATGCGCTGGGTTTTTTTATTTATATAAAAATTAATTAATTTTATGTGTGTTGTATTTTGTTATTTTAATATTTAATCGGTAAAATTATAGTTGATAAATTTTGTTAAAAAAAATATGTTTTTGTCCCATCAAAAAGTGATTGAATGTTGCTATTGGCAAAATGTTTTTGATAAAATCTGTTAAAAATAATTTTTTTCTATGTACAAAACTGATTGTAAAATTTATTGCTCATATTACATTAAAAATATTTCAAAATAATAATAAAGAGGTCATTTATATATATATATATATATATATATGAAAGTGTTGATATTAAATAAATATCAAAGTATATAATAAGTCTCACATATTGATAAGGAAAAAAAATATTACAAATAATCATCATCATTATTTTGAATGTCTTATCTATAATAATAATAATAATAAATTAAGACCTAACAATATTAACTAAAAAACAACTAAAAAACTAAATAAATGACCAAATAAAAAATATTATTAGATTTAAAAAAATTATTTGAACAGAAGAATAAAGAAAATCATTTTTGAAATGATAATGAACAGAAATTAAAATATATACATTAAAAAAAATCCCTTAATAACAGTGGAAATAATAAAAATTGGTGAGACTATAATTATTGTTAGAGAAAAAAAATCCATATTTTTTTTTTACTTTCATATTATTATATTAAAAGTATTTCAGAACAATTATATTAATTTTGTTTTTTTAAAAAAACTTAGGTAATTTATATATATTAAATCTCTAATATTAAATAAATACCAAAATATATAATTAATCTGATATATTTAAAAGAAAATAAAGCTTACAAATAATCATTATTATTATTTTGAATGTTTTATCTATAATAATTATAAAATTCAATACCTAACAATATTAACAAAAAATAAATATTATTATATTTAAAGAAATTACTTAACTTGAAGAATAAAAAAAAGAGAAATAATAAGAAATATTATTTCGTTAAAATTTGAACATTAAATAGAAGAACTTAATAACATTGAAAATAAAGAAAAAATGGAAAGAAAAACTAAGAGCATATATATATAAACATGGACAGAAATAGGAACTATGTAAGAAATATGTATAAAAAAAATAAAGGAACTAAAATAAAATCCAAGATTAAAAGTATAAGGGATAAAATAAAATAAAAAACATGTAATAAACTTAATGTAAAGGACAAATTGAAATAAATCCAAACATCGAAATTAAATAATTTAAAAAAAATGGAAATTCAAAGAATTGGGACCGAAATGAAACTGAAATCCATAATTAATTTGTATAGAAGGATAAAATTAAAAGAAATCAAACTTTGATACCGAAAATATTAAGGATTTATAATAAATTTGCGTGGAAGGATGAATTGAAATAATTGAAAACTTTACACCACAAATATTAAGGATTCCAGACCAATCAACAAAATTAAAAGAATGAGGACCTAATTGAAACTACAATATATAATCAATTGCAATTGAAGGACGAAATTGAAACAAATCAAAACTTATATAATAGGAATAAGGGACAGAAAAACAAATTCGAACGTTCAGGGACTGAAATGAAACTTGACAAAAATCAGCTTCGCTGACATTATCTTGTGTATGCAGGAGAGAGAAATGGGGGAAAAAATTCAAACTACCATGGACACGTCTCTGGACACCACAGTCACACGTGTCGCCCCAGGTAGAAGAGAACATGCCTGAAAATCATTCTAGACACGGATTGGGAATTTTTGGACGCCGGAGTAAGTTGCACGTGCCGTCCAAAACACGCGTGAGCGCGGAAACAGACGGCGTGTCCAGTGACACGGCAACAGTAAACCAGTGAAAAGAAGAATAAAAAATTGGTTTATTACCGAGACATCCTGGTTATTAAAAAAAAAAGAAAAAAAGTGCAAGGGAAAAACACCTTTTATTGTTCATTACTGTGATTTTCACTGTTGATTCCTATTTGAAAGTAAGTATAAGTTGACTTGGATACTCTGGTTAAAAAAAAAACAAAAAAAAATATATGAGTGGAAAAAAAACAGGAAAAAAATATTTAAAAACAAAATTGGATCCACAGATTAGTCGTGGTGTATTTAAGCTGTCACGGATACCCCGGTTATAAAAAAAACACAAATAAAAGAAGCTTGGTTAAATAAAATAAAAAACAAAAAGCCCCTTTTGTAACAGCAATGAACAGTGAACAATGAAATCATTGTTAATTACTGTTAAAACTGCTTATCACTGTAAAAAAAATGTATCCAGAAAATAGTCGTGGTGCGCGTAAATTGATCGGACACCTCGATCATAAAATAATTTAAAAAATATATAAGTGACAAAAAAATAATCAGGAAAAAAATGTTGAAAAAATAGGTCTGAAGATTAGTAATGGTACGCATAAGCTGTCAAGGATACCTGGTTGTAAAACAAAAAACCTGGTTAAAAAAAGCCATCAGCCCAGGAAATATAGAGTGTGGGCCGTCGGCCCATAAAATATAAGGTCTGGGCCGTCTGCCCATGAAATTGGGTCTGTCTCACTGTTCGGGCCGGGCATAAAGCCCGGTCCAACCCGACCCGTTACTGTTAACATTGAATGAACAGTAACCGGGACGCAAAATAAGGAAGATGCACAGTAAAAATGGTGATTTTTCGAGTGTGACAAAAGGATAACAGGTTAATACCGTTGTGTAGAGGATTTCAAGGTGGTTCTTCTGGTCGTGGTGGAATCGGAAATGGTGGCCTGTGGTGGCCGGAGTTGATGACGGAAGCTGGCCGGCCTGCGTTGCTGCTACGCTTGTTGCCTCTGTTACCTTCGCCTGAGACCGTGGTTCTGTCTCTGGGGTTGGGTTGGAGACGCTGGTGGCGACGGAGAGGTGCGAGGTGGTCGGGGCTCGTGGTCGGAGCTGCTAACCGAGAGTGATGAAGGAGAGAGCTGCTTCTGGTTTTAGAGAGAGAAGCAGAGACCGAGAGAGAGAGAGAGAGCTGGACCGAGAGGGATGAAGATCAACTATGTTTTTTCACGTAAATTTCCCTTCGTTTTCTTTGCTTTTTCTCTGCTTTTTTTCTACTTTTTCTCTTCGTTTCTGCGTGCAAAGTCTTCTTCCTTTCTTTCCTTTGTCTCCCTCTGTTCTCCGTTCTTGCCCCTTCGTTTTCTTTGCTTTTTCTCTGCTTTTTTTCTACTTTTTCTCTTCGTTTCTGCGTGCAAAGTCTTCTTCCTTTCTTTCCTTTGTCTCCCTCTGTTCTCCGTTCTTGCTCCTCTGTTTTTTTTCTCTTCGCGTGCACTGTTCATTTTTTTTAAAAAAAAACAAAAAGAAGATGTACACCCGCGAAGCAGCGGGTGAAATTGCAAATGAACAGTGAATATGTGTCTTGCGCTACAGGAATGAGCAGTGAACGTGCGATCCCATTTAGTTTCTTTAGTAATGAATAACTAATAGTTAATTGCCCGCAGTTCATTGCGGGCCGAGTATTTTTTTTAATTGTTGGAATTAAAATAATTAATAGATTTTGCTGGTTAAAAAATAAAATATAATATCTATACATGCAATGTTTGATATAATAAAATATATCTTACTATAACAACAACAACATCGAAGGTTTAACACCTAAAAATATTATTATTATTATTATTGCTAAAATAATAAAAAAAATATTAAATTATTTTGATGAGAAAAAACTCAAAAATATTAATAAAAGAAATCAAAGAGAAAAACTATTATTATTATTATTATTATTATTATTATTATTATAATTATTGTTATTGCATGAATTAATTATCGCTGTCGAAGCGAAGCCAAAGATGAGAGGAAGAGTCCAAATTAATTGAATCCAAGGCCATTTGATACATCCTTTGATCTGGAGAACAAAATGAAATAAAAGTTGGCAGCTTAACTTTTGAATTATTTATTATTTATTTATCTACATTGGCTGTAATCAATGGAAGTCAAGCAGGATGTGCCCGCAGGTCAGGAAAAGAAACAACTGCTACCATCTAAAGTCGAGCCATGGAAACAAAAGTCGTGATTAACTGCTGCTAAAGTAATTGTTGCCGCCATTTAAAGTCCTTGCAAAACTGGGAAGAAGAGCCAACATTAATTGCTATAGTTCAAATGGGTGTGTATTTAGACAGAAAGAAAATCTGTCACGGTTGAAAGCTTCACAGGTGTCCAGGGGAGAGGGGATGTGCAGATGGAATAGGGAAAAAAAAAAGAGGTAAACGTACGCGTGCGAAGCATAATTTGCAAATGTCCAGTCTACAGTTATATCACTCACATTGCACAGTAAGAGTCCGAGCTCTTTTAGCTATTGTGTTGTGTAATGTAATGTAACTAGACAAAAGCAGAAACGAATTGAGGGGAAGGGGCGCCGGATCATGCTTAGTAAATACGAGATTATTTGCCCGCGTGTTGTGCTGAGTTTTTTTATGTAGAAAACTAATTAATTTTTTATGTGTTGTAATTTATTATTTTAATATTTAAATAATAAAATTTTAATAGATCAAATCTGTTAGAAATGAGTTTATTTTCCCGTTTAAAAAGAACAGTGTAATCGAAACACAGGGGAAGTGGTCAGTATATTTTTGAATTGTAGATAACTTGGGTAAATTTTTCTACCCAATTTATTTGTAAATTATATTTTTTCCCCAGTAATATCAAATCTGAAATATTAAACCAAATTGTTTTTACAAAAACAATCTCAAATCCAACAATCAAATATTTCTAAGAAAAAAGCTTACACAAAAGAGGACAAAATTTGAATTAAAACCTTTTTTTATTTTATAAGATTTATTTCTCATGTTATTATATTAAAAGTATTTAAGAACACTTATATTATTTGTTTGTTCTTCCCAAAATCCAAGGTCATTTTTTCTGTCTATATATATATATATATATATATATTTTCAGATGCTAATATTAAATAAATATTAAAGTATATAATCAGTCTCACATGTTTATAAAAAAAAAACCTAAATAAATGACAAAATAAAAATAAATATAGGTAGATAAAAAAATGACCTGAAAGATAAAGAAAAATAATCTAAAAAACAACAAAAAGAAAAATAATAAATATAATTTTTTAAATGAACATCAACACAAACTAAAATGTTAATATTTAAAAAAACCTTAACAACAGTAGAGATAATAAAAATTGCCGAGGCCATAATTATTGTTAGAAAAAAAATTCCAAGATTTTTTTATTTTATAAGATTTATCACTTATATTATTATATTAAAATTATTTTAGAGCAATGACAATAACCCCCCCCCCCAAAAAAAAAAAAAAAAACCCTAGTTTATATATATATATATATATATATATATATATATATATATATATATATAAAGGCACTAATATTAAATAAATATAAAAAATATAATTAGCCTGACATATTTAACAGAAAACAAAACTAATAAATATTTGTTTTTTTTATGTGCTGTAATTAGTTATTTTAATATTTAATTAATGAAATTGTAATAGATCGAATCTGTTAGAATTTTTTTTTCCCTTAAAAGAAACAGTGTAATCGAAATTCAGGAGAAGTGGTCCATATATTTTTTAATTGTAGATAACTTGGATAAATTTTTCTACCCATTTTGTTTGTAAGTTGCATTTTTCCCCAGTAATATCAGATTTGAAATGAGTTATTTTAATATTAAATTGGTGAGACCATAATTATTGTTAGATAAAAAAATTCTATAATTTTTTATTTTATAAGATTTATTACTCATGTTATTATATTAAAATAAATTTAGAGCAATAACAGTAATTTTTTTCCCAAAGAACCTAGGTTAAATATTAATTTTAAAATTATCACCAATAAAAATTAAAATATAAATATTTTAAAAAAAAACTTAATAATAGTGGAAATAATAAAAATTGGTGAGATCATAATTATTGTCAGAAAAAAATAAATTATTTTTCTAAGATTTATGACTCATATTATTATATTAAAAGTATTTAAGAGCAATGATAGTAAAATTAAATAAATATCAAAAAATATAATTAGTCTGACATATTTAAAAGAAAACAAAACTAATAAATAATCATTATCATTATTTTGAATGTCTTATCAATAATAATATCAAATATCAAGCATGGATACTAATGAAATTAAATAATTTGAAACAAAATCGAAAAGTAAAAGAATTAGGACCGAAATGAAACTGAAATTTAAACTTAATTTGCATGGAAGGATAACATTGAAATAAATCAAAACTTTGATACTTAAACAATTATGGATTTCAAACCAATTTCCGAAATTCAAAGTCTGAGGACCGAAAGGAAACTTCAATATATAATTAATTTCAATTGAAAGACGAAATTGAAACAAATCAAAACCTATATAATAACAATAAGGACCTAAAAAACAGAATTCGAAGTGTAGGGACTGAAGTGAAACTTGAGAAAAAACAGCTGCGCTGACGTCAGCTTGCGCAGGCAGGAGAGAGAAACGGGGCAAAATTTTTCAAACGACCATTACACCGTCTACGACCACCGTGTGCTCACACGCGCCGCACCGGTGGAAATAGAACATTGATGAAAAGCATTCTAGATGCCGGTTGGGTATTTTTGAACGCCGGAATACGCCGCACGCGCTAATTGAACAACGCGTGAGCGTTGAAAACTGATGGCGCGTCTGGTGACGCGCCAACAGTAAACCGGCGTAAAATGAATAAAAAATTGTCAATGACCAGGGCACCCCTCACGGACACAACGTGTTTTTGTCGTTTTGTGAGGGCTGAAATTGTTATTTGCATTTGCAAAGAAATATAAAATATTGAATAAACCGGGTAGTTGGACTGGACCGGTTCGGACCGAAAGCACGCAATTACCGTGGAACCCCTGAACGCTGTAGCATGTTTTTGTCTTTTTCGAGGGACAATTTCGTTAATGCACACCGGAAGAAGACAAAAAAGGCACACCGACCGAACCGAAGCCAAGCCGAACGAACCGAACCAAACGAACTGAAAATTGAGCATAACAGTAACCATGAATAGTGATATGTGAGAGGGTAAACAGTGGATCAACTCTTGAGCTCATTTAGCTTTTTAGATAAAGAGTTAATAAATATCTTGTAATAAAACCCGTCTAAGACTAATGTTGTGTATCCGATAAATTTATCCGATAAAATAAATTAAAATAATATATTTTTTTTAAAAAATCTGAATAAATTTTTACCTGATAAAAAATAAGTTTCAAAAGTCAAGATGATAAAAAATAAGTTTGAAAAGTCAAGAAAAAAAAAGGAGCCACGGTCAAAATTATATTGACGAGAGAATGGTAAAAAAGGAAAATAACATAATAAACTTGGAAAATCTCTCGACCAAGAAAAGAATCATGGAAACCCTCAATCACGTACAAAACCTCTATGTTCTTTAATCCATCTACTAATGTCGCGCTTTGTATATGGAAACCCTCTCCGCTTCGCTTAAATTGTAGGCACACTAGCTCTTCGATTTTTTATTAAACAAACTAGTATACATCAAAGAAAGCCAAAAAAAATCAATCAAGCTCCGAAGAAACTGCATACCTTGGACATAGTTTACTTCATAGCTTGACAATTTAGGCCGAATATCACAAAACGGATTCTGGGTTTATCACCTTTTTATTAGTTCTGTGGTTTTTAGTGAACATGGATTAGTGTTCTGTAGTTTTCAAGCTGTTTTAGGCGTTGGACAAACACTTATTTCGAGGTGTATACCGTTCCCTCCACCCGGGTATGTGTGGAATGGAGTTCAAGGGGATGCCTTGATAGAGTTGATTAAGGTAAGCAATTAGTTATTTTAGCAGTAGATTTTGTACTATCTTGATTCTTGATCTGCTTCGTTACAAGCTTCACCTTGACGGGTTCTTTACTTCTTGGTATCATCTTTTACAGGTATCGCGTAATTGTAAATTGGAATTTTGTGATTTTGTTACTTGTATAGGAAGAAAAAGGGCTAGATAAAGTTTTTCCAAGTGGGTTTTTCAAAAAGAGACAGCACGATTTCGATTTCTTACTTGATGGTTTAGTTTCAGGTTTCCAGGATCAACATTAAGTTTATATTATTTGCTTGGCATTGAAGGGAATTGATAGCAGATGAACTTTTTTACCAGATGTTCTTATGCTTCATTGTTTCTAACTCCAAGAAACTTGTACACTTCAGCTATCCTGAATTTTGAGTTTTTATCGCTTGTTCAAATATCTACAAGCTGTTGAAGCACTTTAAATGGCGTGGAACTATGAATTAGAGTTGAATAAACTCGATTCTGAAAATTTTCAGATGAATTTGAAGTCTCCTCCTTGACAGTTAAGCTGAAATTATTGTACTTGTATAGAAATCCAGGTTCTGACTTCTTTATTTCCTCCGCATTTGCTTGATATTGCTTTCAAGCTATGGAATCTTCATGTTAGTCAGTTTCTCAAGTTTACTGTTGGCCTTCTCTATTTTAAAGGTCAGGAGAGAAAAGGCAGAGATTGAGAAGCGAGGGAAAAAAGAGGAGAAGAAGAAAGAGAAGAGGGAGCGAAAATTGGAGGGAGAGTTCAAGAAGAACAAGCATAGCTATCACGGAGGGCACAGGCAGCACCGGAGCCGGGATGGTAATGAAGGAAGTGGCTATCAAGCGAGAAACGAACATGAATTTCAAGGGATAGAGAGGACTAGTCTTGCTGAAGAGCTCAAGCAGCCTTCGATATCAGACAGCTTATCTTTTGACAGAAGCCTGAGTGGCAAGAGGAGAAGGCCTGAAAGGTGCCATAATCATGGTGAGTGCATTTCTATTTGCTCCAGCTTCTGGAAGTTTATACTTTATCATGGAAGTTCATCCCATAATCATGGCGTCTACTGCCATGGAATCAGATAGACCTGGTGTGGAGTTGTCCTGTCCTCAAACTGAGCTTGTGAGAGATAGGAAGGCTGGATCGGCTCTTATATCCCGATACTCCGGAAGTGGTTTGCAGCATACAGAATTAAACTTTGGAGAATCAATTGTCAATAGGATCCCCCTTCCGATGAATAGACAGCACCCGGAATTTGAAAATCTAGAGTGGCTCTACGAGACGAAGCCTAGGAGGCAGCCTCCGAGTGGCTATACTGAAATATATAGTGTTAGCACTGATAAATCATACCATCCAGTTTCTTCTCTATACCCAACAGTTCATCAGTATTTAGCCCAAGCTGACACACATGCCTTGCCCTTCACGATACCATTCTAAAATTGTCACAGATTATCTTTAACCCACATATTATCTTCCATTTGAAAGCTACTAATGATATGAATCTCTATTCAAAAACAATAGAAGAGAGAGTTATGATACTTTGCTGCGTTGATCATTGTTTTTCAGGCTTTGATTGTGTTTGAAATGTCGCAATCTCCATATGCTTTTTCTGTAGACTCAGATTCAAAAACAAGCTCATGACAGGGTTGGACCTTCACTGTACAAACACAAAGGTACAAACTACAAGTACAGAATTTCGAGGCAGATTTGGTTATTACAGTTTCAAGATTGTTGAATTAAGAGCAAAGTCAGCTAACTGAAGCTTGATGATCGGCTCCACCTATCTTTAACATATTCCTCGAGAGAGAGATTGTTTACTTGCTCCAAACTACTAGAAGATGTGGAATCATCGTCAACATCAAGCAACGCAGACTTAAATGTAACTCTGCACTAGAGCTTGGATAAACTTCATCATCATTATCCTGGTTTTCTGGATCCCATGGATCCGTATTCTGAGGATTCGCCCACTTTTCCAACTCTTTATCTCCTCTCAGGAGCTTCAGTATCTGTAAGAAAAAGAAAAAAAACGTTGAAAAATTCTAATCTGACAATCAAATTATATTTCGTGACAACCCGGCCGCAGATGTTAATGGGTACGTAGTTTAGTACCTCACTCATTTTAGGACGTAGCCTAGCTGCTCGTGTAATACAGTGTGTTGCTGCAAGAACCATTCTCTGCATTTGAACCTCGTCGAAGTTTCCATTCAAGTTCGGATCCACCAAGTCTTTTGCATTCCCACTCTCTAACAGTGGTTTTGCCTGAAATTCACAGAACTAATTGTTACCAATACATGTAATAAGTGGCATTATATGTTGTAGTAGTGGAGAGTGGAGAGAGATCTTACCCACATGACCAAGCTCTCTTGGCCCTTCTCAGAACTAATTGGTTTTCTTCCTGATAGCAATTCAAGAATAACTACGCCAAAAGCGTAGACATCAATTTTGTCGCTGACTTTCCCATACATGAAATATTCAGGAGCAAGATACCCGAATGTTCCAACAACTTCGCCTTGTGTCACAAATGACGTAGTTGTCGGCCCCCATATTGCCATACCAAAATCAGTCAACTGTCAAATAGAATGAAACTGAGTTATGTCATAGTTTTGTGATAGTTTCCCTTTTTTGCTCCCGACAATGGTCTGGGCAGATCGGAGTACCTGTGGCTCGAATCCATCTGAAAGAAGAATGTTCGAAGATTTGATATCTCTATGAATAACAGGCCGAGAACATTCGTTGTGCAGGTGGTATAGGGCTTCTGCAATTTTAACAGCTATATCGAATCTCACTTCCCATGACAATGGAGATTTTTCGTTGCTCTTTCCTGCACATATCATTTGAATATTGTGTCAAGATTGTTTCTGTCAAACTTCACCTGGTAAACATGAACAGGTCAATAAAGGGTTACCATGGAGGTTTTCATCTAGCTTCCCTTAGAAAAAAAATCATAGACAGAAATGAGAACGGTATCTTTGATACAGAACCCGAGGAGAGGAGTGATGCGCTTGTGATTCAATGAGGAGATGATTGCAACTTCGTGAGCAAAATCCTTCATTGCTTCCTGAGATGATTTCTGAACCTTCACCGCCACTGGCTTGCCATCTGGAAGAACCCCCCTGTAAACACGGTTACACCCTCCTTTCCCAAACAAATTTTCTGTCAAGCAAGATCAGAAATTTATTATGATAACATTCTGGAAGGGAAAAAAATCAGTTAGGAAAATCTCGTGTGATTGATTCATGGTAAAAATCACCTGAAGAAAAACTCGAGGTCGCCTTTTTCAGAACCTCGTAGCTGAACCATTTGCAGCTAGATGAGCTTGCTCTCAGCAGAATATTCCGGCCATTTTGTAGTTCACCCAGTGCAGAAGAACTATTCCTGTTGCTCTCGTCCAAGATTTGACTTTTCTCTCCTTCTTCAAAACTTGAAACTCGAGGATTTTGTAGAGTGGAGCGATCTGGTAAAGTCATTGTCCACTGTACTGCAGACAGTTGCCTGACATGCAAGTTCTGTGGAATAGCTGAATTCACTCTCCGAAGGAGGGGCCAACCAGGTCTCCGATCTAGAATATCTCCAGCAAAAAGAGAATTTGATCTCTTCTTACGTACGCTAAAAATGCTGCAAACTTCATCCTTTGAGTTTTCACTCTCATCTCTTGATAGCAGTTCAAAACTAGATATTTCAGTATCCGCCTCAGAACCGCCGAATTCAGACTGGGTTCTTCTGAAAGTACTGAAATTTTCATTTATTTTAAAACTTGGTTTAGGATCACCGCCGAGACCTGACATAATCGAAATCAATATTCATTATTATCTTCGTAGGATCTATCAAACATATTTTTCTGTTAGGACACAGGCACCAAACCTGGTAGTTGATTGTTGTTACACCTTCTAAACACAATTTTTCCATTGCAGATGGCCAAAACATCTGTGGTTGGACGCAGTCGCTTGGCGCAATACCTGGCTGTAGAAGCCCAGCCCCTGAAAATGAAATCTGCTTAGAATAATCAGAAAAGAAGCATTAAACTATGATAAATGCAGAGTTTGAATTTCTACCAGCTCCTACCTTAGAGCACCCTGACCACTGATCCCCACAACTATGGCTACAGCAGTATGGTTCTTTGCCTCTCTAACCAGGGTCCTTCTGACCGATATCCCTCTGGCTAGATGACCAGAAAGACCTACCTGGAACCACAGAGAAAAAAATCATTCTCGAACTGCAACTTTTGCTTTCAAATGGGGGGCAAAAAAAAAAAAAAAGAAGAAGGTAGAAGGCTTTATGATTACAGACCTTCTTCATGGAACACAGGCCATCGTAGACTTCTAAATAACTATCCAACAAAGGCTTGTCTCTCAAAGCGTGGCCTGCATCAACAGCTCGTAAATCAATGGTAAAAAAATATGGAGGAGAAATCATGCACGAACTTAATATACTCGTTGAATAAAAAAATTAAAGAATTTGTTTTGGCTGAACTGTTCTAGGCATTACCAGAACTTCCACAAACGTGAACAGCAATAACACAATCACCAGGTTCAGCAACCTTTACAATTGCCCAGCTAAGCAGTTCTCTGCTCTGGCTATCTATTCTTATCCCGACCAACACATTCCTCTTCTCAATAGCCTTACCTTCGTCCTCAACTGTCATTTTCTTTTTTGTTCTTGATTGCTCACTTCCACAACATCAAACCATTTATATATTCTGTTCATCCCAGAATCTGCAGAAATTCTTCAAATTTATTCTCTTTAACTCCCTTTCAACTTCTTGAACAATCATTTCAGTCTCTGCAACAAAACAGAATTTACTTTACATTGTCATGAGCTAGAATAAGAAACTCTGATCGCACCCCACCACCATATGAGACACTTGTAGCTACCACACGTGAATTATAAATGCAACCCATTAACAAAATCTATTGAATAAACCAAACTCAAAAAACATGAATCCACTCAACAAGATCTTGAAAGTACATAAAAAAACAAAAGGTGGATCATGCATAAGATAAATAAGACAAGACAATAAAATAGATGTACCTAACTATTTACATAGAATTTAAAATGAAATTGCCGCCAAATACCATCACCCTCTTAGCTGATGAAATTTAAGAGATTTGTGGATTTTTTTTTTGTTTTTTGATGAATTAAACATGAGTGCTTTGATGACTATAAAGATTAGTTAAACAAGTGGGCTAATTTATAAAAGAAAAGGAAAAGTAAGTAAAGAACAAAAATGGAAAAATGATATGTGGTGAAGAAAGTGTCGGCAAGAAAAGGGAATTCCCAGTAAAAGTGGTCAAGAAGATTTATGTGCTTAAAGAAAAATTAAAAAAATATGGGAAGGAAGTGTTGTTCTTTTCAAAAACAAAAACAAAAAGTATTTTATTTGTACAGTATTTATTACTAATCATTTTTTTAAAAGGCGGTTAGAAAACCGGTAAATTCCGCGGGAAACCCATGATATCCGGTTGTTGCAGGGAATGATACAAGGGTCTATAGAAGCTTCACCACCGGCTGTTTCGGGTTTTGAAGTAATATAACCACATGTTTGAGCTATACTAGGACTTTGTTTTTTCAAGCACATGGAATTTATATGTATTGTTATTTTTTTCCAATAAACTCTCAATTGTTTTAAATTTTATCCTTCAATCAAGATTTTCAATTATATAGATTATTATTCAAATCCTAAAAGTCTTGTATGTTTAGCTCATGATCTTGGCCTCGGAACGGCTTTAATTTTCTAGAAACACACTAATATTAGTAATTTACACGTTTAAACACATTTATATTTAGTTTAATTGAGGATAATTGAAAGCAGCAATGTTTGAAATACATGGGCGTTGGAAGGTTAATTGAATGTTGGTGGACTTTATAAAAAAAAAAAATCCCCATGATCGTCCTCTCTCAACCTCTAGCTAGAAATACAGTATCCGTTTTTTACAAGAAAATATGCAGGATATTGCTGTCGGAAGTCAACACGAAGAAATGGACCTATCAACTGCTTACGATGGGAAACCTTTTTACACTATTGTCGTGGATTTTAAGAAATAAAATAAAAAATCGGGATCCAATAAAACAATTTTTACTGATGAAGGCTTGGTTTTTGAGGAGTGGTTGGTCTTGATTCTCCATTAAAACAGAGGATGCCATGACCCGATGAGCTAGGGAGAGTCAGGCCCCGTTTGGCATTGCGATTGGAACTGCTTTTGGCCGAAATTTGAATTTTTTTTTTTACATTTTAAAGATCGGCAGTTTGGTGTTTTTAGATCATTTTGATGTGCTGATTTCAAAAATGATTTTTAAAAAATAAAAAAACATCATTTTGATGTATTTCGGCATGATAAGCACTTTGAAAAGCTACCGCAATCGCACTCTCGCTTGCCGGGATCAACAAGCAGCTTGCCCACTTTAGTTGGTCAAGTGTCCTTTTAGCCATATGTGCTTGCCACATCAGCAGATCTACCGACAAATCAACGTTAATAAGAAGACACTTGTGAATTGCCGTGACAATCATTTCGGTCGTCCATATTCTGAGAATATGTATTTAGATTAATTCTATGAATTTTCCATGAATTTTAAAAGTAATAATCAACTTTCAATCATTATTAAATTAACAATTATATGGTTCAAATCTAAGATAGTTGTCTATCAAAAAGATTTATGCATTAAAGGCAGATGAAGCAGACCACTCGACTTGTGTATACTATATATATATAAGCTTTGACTAGCCACCTAACGTTTACAAAAGGGAGCCCTAGCCCGAAATTGATTAAAACATAATAATAATCCCATCCCATAATAATTATATACAGGAAGTGCAAAGCAGATTCACTTTCCATGGACTAATCATGTGGGTCAATGTAACAAAATGTGGATTATAAAAGGTGCACAGGACACACTGGATGTTGTGATCGGCTTCGAGTTACGGGGGAGAAAAAGAAATGGGCCAGAGGTTCAATCAATTACCTCTTCAATTATTTCAACTAATGCTTTGTATAATAGTATTTGATGGATCAACTACCATGGTTTGGTATGTAAGTGACAAATAAAACAATCATCTTCATTTTTAATAAGTAGCACATTGATGATGATGATGATTACGACTCCTCCGGGTATATATATTACTGGCTGTTGTCCCGCGTTTCTTCACGGATAGAATTATATTTTTTTAATGTAAAAAAATATTAATTATAAGAGATTTTTTTATTATAATATAAATTTAGATAAAATAATAAATCTATACAGAAATCCTGTGACGTGCAAGTTTTCTATAAAATATATGAATTTTAAATTGATATAAATTTATTTGTTTAGTAGATTTCAACGAAATAACCAGTATAAAATTATTATTATCAATAAAAAAAGCAAGAAGATTCGGATATCTGAATTATTGAATTCATCGTATTAAGATTAGTTCATTTTATAATTCAATTTAAATTAAACACAACAAACAAAATATCAATTGTGAAAACACCTGCAATAATCAAATAACAAAAATAAGTACTTGATTTTCTATCTCCAAAAAGAAGAAAACATAAATTGAAAATTCATCCCTACATTATCGTCATTATCATTACTAAACAGTTAAAATTATTATCAATATTACTGCCCAAATAATTAAAATCATTAAATTACCCCGAAGAATAAAAAAAAGTAAAATATTTTTACAAAAAAAAAAACAATCACTAAAATTATCATTATTATTGCGCAAACAATAAAATCAAAAAATCATCTGATCCGAAAAACAGATAAAAATAACAAAAAAAAAGAGAAAAAGGGGGATATATTAATTTTAAAATGATCACCAAGATAAATTAAAATTTCAGGAACTAAACTAAATAAATAAAACCCCAATAAAAAATAAAATGACAAAAATTTAAAACAAAAAATAAAAGCATAGATGCATAAATACGGATAAAAAATAAACACTGTTCAAGAATGACCGAAAAAACCAAAAGAATTAATATCAAATAAAAAAATTCAAAGAATAAGGACCGAAATAAAAAATAAAATATATAATTAATTCCAATTGAATGACAAAATTGAAACAAATAAAAACCTTGGGACCAAAACAAATAAAGGTATTTTAAAAAAAAATGCAGTGTAATTTTGTTAAAAGAATAAGGATCAAAATGAAAAGTAGCATATATGACTAATTTTAACTGGAGGACACAATTAAAACAAATCAAATCAAAACATATAATTAATTCCAATAGAAGGACAAAAATGAAACAAATAAAAACTTTGGGACTGAAATAAATAAATGCATTTAAAAAAACAATTGCAGCTGAATTTTGTTAAAAAATTAAAAGAATAAGAACCAAAATGAAAATTAGCATATATGAGAAATTTCAATTGGAGGACATAATTAAAACAAATAAAAACCTGCATACCGAAATAATTAAAGGAACCAAAAGCAAACCAAAAATCAAAAGAATAAGGACTGAAATGAAAAATAACATATATAATCAATTTCAATTGAAGAGCACAATTGCAACAAATCAAAACTTCTATTGAAGAAATTAGTAATAAAACCGAAATCAAAAGAACAAGGACTAAAATGAAAACATCACAAACATTAAGTACGGACATGTATTTTTTAGTGGCAGAAGAGAGAAAAGAGAAAAAAACATAAAACCGTTTACCGGAGATTCACCGACCACCGGAACACGACACGAGCCGTGCCGGGAGACAGAGAACATGTCGGTACACCAGGTGACATGGCAGACTGTCTATTTTAGCCTCCGGACGACTCAACACGTGCCGCCTTAAAGGCGCGTGCGCATGAAACATTACGGGCGCGTCTGTACGACGCGCCTGGAGTGTTTTAGAAAAGAAATAATAAAATAAAGGTAAATTACCTAAACAACCCTAAACTCAGAGATAATTACGAAAAACCAAGGGGGAAGTACCTTAATACCTCCGGCTACTGGGCTTATTTTTTGTCGTTTTCAGGGGCTATTTTAGTATTTTTACTATGCAGGAATTTGAGAAAAAACGAAAACAACCCCCAATGTTCTGTGTCCTTTTGCCAACACCCAGGGTAAAATAGTAGTTTTAATGTGCAAAGAAATCAAAAATATAACCCTTGGAAATATCTAAAATGACCCCGCTCTTGGGGTAAAATGATAATTTTACTGTCGCAATTCACAGTAATCTGTGTCTAGATGAACAATGAAAAATACTATAGTAAAACCAAGACGCCATTATTATTATTATTATTATTATTATTATTATGGCATAGCACAAAGGGAAACCTAATTCATGATACCAAATATAATTAATGTATTATGCTCGATTACATTAAACCAAACCTAAATTCATAGCAAATGAAAATAATCCAAAGAAAATATCAAATCAATTTATCAACAATTCATTGCAATGTATAATTTGTCATAATTATATCATATTCATACTCTATTACATGAAATCATCTAGTGTAGTTAATTATATTGTTAAATAATTCCAACAATCCACACAAAATTCATAATTCAGCAACTTATCCAAAATTAAATGCAATATAATAATTGAAATAATTTTTGTATTCAACTATATCAAATCAAATATGATTAATGATATAAATAGCTAATTTATTATTAATTCAATAAACCTTAGATTCACTGTAAACTCTAAAACCAACCTAATATTTATTTTATTTTAACTAAACCAAATAAGAATTCATAGCAACGTAGTATGTTTATCTTGCTTGTAGTTATAGAAAAATGGATGGAATAGTGACAACAATAACAAATGCAACAGTGGATTTTGAACAAAAAAAACATCCAAAGATGCTTGGAGACTAAGATGAATTTGATTTTTGGTTGTTTAAAGAAAAAAAGAAGTGTTTGTGGGTTAGTAGTGAGAGTGTCATCTAGTTAGGAGAGAGAAGTTAAATTTTAATTGATGTCGTGTTTCTAAAGTCTAACAACTATTTTGTCGCACTTAGAAATAGTTTTATATATTAAGTGAGTATTACTATTTAAAAGCACAACAAGGTGAAAATATGTTATTTTACAAAATGTTTTTCAAAATGTGTCTATTTTGTCGCACTTAGAAATAGTTTTATATATTAAGTGAGTATTACTATTTAAAAGCACAACAAGGTGAAAATATGTTATTTTACAAAATGTTTTTCAAAATGTGTTATTTTATCAAAATCATGCTAATTTTGAAGAAAAAAACCCATTAGTTCTTAGATATATAAATTTATGCTTTAACTAATTTGATATGAGTTAAAGGGATAAGATGCTAACTAACAGGGAATTGTTGGGCTTAATTAAAGTAGTACAAATTTTATGGGCCATTATCCTAATATGCTTCACGTCAATCATGTTTTGTTTTTTCAAAATAATTATGATTGATTGTTTTTTCAGATCGAATATATTTTTTTATAAGAATATATATATATATATATATAATTTGATTTTAAAAAGACCATTCATGCTTCTTTAATTGGTGCATTTATTAAGAAAAAATATTTATTGTAGCATTCCCTTAAATTCAAATTTGAGATGATAGTATGGAGATTGAATTTTTTTAATAAATTGATTAATAACTCCAATTAATTTTTGGTTGATTAAAGGTAGACAATTTCGACAAAGCTAAATAAACCATGAATAATATCACTGATTAACTGATTTATTGCAAATGCAGAGCAGATTTAGTAGTAGTTTACACACACCATGACCTTAGACCAGGGGGAGCCATAAGTTCGAAAGTTGCCAACCATTTATGTCCGAGCAATGAGACACTCAAATTACAAGCACTAATGCCTTGTTTTTATTCTATAAGCTGCGCAATCTGTAGTATGACAAATAGATAATTGTTGATGGAAAAATTTATAGTCATATCAAGCAAGAACATATATGGTGGAGTTCATCATGGTCTATCCCATGGCATACTTTTGAGTCCAGTTCCTAGCAGTAGACTCATACTTGATTTTGTCGGCCTTGCACATGTGGGCTATTTCAGGAACAAGAGGATCATCTGGGTTTGGATCTGTAAGCAGTGAGCATATGGAGAGTAAAACCTGCACGAATCCCACAATAATATGTCAGAATAATCTTAAGCAATGATCAAGTTTTCGATGGTTTGAAGCCTTGAGAGTTGAAAGGATTAAAAGAATGTGAAATGAGGCATGGGTTCATGTCTGCACGAGCTCTGTTCTCCATGATGTATCAGAACAGAAGAATTTGAGAATAATTTGTTGAGTTGATGCAGTCCTGATGGCTTAATTATGATGTGAAATTAGAGTCAAGAAGATAACTCACCTTTGATATGGTGAGTGCAGGACTCCATTGTTCCTTGAGTATGTCCAAGCAGATGTTCCCGTTACTGTTTATGTTTGGATGGAAAACCTTGGTCCTGAAGGCAACCTGCTTGCAATTATCCAATTAAGATTATCATACAGACATGTTCGGATGGTACAGACAGAAAGACAAAACTTATTACGAGAAAGGGCTTAGCAGTGTTCTTGTTTTTTTTATGATTATCTTACCTTGGGAGGTTTAAATGGATAATCTGGGGGGAAATGAATCGTAACAAGGAAAACTCCACCCGCATAGGGACTATCGTTTGGGCCAATGATGGTGGCTTGCCAATGGAACATATCCTCAGCCACAGGACCTGAAATAAAAAAATAAAAAAAGTTGGCAAAAATGGCAGTCAAGTAACCTTCCGAACAAGAATGAACCGTGATTTTATCATATTCAAGCCTTCTGTTCCTGTTACCTGCACTGCATGAAGATGGGGGATCTCTCTGCAAGTCCTTGAGCTCCTTCAATATTCTTTTTGACGCCATTCAATTAAACTTTGCTGTTTGCAATATGGAACAGAGTGATTCAAGAACGATGATGGCGAAGCTAAAGAAGAAAACCAAGATATGGATGCTGCAGAAGGGAAGATGGTGGCGTATTTAATGGAGGAATTGGCAGCGCTGGAGAGGAGAGGTGTGTATTTGGCAAAGGTCCACACTAATTCTTTTTACACTGTACAACTCTCTTTCTCAGAAGGTGGGCACGGTATAAATTCCAGGAAAAAAAAGTAGCAAGTAAAGAATCATATTTAAGGACAACGACGACGACGACTTGAAAGATATTTGCTGTTCTGCAATATAAAAATATTACTATCTATCTATTCATCATTCTGCCAGCAGCTATCACATTAAGAAAATATCTGATTCCCTGATAATTGCTAAGGATATCTTAGGAGAGTGGCCTCCCTTTGAGCCACCTCTGTTTCGCATTAACTTGGAATATCTCCCTCTCCTGTCCTAAAATCATCATGGGTCAATAAGATCAGAAAAAAATATCATTCCTTTCCATTTCTGGTTTTACTTTTCCCAGACAACCAATTCAATCACATTTGTATCATTCATAAGATGAATTAAATGATCAAACCAAAAGGAATCCACCTTCTAAGTGATGCTCTTGACCACCATCAGTACGTGAACCAATCATGATTCTAGTTGTAGATGCAGAGATCACTTAGAACACTATATATAACTGGATTTCAACAGCTGACCTGTCAGGTATCTTCAAAACCACAATAGCTACCACCAGATCATTGATTTTTAAAGTGATTCTAATTTGGAAATACAATTAAATAATATTTGATATTAACACATCAAAACAATAAAAAAAAACCAACTTTTTTAAAACACATGACCAGCAGCGTTCCCAAACACGTTCTAAGCCATGCAATAAAAAGAAATATTCGTCCATAGCTAATTCACAGAAATGATATCTTGATATGAGCATCCGGAAAAGCTTCGAAATAGATGGGCGCAGGGGAACCAAAATATTTGATTTACATTATCCTTCAAAAGAAAACGGGTTCCATATTCCCTCTCTTGTTTTCCTGATGTTAACTGGAGGTTTTAAAATTGCCGTTCCACACCATTTGAAACAGAGACAATACAGCAGGAACAGGTCCATGGAAATCAGTTATATGTGGACGAGAATAAACTGTAATAGCACAATCATAATTATATTTCGATTCTCTAAGAGCACTAAAACAGGTTTCGGATCATGATACAGGAGAAAAAGCTAGGTATTTCATAAGAAATTCTGCTTAGTCTGGTCTACAATACGTAGGTAGGCCTACAGAAACAGTAGATGTGTGAAGGTTAACAATCACTATGTGTCATTACAAGTGAAAGCTTTGACAAATCACAAAGCAACAAACACAACATGATTCTTACAAGTGCCCTCTGGTTGTCAGTATAGACTACGGACCACATCCTGCTGCTTCCTAGAGATGGCAACTACTGCGGCGAATGTGCTAATCGGTTTGTTACACGATCACAATATAGAGCAGGCCTTCTGTGCCTTTCTCTTCTTTTTCTTCTTCTGCTTCGGAGGCTGGAGGACCACCTTAATGGCCGCATCAAAGACAGCTTTGACATTCTGTGTTAGAAAAGAGTAGATGGAACAAATTCTGTTAGTAATGAGGTAAGCACCAAACTTCTCTTATGATTTATCATCAAGAACTTAATTTACATACCTGCTGTGTTTTTGAACTGCATTCAATGTAAACAGGAGCCCCAATTAGCTTTCTCAGTTCCTCGCCCTTTAAAAAGAACAATAAATAAATAAATAATTATTCCTTTACGTGGCCTGACATGATAGTATCCACAGTAGAAGCTTGTAGGCAAGGCAAACTAGAAAAACGATAGTTATGATGTGATGCAGCAGCTAATACCTGAGCTGTGGTGATGGGCACTGCACCTGGGTGATCTATAAAGAATTGTTTATCATCTCGGAGATCTACAGGGAGCAAATTTAGTTTCATGAAACTCAATTTTTGTCAACAACTTAGGAGAAATGATACAGGGCATTCTACACTGAGGAACTGTATAACTAAAAAGAACTTTGGCAATTAAAGAAAGGGTAGTGCCATTTAGTTTTATGGCAGTCAATTATCTCCAGGTTAATCATTGCAAAAATATGCTTGGAACCAGTAGCAGCTTGAAATAAGACGGTCTTGGAACTCAACCAGATATAAGAAGTTACTGCTGAGCACTTTCTGACAGGTATCAATTCAATTGGCGACACTTACCTTTTCATTTAACCCAAATCCAGAAGAGATGTACAAATGTCAAACATCTAGGCAAGCTACCAGACTCTGGGTTTTCAGGCACTGGTGATTGAATAATGCATACTTATAGCATCTTTGTTTATGCAACCGGCTGCAAATTTTTTGGATATGCTCAAAACTCCTAAAACTTCCGAACATGTCATCAGACCATAAGAATAATTCTATTATTAAAGTATTCTTAGTAAGACCTTGCAGGGTGGCATGGAGTGCTGTAATATGTTCAAATATCAAGTTTAGCCAATTTAATGTTCATTTCTAACATACAATCACCCCCCGTTGCTCCCAATTCAATTGAATGAGCCTTAAAAGCACAAAGTTGAGTGTTAATATATGCTAATCTTTATAGAAACATTCAATTAAACACAGCCCTGATTACCATTGCATCATTTCAACTATCCCAGTATGGCTCAGGAAGCCTCATCCATTGCAATCTTCCTGACTAGTGACTTTATCATCATGTCACTAATCGATGTTTGGGTCCATAAAATGTATTGACTAGTGACTTATTAATCATGTCACTTACAAGAAAATTAAGTGAACAGGCAAAATAAAATAGCTGAAGTTACTACATGACACTCACATACATCAAGGGATCTTGAAAACTAAGTTCAAAGATTCAAAGCTATTGACCAAAGGCAGGAAAAGCTAGTCTTAGGCTCCTAGCAAAGAATTCTATAATATACCAAACATCTGCATTGCTCCCTAAAACGAAGAGTAGGACTTACCGAGCTTTGTCCCAACAAGAATAATTGGAACACCAGGTGCATAATGCCTCAATTCAGGAATCCACTACACACAAGACACAAAAACAAAAATTCATTCTCACATACACATTATCAGACATTATAACATTTAACAAAGACAAGAGTTTCTGAGGATAATGTAGGTCCTACTTTCTTAGCAACATTTTCATAGCTGGCCTTGCTAATGAGGGAGAAAGCAAGCAGGAAAACGTCTGCCCCCCGATAGCTCAAAGGCCTCAGTCTATTGTAATCTTCCTGGCCTGTGCCATAAAGTCAACACATGAAGTGATTATCATGAACATTTAAAAGACAGGAAAAGGAAATTTTATTAATTTGAAACCTACCAGCAGTATCCCACAACCCTAAATTGACAGTGCTCCCATCCACAACCACATTTGCACTGAAATTGTCAAACACGGTTGGCACATAATCCTGTTTCCCATTTTCAGGAAATACAAGAATCCTTGTTGTTAAAACCATTCTTTCCCAGTCTATATAGGAATACTATCAAAATTACAAGGAAAAGGTAGGCAGAAATGCTGAATCACCACGACATAAATCATGTAATGGAGCTTTCTCAAAGCATTTAGAGGGAATATTCCATTTTTGAAAACAGAAAAAAAAAACAGTTAAAACAGGATTGCAATTTCTGTGAAAACCAAAACTGAAGAGAATCCAAAAAACACTCTTTTCTTCTAATTCTGCTCAGCTCAAAATAAAAGAGTTAGACCAAAGCAAGCATCTTTTGCAGGAATATTGCAATGTAACAGAGTGGACCTCCAAAAATAACCCCAAAAGTAAAAACTGGTATGTGGTCTCCAAGTGGAAAAATCACCCAAAACTAAACCTATTACTAGTGTGAGGCCAGATTTAGCTGATTGACCTATTACAAATTAAAAATACAAGAATCTTACTGTCTCCACGTTTTGTTTGCCAGGTTAACACTTCAATTAACTCTTATTTAAGACAATACACCGGTACAAACGTGTTCTGAATGTGACTTGCTTGTAAAAGGCATGGTCAGTTGACTAATTCTCCATATCAATTCCTAAGCAAACACAGATTTACCATAAAAAGACAAAATGTTGAATTTCCTCTCAGTTTCCACATTCTCGGGTTACTAAACAGAATCAGATGCCAAAAACTCAGACCCTTGACCTCCACTCCAGAAGTTTTTAAACAAAGAAAAAACTTCTCAACAGACTCAATTACTTAAAAAGCAAGGTGCCGTTGACTTAACATGACATATTTCAATCTAGAATTCTCTTTACGTTACTCACATTTTCCAGGGAAACAAACAGAGAACCAGAAGAGACCTAAACTTTATACCCCAAATTATAAGTTTTGAGCCAAAAATGCAAAACCAATTGGCATAACAATATATCTTTCCATATTCCGGGCATCTAAAAAAGAAACGATACCTAAAACAAAGAAAAAGGCACAACCTTGATAGACTCAATTAGACTGACGTAACATGGTAAATTTCAATCTATGATACTCTTCACACTCCCTGCTTTTTCCAGGAAAATAAACGCAAAAAAAAAACTTTACCAATTTTAGGTCTTGAACCAAAAAAGCAGCCCCTTATCTTCCACTTTCCCACATTTCCCGCGCGCGCGGGGGGGGGGGTTCCCTAACCTTCACACTCCGATTAAGGTTTCAAACCAAAAAAACAAACACCCCATCAACAAAACCTACTAAGTATTATCAACCCCGGTTGACTTAAGAAACATATCTTCCACTTTCCCGCATTTTCTTTTCATAAGAGCCAAACAGAAACTAAAGGAACGAAGAAAGCAAAAGATTGTAACTTTACTTACCGTAGGGAAAGTGTTGCTGGTGTAGGAAATGAGCATGCAAGTCTTGCCAACCGCACCATCACCAACAGTGACACACTTTATGAATCTTGAAGCACTCATTTTCTTTCTTCCAATTACAAAACCCTAATGGTCAATTCTTGAAAGAACATATAAAAAACTGAACGAGAGAGTAACGTGAGTCTCTTAAGTTAGTAGTGCAAGAAAGAGATGTAGTAAACAAGCAAGCAAAACAAGAAAGAAAATTTAGGGAGCTGGGAATAGCGAAAGAAGGAAGAGACGGCTCTTGCCAGCTATACGGTTCCTATATTTCATGTCTTTATATTTCCACTCCTAAAAATGTATCCACCAACACCCATCACTTTCTATATTTATTATTTTTAGATTTTCATAACAATTAAAATAAATAAATCTCCTTGAATAGTAACTTCTACCAGGATTTTCAATTCCGTTCTGGTCTGGCTGCAACAGTCGAAACGTTTCATGCCATTAAAAAAACCGAGATGAAACGGCATCGTTTTCATCTCAGTTTTAATTCCAGCCTGCTCCAGAAATTACGGTCAAATTCTGGCCGGAATGTCTCGGTATCGTTCTGGGTGTACCGTTCCAGTCTTAAAATCCTTCTTATTTTGATTAACTTGTGATTGTGTTTCTAATTTTGAGATTATGTTTGTTTAATTTTGTGTTTGTATTGTATAATTTAAAGTTAATTTATCTTGAATTTTAATTATGCTTGTTAAATTAATATTTTAATTTTTTCATATATATATATATAATTAATTAATTAATTATATATGAATAGTACAACCCCGAAACGACATGTCAAAACCAAAACATTCCATACCAATAAAAAAACCGGAACGACGACTAGAACGATATTGACAACCTTGACTTCTACAGCAAAACACCGATTATTTAGTGTTGGGTTGACAGTGCAGAAAAATATATTTTCTTCGTAAAAATATTTTTTCTTGATTAAGCACAAGCCTTGATTTAATGGGCTGCATCATGTGTTGAGACCTTTGCCCAAATTTAGAATATTCGTCCAAGTTTTCATGGGTTTTTCTTTTCTTACAACTTTTTATTATAGTTTTATCATTCCATATTTATATAATTAGTGATTAATCTTTTATATGATTTTCTTAACCATATATCTTTTATCTTTATAGGATGAAAACAAAAATAAAAAATAAATTAGAGGACAACTACAAGTATTTTATTGAAGGGTGATTTAAAAAAAAGGACAAAAAAAATGAGGACCAAATTAGAAAAATAAATAAATTGCAAATTGGGATTGAATTGTGAAATTAAAGACAAATAATTCAATATATTCTAAAAAAAACATATATTTTTTTCATATTGAAAGTCTCTTATAAGGTTCTTATCAAAGGTTCTAAAACCTCCTCTCGAAATCAAAAGGCTAGAAATGACTCACTGCCCTTCAAGTCTAGCAATACCCTCTGCAAAATCAAAGTTAAGGGAGAGGGAAAAAAGAAAAAGAAGAATTTAAAAGAAAATGAGATTATTTAAATTTTTAGATAAAATATTTTTTTTTTAAAATAAAATTTTTATATTCTTGTGAAAGTTTTAAAAGATTGATTTTTTATATATAAAAATGAAGAGAAGTTTCATAATATTTCTCTTAATAAAATCTTTCTCTTTCAAACACATTCAAAAAAAGTAATTAATTAAATATAAAGAACATGTAATTTTGAAGTTCTTGTAAATACACACGCAACAAGTAGTGCCTGTTTGGCATTATGATCCCACCGGTTTTTAGCCTAAATTTGAAATTTTTATTTATTTTAAAGACCGGTGGTTTGGTGTTTTTACATTATTTTGATGTGCTGATTTCAAAAATGATTTTTAAAAAATAAAAAAAATATCATTTTGATGTATTTCGGCACAATAAATACTTTAAAAAACTATCACAATCACACTCTCAAACGGGCTCTCGTGATTTAAAAAATCCAGGAAGAGGATGAGAGAAGGGATTCTTTGGGTGATATTTTTTATATTAATATTTCACTGTACCCTGTCTCCGACACTTTCAATTTTCTCAGCTATAATTTTGTAGAAGTCAATACAATTTCCCTTTCTCTAGTCATGTCTGAGGTGTCATGCAGCTTCTGCGGGAATCCATGTCTGGTCTGAAAAGTAGTCGAAGAAAAAAAAAATCAATACCGACCTGTGTGTTGCTACCAGCTAGTTGTTCTAAGGGAAACCATTTTCAAACTTTCAATTTTTAATCAGATTTTTTTTAAAAAAAATAACAAATTCACATTGACAAGACGATTACTTATCTTCGAAACAAGTTATTATGTTGTGTGTATCATGTAAGCAAGTACAGACTTCTTTTCTTAACATGTTTGATATGCTAGGTTTCTAGAATTCATGTGCTTTGAATTTTACTCAATCTAGTTTCGGTGGCTCAAAAACACCACATGACCATCAAAGAAAAATAAAAAAATGCACTTGAGGTCGTGGCTTACCGGAGAAGGAATTTGTTTTTTCTTCGCACACGGGTTTGATTCTCTCTGTGCATTTTTATCATATCCATAGTGTTGTACCTGTCTATTGGACTTGCAGAGTGTTTATTGGATCTAAAGATTAATTATGATACGTGTAAACTGGTCTGGACGTTCCAGTTATAAAAAAATGAAAAAATAAACCATCAAGTAGGGTGGTATAGTAATGTAAGTTTGAGATTAAGAAGTTTGTATTTTCTGTGATTTCAGGTTCGAGTCCTATAGTTACTAATATAATGATATTTGAAGATTTACATGGTCATTAACTTTCAGGGTCTATAAAATTAACTGAGATACGCACAAACTAGACGTTAATAAAAAAAAATGAAAAACAGAAGAAGAAGAAGCTACAGACAGACTACCAGAAGGGTGAAATTTTGCTAGATTTGACCGATGTTACTTCTAGAGATAGATTGGTTGGCAAGATTGCCTTCAATTGGAAGCGATATGAGACTCGATAGGTTAATGAGATGAATAGGTCGGGATGGTCGAGCCCTTGGGGAAGCCATTCATGAACTGAAATAAGACATGGTTGAACCTGCAACTTGGATTGGTTAGCATTGCCCAACGTTCATCGACTCTATATCCTGAGTCCTGACCTATCTCACTCAGTAACTCTCTATCCACCTCAATCCTCCATGAGAAAAAAAGGTAGTTGTTGAATGAGGTTATTGGCTGACCCACCTAATCCTTGTAAGTTTTTATATCATCATATTTTTGGATGTCAATGAGTAAATTTGTACTGGGATCTGGAAAATGTTGAGGTCCAATTTAGATGTAGCTGCCAGCAATGGTACAAGAGATAGAAGCCCTTTAGCCTGTATGTATCAGTGTTGGTAATTTCTTATTGTTTCGGCCGAAATATATCAGAAATATTTTGTATTAGTTAAAAAAACAAAATAAAATAGTGCAGTTTTTACTTTATTTAAAATTCCGGTCTGTTTCAAAAATTCCGCCCAAATTTCGGTGGAAACGTTATGGTTTCGTTCCGTCCATTCTGTTTCGGGTAAATAGTGTTTTTTTAAATAATGAATAATTTTACAATATCAATCATATTTCTTAATCCGACCGTCAGATTGAGGTAAAATTTTACAAAAAGTCTCTTGACATATTTATATATACTATGTTAAAATTTCAGAGCAATCAGAGAATATAATGATCTTGCGAGATTGATATCGGTGTTCTTATAATATTATACTTGTTCATAATTTTGTTCAGAAAAATCATTTTGTTGTGTTGTTTTAGATAAAATTGCACAATTCTAGATAATTTTATTTTTGGATTTGAACTAATTATTTTTTTTGAATTAATATATTTAATTATATATACACATAAACAGTACAACTCTAAAATAACACACTAAAACGCTCCAAAACCAAAACATTTTATTTCAATTGAAAAAATAAAACAAAAACCGAAACGGAATTGAAAAACTTGGTATGTATAGAACAAAGCAGGCCAGCATGTGACTGATGAGCAAATATTATGAAAATCTAAGAGGAAAATGAAGGGCAACAACTCAAGATTTCAATTGCCAGAACAAGAATCCTTCATTTTCTTAGGCTTACATATGCAAGCACCAACTCACCCTCTCAGTCAATCTGTTTTCGTGCAATGTTGCTTTCGAGAATCGCTAATCATCACCTAACAATCTGTCGTGACCTTAGAATATTGTATTATCTGCCTACTGAGACAGTAACGTTAGCTAGACCCTAACCAGCTATCCGCAGCTCCAACACAGGTTGGTTCTAACTTTATGAGATTATAGGTAGCAGAAATATCAATAATCCCAGCAATAAACTCCTGATCAGGAAAGCTAAAAACATTAATAAATGGCAAAGTATTTTGGGCAACACATGGGACGGTTGGCATGCAGCGACTCCATGTGCATGAATGGCCAACCCTATCCTCGAGCTACTTTCTCAATTCAACATCCTATCCTGAGGTGCTACGATCCCTTCCCATCAACTTCTTGTTGTTTCATCTATATTCAAAACTATACAAATTATGATACTTTGATGCTTATTCTTCAAAATGAATATAAAATGGCAGTCGGCAATGGTAGTGGTTTAATGGTAAAACAACTTGTTTAATGGCCTCCAAGATATGTACGTGGGATTTAGGATTGAAGAAACGTCAAATGTAAAAGAAATATCTCATGCAAAAACTTAAAATATATTTGAAAAAATATTTTATATTATTTTTTAATATACTTTCGAGCGTTAATTTTTTGAACTTGAAACTTGTATAGGAGTTAAATTAATATTTTGTTATTTATATGATTTTTAGATTCTTTTTTCTAATATAAAGTTATGGTTTCTATATTCTATGAGTAGCGTACGATAAAAAAATACTTAAAACACACAAAAAATTGAATTTATAGTTTCTAAGATATTATGTACAGGTATTTCAGGAAATCCAATAGAGATATATTGAAATAGTAGAAGCTACAGATTGTCATATGATTCCAGGAGCTCTCACGTACCACCCTTTCTCAGGCTCAGCTCTCACATTGGAAAACCTCTGTGATGCTTTCTGTAGCAGTGAAACAGGTATAGAGAAGTCCACACTGAGGATATATTGATCAAAAAGAGATCGTGGAACTGGAGAGTCATACTCAGACATATCCCTTGACGTCTGAAACATGAAACTAAGCATAATGCTGCTCTTAGAAAGACAAAGAACAATATGAAACTTGACTGAAACTGCAGATTAAAATCTTGGTTCAGAAAAGTTGTCTTGTTCCTAGAGAATTCAGATAGAGACAGACAACTTGTATGAAATCTCATGTTGCTGTAGAAAGTGAGATGATTTTAGGGGTGCCTGGAACGGACTTATTTATGACTTCTGTACAAGCCAGCCCATCCTTGCTTTTTCCCTCGCAAACTCCATAACCATTTGATGAAAAAATACTTGATTTGCAGAGTACACGTTCAGGGAAAAACCAGTTCCCTACAAAGTTAAAAAATGACTTCAGAACTCACTGTTCTTCAACGCTACCTACATGCACTCGCATGCACAACGATTTGAGGTAATTACATAAATTGCTGGTAGCCAGACAGAATGGAAGTGTGAGAAACGCTGGCATGGCTCCACAGGGGTGACCAATTGATTCCTGAAACAGAAAGGAATGCATCCAATATAGAGCAGAACAAGCAAACTTCCAAGGTTTTCTCGATTCAATTATAAGGCATATATACCGATTCAACCACAATTTATGACACACAAAGGATTTGGTTGACTATTCACACACAATATCATCATGTTCAATCCATTTTTAATGAAAAAATCCATTATTGTCTTAAAATTATCATCGTTTACAATCGGTAAAAGATGTTGTTTTGTGTCTGTGCTTTTCAATTAAAAAAAAACTTTAATTGTGTGACATGTTAAATTATTGTTATTATAAAATGTCACACTTAGAAATAGCAATGTTTACTAAACATCGTGCTTCTTAAGTGTGACAAGCTTAGATTATTCTATTTAGCTAATAAATTTTTGAATTGTGTTCTAAATTTTCATTTAACCATGATAAAAAAAAATCCCTTTTTCCTGAATCCAAATCTAAAATGATCAGTTTCATGGTTGCCGCTATAATTCTACTAACTTTAAATAGCCAACACAGGCCCGTGAAGAAATCATGCCTTTTACTTGTAAATGAATCTTGTTGTTGGGATTTTTTGGTTCTGGGCCTAGGCTTACAAGGTTTGAGTTTGTATAAATGATCTTTGCATGAACATTAACCTGGCTACTGAATCTGTCGACGGATCAATTTCTTGAACATAATGCTTGCAATCCATTATGAAATTGAAATATTTTCTTTTATAGAGTTGTGAACAAAATTTATGATTCCTCTTCAAATTTGTAGATCAAGTTGATAGAATCAACCTTTGTTTCCAGGTCTCACGATCCATGCATTATTATTATGTATACCATTGTTTAATACCTTTATATATATATATATATATATATATCAATAGATTAAGAGCGTGTTTGGAATTGTAGTAGATGTTATTTTTTAAATTATTTTTTACTTTTAAATACATCAAAATAATATTTTTTATTTTAAAAAATTTATTCTTGATACATCCAAAAACACTAAAAAATAATTAAAAATAAATTCTTTTAAGAATACAGTTAAAAAAAAAACTATTGTTTTATAGATTCTCTTACCATGCAAACCCTAAATAATAATTTTCGGAGAATAAGTATTTACCAACTAAAGTATGCATGGACAATCCCAACATACCCCATTTTATTTTTCTTTTATACTTAGATTGAAATGTGAGTTTTCCCGATTATATTGAAGCTCGAGGGCATCATAAATTTAGTGGTCAACCTAGTTCTTCGAAATTCAATGAGGCATGAGGTGGACTTGACCCGCCAGATTCAAAAATCTGTCACAGAAAAATCTTGCGGTCACTAACCACTTCAAACCATCCTCGGAATAGGAAACAGAAACATGCAACTCTCAGCGCAAGCCAGCCAGACAAATACCTTAAAAAAAGCAACCTATAAAAACACCATTCTGCGAATTTTGCTCCTTGACCCTCTTTTAACGTTTCATTGCTCTCTATATCACCGGCATCGGCATGCACCTACATTTTCAGCTGCTGGGTACCTCCTTCTTCGAAGCCGAAGAGGTATCTTGCCTAAAGATTGGCTCATAAATCAGGAACAAACAACTGTTCATTCTTCCTTATTTTTTCTTTGGAGTTTTGGTTCTTCAAGAGAGGTAAAGATGGTAAAATGCCATTTTCTTTTTACTGCTACACTTGTTTCCTTGTTGCTTTCGTCTGTCATTGCTCATGGAGATAAAAAAGAAGGTGTGACTTATGATGGGAGGTCCTTGATCATCAATGGCAAGAGAGAGCTTCTCTTCTCTGGCTCCATTCACTATCCTCGCAGTACTCCTGAAGTAAGAATACTTTTCTCTGCTGCTAAACTTTTTCGACATCTTTTTCTTCAATTTTTCTGCTTGTAGAAGGAAACATAGGACTGATTGTGCTTATGTTGAATTGGGTTTAGATGTGGCCAGAACTAATCCAGAAGGCTAAGCGTGGAGGTCTGAATGTAATCCAAACTTATGTCTTTTGGAATATTCACGAGCCTGAGCAGGGCAAGGTAAAAGATCAGTTTTGTGGTCGATATCTTGGACCGAATGTTCCTCTGTCTGCAATTAGCATTGGTTGGGCTAATTTTGATTCTTTTTTGTCGTTGTAGTTTAATTTTGAAGGGTCATATGACTTGGTGAAGTTCATCAAGACGATTGGGGAGAATGGTATGTTTGCAACCATCAGGCTCGGACCGTTCATCCAGGCTGAATGGAACCATGGGTATGATTCAACTCCTCGTGTTCTTCTTCTGATCATTGCATGTTTTATTTTGCTACATCATTTTATCTGTATCTCTCTTACACCTTGTTCTCAATGTGATCTCTCTTAAGAGGGCTTCCATATTGGTTGAGAGAGATTCCAGACATCATATTCCGTTCAGACAACGCACCCTTCAAGGTAATAGTCGCCCGCTTTGTATAAAAAGAAGTTCTGTGAAATATTTAAGCACGCCATTTGACAAGAAGTCTCAAAATTTGCAGATTCAAATGGAGAAATTCGTTACAATGATCATCAACAAAATGAAAGAAGAGAAATTGTTTGCATCACAGGGAGGTCCCATCGTCTTGGCTCAGGTTTATTTCTACACTAATAATCCCAGCCCGCATATCTTCATTTCTTTATCATTGAACATCTCATCCATTTCTTTTTATTTTTCTTATATTTTAATGCAGATTGAAAATGAGTACAACACTGTCCAACTAGCATATAGAAACTTGGGAGTTAGCTATGTTCAGTGGGCAGGAAATATGGCTTTGGGGCTGAAAACAGGAGTCCCATGGGTGATGTGCAAGCAGAAGGATGCTCCTGGTCCAGTGGTAAGCTAACAAGTTTTCGTTAATCAACTTTTGTAATCTAAGAGGACTGATATGAAAATTATAACGAAATATTCATGCTTTATTGTGCAGATCAACACATGCAATGGAAGGCACTGCGGAGATACCTTCACAGGCCCCAATAGTCCTGACAAACCATCTCTATGGACTGAGAACTGGACTGCTCAGTGAGTATAGACCTTGATGACTAGAACTGAATCTTTCACATGCATTAATAGGATATGAAAAACAACATTTAAATCCTAAATAAGAGAAAGGAAAGAATTGAAAGAGCATGATAGAGCAGAAAATGAAGCAATGATGCTAACAGCATTCCAATGAATGTTATGTGATAACAGGTTTAGAGTTTTTGGAGATCCCCCATCTCAAAGATCAGTAGAAGATACTGCATTTTCAGTTGCTCGTTGGTTTTCGAAGAATGGTAGTCTTGTCAACTACTACATGGTAAGGACAAAGCTGAAATCTCTGAGATTCTACCATAAGTGAATTTCTTTTTGTTTTTCTGTAAAACATTTTAGTCACTGTGTTTGTAGTACCATGGCGGGACAAACTTTGGTAGAACTGCTGCCTCTTTTGTAACAACCCGATACTATGATGAAGCTCCTCTTGATGAATATGGTAAGGTTTAACATCTTAATCTATGTTGCTTGTCAGAAGCAAAGATCCTTCAAAGAACTCATAGGCCTTTTGTTTCCGCTTCTTGCAGGTTTGCAGAGGGAACCAAAATGGGGTCACCTCAAGGACCTTCATAGGGCTCTAAATCTATGCAAGAAGGCTCTTCTATGGGGAACCCCTAATGTTCAAAGGTTATCTGCTGATGTAGAGGTAAGCAACTAAGCATCTACGAGAGATTTGACTCCATTCCAGAGTTCTCCTTGCAAGAACTTAAGAAAAAGATGGCCCAGATCCAAAGTAAATATGGTTTACTTAAGCTGTCTTGCTTTACAGGCACGGTTCTATGAGCAACCAGGAACCAACGATTGCGCCGCTTTCTTGGCCAACAACAACACAAAAGAACCGGAAACTGTTAGATTCAGGGGTAAGAAGTATTACCTTCCAGCCAAATCCATTAGCATCCTCCCAGATTGCAAGACTGTCGTTTATAATACCATGACGGTAATTCATGATCTCTTTGTCTCTGTTGATAATTGCTTAGAGTTTAGAACTATAGAAGTTACTCCTGAAACACATTGATTGCTGCACAGCCGATAGGTGATTCCTTCTTTTTCTTTCATGCAAAACAGGTTGTGTCGCAACATAATTCAAGAAACTTTGTGAAATCAAGAAAAACAAATGGAAAGCTTCAATGGGAGATGTTTTCAGAAACCATTCCATCTAACCTTCCTGTAGATTCCAGGATCCCAAGAGAGCTTTATAACTTAACTAAAGATAAAACTGACTACACGTGGTTCACCACGACGTGAGTATATAAGCTCCTTTATAGTCTATCCATTATGAAATTGATGAATCCTAACAGGTGTTACCTAGTGCTTCCACTGAAACCAAAATCTGACATGTCTCTGTAAATCCTCGTTCCAGCATAAATGTGGATCGTAATGACCTGTCAGCACGAAAAGATATCAATCCAGTTTTAAGAGTTGCAAGTCTTGGCCATGCAATGGTTGCTTTTGTAAATGGGGAATTTATAGGTAATTACCACTTACAAATTCTTATTATCATACCTTTGGAACATGTTTAGTAACAAGATTTTCTTGAGGTAACTGTGCTAAATGTTTTCAGGTTCTGAACATGGGAGCCAAATTGAGAAGAGCTTTGTCCTCCAACGTTCTGTGAAGTTGAAGCCTGGGATTAATTTTGTTACACTCCTGGGCTCTCTGGTTGGACTCCCAGTAAGTAGCTATCATTAGTCATAACTAACAGATCTTCAGAATTTGGGAATGAATTTTGGACGTGAAAGTTATGCAAGCTCTTCTTTGTCAATGAAGGATAGCGGAGCCTACATGGAGCATAGGTACGCTGGACCTCGCGGTGTCTCAATCCTAGGATTGAACACCGGAACACTTGATCTGTCATCAAACGGTTGGGGACATCAGGTATGGACGATCCTTGTATTCATCAAAGAACATCACTTCAATGATAGCAAAAGTATAATGTGAATCGTGTGAACCTAATCTGTAGGTTGCCTTGTCTGGAGAGACAGCTAAAGTGTTCACAAAGGAAGGGGGGGCAAAGGTAACGTGGAACAAAGTCAACAAGGACGGACCTCCTGTTACTTGGTACAAGGTAATGCTGGAGTATCATCTTTCCCAGACACCAATCTTTAAATTTTTCAGCGAGGTATCACCTGGCAACAAACTTGTTTCTTGGTGTTCATATAGGCATCATATTTTCTTTTTGCAGACTCTCTTCGATGCTCCTGAAGGGAAATCCCCTGTTTCTGTCCGGATGACCGGAATGAAGAAGGGTATGGTTTGGATCAATGGCAGGAGCATCGGTCGTTACTGGATGACTTTCATCTCCCCTCTTGGAGAGCCTACTCAATCAGAGTAAGTAAAGCAATATTTCTTAAAAATCCCTTTGCTTAAGAAGAAAAAATAGAGATGGACTAAAATCTCTCGCCTGTAAAATCAGATACCACATCCCAAGATCTTACTTAAAACCAACGGACAACCTGATGGTAATATTGGAGGAGGAGGAAGCAAGCCCTGAGAAGATTGAGATCCTAACTGTCAATAGAGATACCATCTGTAGCTACGTGACTGAATATCATCCACCAAATGTGAGATCCTGGGAAAGGAAGAACAACAAATTCACACCTGTATCGGATGATGCAAAACCAGCAGCTCGCTTGAAGTGTCCAAACCAGAAGAAGATTGTCGCCGTGCAGTTTGCAAGCTTTGGTGATCCTTCGGGTACCTGTGGAAACTTTGCTGTTGGAACTTGTGATTCACCCATTTCCAAGAAAGTTGTTGAGCAGGTGAATTCTCCTCTTCTTTCCCCTTGCATAATTTATTGTTTCCTTTTTCTTGTTCATCTGCCAGCCAAGGCCATTGCTGCCTGCTAAGAGACTAAAGAGACTTCTGCTTGAATTTGAGCAGCATTGCTTGGGAAAAACTAGCTGTGTTATTCCAATGGACAAAGGGCTGTTTAACGGAAACAAAGACAACTGTCCGAATTTGAGCAAGAATCTGGCCGTTCAAGTGAAGTGCAGCGACAAGAATCCCAGGCGTTCTGCAAACTAGGCTTAAACATCATATGCCTAGAACAATTTTATTGTGATTTCAAGGACATGTAATCTTGAACATCCTTCATAAAAATTCCACCTTTTCTTTCCATCAGAATAAATTATTCTTTCATGTGTTCGATTATGAGCTCCAATATAAATTTTAATTTTCTTGATGAGTTAAAAAAAAAAAAAACTTCAATGGCTGCAGAAAAGCAGAATGTTAGTTATTAAACTTATTTATCAAGATTAACTGTATTGAAGTTAGTACAATGCATTACTATCCACATTAGAAATACTATGAATCTAGAAATACAATGAATCTAGAAATACTATGAATCTAGTAGTACTATGAATCTAGAGTAAGTATTGAAGAGTCTCAACTATTAATTAAGTACTTTGAATATTGACATTTTATAATGTCTATATATATTGTATGAATCTCATAATGAAAAGAGTGAGAGTACCATTTCTTAATGTACTGTATTCTACCCAAAATTTGAGTGTGCAACCTAAACCCTCCAATCCTCTCCTCTGTTACTGCTGTATTTCCAACACAGAAGGCTATGCCATTTGGAAATAAAAAATTATACAGACATAATTAGTTTGCCATCAGAAACCATTGGCATGTGATTAAACCTTAAAATGTCGGAAGTACTCTTGGTGCACGCATTGAGGGCATAGGGATATTCTTGAACAAAATATGTTGCCTCCTACTCTGAAAATGCTTGGCAATGATTTTGATGCAGCAGCTTAATACACTGCCAGTATTATTTGGAGTTTGCATTATCAAGTCATTGCATCAAAAAACAAAATTATTTGTTGCATTGCTTTTGCTCGTAGCATCTGGTTTCTCTCTTACGATACAGCACCCATCCTTGCTTGACGCAAGGAAACAACTGGTGATTAAATGATATCTGTATTTTGCAGGTGATTCCCTCGTAAGTGTAATAAAAGCAGCAAGTGGCCTTGCATGCAAGACGACGACGGATTGTATATTACTGTTGATTAACTTTTGTCAACTACTACCACCGTGGGGCTTTATCCCTTATTGTATTATGACCTGATTGGGTCTACTGTTACTCGTTCAATTTAGAAGGGCTTATTAGCCCCGATTTTTACCAAAAAAAAAAAAACTACTGCCTGTTTTCCTCCTTGAATAACTAGCCAGCCAGCCAATAAGATTTCAAAGAGAATAAATAGAGCAAAATCAATTTATATATCTACATTGAAAACTGACCTTCCATTTCTTGTTCATCTTTACTGGTGCCTCGCATAAAGATTACATATTTCATTATAAATGGCCTTGTTGAAAACGTGACTACTTATTCTTGGTGGTGTCTCCATTCCCAAAGCTACAAACTCCATTAACATTTTCCTTCTGCATCAACTTTCAAGCGTGGAGATTGTGGAGGGGAAAACCAATACATATATTTCCAAATAATGCAACAACAAGTCACCATCGATATTATACACTTTCATCGTTCTAAAAATATTTTTGAAAAAATTAAATTTTAATTAGTTTAAATTAAAAAAAAATATTTTTAAATCATTTTAATTTATTAATATTAAAAATAATTTCTAAAAAAAAAAAACATCATTAAACCCAAATACTTTAAAAAATAACTCCATTCACACTCCCAAGTAAATTGTGATCTAAAATATCTGGAAATCATCTTTCAATCCTAATTTTTTACTCGACTGATTATTTGATGCCATGGACATCCACCCATTATTTATCAAAGTATACTTCCACGATCACAAAAAGTTGTCTCACCATAAGAACATCGGATTAAACACATTAAGAACCTGGAACAGTTATTATAGTTTTTCAAAGTGCTTTTCGTACCGAAATATATCAAAATGATATTTTTTTTATTTTTTAAAAATTATTTTTAACATCAACACATCAAAATGATCTAAAAACATCAAAACATATTCATTTAAAATGAAAAAAAAAAAATGAATTTTTAGAAACACAGTTTCAAAAGCTATCCCAGACAGCTTCTAAAAATCAGAAAAAAGATCAACACGAAACTTCAGGGTTTTTAGTATAATCCTCTGCTGTAATTCAGTTCCTCAATCTAATTGTTTAAAATTGGAGACTCGGTGTTCACTTCATATCAATTTATTTTAACAATTTCATGGTAAAAATAACCTGAAAGTTTCACAGCAACATACATGTAAAAACAAATAAATTGGGGGGGGCAAATATTTCAACGTTTATTTTTTTCATTTCCATCATTACTTGAAATACATGTATATTCGTTCTATCGGACCCGAAGAAAAAATTGAAAATTTTCTATTTATTTACAAGAATTAGCAACTGAACACGCCTCCTCGTGTCACTCCCTTGCAGCTAGAATCCTGAAAATGTTAACCGCCAAATTTAGGGAACCAATACATACTGCCAATGAAATGGGCAATAAAATAATTTCACATTCATAAAAATCAGAGCACCTGGCCATCATCGAGAAAAAAACGGGTGAGCTATCCAGGCAAACATTCTATCCAGACCCAATAACAAAAATTGACAAGAGCCTCCCAAAAATTTATGAGCTGACCTTGATGATACTACTAAAAGGAAGCCATAATTATTGAGCGGTATAAGCATCACTTCCAGTCTCTGATGCATCCCAGTAAAAAAGCCTGGGATTCTTGTTATGTAATAAGAGATTCGATCACCTAGTCAAAAAACTCATGACAAATCAAAAGATCCCTGTCCTTCACTGATTGCATACAGCAATTTCTTGTGCATAACTTCCTGTTTAAAGCACGGATATGGTAAGCAACAGGTGTAAAACATCCCAGATAATTTTTGTCACCAAATACAGTACCTTGGTAGAGTAAGGGGGGAGCTTTAGGTAATTAGCACAAGTCATGACACTAGGCAAGTCATCATCAGCTGATTCTGAAGGCCCAGTTCCATTCGACATTGCATTTCCAGCAGAAGAAGAATGCTGCATCCAGAAATACTACTGTTTTAGGAATAGGAAGCTACAGAAAATTTAAGATGGTTTTGACGACACCGACAACACAGAGATGACAATCATTTTCAAATAAAAGTGATTTTAATTATAAAATCTACAGGAAGATGGCATTAAAAAAACACGCCACAAACAATGTGTTGGTGCATCATGAAAAAATACCTCTGCATCATCCACCACAAAAAAAAAACACAATGTTGATTGTATTGCAAAGTACTCCAAATCATATAATTTCATAAATCTATACATGTAATTGACCCATGTGCACTTAATTTATTCCAGCATGCATTTGATTTTACGATTCATCTCATGATACTATTTATGGAAATAAAAGTTGAAAAGGCATTTGGCGACCTTGTAACAGCAGCTTACAGAATTCATGTATGACTAGAGTGAAAGGCGAGTACTATACAATGTTATGCACATGTTCAGCATAGCATGCTCCAAATGGAACGTTAAATTGTAATAAACATGCTGCTTCAAGGCATACCTTTCTAACAATGGTTAATTTTGGGTTTAGCACAGCCAGACCACCAGGTGGCAGCCTGGGTGCTCCAGTAACAAACTGGCAGAATGAACGCTGCTCCTCTGGTGTGAACTCTCCCATAATCTCAAGCAGCTATAAACATCATGGCCACAGCACCGAAATCATCAGCCAAGAATAAAAACACATGCATATTCTCCCAAACATGATCCTCAAAAATCAAAGTAAAAGAACATACATTTACAATGGCTGGACTCTTTGCAGTGTATCCATGGTCAAATTTTAAATGATCAACAAGTGTCTCGTGCTGCATCAGTCAAAGCATCCAATAAATAATCAAGAAAAAAGTTCCCGAATGATAATGCATAAATGCAAGAAAAGAGCGAATTACCTCCCACAGTTCTCTTCGCCCACAAAGCAAATAATCCAATTCTTGCGGAGTGAATATTTGCAATGATGAGATGTCAAAAACCTACTTATCAAGCAGAACCAGAATGAGTTTGGAAATCAAACATAATAAAACACGAATGTGATATAAAAAAATCAAGGCAGTTATAATAGATTTTACAAAAACAGCAGATGATAAATAAGCATAAAAGGCAGGCCACAACAAAATATTTAATCTGGGAAACTCCATAGAACTTAAAAATTACAGAAATCAGCTAAACATCCAAGGCACAACAATTTCCTAAAATAGTTACTGAACTCATAAAAGACAGGAACTGGACCTGATTAAACCCAGCTCTAAACGCTTCCATTTGTCGCATGATCCCCGTCTTCACAGTTGCATCAACTACCAAAGATATGTATTCTTCCAAGTTATTGATATCAACCTGAAGCTTACAAAAAATTTGAGGGAAAATAAATAATCAGAATGGAAGATAGCTGAACAAGAAATATTGCATCCAAATATAAAGAGATGTTCGGGTCAAGAAGGGTTCTATACAGTTTCATCTCCTGGCTTCATCATGTAGTCTGGATAGCCAGGAAGAGTAAAATCCAAGGAAAGATCTTCAACTGGTGTCCCACGAAAACATAAATCACCAATGACCTCATGATTTTCACTGCTTATTGATTCTAAATGTTGTTTTCGACGAACAAGGGCATGCAATTCTTGTAAAGTCTTCCCAAATTCAGCATCAAACAAAAGAATATCATACAGATCAAGCTCCTGCAATTGATTAAAAGGATAGATATTTCAACCATTAAGATCAGCAGCGAGACAACAAAATATAGTTAATGTTCAGTAAAAAAAAATGGTTTGATAGCCTACTTGACCAAGCACAAGTTTATAAAATGCCATTGAAAGTGGTAGGTCCAAAAGCCGTCCATCTTGAAGAGCTTTGGCCATCACCCGTCCAACCAGCCGGAAATACTCAATAGTCTTATAAAATTGGCTCCCTTCAGAAGCACTGGTGGTTGGTGGCCAAGGACGAGGGAACAGACCAAGGGGAGCTTGGACATGATCGGCAGCAACTGCAGTACCTGACTCATTATTGGATCTTCCATTTTTTTCATCATCTCCATCAATTTCCATTGAAGGTTTCCCTGCTGTTGAATTTGACCTCCACATTCCCAGGGTAACTTTCTGTATATCATGACTCAAAAGCGTGTAGAACTCTAAGGTAGGACCCAACCCAGTGCCAACCTCGCCAAAATACTCTACTTCAAGCACAGCCTTCTGACTAGAATACATCTCCATTACTTTTGCAGCAGAATCCAAAATGCGGTTTCGGGAAACACGAACTTTCTGGCGTTGTAATCTTCCAACCCTCACCTCTCTTTCATTTGCTGACCCATGACCATCTGCACCCTGCAGCTGCTGAAGACGATACAATGCACGAGATAATCCAAAAGCAGTTGAATAGAAGTACTGTCGCCGAGTCTCAAAAGGGAATAAGAATGGACAAGCTTTTGTTAACTGATAACACCATGATGGCAGGCTCCCGCTGCATAGTGCCAGGGCATCCTGAATTTGTCGAGCTAATTTAGGTGTAAGCTTGCTATTTACAAATTCTTCTGCAGGAACCCTGACACCAGTAGCAGTCAACTCGTTCAAACTGGAGATTTTCCCCTCAGAGAAGCTGTCAGAAATTAGTTGAACTCTCAGACGAGGTGCAAGCTGGTTCAAAGCCTCAAGTATACGTAGTAAAGCCAATATATTATAAGTAGGATTAGATTTTTCTAGATCACAAGGAAGTTCCGCTTGCAAGATGCTATCTAAAAGTGACATCTGATGCATTTGGGCATCTGAGTTAGAATTGGAAGGGCAACCTTTGGTGGACTTTGATGTGCTAAAACTTGAGCCTCCAACAGAAGCCCTATCAGCTTGTCCATCGGCTCTTTGATATGTAATGGTGTATATATCACCCCAAAGCCTACTCCCATCACTAGAGATGAAGTCACTGCCACCATACCTGTCTTCATCATCATCTTCCAGCACAAGTTGTCTCTGGATGGCCTGGTAGATAGTCAAATGCCTATTCAGCTGCTTCCCACCGGCAGTAAAGATTAACTTTGGAGGGTCACTAGAGCTACCAAACAGAGGACGTCCTTGTCGATCTCTTCCTCCTCTGATGCCTCTACCATTAGCAGATCCAAGCCCAGCCATGGCAGCAGCAGCAAAAGACATAGCTCCCCTAGATCCATAAGAGCTCCTAAAATCAGTGGAATCCAAGCCCCTAGCAGCAGCAGCCCTGCTACTAGAACCAGAAGCAGGGTTACTTTGGCTGTCACTTGCTGCTGGCACAACATTGCTATCCTCCGGTGCATCACCCAATTTCACATCGTGTACCTTGTCAGGCATGCAAACAGGAAGAGAATCATCTCTTAACACCTGGGAGAGAAAAAAAGACAAGTCAAGAAAGTGGTGAATTAAATTTACAATTGGCCTTACTGCGATTGCAACTCTTCATCAAGCAACCAAATACAATACATAGCAAACAACAGGTTGAGTTTGCAAAAGGCAATTTTTCAGGTCTTTCATAACCTTTTCAAAAAGGTTTTGAAACCCCAAAACAATTAAAACTATGGTTTTTATTGTTTTTCCAAGACCATGGTTATGAAAACCCAATCCAAAAGGAGCTCTGTAATCAGACAAATACAAGGCATAAGGAAAGAAATTTAAAATAAATGAACTGCACAATTAACAAAGACAAAGCAATCAGAGGCATACATCTTCATGGTCATCGTCATCAGAGATGTCATCATCTTCGATCAACAACGCATCATCAATCTGCACAGGAGATATATCCAGCTCCTCATCCTGCAAAAAACATTCAAAAAGTTGTTTTAAAAACAACACTGTCAAAATAATAAATATATGATATGTATTGAGTGTATTCTCAGAGATGTCATCATCTTCAATCAACAACGCAAGATATAAAGATATAAATGAAGCGGCACTCTAAAAACTCCAGTTTTCTAGAGAATAGTTTAGCATAGAACTTCTCACTGGACTTGATTCATGCACACAGCAATCCACATGGAAATGCAGAGTTCCTTACTAACAAGGAAACTAGACTCTTACGAATCCTAAAATTCAGTAATTTCATTATCAGAACTTGATGTAAGGAATAAGTTGAACTGCTTTTCAATTAGTTTTTAGTTATCAAGAAGTTCCATTAAACTAGTTTATTCGGCTAAAGCAACAAAGTTGGCTGACATCCTCACAGGAAAATGAATATTAGAATTCTAATAGTTTATGATAATGCAAGTTGAGACTTATAATCAAGTTGATTATAATATCCATAAATTAAAACATACCTCAGAACTAGAATCCCCATTCACCGGTTTCATTTCTGCATCTTTATCAAGGGCTGCTCTTCTACGAGCAGCATTTCTAGTTTGAGGTCCTTTTGTCTCCTCCTGAGCTGTTTTCAAAACAGCTTTCCCCTTTCCCCTTGATGAGCTTGTGCTTTTCTCTGGTATTGGTTCCTTTCTAGCTGAATCTCCTATATTAACAGATGATCTGGATCTTGAAGAGTGACGACGAGTGGCAGAAGCAGGAGTTGAGGTAGAAGGAGATGATGCACCAGCTCCAGGGTGTGTGGTCCCAGATTCTGAGTTTCCTGCAGATTCTGACACCTTTTGGCCAGTTTCATTTCGCTGTACTCGCGGCCAAAGAAATTCCTCTACAGCAGCTAAACTTGCTAATGGATCAATAAGTACAACATTGGAAGAGTAATCACGGAGAGCCTTTTCCCCTTGGACCCGACAGAGACGCAACTTAAAAGGTTGAGACAGTGCACTTAATCCAGAAGACAGGCGTGCACCTCCACTAGATGACCTAGAAGAATGGCTAAGAACAACAGGAAAACGCTCCAAGGATGACAAAGCATTTTGAAGCTTCTGAACTAAGACTGTCATGGGGATGGCATGCCCTCCATCAATACTGGAAGGAAGGGCCAGAGCAACAAATGATTTAAATCTTCTCAGTGCTTGTTGCTGAAGTTTGGGTAATTTGGCTTCTGATATTCTCTCCTTGGTAAAATAGCCACAAGAAAAATAATTTAGCAGTGTTGCCACAACACCACTACCTATAAACTCAAAAGTGGATACACCGTCACCCTTGCCTAGCTCTGCTAGCATCTCAGATATCACCCCAGTCAAGTACTCTTCCTTGTTAGCAGAATTGTCAATAAGATGGGATGCAGAAGCCTTTGATTTTCCCTTTGCTTTAGTCTTATGGTCATCAACGCCAGCATTCAACTTTGTACAGAGATTTTTCAAGTGTAAGAGGTCATCGGTAACCCCAACTTCAGCAGCCCCAGGATCCGAAGGAAAGTGCTTATCTCTAAAATACTTAGCACATGCACTGACTGTCATCCGCAAATTAGAATTAACAGATGGGATTTCTATAGAACTTGGAGGTGATCCCGCATTTGTGCAAACTTGAGTCTTGGATTCTTCGGATAAATTTGCCTCAGGATTTGAGTTCCCACTGCGACGTTTGTAACGCCTGGAACGTGACGATGCTCCAGGAACAGAATCGTTATCCTTCTCAGCAGAAGCAGCTTGGGTAGGACCAGTATTTGGACTTCCAGCTAATAAGATAAGTTGATCTACAGCATGAACAACACCTTCTCTGACAAACATCTTGGAGAAAGTCCCAGGAAGTTTTTCCATAAGAATCTTGGCAATTTGAAGGGCAGGAACCAAGACGTGTGGATCTTTCCATGCTAACACCCCAGCTAGAAAACTAGAGGAAGGAATAACATGGATAAATAGGCATATGACTTACTCTAATGAGAGTATATAAAAAGAACAAGCATGGATAAGATTTCCTTCACCTTGATATGTTTGTCACATTAAGTAGAGACTGAATCATCTCTGCATTGCTGAAGTACATCAACTTCCCAATAACTGAGAGACATTTGTGGCGAACAGGACTGTTGACACTGGCACCATAAATCTGAACAAGCAAACGATGTTGTTATTGTCAACTTCAGTGAACACAAAGTAGATCTAATAATTTATACACTGCAAAGTCCACTAAAAAACTGGCCTGTATCAGAACAGGAAGAAGATCCATTCCAAATTGCTGCAGAAGCTCTGGTTGATCATTTAATAATTTCTCACGAGCTGCAACCTCAGGAACACTTCCATTATTATCATCTTTTTTCCCAGAACTGCTGGATGGAGACTTCTTCACAACAGATCCTTTGACCAACATACCAGAGCTGGTAGGGAGGGAGATAGTTCCTTGTGGAAGTGGAGGAAGAAGCTCATTTGCCAGATTGACAATCTCAAAAACCTATACAGCCGTCAACAAAAATGAAGCTGGAGCTTTGTTCTAAAACTGTTGAGCAGGCCAAATATTTTTGAATCCTAGGAAAACTTCATGGTGAAAAGAATGCAATGGCACCACAAAACAGAAGAAGCAGGTACCTGATCTGCTGGTCTACTTAGAGACGGAGGAACAGAGGAGTTAGCAGAACCCCCAGAACCTAACAGTATATCTTTCAGAATGCCACTGACCCCAAGAAGAAGTAATGTTTTGGCTCCTAAAGGAGACCCACTTGCACATGTGGATAGCAGTCGAATTAAGCCCTGAATACCCAAAGTCAGAAAGGCCGAAATACATGACACAAAACTAAAAGGACAAGGTACAAACTTCTTTTACCGTATATGTTGGAGCGTTGAGAGATGGCTGTCCACCTCCTGAGCTACTGGTAGAAATGAGAGAGGCAGCTTGAGCAACAAGTCCATGATTACACAATTCATCTAATTTGTCTGGTGATGAAGCAAAGGCTTCAGCAATCCTTGTCAAACAAACTGAAGCATGCTCCAAGACCTACAATTGTCCAAATTGCATTGGATGCAAAATAAACTAGAAGGTGGTGAATTGGCTGCAACTCTAAAAGCAAACAGCAAGATTACCTTTGCATCGTGGTACTGAAGAAGGTTGGTCAACAGAGGGACTGCTTCCATCACAAAGTCAGCTGCATCTGAAGGAAGTTTCTTGCACATATTTGCAGCAGTTGATAATGCTACTCGCTGAAAACAGAACATTGATCAAAAGAGCCTTGATAAGAATGTGAACTACTCCACAAGGTTCTAGTATCTCGTAATGCTGAAGTAACTTATTCACTAAAAAACAAAACCACAAGTCAATTACCTGAACTCCAGTAGAGAAAAAATCCAGATATGAAAGCACTGCCATAAGAGCACCAGCACGCAGACATGCAGTTGGGTGCTCTTGAGATATTTTCTTTAGAGCTTGCAAAGACTGTCACGTGGCAACAGAAGCAGCAGTAAATTTCACTAATAAACCAACAAACAAGTGTCTGTTTGGGAGTGTGGTTGAGGTTGCTTTTGAAAGTGTTTTTCCTTCATAAATACATCAAAATGATTTATTTTTTTTGTTTTTTTAAATCATTTTTGACATCAACACATGAAAATGATCTAAGAACACCAAAAACAATTAATTTAAAATAAATAAATAAATAAAAATTTTCAAAAAAAGCTTTTGAAAAACAGTCAAATAGGGCCTAAAACCAGCTGGTTGCATTCCATCTGAATAGTATTGTCATAATGCTGTATAGAATGACTGCAACTTTACCAGTGACTAAAAGCACGACACTGGTATAGCTAATCAAAACATAAAATCCAAAATGACTAGCCCATTTAATACATTCACAAGACATCAATACTGTATACGGTATTCAAAGTACGGATTTGTCATCCATAACCAAATAACCAACCACTTAAAGAAACCATAGCTCAATTTACTGGCAGATACAAGAAACATAAACTGGGGAATCAAGAAACAAACCTGTTCAGCAAGGTCCATGTACTCAATAGTAATCAACCTTGCAACGAAACATGAAACAGCGCCATAGTGAACAACAGCACCACAAGACGATGGCAACACATCACACAAATGTGTAATCGCCCTTGCAGCAAGCAACATAATATCAGGATTACTCTCATTATTCAACAAGCCAACAAGAACCGGAACAAAAGAATCCACGGAAAAAGTGCTCAGACTATCTTCAGTCCCAATAGAAAGCATTTCACAGAGCTGCGTTAAAGCTTCCACTTGCTTCCCTTCTTCCCCGTCAGCCCTCAACCCAGACAAAATCTTCTTCAATCTCCCCGTTTGATGAGAGCTTGAACCTGAACCCAACACGGGAGAAGGCAACAAATCATCAAGACCAGCACCCAACTTTCTCAACAAACCCTGTAAGGCACTGCTAGCTGATGTCAAATTCTGATGGAAAGCACCACTTCCACCACCTTCGCTGTCTTCATCGTCGTCGACATTGGGGTTATTATTGTCATTTCCAGAATCCAAATTATTACTAATTTCCCTATTTTCACGCGAAACCCTAACGTCATGTTCTTTCTCTTTTCCTTTCTCCGATTCACTGTTACTATTATTATTTCTATTCCGACGAGAGCGAGAAGAAGAAGACGACTCGACAGGTGTGGAGTCCATGGGGAGAGGATGAGCACGTGTGGAGCGAGAGCGAGTAGTGGTGGCGGTTGCGGCGGTGCGGGATCGTTTGTTGGGGCGAGTAGTAGGACTGGTGGTTGTGGCGGCAGATGAGGTGGCCTCCGCCCGTTTCCGGCTACGAGTTTCCATACAACAACTAACACTCCAGAATTTATCCGTCGTGCGCACTCACGCACCACCGGATCGCGTTGTCATGACGAGAATTCAGCTCATCCGTTTGAAAACCCTGAACAAATATCGAATTTGGGAAATGTTGATCGAGGGTGAGGGGACAGGGTGAACCGGGGTGGAGAGAAACCCTAAAAACAGAATAAATAAAGAAGAAAAGAGGGTAGCGGTGGACGACTTTTTATATGTGTTTTTGCTGGAGAGTGGAAAAAAAAACGGAATAAACTATATACGAATAAAGACATTACATTCCTCCTATTATCCTTAGCCCTCACGTCACAGTTTAGAAACGTTTTTATTTTATGAATTTAAATTATAATTTATGTATTAAAATTAAGTTCGTCTCTTGCTGTTGTTAAAAAAAAAACTTTTTTACCGTGGTGTCATTTTCCAAGATAATTAATTTATGTTCGAGTGTCTTTTGAGGTTATTTTTAAAATATTTTTTATTTTAAAATTATATTGTGTTTCAAAAATATATTTGAAAAAATTAAAATTTTTATTTTATTTTTTATTTTAAATTGTTTTTTTAGATATTTTATGTGATAATATCAAAAATAATTTTTTTAAAATAAAAAAATATTATTTTGATATATTTTTTAATAAAAAACACTTTCAAAAACAATTTCTACCACACTCTCATATATACACTGAATCATAAGAGTGTTTTAGAGTATGTTTCAAGAGTATTTTAAAAAATATATTTTTATTTTATTCAATTAATATTTTTTGATATCTTTATACATTTAAAGATATTTTTTAAAAAATATATTTTTTTAATATATATTTAAAATAAAAAAACTTTGAAAAACAATATATATTATATTATTAAAGATACAACATTTATAATTTGTTATATAAAAAAAATATATGATTTCTACTTTATCGTGATCATGAGTATTTTAAGTGTTGATTGAAGTGGGGTAGAGATTATTTTTTAAAATATTTTTTGTGTTAAAACACATCAAAATAATATTTATTTTGTATATTAACACATTAAATCTAAAAACAGAAATAAAATATTAATTTAAAACAGAAATAAAATTTAAATTTTAACAAAAAAATTAAAAAGTTAAAACTTAATATCAAATAACTTCTGCATGTTGACGAGTAACAAAAGTGTTGCACACCACTTTATTTTTCTTGGTTTGATATGATCACTATATTTATAAAAGAAAATTAATATTTTGTTTGTGGCAGCCTCTATTGTGAATTGAAACCTTGATGCAAACTTGAGAATGAACCTGTTGATGACCGAGTTAAGGCTACAGAGGTTTATTCATTTTGCTGATAGAACATTTTGTTTAATTAATGTGATTTTGATTATTAAAAGGAATAAAATCTTTACGAAACAAGGTAATTTCTCTGGTGATTTGTGAGGAGTGGTTCGATGCTTACAGTGAGCTTCTTTTGGCTGTATAGCTGTGAAAACGACGTCATCTTGAAGATGATGATGAATTGTTTTTATTGGTGATTTTTTTTTCATCTGGGATTTTTCTGCTCTCTGTATTCTTTGAAAGTCATCAGGGCTTCATCTTCTATCTTCCTTGTTGCTTTGCATTTCTTTTCTCCCTGAACCAACCGAACTGAGTTTTCCTCGATCGTCTTCTTTAGAAAAAACATCATCTCCTTCATGCGGATCTGCTTCTATTCTTTCTTCTTTTACTATGTCTTCACAAACCAGTCGCATACTTCATTAGATCTTGTTAAAGGAAACATGCAGAAGTTATTCCTCCCCTTTTCACCTTCTTTTCTGATACGTTTAAACGTTTCTATTATTCCACTGCATGAATAAAAGTAGTTTGTTGTTCAACAGAAGCCCAGACATTGAATCTAAGGACATATGAGGGATTCCAAGGTGGGTAATCTGTTTTTTTTCTCTAATAACATCCACGAACCAAACCAATGTCTTAAACCTCAAGTAGCAAGGCATGATGATAAAAGGCATGATGATAAAGGGTTTGTGATCTGTACAGCAAGTCTCGAGTTCGAATCAGGACGTGTATCTCTTGTAAGAGCCTGGGACAACCGAGATTTTACTCACTTACCTGGAGCCACAAAATGCGCTTTCTGGAGGGTGGGGTTTCCTCCCATAAAAAAACATCAATTATGTTATGATGCTCATAGCATAAAGGAATATCGGGGTTTCATTCTCCCCACTTAATTACTTATAGTCTGTTGTGTTTGTGTGCTAATATGTGTGCTTTTATGAGATTGTGACTAGGTATAAATGTGGACTTGCAACTGAAGTTCACAGTTTAGATCTCAACAACCATTGTAGGTGTGTTCTTCCAGCAGTTAGTGATTTATCTCGTATAATTTTTATGAACAAATATTAAATGTTTTTGGATATTGATCATTGAGATAACCATGAGTTTCTATCCATTGAAGAAGTCCATTGTAGTTTTTCTAACATTATCTAGTCTGCATTATATGTGATCATCTATGATGAAGATGGTGAGTTTGTTAGAAGGAATTCTAGTTCAAATTTGGTATTTGTTTTTCATGCTATAAAAGGATTCATAAAGCTATTGAAAAAAAAGAAGTAGTGTTACGAAAAAGTAATGGGTCAGTAAATTGCATATATATGACATTTGCTAGGCTGACTAAATCTTCTCATGCATTACCTGCACACTTTGAACATTGAAGCTCTCCAACTTAATGTATTCTTAAAGAATTTGAAGCAAAATTATTCAATATGCATTGTCCTATATCTGTTAGTAAATAACTTATGATCTACAACCTTGTTTATGTTATGAATTTTATGTGCTTATTGTTGCATTTTTATCCTAACATTAAGGGCTCAACTTGTGGTAGGTGAGCAAGGACATAGATATGCATCAATTTATTTAACCATGTTAATTTAGATAGTCTTCACCCCTTATTGCCATGCATGAATAAGTGGGATTATGATAATCTAATGAATTTTGTGGTCAATTATGTTAACTATGGTAGTGATTTTGGTGGCAATTATGATGTTGTTGATGATGACAATACAAATAATGATGATGAAGTAATAACACAATGAAGAAAATTATTTTCATGAGGAAGGTGAATTGTTTTGGAGTATAGAGTTTGATCATTGTAAGTTAGTCTCACAATGTACTGCAACAATTATATTTACAAAGAATCATCTATTGTTTTATACAACATAGGATGTGAGGACACTCCAAAGTTTTTGCTTTGATTTTGAAAGTTGTAACCAGTCAGAAGCTCTCAATGCTCTCGAGGGAAGGGGTGAAGATGAAATGAACAGATGGAGTGAAATGGCTTCCTCGGCACGCTTGTCTGCAAAAGAAAGGGGAGAGAGTTAGCGTGTAAGGCCAGGATGAGGGGAGGACGACTTATATAGACAACTATTGAAAAGAGTGTGGCGCTGACACCTGACAAAGCAATAAAGAAAACAAAGAAACGACGTTGTTTAAAGGAAGTAATAGCTGTCAAACAAGTATGGGTAAGCACAAAAAATACATATACAAAACAAATACAAACTCCTCCGAAGGGTATAAAAAAGGAGTAAGGGACAGATTGAAGACAACTAGAGAGAAATTGCTTTGAAGCAAATCAATTGTCCAAGGAGCCCCGAGCTACCTCGAATCTACCCAAAATATTAGCTAGTAGTTTTAGTCTAATTTTTAGTTTCTTTTAGAAGTTTTTTCTGTTTTTATAAACCCTAAAAACACAAAAACATTGTTATTTTCTTTTCTCAAAACATCCAATAAAAGCTCCCAAGAGAGGGTTCTCTCACAAAAAAATAATAATTTAATTTAAGAGTGTTACAAAAGCCAATATGGTTAAAAGCATTAAGAATTACCAACACTTTTAAGAAGATCATAATGTTTTTGTTTACATTATCATTAGGTGTTTCAAATTGTTTACATTAGCATTAGGTGTTTTGCTAAGGTGCTTCAAATAGAAAAGTTCATAAGAGATTTTAATATTCCAAAGAAATAGCTAATAGATATTTTAATGAAGTTCTTAGGATAGTTTATTCTTTTGCATTTGATGTTATTAAACCAAAAGATCTAGAATTTTTAAACACACCACGAGAAATTATGAACAATCCAACATATATATCTCATTTCAAGGTAACAGCAACGTATTTTGTAATAAAAATAATAATATAGATGAATACTTTGGAAAAAATTTGATAAAAAATAATATGGGTGAATACTTTGGAAAAGTTTTGATAAAAAATTATATGAATGGATACTCATGAAAACTATAGGCCTACATGTATGGATTTGGTTCATGATGGAATTGTACAAAGTTTAATGATACAATAAATTTGGTGTTGTAATTCACATTATTGTTTTACAATGTATTGATAATAAAATGCATATTAATGTAATTTGACAAAATAATAATTAATTACATGCCTATTTTGGTATTTTTTATTAGAAACATCAAATTCAACCATAATTTGAATCAAAATACCCTATACATGTTTCTTGCTTAACAACCTCAACAATAATTTTAACTAAACATATATTTTAATAAAACTAACCACAATTAAAAATATTTTTTTCTAACACAAAAGTTACTGTAAAAACAAACATATTATTCACAAAGCAAGAAACAACCCTTCTACCACCTAGAAAATTTGTTTGTTTGTTCACATTTAGATGTTGCATTTGTGCAAGTCTAGTTAAATCAATTTGGGTTATAGGCAAACAAATGATGCTAAGAGCAGAGTTATCATGTGGATATGGTGATTCTTATATACTCAAACTCTAGCATAGACTAGGTTTATTATAGAATTATTTTTTGACATTAATAAATGATATTTAAAAGGTTTGATGTGTTAATTTGTGACTTTATTAACTTAGACAAACCTTAGTGAGACCATTTAGGTCAATTTTAATAATTTTCTTATTGAAAAACATTATTTAGAATAATGTTATTTTCAAGTAGACCTATGATTATCAATCGATAATTATATTTAGGTGACAACCTGAGCTAGAAATGAATATTATGAAGATGGAAAGGCTAGTTCCTATAAGGTTTGATTTATAGGATCAGGCTTTTAAGATGCTTAAGAATGAGCTTTTTAACTTGGTCCAATATTAGTCTATTTAGAGGGTAGTTTGCTTCATATCTAAAAGGAAGGTAACCTTGTTGGGGAGGAGAATTATTGAGTATCAAGCAAAAAAGATGTGGCATTTTCACCGTTACTATTTTATTATTCACCCTCTCACATTTCACCATGGATTTTTAAGACCAAATAAGAGACAAATTACATATATATATATAAAATGGGGGGGGGGGGGGTTAAAGACAAATTATATTTTAAAAACATTATCCAACATTGTTCTGTTTAAAAAAATAATCTTGACTCTCCATTTATCGGCTGCAAAGTAGGACAAACTTTTATCCATGCCACACAAATCTTATGTCAACCTATACCCCTCGTATTTATACTTTACTATAAGAAAAAAAATTTATACCTAACAATACCAGAATATTTGTGGATTATTTTTTAAAAACACTACTCAATATTGTTCTATCAGTATAAACAACATTGATCTTTCCTTTACCAGTTGCAAAACAAGATAAGTTTTTGTCCTTTACTCTAATGAATAATCAAGATCTATTCTCTTACATCAAGGATCGAGATCCTATTAAACCATCCATATTAGGAGGTGAGCATGTAATAAAGGAAAGAGTCAAACCACTTAGAAACATGTCAATCTTGAATGTCCAATCTAACTTATTAATCAGAACCTTGTCATGACTAACTAAGTTTATAGCCAATTTGTTTTTGCATTTTAAAAATGATTCTTTTGTGTTTTTAAATTGTCTAGATGTTTTGATATTAGAAATATACTTTTTTTTAAAATATTTAAATACATTTTAAAATGAAAATACTTTGAAAAATAATCTTTATCACAATCTTAAACAAACTCTTAAAAAATAATGGATGATATTGGAATTCATTTTCCAAGAAAAAAATGGGATTGTGATTGTGATTGTGTTTTGTACTCTAAGATAAGATTCCCGAGAATTATAAATTTTAATGTTGCAAGTCTTGCAAAATAATTAAATAGATCTTCATATATTTGAATCAGGAAGCATAATGCAAGTGACAATGAAATTTTGTCTATTGATAGAGTTTGAGATGCATTGTAAAATTTTCGCCCTTTAAAACTCTTCTTCTTTACTTTTACCCCGTCAAATATCTCTGTCTTGTTTTACATTTGTTTTTTTTTTTGAAGTGTTATGCTTATAAATTTGAGTTTTACTTGTTTTTATTATATGTTAAAAAAAGCATGAACAAATATATTTGCTATCTAATTGTAAGTACTAGAAAACAAATATTCTTGATGACAAATGGTTGATCATTCCTTCCATTTACATTCTTTTTTTTGTAATTTTTTTTATTAAACTTATAGCTAAGTACAGTTCAAATAACTAAGTTATAATATCAACTATCTAATAGGTGGCATAGTGATAATAGTTTGGAACTAAGGAGTTTAGTACTGTTGTGGTTTTACATTTAAATTTTGTGATTGTTAATATAATAATTACTAGAGGCTTACAAAGTCGTTAATTTCAGGATCTATAAAATTAGTCAAGGTATATACAAGGTCGTTAATTTCAGGACCTATAAAATTAGTCGAGGTATGTACAAGTTGGTCCAGATATCCACGTTAATAAAAAAGAATATAAGTTGTAAGATCATGCCATCTCATGTCCCAACATGTATCTTAATTTATCGTATTTTCATTTTCTCATACACTACTCTCATACGATTTAAGTGAAAAACAAATATAAGAAAAAAAGTGTCACAAAATGAAAATATCAGTGGGCTTTCATGTTGCCTTCAAATAGCATTCGTGTATTGTTTATGATTATTTGTTTATTGTTTATGATTATATGCCTATGGAGTGTTGTTTAAATTATTTTTAAAAGTGTTTTTTGTTTAAAAATATATTAAAATGATATTATTTTTTAAAAAATATTTTTGATATCAATATATAAAATATTTTTGATATCAACATATAAAATTGATCTAAAAATACCAATTTTTTTTAATTTAAAATAATATATATATATATATATATATATATATTTTAAAAAATATTTTTGAAAAGCAATTAGAAGCGGTACCTATATGTAATTATGTATTTACTTGCCCCTTCATGGCCAATGAATGACCTGTGCGAATAATGAAAGGCATCACTTTTTTTTAAAATAAAATAAAAAAAGGCATCACTTTGGGACATCATAAGAGAAAAGGGATCGATTCGTAACACCAAATGGAAAGAAAGGACAGCGACAACAAGGCTTGATATGCAAACGAGGACCGCTTTCTGACTGCTGTAATCTTTTACTTTTGGACAGCAAGGAAGATGTTGACTTTTTGGTAGCACTTGACGTAGAAGCCGAGTGCAAGTGTACTAGAATGCCCCTGCCGAGACGAAAACACCCATGCTAATTGCTCCTGCTCTGTTCAAATGGAATAGATAATTCTGGTAATCTACAACCGATGTCGGCACCCATTGTTTAGCAGGCAATGAACACGTAGGGCCGCTTCCAGTAAGTTGCATGCTTGTCAGCATCCTGGCTGTTGATTTTTGCTCGCATTGTGTCATCTAATCTCAGTGGATGTTTAGAAATGCTCCTCTCTTCTCTAGAAATCAAACAAAATAAATAATGAGATACAATATCTAATAAATTCAATTTTAAATAATAAAATTTTAAAAAATTAATTATAAAAAGAGAAAAAACTTACAATAAATTAGGTTAATGTATCAAACCCGTAATCCTTGCTACGAGAGTGTGATAATTTAATAAAAAATAAATATAATATTAAACAATATAATAAAAAAATAATATTATTTGAATAAATAGTAATTCAAGAAATAGAAATGTATTATCAAAACCTCTCGTCCCTTTAACTTTTTATTAGTTAATTAATGTAGGTTAATACTTCATATTTATCTTGATTGTTTGATAAAAGTTTATTTTTTATGTATTTTTTATTGTTTTGATAAGCTAATATGAAAAAATATATATTTTCTAGTAGAAAACAAAATAAAATAATATTTATCATTTAGAGTCTGTTTGTTTCTGCGGTTGTACCGCCGTTTGCTCAAAATTTGATTTTTTCATTTTAAATAAATTTTTTTGGTGTTTTTAAATTATTTTGATGTGCTGATGTCAAAAATAATTTTTAAAAAATAAAAAAATATAATTTTAATATATTTTTAAATAAAAAATACTTTAAAAAATAACCACAACCATGTGTACCAGCAAATGGCACGAAAAGTCTAGAAGGAAGAAACAAAATCATGTAAGAAAGAGGTCTACAAATTAAAAACAATGAAGATGCGGTGCCTGAAATTATACGAGAATTCCCTCACTCATTCAACATGTCAGAATCAAAAGGCTCCTCGGACCCACGTGTCCAAAGCTCGCTACACCCACCGGGACATTTCCCTCGAATACAAACAAAGAATGGCGTGCCTGCATGAGGGTGTTTAATTGTGATGTATAAAAAGTATTTTTTATTTATTTTTCTTAATTTTTATTATTGATAAATTAAAATAATTAAAAGTTATTATAAACATATTAATTTAACATTTTTTCATATCAAATACACTTTTAAAACATAGTTTACAATATATATAACCTCTTAATCAATAATCACATGATTTCTAGTGTGCTATAGTTTAAGTATCTATTTAATTATAATAATGATAGTTTTTTAAAAAACAATTCTTGAAAATATATCTATATATATTATTTTTTAAAATTTATTTTTGATATTATTATATTAAAACAATCTAAAATTATAAAATTTGTTTTAAATAAAAAAATCATTGTCAACCTTTTTATTTGTCAAATTTGATCTTTGTTATTTGAATTATTATTTATTTTACTTGAAATAATTGTTTTTTCAATTTCATCCCCTTCAACTTTTTTATATGTTAGATTCGATCACTATTAATTTAATAAACTTGGATTTTTTTTTTAAAAAATTAATAAGTTATTTTCTAATTTATTTTTATTATACAACCAAACACTGATTTTTTTTTTCAATTTAGTTTTCATGATATTATCAAATATTTATAAATAATTCAATTGTTATAAATTTATTTTTCGTATATATTATATCTTTAAAAAAATACTTCATAGCAAACAAACTCTATGAAAAGCTTTAACCCCCACAATAAATTTCCATGACATTATAATCGATCATTTGAATTAAGATCACCAACAATTTCATTAAAACAATTATTATTTTTCAAACATGATGGCAACAATCAAGAAGAAGGGATTGTATTTTTAGAAGGACATATCATTCAATAAATAACTGTACGTAGATTTTAAATCTTCCCAAAATTAAACGGTCCACTTGATTAATTTCTGTAGCTATTTATTTATTTATTAGTATATAAACATGCTCGAGATCCCTGAAAACAAGATAAATAAAAGGAAAGGTCAAACTGAAAGAATTAAATTGAAATAGTTTGAATATACAAGGACTAAAATATAATTTCAGTCATGTTTCAATAACCAAGGCGTCCGCTCTCCATCACTCCCACCACTATATTCTTTCCCCCTCAAATCTTTCCTCCGTTTCTCTCACTGTAAACTAACCAAGGATAAACCGGTCTTTTGATTATCCTGTTCTAAAATAATAAATAATCATCATAACAGTAATACATAGTAATTAGTGCTGGATCCGAGAAATAGAGAAGGAGATTTAAAAAAAAAACTTCCTTGTCCTTGCAAATTCTCTGATAGTTTTTCTGTGAACATATTATCAGGGTCTGTTTGGTTGTTTCTAGAATCAAAGAGAAAAAAAAATGGGGTTTTTTAGTACAATACTAGGTTTCTGTGGATTCGGTGTTGGGGTTTCCATGGGTCTTACCATCGGTTACTTCCTCTTCATCTATTTCCAACCTTCCGATGTTAAGGTAATACATTACCATCCCTTAACCTTTTTGCGTTTATTGAGGTTTTCTAAATTAAGATTTTGCTTTTATTTTTTTTAGATATGTTTTTGTTAATGTTTTGTTTTATGTTGTTATTATAGGATCCTGTGGTACGGCCACTGGTAGAGCAAGACTCGGAAACTCTGCAACGAATGCTTCCGGAAATACCGCCATGGGTGAAAAATCCTGACATTGATCGCGTAAGTGATCTGCATTTCTGGCTTATATTAACTGCAATTTGTGTTTTCATGATGTTGCTGATGTTGTCTTTGTGTTTGTAGATTGATTGGCTAAACAGGTTTATTCAATTAATGTGGCCTTATCTTGATAAGGTTTGGTTTGATTTCTGTGGCTGATTCTTGTTTTCTTTTTAGTTGTTTCTTGATTCTATTTAATTGTTTTGGTTCTGTTTTTTTCTTTTTTTTTTGGTGCAGGCCATTTGCAAGACTGCAAAGAATATAGCACAACCAATAATTGCTGAGCAGATTCCAAAATACAAAATCGACGCTGTTGAGTTTGAAACTCTTACACTAGGCACCCTACCGCCAACCTTTCATGGTGAGCAGGGAGGGAGCTATTTGTTTGGTTTGTTTAGAGAAATTTTGAAGATGCTTCTGTGTGTTTTTGCACCTCACATTATAATTGAAGTTATGTTATGACGCTTTTTGTGATGAATCTGTAAAATCATGTGAAGGGAAATAAAATGTGTTTTGAAAAATGACTTTACATTATGGAGAGCGGTTCCTCTCTTGTAGGTGTAAGCATTTTCACAGTAATGTCCGATCCTGTATATAGTTATCTAAGGTTATATGCAGTGTATTTTTTGTTATTGAACTTTTAGTTTATGATCTTGTTATCTATTTTTCTCACCAGGAATGAAAGTTTATGTCACTGATGAGAAGGAGTTGATTATGGAACCATGCATAAAATGGGCTGGAAATCCTAATGTCGCTGTTGCTGTTAAAGCATTTGGATTGAAAGCAACTGCTCAGGTAATTAGATTCTCTTGTTTTAGAAGGAAATTGTTTTGTAGTTGGCTTATATTTAATAATTTCTGTTCTATCGTTCATTCAATAATGTCAGGTAGTTGATTTGCAAGTGTTTGCTTCACCACGCATAACTTTGAAGCCTTTGGTTCCCAGCTTTCCTTGTTTTGCCAACATCTATGTGTCGTTCATGGAGAAGGTGGGTGTTTATTTTTCCACATGTTGTTCAAACTCACAGATAATTGGATATTTGAACTGTCCTTGTTAGATGGTGGCATATTATTTTTATTGGTACTTACCTTGCTCCTTTTAAGTTTCCCCAATAACATAGGACCTCTGGTGCTTACTAGGCCCCGGTTTATCCTTGTTTATTAGAATCCAAAAGCTTCAGGCTGGCTCAAATTACTCAGCACCTTGGTTTTGTAGAATACTCAACTCTGTAAATTCTCAAACTTGAACTCCCATTTCACACCAATGTTTTTGGTTTTACTGCCCTTTTAAGGTGCTTTTACATTTCTGTCTGATTAGGGGCACTAACTTGTTAATGCAAATACAGTTTTGAGGGATGACATGCCTTAATCTTAAGGCTCATTTTTGAATCTATAATCAAAATTCCTATACTGATACTGGTGTTACCTTATGGTTTACTGAAATTTGAGGGATGATTTTTGTATGTAATTTCTTGCTTGATCCATTGTGATCCATATTACCACCACTTTGAGAGTACATGCATACCTGATTCTTATATTATTATTTTATTGTAATTAATTATTTTGCAGCCACATGTTGACTTTGGGCTCAAGCTCCTGGGGGCTGATTTAATGTCAATACCTGGCCTCTATAGGGTCGTCCAGGTGCAGTATTTGACATTCTATCTTTACATCTCCTTTTTGCAGTGAACTGGTTGAGAATGGTATAAAGCATTGCTAATTTAGAGAATCAATTAAGGACTGAGTCAGCCACTGGTTATTTGGGTTTTGCATGTGTCTACTTGCTTCAAGAAGAGAATCCTAGATTACTGGCACGTTGGTTGAATATGCTTGAGTATTTTGTATTTCATTAATTTCTTGCTTATGGGAATGTATTGATCTAGTTCAGCACTTGCCCTCACTTCAACTATGATGTCCTTTTGTGGTTACTTCATTGCTGTTTATTTTTTGCATCTTTTTACTGTAAATTTTGTTCTGCTTGTTAGACAGAAAATGGAAAACTTCCACAAGTTGGCTATTGTGAAAAGCAGTGTAGCAAAAAGCAGAGTCTAAATATTTGAAAGCTTTGGTTGCTGAAATGTTATAAGCAATTGGTTGTCAGTGTTTCATATCATATGTTCAAATTTTTATCGTTCATGATGTTAGTAGCGGTAAAATGGTGTTTTGCTGCAGGAAATTATTAAAGATCAGGTTGCCAATTTGTATCTATGGCCCAAAACCCTGGAAGTCCCCATCTTAGATCCTGCAAAGTGAGTTTTTGCATTAATTTGATAACTTTTGTAAGCTATGATGACATAAATTTTTTCCAGAGTCACGTTAGATTTTTAAGCTAGACTGCCTTCATATTTGACCTACTACATTAAATGAAAAATGCAGAGCCATGAAGAGGCCTGTAGGAATTCTCCATGTAAAGATTCTGAAAGCAATGAAGCTGAAGAAGAAAGATCTGCTGGGAGCATCAGACCCCTATGTGAAACTCAAGCTGACCGAAGATAAACTTCCAGCCAAAAAGACCACTGTGAAGCACAAGAACTTGAACCCTGAATGGAATGAGGAATTCAATGTAGTTATTAAAGATCCAGAATCTCAGGCTCTAGAACTCCGTGTTTATGATTGGGAGCAGGTATGGGATTTTCATTCAACTATAAGAAGTTGCACTTTCTGTATTGTATTCTGCATCCCAAGCAGTTTATTCTCTTTGGTCAGGTCGGCAAACATGACAAGATGGGTATGAATGTAGTGCCGCTGAAAGAACTCATCCCAGAGGAACCAAAAATCATGACTCTTGAGCTCCTGAAAAACATGGACTTGAATGATCCTCAAAATGAAAAGTCACGTGGGCAACTCATGGTGGAGTTGACATATAAACCATTCAAAGAGGATGCAAACACAAGTTTTAAAGAGCAGGAGGAACAGATGGCTCCTGAAGGGACCCCTGCTGGTGGAGGTCTGCTTGTTGTTATAGTTCACGAAGCTCAGGATGTTGAAGGAAAGTTCCACACTAATCCATATGCACGACTTCTTTTTAGAGGGGAGGAGAAAAAGACTAAGGTATCTCTTTTTGTGGGTGTAGATTTATATGTATAAATAAATTGTCATGGCCTTTTTTTTCTTCACTTTAATTTCCACATGATTCAGAGAACATCTGAAATTACAGGATAACCATGTTGAAATTAATTGTCTAGAACTTTGCTTTGAGTTCTCATTTGCTATATTTTAAGTGGTGTTGGCTGGTCACTTGAAATAAATAGATCTTGACTCTAAATGGAAATCATTGTTTCCTTTGAGCAATGTTATTTGCTTCAAGGAAGTTATTATAGAACCAAACTCTTACAGGTCATGGTTAATAGCTTTATCTTTTATTCATACAGCACGTGAAGAAGAATAGAGATCCAAGATGGGAGGAAGAATTCCAATATACGCTGGACAAGCCTCCAAGTAATGAGAAGCTACACGTGGAAGTCTCGAGCACCTCGTCCAGGATTGGCCTGCTGCATCCAAGGGTACACAATACACTTTCTTTTAATTTTGTATAACAATAGTGAAGTATAGAAGTGGATGCTACCGAAGTGATCATTGTCATTTTGCTGGCAAAGATGATTTTTCTTGGGTACCACCATTTCTACAAAAAAAGTACCTGCAGAAGTATAGGTGTTTTATAAGGCTCATTGTCACGACCTGAATTCTAGGCCCGTGACTGGCAACACATGAGCGATACCTATAAGGTACCCTATTTACAAGAACCCTCATAACACATTTCATAAAACAAGCATATAAAACTTCAAAATTTCTCATTATCATATAAAAACAAAACAAAAGTTCATAATACTTGTTACATTAAATAAAATCTAATTTTTAAAATAAAAATCCAAACTTGAATAAAAACAATGCAATTTTAAAGGGTCTAAAACATCAAATAAAAAATAATAAGAAGAAAAGCCTCTTGGAAGCAAGCAAGACATACCATGAAGTAGCAGGAACTTTCAATCAAAGGTCAATATTCTAATATAAGCTAAGATCTTGAAAATAATATTAGAATGGAGGGGCGAGTTCAACCAGCTCATCAAGGTAATAAGATTTAATATACATAATAAATATTTATAAGTTATAGACCCTAAATTGTGATATAATAGAAGTACAAGAACTGAAATATATGTATATATATATATATTAAGCATAATAGTAATATGGTAGTGCTGTACATGTTAGATATCATACCATGTCATAGGCTCAGATAACAAATGAAACCCTAAAGTTCCGATAACAAATAAGGTTTTGGTCTCGGTAATAGTGGAAGGATCAATCACCACACGCAGGTGTTTTTTTCGCTAGCGAAGTATACAGATTACTATGTGCACATAGACTAATTTCACTCTATTTGTATGAAGTTTTTGACAAGTATCCTGATATATAGGCATAATAGATATTTGTATTTATATGTATATCAAAGCAAACAAATAGTATACCGAATAAAATAAAATTAACAAAATGCGAATATAATTTCAAGAAACTGATGAGTACTTGAAAAATAAATCAACACATATAGATATTCAAGAAGACTAACATCTCTCTGTTTGTATGAAGTTTCTGACTAGTAACCTAATATCTAGACATAATAGATATTCATATTTATATGTATATTAAAGCAAATGAATAATATACCGAATAAAATTAAATCAATAAAATGCGAATACAATTTAAAGAAACTGATGAACACTCCTAGAAACTGATGAGCATTTGAAAAATAAATCTACATATATAGATATTTAACAATATTTTGTAGTAATCATATCATCAACATACATAAATTATTTATATCACATTCATAATAAAAGTTTATTTCACTCACCCAAAAACAAAGGCAAAAGATAAACTGATGTAGAACCAGAGACTACTGAGGAATACTATGAGAAACATCAGCAAAAATTATAACAAATACAAAAAATACAAAAAAAAAACTTGAAGCATATAACATAAAAGATTACAACTCTAATGTTAGAGATCAAAACATAATTATAAAACCAAAACACATCCACCTGATCAATCCTGAACATTTCCTAAATTGACCTTACCTAAAAGAATTGATCAACCCCCATTTCTTGGTCATCTAGTCGACCGACTTAAACAATTGGTCGACCTGTTAATCAGGATTTCATTATCCTGATTTGCTAGTCTTCCAAAATTGCAGATCTTTAAAATTCAACCAGTTACGCAAAAACCCATATCCTCATATCAATTCATTTTAACCTAAACTAACACCTAAAACATCAATTAAACATTTTAAACCATCTAATTATCAAATCAACATATTAAACATCATAAATTCCGTAAACACTCCTTTAATCCACAAACTATCAAAATCACCCCAGAACATGCTTCTTGTAAGTAGATCCAGATTGTCTTTAACCCACGTGTTATTCACTCTTTCAAGAGCTATTGAAAATACGATGTTTATTGACCATTCAAAAACATCATAAGATGGAGTTCATATACTGATTACTCACCTTTTCAAAAGCTATTGAAAATATGATGTTTAATCACCATTCAAAAACAACATAAGATGAAGTCATGATTCTTGTTTCTTCAAACTCTTCTTTAAAATCTAAAAGCTTAAGTTTAGATAAAGCTGGATTCTTTAGTATATTTGGGAGAAAAGTCACGGCAGGGGAGGGAAGAGGAGGGGAAAATCAATTGGCAAAATTCTCTTTAAATACATATTTTAAGTTGGGTTCTTGAATTTAAGCTAGACTTGAGTTTGGGGCTGATGGGTCAAAACCCGGTCTTACACTCGTATACTTGGAATATAAATCTAGTTAGTACTTTTAACTTGTTTGGCGTGATGATGCTTGCAACTTAATGCTTTGTGGAAGGTAACAGGTCTTCATGCATTCCCATTTTCTAGAAAGAGTAAAATATAAAGTAGTCCCTCTAGTTTATCAAAATGAAATAAACAGTCTTTAATTTAAGAAATAATTTATCTATTGACCAGTGCTGACCATGCTGAATTTAATATGTCTTTGTTCCAAATAATATCTTGTTTCTCATGAATCTTTCCATATCCTCTATTTTGTTTTCTCTTAGAGGAGAGAAAAAAGTGAAAAAGAGCATGAAATGGGTGAAAAGGATAAAGTTACAAATAGATCAAAAACCATAAGGACTAATTGATCATTTTTTAAACCAGGTCTATTTAAATCATTTGCAAAAATAAAGGGACTAATTTATAATTTACTCTTATAGAAAATACTCCTGGAAAACAAAAAAAAGAGTCATGGGATGTGTTCTGAGTCACAGATTTGTCTGCATACGTAGGAGTTTTGGCTGAATAAAATCTTAAACTTTTTAACTAGGAAGAATGCAATTGTTGTGGTTACTAGTCAGTGATGGCCTGTAGATAAAATTTTAGCATCCATAGTAGGCTTTACTGAAATGAAGAATTTCATGCTGTTTCCTTTTTCTGTAATCAGGAATCACTTGGTTATGTGGATATCAATCTCTCAGATGTTGTCAATAACAGAAGAATCAACGGAAAGTATCACCTTATAGACTCCAAGAATGGACAGATTCAAATAGAATTGCAGTGGAGACCAGCTGCATAAGCCTGTTGATTGTACTCTCTCTCTCAAGCCTTGAGTTTTAAACTCGGCGTTTAATTTAGGATAATGTGTGAGGACGGATGTGTTTATTTCAACAAAATTCTCGACCTTGCTTCCCTAATTAAAAAAAAAGGTTTGTACTTGAATTTATTGTCTGCCATTGGCAGGTAGGTGGTGTGTTTGAGAGCCCTGAAATATGCTTCAAGAAGAAAATGAGAAGCGGAAAGAATTTCAATCTATAATACTTAATTATATCATATTAGGTTTATTATTATTAAAATCTATCGTATAAAAACTGATCATTTTTGCTTACATTGTTAAATCGAGAAAATTTAATGGCCAATCTGCAATCTTGCATCAAATCCAGAGATTGAAAGGAGACTAGAAAAAAAAAGGTGCCCGTTGAAGATTATGTCAAGTTGTAATGATCATAATTATTATTACTATGCTGATCATCTACATTTTAATAATTAAGTCCAATCATTTATAAATCAAATATGAGCTAGTATTAAGCAAAATTGTCAATTCCGTTCTGTTCCGGCCGGAACATTCTGTGCCGTTAAAAAAACCGAAATGAAACGGTGTTGTTTTTGTCTCGGTTTTAATTCTGGCCCGTTCTGGAAATTCCGGCTGGAACGTCTCGGTACCGTTCCGGCCTTAAAATCCTCTTTATTTTGATTAATTTGTGATTTTTTTTCTAATTTTGAGATTATGTTTGTTTGACTTTGTGTTTATATTATATAATTTAGAGTTAATTTATCTTGAATTTTAATTATGTTTGTTAAATTAATATTTTTTTTATATATAATTAATTATATATGAACAGTACAATCCCGAAACGGCACGCCGAAATACTTCAAAACCAGAACATTCCATTCCAATAGAAAAACCGGAACGGTATCGACAACCCAATCAGAAACGTGGTTATTTATAAGATTTTGATAAAAGGGTGTTGATATTGATTTTCAACCTGTTTTTTTTTTTTAAATTTAATTTTTTTTTAAACTATTTTTTAATGTTTTGAATCATTTTAATATATTAATATTAAAAATAAAACTTCAATAATAAAAAATATAATTTAAATAAAAATTATTTTAAGAAAATAATCTTTGCACGTTTCTGAAAAAGTAAGATTAACCTTATTATTATTAGATCCAGATCATCCGTTAGAATCAGAAACCCAGTACATTTCTAGACTCCAAATTAATGGGTTTCGACCCAATAAATTATCACCGGCCAGGCCGAATTCGAAAATTCGAGGGTTGTTGAGAAAAAACCTCCCATCGAAAGAAATGGTCTTCACTTGCCAGGTCAAGCAAAAGAACCGACACTCTAACTACCTGCCACGTAGCAGTTTCAACAAGATCCCCGAACCAAAACTCGCCACTTTATCTAAAATTCAAAGCTCCTACTTCATTTCAGTGGCCATTCCAGTCATCCTCAATATCCCCTTCTTCTTCTTCTTCTTCTTCTTCAAGTCAGTTACAGTGTGAGAGAGAGTTTCAATGGCGCTACCGGTCGTTGACACAGAGTACCTGAAAGAGATTGACAAAGCACGTCGCGATCTCCGTGCACTCATCGCTTACAAAAACTGCGCTCCTATCATGCTCCGCTTAGCGTAACCAACTAACTAGCTATCTCATTGCTTACTCTCTCTCTCTTTTTTAATCTTTCTGTTTTGATTTTTTTTGCGGTGAAGGTGGCACGATGCAGGAACGTATGACAAGAACACGAAAACAGGAGGTGCTAATGGTTCGATAAGGAACGAAGAGGAGTGCTCTCATGGTTCTAATAATGGCTTGAAATTAGCTATCGATTTTTGCGGTTAGTTTCTTAATTGCTTTCAACTTTTCCACTTATATTTTTGTTGATTTTGATTTTTTGAATTGTTTTCAGAGGAAGTGAAGGCAAAACATCCCAAGATAACGTATGCAGATTTGTATCAGGTGATTTATTTTACTTCAGTAGTGTTTGATTAATTAATACTGCAGATAATAAAATGAATGTGTAATTAATACTATTTATTATTTTCCATCTATATGTCTATTTAAGTTGTTGTTTCACGGTGTTGGTAGCTAATAATTATACTGATATTCAAAGCCTAAATTGATTTTCTTGTCAAGAAGCAACAGCATGTAGAGATATAATTCAATATTTTGAGTAAATGAAGTAGTGATTATCTGCGTGGGTGAGTGGAGAGTTGGAACATTCCTTGGTAAATCTAACCTTATGGTTTGTGGAGAGAGATGGAAATTCCATGGCATTAATGCCACTGGCAGGACTGAATCACAAGCGGAAGTTATAAAAATGTGTCTTGTCTGACCTGTATTGTCAATCTTCACATGAAATGTGAGTGAATGGCGTTGAAATGATGATTCCTATTCAGTGTAAGTATAGCATAAGGTGGTTCCTGTCCTTTTTTCATCCATGTTGGTATTGAGTGCTTACAAATATAGATACCGACTGTGTTTTTCTAGTTGATGATTAGGTTTCTAAATTTTATGGGAAAGCATTTGGAGAGATATTCTTTTAGTATGTTACTGTAGCGATTCGGGTGGAATTTGTTGAAGCATACTGGGAGTTGGGCAACATTAGATGCACTATCATGGTTGCTGTTTTGTTCCTTGGCATGATACACAATATTTGCAAAATTATGAACAGACCAGCAAGCCATAATTCCATGATTGCTACATCAGTTAGTACATTAAGCTTAACATGTGAGTTATTCTTTATATTTAATGAGTGGTGGATTTTAATGTAAAATGTTTGAATATCCAAGTACAATTGTTGGGTTTTAAAATACAAGGAACAACTGACTCATTTTCAACTACTTTCATGTTCAGCTAGCAGGCGTGGTTGCTGTCGAGGTCACTGGAGGTCCGACCATTGATTTTGTTCCTGGTAGAAGGGTATGTGATTGTGGCATTTCTTGAAGTTGCAGGTGATTATCAATTTATTACATTACTGATTGTATGTTCATTTTCTTAGGATTCAAATATTTGTCCTAAGGAAGGGCGACTTCCAAATGCCAAACTAGGTATTTTTAGTATTTTAATTACCCTAGAAACTTCTTTATTTTAATTCAGGGGTTGGAAGTTCTTAGATCGCGGTTTGCTTTCTTTTTAATGTATGAACTGAGCTAAACCTGGTCTAAAGGTAAAGGTGGAATTATGTTTTTGGGATTTGTGTCTTTGTGATGCTGTAAATAAACTCATTTATTGTGTTTACAGCATCAGCATCGATGAATCTAATAGATGAGGGGATTGTGCTGTATGGGACTGATGTTCAGTAGATTGGATTCTCTAGATATAAATTTTCATTGAATTTAGCTGTCTTCTAGTAGTCTTCTCAGTGGATTGAATTGCCATTTTGACAATTTCATTTTCCAGTTTTTGAGAACCCATGTTCCACGTGGACCCAAAAGCTCTTTCTATAATACTTGTGTTGTATTGAACATCAGGTGATGTTTTTTCAGGATTGTAAATTGTTATGGTGCTCAGCTAAGAGGCAGAATTGTGACATAAAATGCAGAGCAAGTTTTTCTTGATTTAATGCATGTGTTTGCTCTAATAAGCATCATGCATGAAATTGACACATTCTAGATTTTCAGGCAAGATTATTTGTTGGTGAATCACTTATAATTGCATGCTTGTTTGAAACAGAACCTTTTGTATGCTAACTCTTCTGCCATTCCTGATTTAGTTTTTGTTGACTTATTCATTGCATTATGTTAGAGTCCGGTCTCATAAAATCACTCCTAAATCTATAGATTTCTACATTTAATAGGATTTCTACATTTAATAGGTGGTTTAATGTGGAGGAGAGTCAGGATCTCGTATCTCAATTCAAGTGATGATCTTTACTTTTGTTGGTTCTGCTCATAGAGCATTCATGCTGATCTGTTCTTTCATCTCACAACATGCAAAGATTTGTCCTGATTTCTGTGTAATAATGACTTGTCGATTTGTAATTTGCATCTGCTCTATGGTTTAATGTGGAGGAGAGTCAGGATCTCGTATCTCAATTCAAGTGATGATCTTTACTTTTGTTGGTTCTGCTCATAGAGAAGTCATGCTGATCTGTTCTTTCATCTCACAACATGCAAAGATTTGTGCTGATTTCTGTGTAATAATGACTTGTTGAATTTGTAATTTGCATCTGCTCTATGACTAAAGAATTGTGTAATAATGACATGCTGATCTGTTCTTTCATCTCACAACATGCAAAGATTTGTGCTGATTTCTGTGTAATAATGACTTGTTGAATTTGTAATTTGCATCTGCTCTATGACTGTAAAGAATTGTGTAATAATGACATGCTGATCTGTTCTTTCATCTCACAACATGCAAAGATTTGTGCTGATTTCTGTGTAATAATGACTTGTTGAATTTGTAATTTGCATCTGCTCTATGACTGTAAAGAATTGATGTTTGATCTTCATATGGCTGTTTATTTAGACTATCAGCTCAGGGGAAGTTAATCACAGATGAATATTTATCCAGGGCTTAGAAGCTTCATGGGACCATCTCACGTTTGTAGACAGACAGTTCCATATTAATGATCTTTGTTTGCTGTTCCTTGGAATCTGTCACCATGAAATTTTATAAAAGTACCTGCTGGCTGGTTATGCCCCGTTGAGCGTTCATATGTTTAAATAGGACACTTTGAAAGGACTTTTGTTTTCACTATTCATTTCTGAAATATGGCAGGTTCGTCACATTTGAGGGACATCTTTTATCGGATGGGCCTGTCTGATAAAGATATTGTGGCACTTTCTGGAGGTCATACCCTGGTAATTCTCTAGAACTGTTTCGGACTTTCAATGTAAATCTTATAAGCCACAGATGCACAAATCTGTAACTGGCTATGATTCTATTTAGGGAAGAGCACATCCAGAGAGATCAGGTTTTGATGGCCCCTGGACTCAGGAACCCCTAAAGTTTGATAACTCATACTTTGTGTAAGTTTTAATGCAAGCTCAGCATACTACCATGTTTGGTTTTGTAGAAATTAATCAATCTTTTACGCGCTGTTGATACTAGGGAAATATTGAAAGGGCAGACAGAAGGGTTATTGAAACTTCCAACAGACACTGCTTTATTGGAAGACCCTAATTTCCGTCCTTATGTTGAGCTGTATGCTAAGGTAATATGGGCTTTCGTTTCAACCAAATGACTTGTTTCATGAATGGGTCATCATAACTTTTCCAATCCCCTTGCAACCTGAGTTGATTTCTCCATGCAGGTTGGGTCTGGATAAAACTATTGGCTTGACCATCCTGAAACATGATTTTATGCGTTCTCATTGCCTTTTGATAGTTCCTTTTCAAATGATCCCAAGTTTTTTTTTTAACAACAATAATTAAATAGTCCGGGGTTAGCCTGGAGGCCTCATGTGGCCTTTTGCGAGTTTCTGTTAAGGGTTCCTTGGCCTACCTTAAGATTGGGAATCGCAAAGGGTAAATCCATGCCTTGATTTGCACCTCGATCTAGAATCATTAATAAAGCATACCCAACGTTCAGATTGGTGTCGTGGTTAGATTCAAAGTGTGGGATGACTTGTGATGTGGTTTACACCTGTTGCTTCAACCTGGGATCTAATATGATATCTCATTTCTTCAATTTTTGTTGTTTCTCAGGATGAAGAAGCATTCTTTAGAGACTACGCTGCCTCGCATAAGAAGCTATCAGAACTGGGGTTCACTCCAAGGTCCTCTGTATTCAAGGTAAAGGACAGCACTGTACTGGCACAAAGTGCAGTTGGAGTAGCGGTTGCCGCAGCTGTTGTGGTCCTTGGCTATTTCTATGAAGTTCGCAAAAAAATGAAGTAGACATTGCCTGACCCTCTCTCGTGCTGTTATTTTCTCGTAATAAATCTGGTGGCCATCTACTTGATTTTTACAGCCCACGAGCTGAATGCTCAGTATTGGTACCCTATAACAGCAAAAAACTCACATCTCCCTCGATACAGCCAATCCCATTTCATTGCAAAGTCAATGTCAAAATGCATTTATGACAAACAAATGGTTTTCTTAACAGCCTGCTTGGACCTACTCTCGTCTGTTATCTATTCTAAAGTAATTTCTATGCCTGGAATAGAATATTATATCTCATAAAAAAATTTAATTACGAAACATGTGAAAATAAATTGAATTAACAATATTATTATTATTCTATCTTTAATTCAAAATCAAAGTTGAAACGGAAATAACATGGTGGAAAAGCAATGGAAGTAGCAGCAAGCACTAAAATAATTACATAAATACTTAACATCAATAAAACCCAAGAATTTCTTACATCTAAAACATTTCTCGCGTATCTTTCAGTTATAAAAAGTGGAATATTAAAATATTAAAAAAAAACTCTTGAAGGAAAAAGCAAGTCGCCTCTAGCGGAGCATTGACCTCTTTGAGAAGGCGGGGGTTAGAAAAAGAGAAGGGAAAAAGTAGTGGAGGGTTTTGTAAAAAATAGAGCTTGCATTGCATGGTTAATTGAGTTTTAAAGATCCCAAACAGAGCCTGCAAGGAATGATGAATTTGCAGACTGTTTTGCGCTGGGAAGTAACAGGATGATGTCTCTTACAATAGAGACTTTGGGAAGAAGGGTTAGGTGCGTGCCCATAACTCTTTTCTTTCTTATCTTTAATAGTGAATCTAACTTTTTCAATGCAGTTGGTTTAAATGTTCATTTCAAATGATAAGCAGGAGATTGGAAGAGCTGGGTGTGTGGGTATAGTGAATTGCACATATCATGTGTCATTCATTGTTCATACTTTTTATCAGGATAGATATTTGAATGCTTTGCCGGAGTCTATCTACCATCTCCATTTCCACTTTCCACATTAGATCAAGCAAACGACAAATAAAAAATCTTTGAATCTGAACTTTAATCTATCATGATTGGATAACCCTATTTCTTGTTTCCCTCACAATTTCTCTTATTCATTGGGTAGCTCGAGGGGTCTAATGACCGGAGACGAAACCTGGTTATCTAAACAGTATTTCCACTGTTACGGGGGAGCAGATGTTATGAATACACAAATGGAGGTGGACGGCTCATTTCCTACCTTCCCAGTTCCCCATCTTGGATACAAATTCATCAGTAAGTCATGAGATAAAATGTTTCTCATGAATCCACCCGTTCTGGCCATCGGATAAGAAAGATAACCTTTTTCTTTTAATTTTTAACAACTAAACACACCCTTTTACGGTGAATAGCTTGCTACTTTTATGTGCAGAAAACAGTGTTGGATTTTTCTTCATGACTTTGATCAGAGATGTGGGGAGAGGAATCAGGGAGGATCCTAATTACTGTTGCTAATCGATCTCTTCTTGATCCCATTTTGTGGTGATAGACGATCCTGGTTTACACGGAACAGGATCACCCTAAATGAAAGTGGGATATGGTTAGGAGGATGCAGAAGATCTGATTGGTTCATATCTCTATCAATAATGTAGCCAAATAATAAAAGGGCATACATAAATCTGGTTTGGAGAAAGCACAGTTTAAGGCTCTATCCTAATTGTGGGTCATGGAAAGCTGACCTTCGTGCTAAGGTTAGGGAGTCCCACATGGGAAGGGCTGCCAAAGAGGTAGGTAAAGAGTTCTCAGTACTGTCCCACAAGTCTTGTTCAGCACCTAAGAACATGACATTTACCTCTTTGCTTCGCTGGATATCACCACCCCTTCTGGATTTCCAGCCGAATCCCTCTCTGCAAGCCCTAAAACAAATCAATCGTGCCTGATTATTTTCTCCCTTCTATTTCCCCACCCCTTTTTGGGCAGTCATTCGCTCCTGTGTGCAACTAGTAGTAGAGAAGAAGACCAGAAGGGACAGACACGTTTGTGCTAACCAGCAGTGTACAATAACCTACCTGATAGTGGTGATGAGTTTCTATCTGATTGGACAACACAAGAATGAATAATTTATGTATCAAAAAGAAATGCATCTTGTATTACATATGTTGGAAGAGAAGTTCATGTTTTTTTTGGTTGAGAATATCCCTCTCTACCTTCCTCATTTATTTTTAGAGATCGTAATTAGTAATGTAGCGACAACTTGTCGTTGTTGTTTGATTAGTTTTTGAAAGCTGTATGGATAAGCTTAGGTGGGTTATGCGAAGAAATAAAAAAAAAGGGTTTTTTTGTGGGAGTAAAATCATGAAAAGTTTCAACATCCAAGTGAGGGCAGGGTAGGACTGCTTGTGTGGACGGTCAGAAAGGGTGAAAAAGTAGGTTAAATACACAGATAATTTTACACAAGTGGAATCCATCAATGTCTCACTCCCTTCGACAACAACTCCTGCCCATGACTCTTAACCCTTGAAAACCCACTTGGATTTCATGATGAGATATCGAGGGAGGGAGAGAGAGACTGTGCGGTGGTGGGTAACAAATAATGTGCAAAATGGAGGGATATAATAACAACAAAAAGGTGAATCAACCTTCCATGTTCCCATCTCCAAGCCTACCCATGTTTGCCTAAACTTGCACCACAAGGTTAGGGAAAGAAAAAAACGAAAAAGTTGGAAGGTGAACCAAAACCCACATACAACCACAACCACAAGAATACTCATATCTTTTTCTTTTCTTTTCTATTCTTCCCTTTTTCTTTCATCATCATCTTCACTCTTTAACCCAACCTCCAACTCTTCTAGAAACCCTCTTTCTCTCTCATGCATGATAGTGTAGTGTGACAATAGAATAAATAAATAACCACAACTACTTTGTGCATCTCAAAAACTGCCAAACCACCCTAGCATTTCTATTCAAAACACCCATCATAACGAACTTGATCTTTTTAAACCTAAAATAGTTCCAAGACTTGCTTCTAGTTAATAATAGTTGGAAGCTTAAACAATTGATTAGTTATCCTTTTATATTTATATAAGTAGAGCAATACACAATAGCAAGGTTATATTTATATACTATACATGGTAAGTATAATTGCTATAATACGCTCTCTATAGTTCGTGGCTTCCTATAATATGGGTGGTGACTTTACACGGAACTTGAGCCGAAGATGAGCATAGGAAGCATTAGAAAGTGACTTTGTTAAAATATCAACAAGCTTACCCTTGGACAAAACAAAAATGCATTTTTTTCTTTTTTATTCTATCATGAAAAAAGTCATAATAACCTTAGTATGTTTAGTACAAGCATGAACTATATGATTCAAGGGAGAAAAAAAATAGCACTTAAATTTTACACAAATGGTAGACACAAAAGTAGGAGTAATCCATAAATTCAATAGCAGATGACAAAGTCATGAGACTTTATAAGTCTCATAGTTAAAGCTTACATTAAACATCAGTAAAAAAGTGAGCAATTGCTCATTGTTTGCCTAACTTTTAAGAGACATGTATAGTGTGAACATAAATAGGATAAACACCATTCAACTTATGATCATTAATACTACCAACCCAATTAGTATCAATAAAACCATAAAAGTAGAAAGATGTATTGCGAGTAATGTGCAAACCATAGCAAGTCATACCTTTCAAATAATGCAAAATACATTTAACGATAACCCAATGTGTATTAGTCGAAGCACACATAAACTAATATACTTCATTCATAACATAACAAATATTTTGGTCTTTTAAAAATGAGATATTAAGAAGTACTAAAAAAATGGTGAGCTTATGTGGGATTAGAATACAAACTACTAGATAATATTTTTAGTTTGGAGGAAGAAACAAGAATATCAACATTTTGCAGGGTGAAAGACCTACTATGTTTTTGTATCATGATATCCAAACTAGTAGGCTAAATTTCAATCCTTAAGAATTAATGAGCATCATCTAAATCCCAAAGCTTTAACCCTAAGCCTAGCAACTTAATTAATTGGTTAAACAAGAACAAATTGCTTCTAGTAAGTAAAATATTTAGTAAGTAAAATATTATCGGTATAAACAAGAACATAAAAGATGTCATCATCCATAAATAAAATAAACTAAGATGTATCAACCTTAAAAGCATGAAAACTAATATAAAGAAGATAATAACTTAATCAAGTATACCAAGATCAAGAGGCTTATTTCAATCCATATAGAGACTTATGTAATCAATATACATAAAAGGAAAAAGTAGAATAAACAAAACTTAAAGGTTATTGCTTGCACACTTCTTTAAGAAATGTACTATTGAGAAAAACATTATAAATATCAGATTGATTAATCTTTCAGCCTCTAAAAATGGTGATAGTTAAGACCAAATAAAAAGCAAGTGTCTTAATCAAAATACTAAAGGTTTCAAAGAAGGCAATGTCTTCTTATTGAGTGAACCCTCTAGTAACTTAGCAAGGCTTATATCATTCAATGTTATCATCAACACGATGCTTAATTTTATAAACCTAATGATTACTAACCACATTCATGTAGGGATAAAAAGGAACTAATGATTGAGTATCATTGCAAAGTAAAGCCTAGATTTTATCCTGCATAACGTTATTCCAAGACTCATATCTATTTGTCTCAAGAAAATCAGGAGGTTCATTATTAGAATGAGAAGTTACCGTGAGGCAGAAATGACAAGAGAAGCCAAAGTTGTTGTCAGAAATACTATCTTAGGCTATCAAAGATGGAGAATTATATGATGTTGACGAGGTGCTAGAACAGATGAGGAATATTTGAACCCAAAACTTGTTGCAAAGGAAAATTAGAGAAATCAATAACTAAGTCCAACTAAAAACGTGATAAAGATAAAGTGGTGAAAGATGGGGCATAGAACATAAAGGTAGACCATGCAATAATAAAACTAGATAAAGCAGTAACATAAAAGGATAAAATTGGCATCCTTAAAGAGGTAAAACATGTACCTAAAGAATGATCAATAAATAAAGATGCATAAAAATATAAAGGTATAAGACTAGAAATCAAGGGTGGATGGTCAATTGAGAGAGGCAACATAAACAGTGAGGTAGAATTAGGTGTTAGGAAGGTAGATAAAGTCAAGGTAGTAAAAAAATGCAAATTTATAGTGGCATTGTGTATTGATAAAGGCATGAAAATGGTATCCATCCAATTAGATTTGTCAAATAAAAAAAATATTTATTAAATCGTACATTACAAGAGATGTAAATGCATTGTCATAAAATTTTAAGACAATTGTAACCCAAATAAAAAGAGTAATAACCTAGAAAAACACAAATAGTGAAATGAAAATCTAACTTATGAGCATTATATGGATGAAAAATTGGAAAGTGAAAACACATAAAAGTATGTAAAAAACTATAATTAGGAATATGGTAGAATAAATATTCAAAAAGTGATTTATAACACAAGAGTAGATGAATAATTAATGAGATACATAAAAGTTTCAGATGCCTAATTCTATAACTGTAAAGGTGTTTTACATTGACCATAAATAGTAAGACTGTTTTTGACTATATATCAATGATGATATTTAATAGTCCCATTTTGTTTTTGAGTATGTGAACAAATTAAACAGTGGTGAATACCAATGGTTTGAAAAGAAGTTTATGATTTTCTATATTCATCACCCCGGTCTAACTAGACATTTTATTTTGTGAGAGAATTGTCTTTCAACCTGAGCTTGTCAGTAATGAAAAACAAGGATGACATCATATTTCACAATAAGAAGACAAAACTGAATATATTTTTTATGAACATCTATAAAAATGAAAAATAAAAATAAATCATTAGAAGAAAACATAAAATCGGTCCCTAAACATCACTAAAAAAAAGAAATTAAAGGGAGTGAAAGTTTTGTAATCCATAGGTCCCAACAACAAATATGGTGACTTTTTTTAATGAACATAATTGACATTAAAAAATCAAACATTTAGAGTTATAAACAATTTTATTATTTGAAACTAAAAGAATTAAAATATGACGAGTAAGGTAACCAAATCAATAATGTCATATATCAATAGAGGAAAATATGCTAGCAAACTAATAAACTTGAGGAACAAACATGGTAGAAGACTCACATAAAATATAAAGATCATTTTTACTTTGACCATAAAAAGCATTGTCTTTGTTATGAGGTACTTAACATAAAACATAAAAGAGTGAAAATTAGAAGAAGAAAAAACATTATTTTCAAGATAATATTTTTGAACATACAACAACATTTTTTTAATTTGAGGCACATGAATAACATTAGACAAAATAAAGGTTTTCTTAGTTATATGTAATTTAGTATAAGTAGTATAAGATATGATAAGTTTTTTGTTTATTATCATTGACATGCAATTGATTATTACTAAGATAAGGTTTTGAACCAATCATATTTGCAATATCAAGAGTCACATGTTGATTCACAAGTGTCTGGAAACCAATCAATAGGATTTACCATACAAACATTGTTAGGAGTTGGGTTACATTGGTCTATTGCTCATAACTATGGAGTTGGGACATTGTTGAGCTAAGAGACTGAAACATAACAAAACTATCATTTAACATAACATGTATTAGATCAATGTTATGAGGAAAAATGAATGATTTCCTTATTGATAATGTTGTTCTTGATAATTTCTACTTTAGAACTACTATTCCTATGGTTACCATTATCACCGTTAAATTTTTTTATGGTATTTTTATTTTCTCTAACCACTATAGAAATGATCCCGCTACAATGAGAATTGAAGTCATTATTATGATAGACATAAAAATATCTATGAGAAGAACAAAAAATCAACATTATACAACAAAAGTTAACTAGAAAGTTACAATAGTGAGACAATAATAGAGTTGTCCATGATTGAAGAGAACTCTCATGAAGAAACTCAAGAGCAAAGAAGTGACTGTAGAGATTAATATATTAAAGAAGGTTAGCATTTGTGGATAGAGAGGTCATCAATCCTTAAATTCATTGTGAAGTTTGCAAAATACATAAAATTTGAAATTCTTTATAGAAATAGGCCCTACATCCACTATTAATCCATCTTACAAGTTCTTTTCTCTCTATAGATAAACAGTGATATAATCATTACCTCTATAAAAGTCTTAGAATGAGCCACAAAAGTTCTATAATTCTAAAGTTCAATGAAAAGATAAATATTCATTTAAGAGTGCACTCGACTCAATATAAAGTCTAATAATCAACGATAAGTTGTAACACATCTATAAAAAGGAAAGAACTATGTGCACTCAAAATAAGTTGATCTTATTATTTCTAAAAGAGAAAAAAAGACTGATTTGAAGAGAAGAACCATCAACATTAAAAAATTAAGATGAGGGACACAAAAATGATCCATCAACAAAGTGAAAAACTCTATAACTAATAACATATGGTTTCATTTGCATTTGCTAATAAAGATAATTGATGTTTGTGAATTCAAGAAAATTACTTATTGAGTGTTGGAGAGAGGTGCGACAACTATAAGATGAGAACCAATGTTAACAATAGCAGTAAGGGAAGGAAAAAAACTATTGATTAATACAAAAAATAAGAGGGAAAACATCGTCGATGCAGATGAAATGAGTGAGGAGGAGATAACCTAAGGAATAAGAACAACAACAGTGATAGAGGTCATATTGGTTGGATCCATAAGGGGAAAAAAAGAAGAAAAAATGTTATTATGTTTCGCTATGATATTGAAGAATAATATAAGACTCAAACAATTAGTTAGCTATTATTTTTTATTTATATAAGTAGACTAATCTTCAATAGGGTTGTCAGTTTCATTCCATTTCGATCGAAATGGAAGGGAAAAAAAGAAAAAAAAATGTTATTGTGTTTCGCTATGATATTGAAGAATAATATAAGACTCAAACAATTAGTTAGCTATTATTTTTTATTTATAAGTAGACTAATCCACGACAGGGTTGTCAGTTTCGTTCCATTTCGATCGAAACGGCTGAAACATTTCGTACCAGTTAAAAAAATGAGACAAAGCGACGTCGTTTTCACCTCTGTTTAAAATCCATCCCATTCTGTATTTTTCAACCAAATACTGGTCGAAATATTCTGGTTTCATTCCACCTGTTCTGTTTCGGCCAAATAGTGAAATAATATTTTTTTTAAATAATAAATAATTTTACAATATCAATCATATCTCTTAATCCGACTGTTAGATTGAGATGAAATTTTACAAGGAGTGTCTTGACATATTTATATATATTATGTTAAAAATTTAAGAGCAATCAGAGAATGTAATGAGCTTGCGAGATTGATGATAATATTTTTGTAATATTATACATGTTCATAATTTTGTTCAGAAAATCATTCTATTGTGTTTTTTTAGATTAAATTGCACAATTCTAAATAATTTTATTTTTGGATTTGAACTAATTTTTTTTTGAATTAATATATTTCATTATATATATACATATATAAACATTACAACCCCGAAATGACACGCCGAAACGCTCCAAAACCAAAATATTTTTTTGCAATTGAAAAAACAAAACACCAATCAAAATGAAATTGACAACCTTGATCCACGATAGTAAAATTAGAAAGGACTATAAAAGATCAAATCAATACACTATACATAATAAATATAGACCCTATAATTCACCATTTCCAATATTATTTCTATAACAATGAGCTAAAATCAAGTCAATATTCACTCAATTATGTAGTGGGATTTTTTAATGGAATTTGAGGTTTTAAAACTTCATCATTGAGCATTGTAAACAGTCCAAAACTATCAAATTTGAACTTCACTTGTTCACTCACATATGAATAGAGATGGTTCCTCACTAATAACGGTTAAATATATATATTTAAAAAAAAAGAAAAAAGAATGATGTAACCAAAATCTAATGGTAAGATAAAGGACAATCAAGAATCATGGAAGCAAGGTGATTGGTCATAGAAAAGGTACAAAGCTGAACCTTGCTACAGTCCCACGCCCTCACTGGAGTTAAATTCTACCAGCAATAAGAATATTAAAATAATTTAAAAAATTAAAAAATAACACAAAAACAAGAAAAAAGGTTTTAAATCAAGAAAAAAGATACGACACTTTGTCTTGCCTATAATTAAATATAACTTTACTTTACACCTAACTGAAGGTTACCTAGAGTTCATGCCCCTTATTTTATGTTTTGTTCGATGCCGGTATCATCAAGAGAGATACCACCAGCCACTCCCTCAAATCTGTCTCACCAACTCACATCTAGAAGCTATTAGGGTCACCTCCCCCCCCTCTCTCTCACAGGCACACACAGAGTCAAATGCCTATAAAATCACTTCTCGAGTAACCTCAAGGGCCGGCCTCAATGTTCTAGCAGCAAGAAAAAGAAGGAAGGCCTCGATTTCTACCACAGCAGTACCACACGCTCTTCAAAAAAAAGAAGACCCACCAGAAACATTGAGGTCACCGGACCTACTTGCAAATCCCACTGAAATGGGGAGGTCTCCTTGCTGTGAAAAAGCTCATACAAACAAAGGTGCGTGGACTAAGGAAGAAGATGATCGCCTTATTGCTTACATTAGAACCCATGGTGAAGGTTGCTGGCGTTCACTTCCTAAAGCTGCTGGCCTTCTAAGATGTGGCAAGAGTTGCAGACTTCGTTGGATCAACTATCTAAGACCTGACCTTAAACGTGGCAATTTCACTGAAGACGAAGACGAGCTCATTATCAAACTCCATAGTCTCCTCGGCAACAAGTAAGCCTAGCTAGATGGTTAATAATTGAAAAGACTAACCCTTTAATTATGCGAAGTTGACTATTCTATGCTAACGTTGTCTGCTATTTTTTGCTGTAGATGGTCACTTATAGCCGGAAGATTACCAGGGAGAACGGATAATGAGATAAAAAATTACTGGAACACACATATAAGAAGGAAGCTTTTGAATAGAGGCATAGATCCTGCGTCTCACAGGCCACTCAATGAACCGGCACAGGAAGCTTCAACAACAATATCTTTCAGCACGACTACACCAGTTAAAGAAGAGTCGTTGAGCTCTGCTAAAGAGGAAAGTAACAAGGATAAGATCATTAGCACTACAGCTGCTTTTCTATGCAAAGAAGAGAAAAGCCCAGTTCAAGAAAGGTGTCCAGATTTGAATCTTGAACTTAGAATTAGCCTTCCTTGCCAAAACCTGCAGCCTGATCATCCCCAGCCATTCAAAACTGGAGGAAGTACAGGTCTTTGTTTCGCTTGCAGCCTGGGGCTACAAAACAGCAAGGACTGCAGTTGCAGCTTCATTGTGGGTACCATTGGAAGCAGTAGTGGTGCTGGCACCAAAACTGGCTATGACTTCTTAGGGATGAAAAGTGGTGTTTTGGATTATAGAAGCTTGGAGATGAAATAATTAAAGATATTTGGAGCTACTTAATGTTGATGCTGTAGCTGAAAAAGAATGGAGAGAAATGATGCAGGGATTGCTATTAGATTGAGAGTCTCTTAAATCGATTTCTCTAATCTTTTATTTTTCTTAATCTCTAATTTGTATGGATATATCATTAGTGCATATACACTATTAGTACAGTTCAGTGATCATTATAATGTTTTCAGCTCATTGAAATATTATTCGCTTTTGATATGTTCATGATTTCTTTTCTCTTCTTTTCTCGGTTCTCCTTCTCTTTTTCCGGGAAAATTGGGCTATGTCAGATGTTCAAACGGTTCATGTTTCTAGTCGTTGCTATTTGCTGCCGGCAGGTAAGGATAAAAGCTAGGGCTAATTGATAGTGCTTCCGGGCTTATCTCTGTTTTTTACCTTAATTAGTTTTCTAATTAATAGTGCCAGCAGGTAAGGATACAAGCTAGGGTTAACAAACTAGGACCCCTTTTCTAAACAATTGATAACTCCAATGTGTTTCCTCATGGTGGGTTTAGGGGTGAGCTAAATGTTGATCAATTTATATTAAAAATGATGAATTGGTAATTATAGATTGCCAAGAACTTGAGAGACGATCATCTGCAAAATATCTTTCAGAAAAACAATTTCTTTTATGGTAATTCACGTGACATGTATCTGAAAGTTTATCAAGCCCACTACTCTAATCCATTTTTTATGATTTTTCTTTTCTTTCCCAGTTTAGATTCTGTTGTTTTTTGGGGGCTTGTCTTTATTAGAAAAGCTTGATTTTTCTTTTGTAGAAAATGGATAAGCTGCGGGAGGAGGAGAAATGAGGACGATGGGAGTGGTGGGTATCCCATCTTTTATATTGTAATAAAATGAAGCACAGAAACCCTACTCTCTCTCTCTCTCTCTCTATATATATATAGATAGATGGATAGATCACCAGCTCTAACAACGTAAGATTTTGATTATCCAAGCCTAGGATGGATGATCACACTCTATCAAGGTAGTGCAAGAAAGCTTAAAATTGATCATCACATTTGATCAAACTTGGGATAATTGTTTATAACTAAATGAAGTTGAAGGAGGTGCCAAATTAATTACTGCTAACCTCACATGCACGCCTAATTAAATATATAAATGCTACCGCTAAACATATGAATTAATGCAGTTAATAATTAATTATTGAAGCTTTATTAGGTAGAAAGTTCAATCAATCAAGCCAGCAATCACTTAACCTGTTTTGCTTTTATCAAACAATATTCAACTTAATTTATCATCGCTAAGTCATCTGCAATTTGCTCACACGCAAGTGGGAAGGGCGCCCATGTTGCGAATTTGGAATCCCAATTTACTGCAACTTCTCGCAACTCGCCATGAATTCTGAAAACGCCAAGCATTTTACATATAAATTGTGATATATATATTTGAATAAGTGGATTGTTTTTTTCTCAGAATAAATGGACCGGACCATCTCTTCTTGGCTGAGATTTACTGATTCCCTGATAATGAGAGAAGCACCCATCATCCAAATGGCAAAGCCACGAGCTACATCAATTCAATGAGAGTTATGTCGCTGGGTTTTGTCACTATTTTGTCTTGAATAAATTAGGGAAATGGAGCTCGAGGATCCATTTGGAGGCAGGTGCTTTTGAAGAAAAGATCCTTGCAGAAAAAGGAAAGGAAAATAAACACGATGGCCATTCAAAGGTATCCTCTTTTTCTGCTGTCGACCCTTTTCTTTTTCATTTTCAAAGGTGTTAGGTAGAGGCAATAGAAGCTTCCATGGGATTTTTACCCCTCTCTTACTCTGCCAGGAAAATTATATAATAAGGCTGAGGATTATTATTATTATTATTATTATTATTATTATTATTATTATTATAATCATTGCTTGCTTCACTCTCTATCAATAGTGTAATAATAATTGTCCAACCTTTGTTAATAGTTCAACTCCCACCAGCATCACATGCATAACCTTTTCTGAAGGGCCCCTCCTCGTTTTCTTCTGGATCCATCATGCCTTTCCAGAATGACCCTCACATGCTCGGCTATTAACGGGATTGCCCTCGTCCTGTGTTTCAGATCATTTCAAGATAGAGAGATTTAAAATAATATTAATAATAATATTAATAACTGTTAATATTATTAATAACTGTTATAATTGTTATCATTATAATTATCACTATCACCATCATCACCATTATCGCCATCACTATTATTGTCAACATTATCATTATTAGTTATAATAATAACATTTGTATTAATATTATTGATATTTAAACAATCATCATAACTCTTATTATTAGTACTACTACTACTATTGCTATTGTCATTATCACATTTATCATGACAACTATTATTAGTATTTTTATTATCATTATAACTATTATTTCTCTTATTTTCTTCTTCTTATATTACATGTTGTTGTTGTTGTTGTTATTTGTAGCAGCAACAACATCTATATTGTTACCACCACCGTCATTACTATTACTGTTACTAATTTGATTTTTGTTGTTTTCATTGTCATTGTCATAATCAATATTATTATTATTTTTATTACTATTTTTATCATCATCAATATTAATATTACCATGACTATTATTACAATTTTTTTTTTACTATTACTACTACTATTATTGAAAAAAACCTATGAACTTAATTTTAAGGATAAAATTGAAAACTATAAAAACTTTGACAAAAAAATCAAGGAAAACAATAAGAAGTCAAAAGAAAATAGACCAAATTAAAACTATTATTATCATTGAAAAAAGAAAAAATCTTAAACTTGATTTGAAGGATAAAATCAAAAGCCATAAATTTTTTTGACAAAAAGATAAAGAAAAAAAAAATAAAAGTAGAAGAATCGAATCAAATAACTTATATCTAAAGATCAAACACCAAGGGCTAAATTGAAAACAAACAAAGCATTAAAAAAGGGAAAATAACTAATAAACAATAATCAAAATTAAAAAGTTAGAATATGAAATAACAATACGGATCATAGTATATTTACTAAAGTAGGAGAGAGAGAAGAAAGGTCACCAACTACACCATCCATATTTGAAGAACACATGTCACCTATAATAGAAGAGAAGGCGAGAAGGAATAAACTAAGACAATGGAGGCCTATTTTTGACCGCCACACAAGTCATTCAAAGTGTGTGACAACTTTGCATGTGCCATATCTTTTTAAATATAAAAATATATTTTAAATGGTAAAATACATTACTAACCTAAAAAGAACTTACAATTAAAAAAAAAAAAACAAGACTAAAAGACCAAATACCTTTGACCACAATGAATCCAATGTGTTGCACCTAAGAGTACATATATGATTCTATTATGTATAGAAAAACAAGAAAACTTAGATGTCCCTACTTGAGACCACTTATGTTTTTACTCTTAGAGGTATTCTAGTTGTTTTATTGTTCATTAAAATATTAAATAAACAAAATACTTCCAAACAAATCAATAATAACTAATACATTTTGTAAAAATAAACAAAATAATCTTGATCCAAAAGCATGAATTTTATTTTATGGAAATGATAAAATAGTCATTATATTGTATGGTGGTGAATAAAAATATACGAGAGGGTCTATAATGATTCGTAATTTTGTTCAATCTATGGATTTAAGATAAAGTTTTCTTTCCTTATATGTGAAAAACATCATTTTTTTTTTCTAAAATTAAATCAATCAGGATTCATTAAAAACATGTTAACCATAAAAAAGTAAGCAAGTCCATTGCCAATTCTCCATGGAACAAACCTAAAATACACTATATGTTAAAAATATAAATTCTATAATCACTCGTATCTATATGCTTCCACATTCTTTGTGTGTGTATGTATTATTTTTATTTACGGGCATGTATCCTTTAATTAATCTCATGCATAAAAAATAAACCATTTTCTTTAATTTGATGAAAGTCTATAAGAATTTCATTTTTTAATCACAAACTCATTGTGATTTGAACTCAAAAACTTCTCATGAAAAGAAAACAAAAAATACAAAAAGAACTCTTTGGATACTGAAACAAGGTGAGAGATGAATGTTTGTGTTTACCAGTGCTAGCTTGAGATAATGGCAATGATGTAAATAGTGTAGATATTGGGGGTTCTTAAATAGAGGTTAAAAACGTCTGCATCCCACACACTACCAACTCCTCTCTTTTTGGGTGGTAGTTGGCAGCCGTCCGACGTAAGAACATGTGCTGCTTGCGGCGGATGGCCCCACATCTGGCAACTTCACCGCAGCCTTTTGGGCCCCACCAATCTTTTTTTATGATACCAACAGCAGAGACTCCCATCCTTTCTTATCTTAAACCATTTTCTTTTTTCTTCTTTTGTTTAAGTTCCCCTTCGTCATCAATGTTTCTTTTTTCCCGGGATTTCCGTGGCATAATTTTTAATAATTTGAAGAAATATTAAATTCTTTTGAAATTAAGATTCCAATGTATGCATACATTAAAGATTTTTACTCAAAATAATATAAATAAAAAATTTATAACCTACGGAGAGAGGAGAACAATTTAGCGTAATTAAATTAAATAAAAAATATTTTTAGATTCAAGGTTACAATAAATTAAATAAACATTGACAATGTAGTGTTATAAAATTATTCTTAAAGTTTAATTTAAAGATTTAAGATGTCAAGTGATGTTTTAAGAATAGTTTTGTACGGATTTTCTAACTTATAATTTAAATAGAGTTATATTTAATTTTAATAACTTGCATAGATCCATCATTATTTTATATATTTTTTAGATATATATATATATATATATATATATATATATATGATCATGGTTACAATCTTTTGAATTTAACGTACAAAAACATTAGAGGAAGTGAGACTCAAGTTAGCAAACATTATACTATACAGAAACAAAAAACAAATCTTATGATGTAAAAATTATGGTTGTTGTTCAGGCATGGGGATGGTGCGCACACTTGCGCAAGCTAGCAAAACACTACCTGGTTGGAAAAACCATCACAGTTTGGTGAGATGCGAGTCATGTTATCCGGGTCAGATATTTTTATTTTTTATATAAAATATATTTTCTAGTAAAAATAATTTTTATATGCATACATGTCAAGAATTATGAATTATGTGTCAATGAATTAAAAAAAATAACAATAACTAAAAAGAACATAGAAAAAATTGAAAAATAAATTTATATCAAGTTATTTAATTTTGCAATACATGATATTTATCCAATTTTGTTTGCTAGATTTTATTAATTAAAATATTCTTTTTATTCAAACAAGTGATACACAATTTGGTTTTCAATACTAAATACCATCCATCCACCATGTTGTATAAATATATAAGCAATGCTAATTACAATATTTTATTTTTTTACTTGATATGTGTGAGCAATTGGTAAGGTGACAGGGATGTATTAATTCTAATAAACATAATATAATAATAATAATATAATAATAATAATAATAATAATAATAATGGTAAACATGTATGCAAGTTATCGTATTGTCTCTTGGGTAGATGAAAAATCACCGGCCCCTCTTCTTCATTGAAACTTCAACTCTCACATTTTCTTAAATTAAATAAGAGAAGCATACATTATTGAACCAATGTCCTTAATTGCCTTCTAAACAGCGCATGCCCAGGCTATTACAATATAGGTAAAACAAAATGGTCAGCCAATGTTCACGCACGCTCATGTGCACTGTGGACTAGCCATTTGTTTCCCTGCATCGCGCGAGCATGTGTTTTTTTTTTTTACAGGCATTCTTTTTCTTGATTTGTAGAGTAAAATAGACAAACAATTAACTGTGGCCTAGTGGTTCTTTGTGCGCTGGAAACTCAGCGCGCAGTAGTTCGAACCTCTCTGCCAACAAACCTGAATTTGGTTTTTTTTTGTTTTTTTTTTTCTTTCTAAAATCCGTTTTCTTTCCTTCTAAAATCCTAATTTTGGAAAATTATTATCTGGAAAATTTGCTTTCTGTTTTTTTTAAAAAAAATAGGGTAGCAGTGACAGTTTACGCGTACCACGACTAATCTCCGGATCCATTTCTTTTCCCTTTTTTTGTTTCCACTAATACATTTTTTTCTCTTTTTTTGTTTCCACTTATACATTTTTTTTCCATGATCGGGATGTCCGGATTAATTTATGCGAGCCACAATTTTTTTTCTCATTACTATTTAAAAAGGTGTTTTCCCCTTGCACTTTTTTTTTAACCGTGCTTCTTTTTTTAAAAAAAAAAGTAATTTTCACTATTCAATACTGCTTGAAAAAGTTTTTTCTGTTTTTTATTTTAACCGGGTTTTTTATTTGTTTTTTTAAAACCAGAGTATCCGTTGCAGCTTATGAGCACCGACTAATCTCTGGATCTATTTTTTTATTATTTTTTCCCTATTTCTTATTATCACTTATACATTTTTTTGGTGACCGGGGTGTCCGGGTTAGTTTACGCGCACTATTATTTTTTTCTCATTACTGTTTAAAAAGATGCTTTCCCCTAACACTTTTTTTATAACCGGGCATTTTTTTTAATAAACGGGGACCTTTTTTAATTTTTTTTTATAGAACCAAGGTGTCCAGGTCAGTTTTTTTTTCTTTTAACCGGGCTTCTTTTGTTGTGTTTTTTTTAATCAGGGTATCTGTGACAGCTTACGTCCACCACGACTAATCTCCGGAACATTTTTTTTTTTTTACATTTTTTTTTTCAACTTATACATTTTTCTGTTTTGTTTTTCCATGACTAGGGTGTCTGTATCAATTTATGCGCATCATAATTTTTTTTCTCAATACTGTTTGAAAAAGTTGTTTCTTTTTTTAAAAACCAGGCTTCAGTTTTTTTTTACAACGGGGTGTCGGGGCTAGTTTACACGCAACACGATTAATTTCTTGACCCACTTTTTTAATACAATTTTTTCCTGTTTTTTTTCACTTATATATTTTTTTGGTTTTTTTTATAATCGGAGTGTCCAGGCCAGCTTACGAGCACCACAATTTTTTTTATCTCTAGATCCATTTTTTTTACATTTTTTTTACTGTTTTTTTCTCATTTATACATTTTTTTGTTTTTTTTTTTAATAACTATGGTGTTTGAGCCAGCTTATATGCACATCGATTTTTTTTCCACGTATACAGTTTTTTTTATAATCAAGGTGTCCCGGACAGCTTACGCACACCATTAATAATCCCCGAAACCACTTTTTCTTTAAAAAAAATTCTGTTTTTTTCCCACTTATAATTTTTTTTATAACTTGGGTGTACGAGTCAGCTTACGGGCACCACAACTATTATTTTATAGAATGGCTAAAGGAGATCATAATTTCAAACAGTAATGAACAGTTATTTCAACTGTGGTTTTCACTTTTCATTACTCTTTGAAAAAAATATTCTTTTTTTATATATTGTTTACATAATTTTTATTTCTGTCCATGTTTATATGTACATGCTCTTAGTTTGTTTTCTATTTTTTTTATTCCACTACTATTAAGATTTTTTTTAATATTTAAATTTAAATTTTAATTTGTGTTGGTCATCATTGAAAAAATAATGTTTGTTATTATTTCTTTTTTTTTTAATTTTTCAAGTTAAATAATTTCTTTAAATATAATAATATTTATTTTTTATTAATATTGTTAGGTATTGAATTTTCATTATTTTTAAGTTTTATTTTCTTTTAAATATATCATAATAATTATATCTTTTGATATTTATTTAATATTAGAGCTTTAATATATATTATCACTTTTTGGTAGAAAAAAACCCGTTTTTAGTAGATTTTATCAATTATAATTTTACTAATTAAATATTAAAATAACAAAATACAACACGTATAAAATCAATCAGTTTTCAACATAGATAAAAAAGCCCAGCACATCGCGCGGGCAAATTCGCTCGTATATACTATTTTCTGAAGAAAAAAAGGCATAGTTTATTATGAAAATGTAATTGCACATCAAGGATGGTCACGGAAAAATCACAGCGCACAGAATTCTCCTTATTTTATCAATTATATATGTACAGAAAAAAAAAAACACCCCTTGTAAAGGTCTCTCTTCATCCATGAAGATAATATATATTATCTCCTTAAGAGTTGTGAGGTGATATCAGAAAACTTATGATTTGTATAATAGATTTCAAGTTTGAGTCAAATCTTGATCTCTTGTAAGAGTCTAAGATAACCGGGGTTTTACTCGCTCACCTGTGCCCACAAAATATATTTTTCAAATAATAGAGTTTTTTCCCATAAAAAAATATAAATTATGCTAAGGATAGACTTCTTCAATGGATGCATGCCTATTCTTGTATCGCCTTGAAAGTTTTTTGCCTATGATTCCAAACAAGTGGTATATAGAAAAATTAACTCGCATTTGGAGACAATAAAAGGAAAAAGTTTTGATTTGTATATATATATTTAACCACTTATTGATGATATAATACTTGCTCGTGAAGTAATATGATCGAAAGTGTTTTTTTTTTTTAAAAAAAAATTATTCTTTTAATAAAAAAAAAGAATGTTTTTTATGTTTCTAATGGTTATATTTAAAATCAAAATTATTCAAAAATATTAATTTAGAGATTTAAAAAATACCTGAATTCACAATATGTAATATCAAGTAGTATCCAACAATTCCCTTCATTTTCATATCGTATAGAGACGGACCTACAACTACAACCTGAGCTACAGCCGCTGCTATTACAGCCCAAACCTCACAATTTTTTTCTTCCATTTGTTTAATGCCATCTTCGTCAACCCTCGCCAACCATCTTTGTCAACCCTTGCCCCCTAACCTAAAAATTCTAGTTCCGCCCATGCATAGCACCGTCACCAAGCACCACCTTATCATTCTCTCTCTCTACAATATAGTAAAGTAACTAGCACGAGATTCATCCTTGAAAGAAAAAAAAACGAACACGAGATTCCTAAATCCGGGGCTTGATGATGTACGGAAGACATAAAGCAATGGCGATGATCTGATTAGTCAGATATGGGAGAATTATTGAGGATGAATATATTAGTGACAGAATGATTTTGCTGGCACTATGATTCCAAGAAGAAGAAAGAAAATCACCGAACTCGATTGCCCTTTGATCATGGGTGGCTTAAAGTCGTGATTGCTATCTCCAAAACATGCACATACGGTTGAATTTGTGACCCCCTTCTGCTCAGACATTAATTTGTAGTAAAATACTGATCAATCACATGTGGGGTTAGCTAGGGTATGGAGGAATTTTAACAGACCGTTACTCTAAACTTGTAATAACTTTTTGGAGGAGAATAAGATGGTGGTGGTGGTGGTCAATGATGTAATGTGCTCCTGTTTGGAGGGGGGAAACACAGCACTAGCTGTCTAGCACCACCTTTTCTTTGATGCAGCTGTTAGTCAGCATTGCTACAGTTTTCTTTTTAAGTTTTAGCAACTGTACTTAGTTTTTTTCATGGCATTCCAATCCTTAAATCTGCTACTTGCATGATAGGCTTCACATTATAAAGGAAATAGATAGGACCTGTGTAAGTTAGCAAGCATAGATAGGAAACGCATGGTTCTATTAAAATAGTATGATTCATATCATGATCTAGATTAATGGAGTTCTACATGCTATTTATTTGTGCTTGTAAAAGTTTGGGATAATAGTAGTTTTACTCGCTCATTTAATTCTATAAAATATATTTTCTAGAGATAAATTTCCTCACATTAAAAAAAGAAGAAGAGTATTTTGATCAGAAAAAGAAAGCCTATTCTTCCCGAAGTCTCACAATTATGTTGAATGCTTCAGGGCACTAAGAAAAAAAGAAGCAGCAGAATAGAAATATATATATATATATATATATAACGCCTCTCCACAAGCTGGACTAGAAGTCTAGCATCTATACACGAAATTTAAGGTGAGTATTTTTTGTTCAATCTAGTTTTCAATAAAAAAAACTAATCAAATTAAAATTTATTTATTTTTTAAAATTATGAACCGAACCAATCAGTTCAAATCAGTGGAAAAATCTTTCTCTAGTTAGATGTTGATGTTATGACACGATATAAAAATTGTGAGAAAAACTTAATTATTATTATTATTATTATTATTATTATTATAGCAATATGAAGTGCATGTTTGGCATTGTGGTGCGATCTGCGATTGCCAGATCACACCACAATTTGCTGTTTGGTTTTGTGCCAAACACAGTTACAAATGGCGGGTCCCACGCCAATTTATGTTCTGAACACCGTTTCAAAATAAGCATCGAAACGATGCTTTTTGAACGCCAATACATATCGATTCACGATCCAAATATTTCCGTTGAGAAATCTGCACAAAAATCCTACCCTTATCTTCGTATCTGCACCCAAGCCACAAACCCTTCTGCCTTATCTTCTTCTCTTCTGCACCCGTGTTTGTCTGCACAAAGCCACCCCCTTCTCCCTTCTGCCTTGTCTCTCATCTGCAGCCACATTCCCTTCTGCCTTCTCCTTCTAGTCTGCAACCACACCCTTCTCCCTTCTGCCTTGTCTCTCGTTTGTTGATTTGGGTTTGGAATTAGAGAAAGTGAGAGGGTTTTAGGGTGCGAGAGAAGCTGGGGATTTTGATTGGATTTAGGAGATGGGGTTAGTGATTTTGAAGGAGAGGGATGAGAAGGTGAAGGTGAGATGACTTTGTGAAGCTTTTCTTATCTACACTTCGACCTTTCTTTGTATAAATCTTAATTTGTCCCCAAAGTTTCTAATTAATTCTCCATATCTTAAGAAATGTCTTACCATTTTATTTTTCACTCTTAACATAGTCTTTTTCTTCTAAATTTTATAATTTAACCCATTTTATTTCCAAGTTAAATTTATTTATTATTTTATTTTGGCTGAGACTTTACATGACTTTTTTAATATTAAAAGTATCATGACAAGTTACTAAATATTGTATTTGATATTAAAAAGTTGCTAAAAATTATATTTGATTTAAAAAAAAAATAGACCAATCAATTATTGAATTGATAATAAATTAATTAATTTAATTTTGTTTTATTTAGAATTATGATTTATATTGGAGTCAATTTATTAGGGAGTAATGCACCCACATAAAAATTATTGGTCAGAAATTAAACTAAAATGATTAATCAAAAATGACTTCATTATAAATAAATTTTAAAAATTAAGGATTAAAATACAGTCTATTACAATTCTAGACTTATAAAAATTAAGAAGGGACTTATTTAAATAAATTTATAAAATTATCTTAAAATAATATCTGATATTATTTAATAATATGATCGTAATCCCGATTATATCCCAGATGAGTTATTACCAGATGTTGTAGCGTTGAAACTAGTCAGAGTTCGCGCAGAAATTCACGTATGGATATTGTTCGCGAGGGCATTGCAAATAGTTTGATGGGAGAATGAAATGACATTTCCATTTTACTTGAAGTATTCACACTAATATAAATTGTTATTTATTTTTAAATTTATTTTTAGAAGTTATATATATATATATATATATATATATATATATAAATGTGTGTGTATATGTCCATGCCCTTTAAAGTAATTTTACAAGTTAAAAGCAATATGTAAAGTTTGGTAACCAAACACCTAAAACTGTTTTTTTTTCAAACTCCAACTCAACCACAGTTTTAACCAAACACTTCACAGCTTATTTTGCACCGCAGTAAAAGCGCTTTTTTTGAAACTGCTTTTTTTCAATCTCAATCTCAAAAGCAAAAACAATGTCAAACACACCCGAATACTTCACGTGATATGTGGTTTGGACGTGGAATAAGTTGATGAATAAAAATAAGAGTAATCGTTGGAGATAAAATGGATTGAATTTTAATTATTTTAAACATGTAAATTCAGTTTATTTATTTACAAAATGTAAATAACTACACTGACTAACTTGTTGTAGACTGACTAGTTGTTTTAAAATGCCGCCATGTTCTCCAATTAGCTGGTTATGGGTTCCGATTTCGACCACCCTCCCCATATTTTTTATAAATCAAAGTCGATAATAATTTTACTTTTTTATAGTATATATATTTTTTTTTTATTTTTATTTTAGTTCGTATACACACACATACACATGGTTCATTTGTGTTCATGGGTGGATGGTTCGGTTTGTCACTTTGTTAAGCACTTTGTCATCCAAAACAATTCCACATCCGATAAATAAGAGACAAGATAAAGTGATGTATATATAAATATAAAGAAGGAAACAACATTATAAAATACTTACTTGGATGAGGTCAGAGAAATCAAAATGAGCCTACTAGGCTTCACCATCCATAAGAATTTAATTGATATTGAGGCCTGCTTAAAGTAATTGAGCAAACAGAAGCCCAAACCAGATGTATATCACTGTTTATTTAGGCCAGCTTAGTTGCTTCAAGTGGCTCTTCGAATGTTATTTAGTAGACGAGGACTTTTCGGGTTGCGATTTCCCGAAAGGTCTATGCATCTTCTATTCCTAACTATTCGAGAACAATTTGTATTGCTGGGGTAGTTGTGTCCCTGCGTGTATAGAGATTGATGATGTTCTTGCAATGGAATTCGATTATGGTAATGGCATGCTCTATCATATAATCAATATGTAGATTTCAGTAAATAAAAAAGGAAAGTTAAAACAAATACTAAACATCAGCTGCTGCTTTCTCAACACTTGTAACTATAAAAATATTCCTCTAGAAGTCACTGGCAACTTGAAAGCAATACAGAAACAACTGGTTAAAAGCTATTGCATCGAAACATACTTGTAGTTGCACATAAAGTTAAAACAGTAACGACGAAATACGAAATATTTCCATATCCATTGAAAAGAAAATTAATTTTGAACCAATTAAAGGAAGTTTAAATTTCCCTTAATTGGTTCGGTTTAATTTCTCACTATTAATAAAAAAAAAGATATCAAATTTTAATTTTATTCTCAATATATCTTACTAATTTTTAGACCCAATTGCTAAAATTTAATTTTAGTTTTTAAGTGTAGAGAGGATATATCAAGTACCAAACTTAGCAGAGTTGAAGGATGGCAGAACTTGAAATCAGGTGCCGTCTGACAAAGGGAAAAAACAATGTGATATGGCAATGAAGAAACTAAATCACTTGGACAGTACAGGATGATGTATGAGAGCTACAGCTGGTCTAGGAATCTTTCGGTGGAGCTTTCTTTGCAGCCTCAGCTGCTGCTTTCTCTGCTTCGATCTCAGCAACAATTGCATCGATCTCAGCTTCTTCAAGCTGACGCAGCCCCTGGTCTTTGGTCATCACAGCAACTTCTATGTTCTTCCCCCCACTCTCAACAACCTAGTTCAAAGGAACACAAAAAATATAGGTAAGAAACAGGCAAGTATTGCGGTTTCTCTGCGAACATTGAGAAACAGCTCAGATTTCAGGAGAAGAAACATAAAAGGTATTCCATATCAGTTGGTTAGACCAGTATCTTGACAGGTCCGGGTGTTTCACCTTTCTTTTCTGTTTTTGACTGAATTAAAGCCATGTAGATGACATGATACACCAAATAATAAATGCCATCATATGGTTCCAAATACTCAAATGATATGGCAGTTACACATACAACCCAAAAATGCATGGCTACTCAACAGATCAAGGGCCTGGTTGGGACAGCTGTTGCTGTAGCTTTTCAAAGTACTTTTCGTGCCGAAATATATCAAAATGATATTTTTTTATTTTTTAAAAATCATTTTTGACATCAGCACATCAAAATGATCTAAAAACACCAAAACATATTTCTTTAAAATGAAAAAAATAAATAAAATTGAAACGCATTTTGAGAAGCTGTTCCAAACAGCTTCCAAGTTAGCACAGCAGATACAAGTTTTACAGAACTAGAAATTGTCTGTTTGAGAGAGATGAGGTAGACAAAGAAGGACCTTCAGCAGCATAGATTTTTAAGCTGTCAAAACATCAATGACGATGGGGCAAGATGTAAATGCAATGACAGAATAAGCATATTTAACTAAACAATCATACATGTCAGTGTCACCCATGTCAGAACAGCAATTCATGCAGAGAGGTTGAACCAAGCCCACAATGTTATAAGCTACATGCATGGAGCTGTGTAGAAAAGACTTGTCAACAATCCTTTCTATGAGACCTAGTTATACCCCAGCTATTTTTGCAATGATGTTAGGACCAATTCACCTTGTATGATAGCAGTGGAAATGTTCTATTTCTAAGTAATAACTTACAGTTGAATCAAGTGATGATTAAATATAAATGGCAGATGCTATAAAGCCTAAAACTAACTACTAAGCATCATCTTACATCTTACATCTGTCAACTGTAAATGGTTATTTAGCTTGAATGCATGTTCAATTCTAAGGAAGGTTATGCATCCTTGGGCAATTGGTAACATATGCATTTTACAATCTGCACCAACATAAAAAGGAAGAACTTACTTCAAGTAAAGCACGGATAGCTAACTTCACAGTTTCTTGCCCAGAAGTTTCCTTATAGTTTTTCTCCAAAAACTCCCGCATTGAGTTTGAGTTTCTCCCTGTAGCATTAGCTTTCCATGCTGAAAAAGCACCAGAAGGATCAGTTTGATAAAGAGCGGGGACACCCAAGTGAGGGTCAAAGCCAACAATCAAGGTCGAGAGACCAAATGGCCTCACACCACCACTCTGTGTATATTTCTGTTGCAAACCAGCAATATAACGCGTTATATATTCGACAGTTACAGGATCCTCAACAGTAAGCCTATAGCTTTGGCACTCAATCCGTGCCTTGTTAACCAAGACACGGGCATCTGCCTTCAATCCAGCACAAACTAGAGCCACATGATCGTCCAAAGACACAATCTTCTTCACTGATCTGCAAACATAACCAGCAAAAACATTACATAACTAATCTCATTGAACACAGAACAAGACACCAGATGTCGTAACTCGTAACAAAGACATTACAGATCAGCGTAAAATCAAACAAACACCTAATTAGCGATAACAAAATCCATAATATCAATAAGCTCAACACACAAATATAAAAGATTTGAAGTAAGAAGATTATTTATGTTCATTAAACAAATTCTATCACACATCAACAGCAAACCAAAATAACTTTTTTTTACAGTCTTCATGAATGAACTAATTGAGTAGTTAACAGTTGAACTACCACGTAAAAAGCCAAAGATAGTAGATACAAATAAGAAATGCTAATTTGAATCCAGTAAAATTCACATTAAACCAGATATCAATCGCTAGTCAACCCCAATTAAACCCTAAACCTCAATTTTCTCCTTAAAAAAACTCCTTTCATCACAAACATAAAAATACAAGGAAAACCCAGAAAAAAAATTAACTTAAAAATCAAGAAAAAGGTAAAATCACCTAGAATCTTGAAGTTTAGCGGCGGATTTCTTTTCAACACCGAGAACGACAATATCAGTGCCACGGACACCAACGGCAGCGTTTCCTTTACGGACAGCTTCGAGAGCATACTCTACTTGAAATAAATGGCCATCAGGAGAAAAAACGGTGATTGCACGATCGTATCGAGCCATGGCTAGTCTTCAGTTTTCTCTTGTTTTAGCTTGGGTTTTGCTTCGAATCTCTGAGAGATCTGCGGGGTTTTTGAAGAAAAATAAATAGAAGTCGACTTAGAGGACAAGTCACTTATTTTGGCTAGTACGACGTTGTTTTGAGTTCTTTTCGTTTCTTGCTCTCGTTTTGGGCCATGCTAATTGCTAAGCGGTTTTATGCTGTGATTGTGATTTTTCGAGATAATTGTAAAATATTTCCATTTTTTAATACAATATAACACACACATATATTAATATATATATATATATATAATATAAATATTATTCATATATGTGCATTTATGTTAATATTAATATATATATATTATTTATTGATTAATAAATAATATATATGTTTTTTGATCAAGTTTTTATTAGTATTCTTCTCTTACGAAGCATGTTATTAATTTTCTACTTCTAATCTCGTATTATTGTTTATGTGACGGGAAACAATTAAAAATAGATAAATAAAAATAATAACTAAAATCTAAAAATAACAGCTAAAATTATAATGAATGAGAGACAGATGGAGCAAAAGAAAACCCCCACCATACTTCAGAAGGGAAATGGATCGAGGCTAAATTACTCCATCTTCGAACATATTCATGAACGTCAGGTGAAAAATCCCTGTTCAGGTCCCAAAAATTCATTCTCCTGTCATCAGCGGAGGATGCTAGCTCTGTTTCGTGATTAGGATCCCGTTCTGCCTGGAATACCTCTTCTTCTCTGTCAGAAATAAACATCGTGACAGATACAAGCAGTCGATGTCCTGGGGATTCAACAACAAATACTTGTATGTATCAAGAACAGAAGGTTTCCCCGTTCTTGATATTCAAATACAAGGTTCAGGGTGTTCTATATAGCCATCTGTGTCTCCTATTGGTAAACAGAGGGGATATTGCCAGTGAAATAGCATGTTTGTATAACGCAGCTAAAACATCAGAAGACAATTCCTGAAGTTGTAAGACAATTCCTGAATGGAAAGTTCAAGTAAGAGATAGCAGTATGGGATAAACTGAACAGGATGATCGTGGCAAGATTGCTTCTCCTCTTTCTTGTGAGTTTTAAAAGAATGTTGGGTTTGATTTGTGCGCAAGTCCCAGATCATTCATTTGTCGACAATCATCCCCCATGGAACCAAACAAATTTCCAATCTTCAACCACACTTCCACGGGCCTATCAAAGCATTTCAAACAACAACAGTGTGTGTAGAGCTAGCATTACTCTTGATACATAATTAGAGTTTATTTTGTCCTTTCCAGACAAGATTCATGGAAGAGAAGAAGAGATACTCTAAAGAACCTGGCATCATTGAAGGGCATGGGAATGACATGATTCTTTCACACCACCAAATAATTGATTTGACTGATCAATGTCTTACCATTAGCCTCCAAGACCAGAGAAAGATCAGATCTTAGCCCAAAATATCCTAAAAAGTGTAGGGAATCCAACCAAATTAGTTTGGCATGGCCTGGCATCCCCAACCTACTCAAATTGCATGCCTGTAGTCATTTATAACAATAGATATTTAGATTATTTGGATAGTTTATGCAACTCGAGCTTTTGTTGTTGTTGTTGTTGTTGTTGTGTGTAATCCTTACGTAAATTGAATCTTGTTCATGTTCTCTAGCTTGCTGTTCAACTGCTGGATTTCAATGCAAAATGGCCATTGCATTCATTTGCCACAAATTTAGCTAATTTGAGCTTGTTGTTGATTGTTTGGCATATTATTTTTATATATATATATATATATTAAAAAAAATGATGTTTTTAAATTTTTTATTAATGTTAAAAATAATTTTTTTAAAAAACAAATATCATTACAATATATTTTTTAAAATATCATGACCACACTCTCAAGCAATTCACACTTCCTCTACGGACCCCCCCGCGACATCTCTATTAAAAACAATTGTTATCACGATTAAACACCAGCTAATAAAACACATCCTCAAATTTGACCGAAGATAAGATAAAAAATCATAACCCAAGAGAGCAAGCTCAGAAACAAACATTCTGCAAGTGATTTTATCAACACTCCTTACCCACGAAGAATTATTTTTATTTTAAAAAAAAGAGAGATAAAGAACAAAAGACTTTGACCTCGTGATCATAAAAAAACTGCTGACCCGAGGCAGCAGACGCAGCTTATGATCCAAAATAAATAAATAAATAAATAAACACCCGACTATAACATCTCAGCAAGTAATTTCATCCAAAGCCCACAAAAAACACAACCAAAAATGTAAACTTTCATCTTCATAATCACGTAATTGATCAAAATCCAATCAAAACGCAATAACAAAAAATAAATAAAAATGAAAACACCATTTTAGTTTAGTAATTAAACCGGACACTCAATAGCCCGACAGCTCAAATCTCACCTTAGGAATCACAGAATTCGCAGACCTGCCACGAGTGTCAGAACTGTGAGTGCCAAGAACCAGCTTACAAAATATAAAATATAAAATATAAAATATAAAATATATTTCACAGAATTATTCCCAGGAATTCTTTTGACTGGCTTTCGATTCTACAACCCCTATTGGCCATTAGACGTTGCCGATGTTTCAATCGTCGTTCACCTTGTTGGTGCCTATCAGGTTTGAAATTTCAAGCAGTAATGACCTTACAAGTCATGAATTTATGACAAGATTAAGGTTTCACGTTGATCTTTCCGTGGTGCACTTGCAGGTCTATTGCCCATCGAGATGTATGGTTCTCAGAAGAAGATGGGGCAATGGTAGAGGCAGTGACTAGGGTTTCAGATTCTCAGTATAAGTGCCTCGTGATCACCATAGCTGCAACTGTGTTTCCGGGGTTATGCTGGAACTCAAAACTTACAAGCCATTTAAAACTAGTTAGTGAGGCCTGCGAATTCAAGCAGTGAATTCAGCAGGCAGCATATATTCGTCAAGTTGTGTGCGTAAATTGAACCTCAAGAGTCCAGCAAGGACTGGTGTATCTTTTTCAATCTACAAGATATCTGAGACGGAGATTTCATTGTGTCAGCCACCAATTCACCTCTTATTCTGTGCGAGTGCTTGGTAAGGAAAGTATTTGCTGGATCCAGGTAAAAGAAACGAATAATACACAAAACTTGATCCCTTAAAAACCAGAAGCAAATGAAATCAACACATACAGATAGAGATTTGCATTCCCTGACATAACCAAACAGCCTTAACATACTCAAAAAACTAAGAACCCTGTGGGATTTCTACTCCTTGTTCCCATAAACAGATCTAAAAAGAAGAAGGGATCAGTTGTCTTTCAGTCTTTAGTTGTATATTCTATTAGCCTTCATTTCTGTAACCATTTGCCCGTCCAGCAGAGAAAAAGATCAGTTGTCTTCACCTTTTTCTTTTATATTTTTATTACCCTTCATTTCAGTAGCATTTGCACGTGCAGCAGCTTTCACAAGACTTGTTGGTTTGATGACACTCTTCGGGTTAAGAGCCTTTCGTATCTTGAAGACAGCCCAGGCAGTGCCAATAACATGACCAGCAGCATCGAGCCCTTCATTTGTTACCTTTCCGGCGTCGTCTCCATATCTGTGGAGGAAATATCCGATCACAGCATCAAATAACAACTCATGTATAAGCATAGCAAGTTAAACTGTAGTGTTCTAACACTGCAAGTACCAGATGCAAAGTGACATAATATCAAGTTCATGACTCACATTTATTGTAAAAGTCTGGGACAATAGAAGTTTTAATCGCTCATCTAAGTCCACAAAATACATTTTTCGGATATGGGTTTTCTCGAATCAAAAAAAAAATTATTCACAAGGAGTATATTTTTAAGAGTTAGATTGAGATATACCGGTGTGAGACAAGTCCAGTTGTCACAACCGACGAGGTTGACATGACATTCTTTCCAGCAACTTCAACGGCATCACACACCTTGTCTGCACAAGCGCAGAAATGGCACGGGGAGGAAACAGTATTGTGAGTCGGATTACAACTTCACAAATTGAGGAAAAATAAACCAAACAATTTCGAAGGAATCACTTACTAAATCCATCCAAGGAAGCAAGAACGATTTCTCCTGGCATTAGGCTAAAAAACTTCTTGCCCACTTTAGAGTTCACAATTGGACTTGTAAAGAATCCGTAGACTTTCACAACTCCAGTAAGAATTCCAACAGCCACTTTCTCTGACATTTTCGTCAACAGCTTAACCCTGCAAATATCCCGCGATAAAATCATGAATCAATACATACTACTTAATATTAATTTACACGAACCAGAGAGGGGAGAGGGGAAACAAACATATTAAAAATTATTTACATCTTTAAAATTGAGATGAGCACCAATATGCATATCAGAAGGCATTTATGCAACTCTAAAAATCAAAGAGCATGCTGCTTCTGTTAAAACCATACAACTTCCACAGACAGAATGATAAGATGAGCCCTAATAATCAAATTTCTTAAAAACATAGTAAAACTAGATAGCTAAATGTGACCAAATTTGAATTGAAACCCAAAAATTAAAAATTAAAGCAATAATAAATGGTGAAACCAAACCTTTTGATCCTCCTCAAAGTCCCTGGACTGATGTCTGAATCCGAACTCTTATGAATCGTTTTCTTGAAGAACTCATCACCCCACTTCAACCTATCCACAGTCACATCTCCACCCCACAAAATCCCCTTGATCAACTGCCCTGTCCCCGCCGCAATCAACCTAGCAACACTTGAGCTATAATCCTCCACATTAGGAGCCAACACTGTCCAATACGCGGCAGAACTCTTCTCCACCAATTCTTTCCTATTCTCTAACTCATCCGGGGATATCTCCTTCGCTACATTCCCATCAATCAACTCCCACTTCCCTAAACTCTCCTTCACTTCTTGCACCGAAAACGAACTATAACATTCCAACAGCTTATCAATCTCCTTCAACAAATCCTCTTGTCCTTTCGAAGCAAAAGTAACCCCATAATTCAACAACTCGACTTCTCCCTTGTTTAACCCACCCTCATCTGATTCATTTTCAGGCACCCGAAGAGAAAAAAAGTAATGTGATCCATCAAGCTTAACTGCTGCCTCATCTTTAGCCAGAGGCCATTGAATATCATCACCTACACGAGCAAAAACAGCAACAATAGTGTCACCCTGTTTAAGACTCACTATAAAGAAATCCCCACAAGCCAGTTCCACGCTACGATCTTTCTCAATCAAGTGAACTATTGATCCTGGAATCTTGATCAGTATTTCTTCTAGGGGTTCAGAGTCTGAGCCCAGCGGCGAACCTAAGTTCTTGTTGCAGTCTTCTTCAGGGAAGAGATTCTCTGCCATGTCTTTCATGTCAATAGTAGGATACAAAGAGGATGGAATAGAGGTAGAAGAGGCAGTAATGGCTTCTGGGTTTGAGAGAATAACTTGCGGGTAAAGAGAATTGCGCTTTGGAGAAGACATCTGGTAAGAAAGCTTGTTTCTTTTTAGGTTTGATGTTTTAGAGTCCACGGACTGTGAGAGATCTTAATTCTTAAGGGGGGTTTTAAGGTTCTGTAATCTTAAGATTGAAGGAAGTGGCAGCCGTGTCGGTCGGGAGTTTTGAGGAACCTTTATAGATTCGTGGCTGGCCGTGTGAGAACCGCTTCCTGCCACTTGTCAGGTCCATGGACGATGAAGAATTGCAAGCTGGACAAGTGCTTGAATCTTACAGGATTTGCTCCCACTTAAGCACGGGCTGTGATTATTGCGCGGATTTCCATGTCTCGCATGCGATTCAAAATCGTAACCATCGTTGATTAGCTGAGACTCGAATGTTGTTTAAATTACAGAAGTAAAAATTATATCAAACACCACCTTGATTAAGTACAGATATTTATTAGAGACCACCGCCCTATTTTTATTATTACAGAATAAAAGGTAGCAGCAATCATAATTATTGGACGGTGAGATTCTGAGATAGATAGCATCGTGTTCGTTTAATACGTGATACAAGATATTTTTTAAATATAGAAAAGGATATTTAGGTAAAGCTAGTTTTCTTATTAGAACAACAAAATCTATATCATTAATTTAATTAGGTTTAATAAGTTTTGTTAATCTAATAATATAAATAAAAAAATATAAATAAAAATTAAAACAAGCAAACTCAAATGAATTTCTTGAACACGGATTAATCTACCATTCTCATCCTATATTTGTATTTCATGGTTTAATTTAATCTATTATATAAAAAAAATAGAATCATTTGAAAAATATAATAAAAAGATATGAGATAATCTCATTGTTTTAAAAATTAGTAATAAAATTCTATGAAAAGACAATAAAATAATTAATAGGGATAAATATTCAATCAAATAAATATTGAGTGATGAAATCAAAAATATTTAAACTTGAAAAAATAAAAAAAGGCAATAAACTTGAGCTAATCTCTAAAATTCATCTTATGTTTATATTAAATCAATTGATAAAATCAAATTCAAAATTAATTTTAAAAAAAAATCATGAGAAAAAATAAAAGATAAAAAAACTAGAGATAACTTAGGTCATTCTTAAAATTAGAGAAAAAATCTATAAATATCAAATAAAGATACAACACTTTATTGCATGCAATGGCCCCTTTAGTGGTGGTTTTGGAGAGCAAAAGGATAGGTTTTGGCCATAGAATCCACCTTTATTTGTAGATGATGGAATAAAATAATTTTATCTTTATTAAGATAAAATTTTAGCTCTTAATTCAACTGGAAAACATCCCGACTACTGGTTCAAAGTTGTTATCATAAGCTATCAAATTTGACAGTCAAAAGTTGCTTAAATTGACTATTTTAGGGTACCGACATAGCGACTATGTTGTTAGTGAGCTAAACTAAACCATGTCGTGGTAGTACAATGTTAGAGGATCATTTTCATGCAAATTTTATCAAGTTTGATGAAAAAAATAAATTATTAAATGTATCTAAAAAATAGTCATTCAAGCTAACTTTTCAAGCAAAAAAAAAGGAAGAAGATATATAGTGAATCAAATGACACTTCATCTAGTCCTTTCTTTTTCTATTTTCATTCTTCAAAACAACGTCTTTTTGGGATTTTGATCAAAGTTCAATTTAATCTTTCAATTTTTTATTTTTTTTAATTGCATCTCTAATTGGCCTTAAATTTTTGATTTTATGCGATTTTACCCCAATTGAACTTCAATGGCAACCCTAGATTTGAGTGCTTTTTTAATCTTACCTTTGATCTTAGATTCATGCAATTTAACCTTGAATTAACCATTTAACTTTTAATTTTTTTCAATTTCACTATAGATTTCAATTAATTGAGCCCCCATAGTTCAACATTTTTTACAAATTAGTCAATGATTGTGAATTTCTTCAATTTAGCCTTTAATTGATCCTAAAACTTAGTTTTTCTTATGATTTTGCCCTAATTTCAATCAAATGACTTGATAAAAATAAATTTGATCTCCTAAAATCTCAACTAAACCTAAATTAGGCTCCCGAATTTAATTTTCACCAATTAATCCTTAACAAAATTAATTTGACTCATTTAAAGTATAATTAAGTTCTTGTATTTAATTAAACTCTTCAATTGAACCAAAATTAATTCTTAAACACAATTAAACTTTAGTTTGTCCATGATTAAATTAAATTGGTCTATTAAAAATCTAATTATGTCATTGAATTTGTTTTTTATATAGAGTTTTCCAATAATAATTTTACTTTGACCTTTAATCTGTATGATTTTTTTAATTCTTTGACACAATAAGGTATCATCCGACTTTTAAATTCATCCAAAAGTTTTTACTTGATTTTTCCACCATGCTATCACTTTTATTTTTATTATTTTTATCTTGTGTGAATTTGAAGAATAACCCAAAATGAGTTATGATAAACATCATCTTTCAAAATATTTTGCCACAATGTTTTTATTGATTAACTCAAAGTTTAAAACATGTGAAAATACATTTCAAACTAACATTTGCCACTTCATTAACAACTTTAAAGCATCAAACCGGGCATTACGCAAAACTTGAACATACATATACATGTTACCTCATACTAATAACTAAACATCTTTTTTAAAGAGAAAATATCAATTACATTTAAACTAGAAAATAACTTTAATATATATATATATATATAATGGAGATTCTAAACATAAACTTAAAGAGCAATATACACTAGGAAGGGGGGGTGTTCATTAAGCTTCACCCTCACATTAAATTTAGAAATATACCTTATCCAACAATGATAGTTTTTTAGCTAGGAATTTTTTACTCCTTCAAACTCTAGATATGGTATCTTTGTTTCCAATCTTTGACTTGCAAGTTATGCCTTCTTCCTATATACTTCCACTTCTTATCAATATTTTATAACATTTCTATAAAGAGACTTTATTGATTTAGTTTTCTTCAAGTTTTCTCTGATTTTTCTCTTTTTTTATTATAAAAAATCCTGATATTTTATATACTCAAGAGATAGGTGGTTATAAAACCATTTGTTGATTTAAAGTTGGTTTTTCAAAACTATATCATAGGGAATTCTTTATAATTTTGCCTCTAATTTGTTTGGAGACCATTCTTCACTTATCTTTTTTTATTTTCCCTATCTCTAAATGTCTAATAAACTCTTGAGACTTCTAGAGAAAGGAAGTTCATGAATGAAACTTGGTCAAATATTGTTGATTAAGGGTACCTCTTTCATGAATTAATCATGGCAGACACAAGGTAAATGAATCCAACCAAGTTATAGATCTTGCAAATGGAGTATTATTCTTCATTAAGATCAAATCATGCTTGATTTGGTGATTTGATGGCTTGTAGCTTTCCCACCACCAATCTAAAGTTCGGTGTAATATTTTCAAGTTTTATTGAATAAGAACAAGATACCTTAAGAGAAGAAAAAGAGGGTTTCTACGTGATGACTGAGGCACAAACCATGAAAACAATATGACATGGTCTTGCAAAGGGGGAGCTCTTATATAGAATGGTGGCCTTCATTTGTCTAGTGGTAGCAATAGTTGACACGATTATTATCTAGAAGAGTTATTAATGATTACACAAAATAGAAGAACCTTTACCAAAACAATGTCTTTTTTAAAAAACCTTTAAAATAAAGGTTTTAGGAATGAGCAATCTCCAATTTAATTTTTCATCTTTTAATTTAATCTCATAAGTCCTTAATTGAGAAATTTTGGTTAATTTGTGCAATTAAACCCCAATTTAATATCAATTGGACCCTTCAAGTTTTTTTTTCAAATTACCCCTTAATTAATTCAATCTAGCCTTTATGCTTTGGTTTTTCTTGTAATTTCACCCATATACTCATCTAACATTCTTGATTCAGAATTAGGTTTCCAAATGTAAGTTTTCACCAATTAAGTTGTTAATAAAACTAATTTGACTTATTAAAGGTCTAATTAAATCCATGCACTTAATTAATTCTTTTAATTTTTTCCTAAATTATTTCTCATGCAAAATTATCAAATAATAACTTAAATTAACCTTGAATTTGCATTGTCTTTCATATTCAAGTCTTTCAAGGGTGTAATTGAGTTTGCAATTTTATCAAAGTTTGAAATTGGTTTCCTCATTTATAATTTATGTATTTGTTCTCTACTAGTTCTTACCAATCAAGTTGTTTTTAGAGAAATCAAAATTAGGTTATTACTAATATCGTTATTTATTACCACAAAGATAAAAAAAAATTATATGCTGATAGCAATTATCTAGGCATCATTATCTTCCAATACTTGGTTAATCAAGTTTTTTACTATGTTGACACAAGTCTAACCCCACCCATGTCATTAGCTTCTATAACTTGGAAGGACTAATCAAGTTCATGCTAATCAATTATCACCCTTTTTTAATATGAAAATGAGAACTAATGTAGTTTAAAATTTTGTTTTATTCCTTTTTTTGCCATTAAATATTTATCTCTTGCATTTTACTTGTTATTCATACTTAAATTGCAATGGTTTTCCTAATTTTGAATCAATATAAGACTTTAATCTAGGTGAAACAATACATCATACGACTTCTTGTAAAGTTTCAGCTTAATCTGATATAGGATTGAGAGATCTATGTTTTCAATACGAAAATGGTCAATTCATGATTTTTTATATAAAAAATGAATTTCCTTGTTCGGTCCTGCATCAATACATCAATTACTATTATAAAACCTCAAAATAATCTTTTTCATCAAAATACATTTATTTCATATTTTTCTTCTTTTATTTGTTTGTCGGGTTGATTATCATTTCATGGTAAAGTTGTCGGTATGCAACCATTGCTTGCAAACATCGCACCACCCGAATCTTTATTCATTCATTGGTTTGATCCAAAAATACGTGTGCATCAAGTGCTGCTCCAGTTTCCGATTCTTTTTATGAAGCTTTCAAAATAATTCACAGTTGTCGGCATGATTTGATGGAAATATGTATGGAAATTCACAGTTGCTCATGATATTCACCAGATCATATTATTCTGCTCAGCCCTGTCGGCTAGGTAGCATAAACTATGCCTTTTGAGCTGCAAGTGGTTTAGCCATCCCTATCATCCGTACATATGGCATATAATCATAGAGTTCTTTCTTAATATTCTTTTTTATTTTTAAAAAAATATTTTGAATATTAATTTTAATATTAATACAACAAAATAATTTGAAAACATCAATAAAAATAGCGGCTACCCCCATGTTATCTCAATTTTTTTAGAAAAATATTTCTACTTGGTTTAATCGGGTTTTTTTCTCAATTAATTTTTTTTATTTAATCTGTTTAATTGGTTTTTTGATTTTTTTTCTCACCTCTGATAAAAATAATGGCTACTGCATGTCATCTCAAAAAAATTTGGAAAAAAATCTACTTTTTTTCTTAGAATTCCCAACCTGGATTTTATTTTTATTCTTTGAATAAGTTTTTTCTGAGTTATATTTCAGAAAATTCAAAAAAAATCCCATTTTTAGTAAAATAATTTGAGTCTTTTTTTATCCAATAAACTTTAGCCAGCTCCACCATTTAGACAATAATAGACTAAAGGAATTGAGGAGGGTTTTATAGATATTTTTTCTTTAATTTCTCAAAGAACACCAGTAGAAAAGCACATTCAAGGCATCCTATTCATCCGTTGGAAAGTAATTTTTTTATTATTTTAGCCTTGTATTTAACCCACTAGACGACATAAGATTCTATGGTGTTTGTTTTTCTTGCGTGAAACTGTAAAATGTTTTGTAGATAGAATTATAAAAAGGAAAATATCTTTAAATTATTTAACCTAAGAGAAATAAACCAGTAGGTGTAGAGGCTTGCGGATAAATTTGCCTGTAATCTAATCAAAGCTTACAGCAAATCTGCCGACCAGCTTCTTATAGCCAGTTATCAAACATACGATTTACTGGGGACAGATACTTCCCGAACAACCTTTGACTTGTGTGTTCTTCAGGAAAAAAACTTTACAAAAGCCACCATCAGTGCCGCAATCTAATGAGATTCCAATGGTAGATTGACATAAGCATTAGAAAACTATACAAATCACCAAATCCAAGCGATGGTCATTCTCACGAACTGACAGCACCAGGCATTTTCAGTAGATTTCTTCCTCAATTCTTTAAACTAAAAAGTGTGCCTAAATTTAGCTGAGGAAAAATAACGAGGCAATCCAAGACTTTTTACCTATCAAACTATTGCTTATACAAGCTTGTCAAGTTTACACATACAACATTATATGGAAAAAAAAGATGGTAAACAGATATATTTAACAAGGAAAGTGAAAAAAACAAAGAAAGAAAGAACTCACTCACACTAACCCCCCCTCAAAAACAGTTCTTGGCCTTAATCCAAACCTGGCAGCCAACAGAAAGAAGGGTGGCAACACACACTTATGCGTAGCAAATTCTACACTCTCTCTTGCTACTTCAGAGCTAGGTTAACCACCTACCAACCAGCCTTACCGATCATAAGTCATGATCCAGGTGAAACTATAAGTTTACAAGGGATCCATCTGGGTCACCAGGATGGGAGTCCTGACGACATGCTTCCCATCAGACCACGAGATCGACCCGAAGACGGCGCCCGAATCATCCGGCATCAGATTCCGGGTGTTGGCCGTTATGGTTACGATGAAGCTCTGCTTCTTCAGGGCCTCGGTGAACACCAATTTTGGTGGTTTCACTGTCACTGTAACCCCCTTTGGAGCTTGGATTGTGAAACGGTAAACGGCGTTCGGTTGGCCCACATTGGTGACTGCTCTGATGAATGTCTTGCTTGTTGCTCCCTTAGCTGAGCTTGGAAGCAATGCTGTGATTGAAGGGTAGTTGAGGTTCTCTGGCAATGTTTTCTTCACTAGACAACTCACAGGTGATCGCGTGATCACCTGAATTACTCTAGGCCCGTATCCAATTCCACACAAAAAGTTCACATAATCGTCGTTGGTAATATCATAAACCAACCCTGGATCCATTGCTCGATCAAGATTGAGATGCCCCGCACCCAAATCGTATGGTGACGACACGTTTCCAGTGGCCTCATCAGTCATCGGCTGGTTTAGATTATTGAATGTATTGGCAGTGGTCATCATTGCAGACCGAATTGCTGCCGGGCTCCAATCTGGGTGGGCAGATTTAAGCAAGGCTGCGGCGCCACTTACATGGGGACATGCCATTGAAGTGCCTGAAAGAATGTTGAATTCAGCTTTTCGTGTATCTGAATCCAATCCAGTTGGACCAACATTATCCGTCCAGGCAGCAAGAATGTTCACCCCTGGAGCGATCAAGTCCGGCTTTAGAATCTCCGGGGTCAATCCATTCGGCCCCCTACCGGAAAACGAGGCCACAACAGGAGCTGGTTTGATTCCGATCACAGTACCCTTAAAAGCAATAGTAGCAACCGGGTTCGAAGTGGATGAAACATAAGCCTTAACTGTATCACCCTCATCAGAACCAAGAGCACAAGTAGGAATTAAATGAGCATCGCCAACTAGACCTTCACCATTAGAAATTCCATTAGCAAGAATCATCCCAACACCTCCAGCTTTCTTGACAACCAACCCTTTTGCCACTCTTGCGCTACTTCCGCGATCGCAAACAACTATTTTTCCCTTCACCATATTAGGATCCAATGAGTTTTCCATACACAGTGACGCAGACAGAACCCCTGATTTCCCTGGATAAACTAGAGGATACATTTTACCACTCAATGGCAAACCAGCATACAGAGAAACACCAGATAATCTCTTCCCATTACCAAGAACAACTTCTGCAGGGAAGTTCCTGTCAATTGTTCCAGCACCAACAGTAACAATCCACGGGGCAAGATTCGTCGCTGACATTATATTAGGTCCGTCATTCCCAGCCGAAGACGAGACGAAAATCCCTCTAGAAGCCGCACCATAAGCACCGATGGCAATCGGATCAAGATAATAAGGTGCCGAAATCCCATCACCACCACCAATGGAAATCGAAATGACATCAACTCCATCTTTAACCGCAGCGTCAAAAGCAGCTAAAATATCAGAATCAAAACACCCTGAATTCTTCCAACAAACTTTATAAACGGCCAAACGTGCTTTCGGTGCTACCCCTTTAGCAATCCCTGCCGCATACCCTTCCATGCTAGCACCAAACACATGCCTTCCAGCGGCCGTTGATGCCGTGTGAGTCCCATGACCATCAGCATCTCGTGGAGACTTAAACTCCACAGTCTCATTAATAGGAGTAATCGGTCCCATGCTCCCACTTGCTGCCTCATGTCCTTTGATAAAAAACCGGGCACCAATCAACTTCTTGTTACAGTTTCTTGCTGAGAATCTTTCACCGACTTCACAAATTCCTTTCCACCGAGCAGGAATCGCTCCAAGATTGACGTCAGAGAAGCTCCGTCGTTCTGGCCAGATCCCGGTATCGAGAACGCCAATGATAACATCGGAGCCATAATCAGAATCCGACCAGAGACCACGTTGGTTTCTGAGTCCAAGAAACTGAGGTGACCGAGTGGTGTGGAGTTGTTGCCGTTGGTCTTCAAACACCGCAAGTACAGATGGGTGTTGGCTGAGAGTGGCGGCGTGACCCGGTGTGAGTGTGGCGGAAAAGCCATGGAAAACGGTGTCGTAAGTGTGGAGTATTTGAGGGGCGTCAGTGAATTCAGTGGTGTACCAGTGGTAGTGTGTCGGGAAAATGGAGGGCTTAGACTGAGAGTCGATGCGTACGATGTAGGTTTTGTAGGGCTGATCAACGGCGGAGAGGGAGAGGAGAGGGAGGAAGGAAAAGAGGAGAAAGAGTAGGGAGATGGGATGGGAGAGAAAAGGAGCCATTGAAGTTGAGAGTGAAGTGAAGTGGGAGTCTGTGACCGACAGGATAGGGAAGATATAGGGGAGAATAAAGAGATTATTCTCCCTCTTTCTTTTTTAGCTTTTTATTATTAGTATTAATTTGTTGTCTTAATAGTTTATATTAAACTAAATGTGATTAGTAGTTTAATTAATTGCTGATTAACTTATAAATCTTGGAATTTGGAAATGTCTGCGGATGTTTTCTTCTTCTTTTACTACGATTGACGAGTCACCTCTATTTTTGTGTGACCTTCTTCTTCTTTTTCTGTCTAACGGTTAGATATTATTATTATTATTATTATTATTATTATGTCGTCCAAATCAATTTTCCAGAAAAGAAAGATAGACAGAAATGAAAACAGAAATAATAATAATAATAATAATAATTAAAAAGAAAGAGTTTTAAAGGTAAAGGTTTGATTGATTATTTTAAAGTGAAGGACGATGGCATGATATGGTGGGACCACTTTCTTTGCTTTACAGGGATGGAGAGAAAGGGGTCAGTGAGTTTTGACGGTACTAAAACAGTGACAAAATTATTTGACGTCGTTTGTTGCACATGATGTTTAATCATGGCCGTTGGATTAATGACAAACAGTACCTTTCTTGTCCACGTGTTCTGAAATGGAACGACAGGTGCAGCAGGGTCCCATCTCCTAACTCCTAAGATATGGATAGTGTAAAGTGTAAATAGTCCTCCTTCCTTCTTCTCTTTTCTCTACCCCTCTAAAGTAACTTGCTAGCGATAGACCGTCTCGCATTGATGAGGACAGTTTCGGTACCTGCTTTCCTCTATCTCTTTCTCTCGTATCTGAGCTAATAAAAATTATTTACACATAATATGATAAATAATTGGTTTTATATTAAAAAACATGGCTCCAAAAATATATTCAAACTCAGGGTGTTTGGAAGTTCTAACTCCAAGGTGTTAGTCCAATGGTGGAGGCTTGGGACTTGCGTGGGGGTACTCCTTCCAGGTCTTGAGTTCGAAACCTGAGGGCGAAGCATCTTCTGTGAGTCACCCGTCCTCTTAATAAGAGCCTGGGACAGCCGGAGGTTTACGCATGTCCTGGGCCCACAAAGTGTGCTTTCCAGATCATGTGGTTCCCCCGTTCCGCAAGGATATCCAAAAAAAAAAGTGTTTGGAAGTTCTTTTTAAAAGTGTTTTTGAAAAAAATTAAATTTTTTTTATTTTTATTTTTAAGTTTAAATTAATAAGATTTGATGTTTTTAGATCATTTTGATGTACTGATATAAAAAAAATATTTTTATTTTTAAGTTTAAATTAATAAAATTTGATATTTTTAGATCATTTTGATGTGCTGATATCAAAAATAATTTTTAAAAAATAAAAAATATATAATTTTAATGTATTTTTGAAAAAAAAACATTTTCAAAAATAATCACAACCACACTCCAAATAAGCACTCTTATCTGGCTGTATTTTAATTATGTTGGAGCTGGAATAATAATTTAGCTGTTCGTCGCATTAATCAAGTTTGATTCACTAGGGCATAACGTTAATCCAGGCAACCAAACACAACCTCTACTCGCTATGACCAGTGTTTCAATGACGTGTGAGATACGTGTCTCCTGCTTTAATTGCCTCGCTATGACCGCGTGGAGCACGACGCATCAATCACTTTCTATTAATGGCACCGCTTTCATTGTGCGGTTTAGTCCTGATTATTTTTTCTTAAGTTATTTTTTATGTTTTTAAATTATATTAATATTAAAAGTAAAAATATGTTATTTTAATATATTTTCAAATATAAAACAATTTAATAACAATCTTTACTGTAATATCACGTACCACCTAAATTTAACTCGATCATAATTCTACATAAAATCTTCTATTTTTTTTTAAATAAAATAAAAGGTTAGCTCGAGATTTTTTGAATGCATAGAGATTATGTGATACTTGTTTGAAAGCATGATTGATTTTGTTTTTTAAAGATTTTTTTTATTTATAAATATATCAAAATAATTTTTAAAAAAAATTATTTATGATATTAACACATTAAACTAATCTATAAAAATATAAAAAATTAATTTAAAGCAAGAAAATAATAAAATTAAATCTTTTAAAAAACATTTTTTATGTGGTTTCACGAGCAACCATTGCCTACCATTTAAACTCCATTCATATTCTTTCTAATAGTTAAGGTTATTTTCAAAATTAAAAATATGTTGGTTGATTCGCCCAAATATCAACAATATCATTAATTTTGACCAACATATAATGTATGTTTTTCTTAATGTTGGTTAAAATATGAAAATTTTCTATTAAGAAAAATATTTGGTGAACAACTTTAAAAAGTATTTTAAATCATTAATTTGATCAAATATGATGTATGTTTTTTCATATCATTGTAGATTGCAATATTTTTTTAATATGATACATGGGGTAAGAAGCATTTTCATCTACTTTTATTTATCTAATCCAATCATGAGAAAAACATATGTATTTTTTTAGGAATTCCATTATAAAACATGTGGATTTACTTTATTACTTATATATTAAAGGACTCATGGAAGCCACTCATTTACCAACATTAATTACTAGTCGCCTATGAAGTTTTTTTTTATCAAATACAAATCCCTTTATAATTTTGTTGGAATTTTAAAAAAACTTAGGAAAATATTTTTAATTTTGAAAACTGATGATTTTTAAAATAACATTTTTCTTGGATAATTATATCATAAATACTTTCAAAAATTAAAAAAAAAATGTATTGGTAATTACATTGATACATAGTAAAAACTCCATTCAAATATCCAGTTTCCTGATGAACAAGGATTCCTTAAAAATAAATATCATGATAATATAAAGAACGCTAATATGACTTCAAAATGATTAAAAAAAAAAACTTGAAATTGACATTTCTCTAAAAGCATAAATCTATTATGTGTTGAAGAAATGGAAACATAATGATTCAAGCCAAGGATGTTGTAGTCGTGTTTTTGGATGCAAAGGATTATTTTGTGTTTCAAGCTAATTTATTAATTCTAGCTTTCATTTTAGTTTCTTGCTATATATTTGATTAGATCCCCCAATGTGAGAACACATAGAGGAGAAGTATTCAAATTCCATAGCCCTCTTTCCTTGCTTGATGCATATTACCTTCAATCTGTCATATTTTTGTGTGTAATAAATGATGTTTTTTACTTGAAAATATATTAACATAATATTTTTTTTAATTTTTAAAATTTATTTTTAACATCTACACATCAAAACGATTCACAACCAACACAAATAAAATAATAATTCAAAAACCATTCAACTGAAGCCTTAACCAAGGCCAAAATAGCTTGCTAGAAAAGGTGATGGATCAATTGTTTTAATATGTTTTCAACAAAATTTTAATCACTCGGGCTGATTTTTATAAAATACAAGCCCTTGAAAAATTCCAAGGCTTGCAGCCTTGTCTTGACAACTTTTATAGCTCAAAGTTAATGATTCAATGATATGTATGTGTATATGGTGCTAGGACATTGCTAGACACTATGCACCCGACATCCCTTGCATGGCTCCCTACGCTCTATGATAGACACCTAATGATAGGGATAAACATCCCTCATCATTTTCCAAGCAATCAACACTTCATGGCCCACCACCTTTGGGCCTCAACATTAAGTTCGGGCTCTACACCAAATATGTAATCTAACATCTTTTGGGTCTAAGGTGTCATACCTAGACTCAATGTCTCATGTCATTTGGACAAAGTTGATGAGACTTGGGCCCAATCTCAAACATTTTTTAGGATCAAACTTGTGCAATAAACTCATCAATACTTGATCCTTTGAGATTTTTTTTATTGAATCTAGGCTTTATGCCCATTACCACGCTTTTAGAAAGACAAGTATCCATTTACTTATTGTATATAAGATAAAGGAGTTAGTGAGAAAGTCCATACTTAATTTATATGCTTATATTTTTTTTTTATTCCTATCATATTTTTATCTTATTAATGCATGAGAGGTGATACGATGAGTTGAATAATTATAGTGAAGGACATGTGTGTGGTTATGATGTCAACTCATGATTGACAATAATGAAATGACTCTTTAATCTCTTTCTAAACTAAAATAATAAGATTTATGAAATATAGATACTCTTTAAAACTAACCACTCTAGTAAATAGTTTACACTTTCTACTTTCTCAACACACATAGAACATCTTTTTTCCCCACATAACATTCATTACATGCTAAAATAAATAATTAAAACAACCGTAATATTAAATTTTAATGATTTTTTGTGTATTTATTGAAATCTTTCTATAAAAATATTGACTTAAACATATAAAAATTTCTTAATCCACTAAAAAAACTAATTTGTAAATATTTTACTTTCTACACCAAGCTACCATGTTCTTAGTTATATATAAAAAATGAAATTGTAAAAATATTTAATTAAACCCCCTATCTAACCTCAAAAACTTTATAAGCTATAAGAATTTATATAAACGAGAGATTCGAATCTGGATATTTCACCTTATATTATTTTGAATCGCGTCTATCCTCGTATAAAATATTTTGCCTACAATGTTTATAACCAAATAAAAAATAAAAAATCTTGGCAAATACGATTGATAGCATCGCAATGCACTCCTACCCCGATGCATGCATAAAGAGCACAACACAGGCACTTCCATGTAATTTTTTATTTTTACCAATTCTATAATGTTTGATATATATATATATATAATAATGATTATTTTTTAAAATATTTTTATTTAAAAATATATTAAAAGAATATTTTTATTCTCTTGAAATTTACTCTTTTGATATCACAAATCAACACAACGTGAGAGAAGGGAAAGGTTATTTCTTAAAAGAGACAATAATAATGAACGGCCAATTACCCAACTGCTATCGATTCATGATAGTGTCGGCGTAAATTGAAACGAAGACAAAGAAACAGGAAACAACAATTACTGTTTATGTACGGCACACATAAATAACATTTCAACAATAGAATAAAAAGAAAAGAATTATATGATGGTTACTCAGTTTTATGTAATGTAATAATTGAATACAATAAAAGTATACAACTGATACTTATAAACTATAGTTTTATTTAGGAAAAGTGGTATAAAATAATTAAAAAAGGGAGGGTCGAGGAGGGACTTATTTAAACCTATAGGATTGAAAATGCAATTTCGTATGGCAATTAATTTGGCAACACTCTGCGAAAGTCAATGACTCAGCAACCATTCTTGAAAACAAACAGTGAAATTCAGACAGCCGTACATGAAGATTGTCGCGTGGTGGACGTTGTCATCTCCGAAATGGACCCTTATAAAAAACATTTGTCCGTGGCCCCATCATCAACCTATCTTTTTGAGCTGTAAAAAAGCTCTGTTGTTGCCACCAGCTCTGTTTATAATTTTGAAAATCATTCTAATGTTAACGATTACGATAAATGTATGAACTGTAAAAGCATTGAGAAATAGTTGCGTTATGTTGCCCTAATGTTAGGCCAGTCAGCCTCTCTCTCTCTTTGGGCTTAGGTGTTGCAGCTTGGGTCTAGTCTCGGGCTTGTCAATTCTGCTTTGTTGATGTTTTATTTTTTCAATTGGTATAAAATATTTTAGTTTTAGAGCATTTTGGCGTACTATTTCGAGATTGTATTGTTCATATATAATTAATTAAATATATGAAAACAAAAACATATTTTGTCCTAGTCTAGCTAGAGCAATGAGGGGAGTTAGAGTGGGGTCTTTCCTTGCGCCCAACACGTGTCTGGGTGCCTTGGTCCCTTTTATTTGATACAGCATCCCTTCGTAAGGAGATAGGCACATGTCTTATTACTTTCTTTCTCGATGATAGAATCTTTTTTGTAAGAAAATCGATTCTTCTTTTCTTCTTTGTGAGTCGAGTCATACGTTAGGGATAGTCATTCAGTTAGTTTAGTGTAAAAAAAGACCTTATGGTTGCTTGCTATGGCAGGTCATTAGCACACACTAGATGTTTCCGGGATAGATTGGTACATGTAGTTTGTCGAGTGAGGGGGGATCCTTCCTTCCATCATTCAAGACTCTTCCCCTCACATTCTCATCAATCATGAATATGTATAGTTTGGGATTGGCCTAAATAGTATATTTGCCCGAGTCCATACTTTCATGCATTGCAGAAGTGACTTCCTCAACCTTCGCTTCACCTTTCCCACTCTCATCGTGTTAGGGATTTAAGATTTTAAGGCAAATCGATTTGGGGAATGGAATGGACTTGGGGGTGCTGGGGCGTATAATTAATTCATTCATTTTTTAATTTTTTTTCAAGGCCGAAATGGAACTTGCAGCGTGATTCCAGCGTGTTTCGGCTGGAATTTGATAGAAAAATCCGGAATTTAACTTGAGATAAAAACAACGTTGTTTTGTCTTATTTTTTTAATTGGTACGAAATGTTTTGGTCGAAACAAAACGAGATCGACATCCCTGGTTACCCATCGCCACATGCTTGATGCCTAACCCCTGCACCCCAATGCTAGGTGCATGACCTAATACATTTTTAGCCCATGAGTTGCACATAGGTCAAATCTTGAGTATTGTTCAGGCTCGAGCTTATGATCGGAGCCCAACACTTGACCTTTTAGGATTTTTCACTTACAGGCTTAGGAGCTCTATTAGGCTCAATACTAGCCCAATCAATCTGACGCCTTTTAGGCCTAGGCATCATAAATTGGTCCAATATTTAAATATACCATTGTTCATGACTACTTTAAATATTTTTGTAATATATTTTCAAATAAAAGAATAGGTGTCAAATTGTTTACCAGCTACAGAAGCATGACTTGTGCTCCCCAATTGTTGCTGAATTGCTCAAATGGTCACTTCTCTATCTATATACATACTACATCATTTTCTCATTCAAGTTATATTCTCACCATGACAATAACAAAATTATAGATTTTCCTTTCATTTGTTTCTTCCATTACATTAAGTTTCTCAATCCATCTTTTAAAATCAATGTTCTTTATTTGACTATAACTATCATTATAAGTCTCTATTTTTGAACACATCATATTTTATTTGAAACTAAACATAGTACTATACACTTTCTCACAGAAAGAACTTAAATTTTTATTATAATGATTCATCAAAACTACTAGTAGTAATGGTAATATGACCTTTCTTCATATATTTATTTATATCTGGAGTTATAGAACTCCAATTTAAGTGAAATTAGTCTTGTTGAAAATAGAACATCCCATGCTATAACTTTTATAAAACGTTCATCAAAGTTAGGGATACAAAGTTGTCAAGTTTTCATCAATGTCTTTACAAGCCTTAAAACATCTTCAATTCTCATTATCCTCCAAAACAACTCTTCCCATAAAATGAGTAATACATCACAAATAGTTTTACTATTAACATCATAAGCTCTTCTTATCCAACTTTCTTCCCTACATAGCCGATCACTAGTCATCCTCTTAACATTATATTTTTTTCTTTGGTATTTCGGCATTATTTCACATCTAGAATAACCTACAATACTTTAATTGATTAAATTTTAAATAATTTTCCATTTTCTCTAATTCTACTCAAGAACCGTAGTTAAAAAAAATGTAAGATTAAAGCTTCAAATCTCAATCAAACTCAAATTGGTTGCATAATCGGGTTCAAAACTCTTTACCCGGTGAATAATTCCTTAGTCTACCTTCCTCCTTTTTTCCAATAATTCCTTCACTTGCTCTTTGTTAATTCTCTTGCTAAATAATACTTTTTTTACCAATTTCACTAATCCTAAGTAATCTTGATCAATTTTGGTGTTTTCTTCTCTCAAATTCAATGAAGAATTTCAAAATCCTCACCCTCTCTTTTACTTTGTTGTTGCTGACAATTTGAGAGGGAAAGTAGGGTATTCATAATCTCATCTTTTCTAAATTACATATTTGACTCTATTAACTTGGGTGTTTTTATTCTGACCCATTTCGTCTTTTTTATATATCTTAACTAGGAAATTTATATTATAAAAATTTTGATTCTTAGTTTTTTAAGTTTATACGTTAATTATTTCGTTTCCATTTATTTATTTATTATTTATGAAAAAAATTATTCCTAGGGTTTACAACTATAATTGAAAATTTGTTCAAAATTGATTTAAACATCCATTAAACTTGATAAATCAAGTGTAGAATTACTTATCAAACAATAATACAAACTACAAGTGCTAAAAAATGAAAATTACTCAAGCTTTCTCCTACTTTCTTCACTTTCCTTGCTTTTCTCACTAAAAGATTACTTTCCCCTCACTTGATTCAAGTTCTTGGGTATTTAAATCTTACAAGTTCATCTCTCAATTCCTTTTTTTCTTTTATTTCCCCCTAAATTAACCTAATAAATGAAGAATTTTCACTCCTTTTTTCCCTTTAATTGACAACCACATACACTCATCTATATTGTGCTCGTTTATAGTGAATTATCTCACACGATACAGTAAATAATGAATCTCTTTTTTTTTAAAAAAAAAAAATACCCCTTCAACCATTCATGTAAAAGGTTTATAAGTTTTTTACTCTCAACATATATACATAACATTGTTTTCTCCTACATAGCTTTCATTACATACCAAATACAAGAACAAACAACCTTATTTCGGAGATTTAATGCTATTTGACATATTTATTGCACTCTTTTTATACAAATATATTGATTTAAACATCTAACAATTCATAGATCCACCAAAAGAGATTGTTTTGCAGTCCCAGACTTTGTTCATCAAGCTATCACCTTTCAAGCTATGGATAATTGATCCAATTGGAAGAACACTTGATTAAATCATTATCCATACACTTAAAAACCTTTATTTTTAAATACCTTGGATTTTAAAACATCAACAACACCAAATTGACAAGTTAGAGAAATCTTAGGGTTTTCAATCAAACGTATGACTAACCGCTATTGTTTTTCAAAGATTGTCTGAGCAAATCCAGGTAACAATGAAGAGCTTTTGCGTAATATGTATAGTTATTAAACTCATTCTTGCTCGGCCCGACGAGATGACCTATAAAAAACAAGAGTAGAGCTCGGAAAAAGTTAACGTTTTTATTTAAACCAGACTAGACATTGACTTGACCAAACTTGTTCGACCCGACCGGGTTGTTTTTAGTGGCCGGGTTTTTATCATGGGCTGCTGATTTTGATTAGATAAGCTTCATTAACTTTTCTGGATCGTGTTCCAGGAATATTTCGAGGGTCAAATAAAATTGTTTATTGGACCATGTAGCGGGCCTGGGCCTATCTATTTACTAGAATAAAAGGCCCATCATTGGAAACTGGAGGGCGATGCTAGCATGCTCTTCCGGCTTTGCTACAGTCACTTCACTTGTTTGAGGAACAGATTATGAAATCATAAATAAACTTTTGAAACGCAAACAAACAATTAATTAATAACCACGAAAGTAAAATCATCAATCTATAAAATCATAAACAATAGCTTCGTGGCATGAATCATCAGCCCAGATAGTACAGGGCGATGTTGACTGAGGTGAGGAATCATGGCCCTGGTGGTTGTGCGTGCTGTTCCTATTATTGCATCAAAACTGGGGTAACTGGAATCAAAAGTTACGTGAAAAGTACACCATCATCATTAATTTAGCAATTTCACAGAAGGCTAATTGCAGGATAAAAAGTCCTGCGTTTGGTGGGAATTATGTTGAGGTGGGTGCCGGAAAACTATTCGAGTTTGGTGTGGCTGTGGCCCATGATATCAATTCTCATCTTATTGTGTAGCCCTAGGTTTCATGCTGGTGAACCTTTATTTTGTAGCCCTAGGTTTCATATTTGATTGTGCCTGTACTCTTGGGAACCCAGAAATCACTGCCGTTGGATATGCAAAATTGATAGAAATCGTGAGATGGCTGGTTGAAGCAAGTATCTTGCCTTTGGACATTGTAATTTTATGTTCATGAAAAATACTTACAAAATAAAAAATAGAAATAGAAACTGCTTAGAATATGAAATGATAACTCATCATCGTGGGTGTTAATTGGTAAAATAAAAAAGAAATCATTTACGTTGACCTAAATAGGGTGAAGGAATAAGTTGAGCTAAGTTATGGATAGAACGGAGCAATGAAGATGATTGTGCATCATAACTACGTGTACGTGATGTGACCTGTGAACTCGATCAGAGTTCAAAACAAAGACTCTCACCTCTTCGCCTTCTATGGGCATTTTCTCTCTCTCGTGGTTTTTCCTCTTGGCTACTTCAAATTGATTTAAAAAAAAAAAACTCATGCTATCATTACCTCACTCGCTTTTTCAATCGGGATCATTTTTTTTTAAAATAATTATATGTATAGACTTTTTCAGCATATATATATCTTGTGAATTGTTGGATGTTACCAGCGCCACAATGAAATGTCCACACCAAAGATGTAAAATCCGTTCCGTTCCGGCCGGAACATGCCATTCCGTTCATAAAACCGGGACAAAACGGCGTCGTTTTTGTCCCGGTTTTAATTCCGGTCGGTTCCGGAAATTCCGGCCAAATTCCGGCCGGAACGCCTCGGTTCCGTTCCGGGCGTTCCGTTCCGGTATCAGAAAAAAAAACGACGCCGTAAATGTATTCATCAAAGTAAATCAGAGAGACAGAGAAAGAACATAAATGAAGTAGTAATGAACAACTCAAAGCAAAATATCCAAGACCCTGGACCACCTGGTAAACTCTTGACTCCCTTAGCAGATCTTCCATGGTTTCCAGTGGAAGTTAGAGGCACTGTCGAGGAAGGGTGGGGCAATAGCAAGCAAAGGAAGCCAAAGGAAAGTGGGGGGACGGCGCAAGAGAAAGTGGGGAGTGGGTAGGGTTAGGTTTTTATAATTTATACTAATAATAATAAATGGGGGCAGTAGGGTTTGTGGGTATATACTATATATATACTTTATATTTCTAACGGCAATATATTAAAAAAACAAAAAGAATTCCTGTGGAAATTGTAATTTCTGCAGAATTGCGACAGCTAAGACATCCTCGCATATGGGCCAACTCAGAAGACCACAGACTTTGAAATTATTAAAAACAAATTCTTGATTTTGTCGTATCAACTGTTTTGTCCATAATGGGAGACGTGAAGAGCTTCATCGATTGGTGCGTGTAGAGCATATAAAAGCTTACATTCACGTTACAACTATAAAGTATATATATATATATATATAAAAAAAAATTATAAAAAAAATATTGCGTCAATTTTGATTTTATAAAAAATAAAAATTATATCTTTTTTTTTTGTTTTTTAATTTTTATATATATATATATATATATATATATATAAATAAATATAAACAGTACAAAACCGGAACGGAACGCCGGAATACACCGAAACCGGAACGTTCCGTTCCAAACAAAAAACCGGAACGGGGTCCGGAACGGATTTTACAACTTTGGTCCACACCTTGTAACATGATGTTATTTGGTACAATCAGAAAAATCTTGTAATAAACTGATGTTTCAACCATTTAAATAAACAGTAAAGAATTCTATCGAATTAGAAAAATAAAAATTTATTAATCTACATAAACTAAATCAATGGCATTTATAAAAGGTATTATTATTATTATTATTAAAAGAACTACAATGGATTTTATCCGTAAAAGAACTATTTTTGTTTTTGGATTTGAGGAAACTTCAATTCCCAGAAAGCGTATTTTGTAAGCCCAGGTGAGCGAATAAAACCCGGCTATCCTACGCTCTTACAAGGATACACGCCTTGACTCGAACTCGAGACCTGCTGTGCAGATCTCAAGCACGTAAAAGGACTATTCGCCAAACAATCAATAAGAATTTTCTCACTTCTACTTTGTAGGGGGATGGTATAAGAGCGTACATTTCTTATAAAAATCTGAGACTGTCAGAATTTTACTTTCTCAACTGGATTCATAAAATGTGTTTTTCAAGGGGTAAGATTTTCTCGTATACAAAAAAAATCATTGCTGAGAAATTTGATTGATAATTAATCAGTCTAGGTGGATTTTGATCCAATGTTTCTTGGTTGGATTTTTATCCTTAAACTCAATCTTATGATCATATCATGATACAAATTCAAATATATTAAAATAATCAGGAGCTCGCACATATCATATTGTTCTAGTGGAAGTTAAATAAATTAGATAAAAAGGTGTCAATGTCGTCAAATTAATTATATAGCACCCATATAACACAAAGTATTATTACAAAATTAGAAGATCAACTTACATTTGTGCCAAAGTCTAAAAGATGATAAAGGTGGAAAAGTCACGGCAAGAAAGCACATCTGGTCGGAGTTATTAAATAAAAGTAAGATGCCAGTTCATAACTTATCTAATCCTAATCATATTTACTTGGCTCGGTCCCTTATCAAATCAAATCCCATCTCAGTCGGGTCGGTTGCTTGGAGCTCATAGTGGATGCCTTCAAGCACTCTCCTCAATCCAGCTTTGGAGGTTGCATAAAGAATTTTTGCTCTAATTCTCGATGCTGTTGGAGACCTGAAATTATTCCAAGATTCGTAAGCTACCCAATAATTCTTAGAAAATCCTACTGTTTACTCAAATTCAAATTCAAAATCTAAATCATTGCCGATAGCCAACATCGAATTGCCAAGTAAGGAACACTTGAAAATCCGAGGATGACGACGATCCACATTAATATATCATCGCCGTCGTTGACGATAAGTTCTTAACATGGTAGGCGGACAATTCAGATCCAAACTTTGACCTAAAACACTAGAACCCCAGTAATTTTTGTGGCTACCCCACTGCGATGAGAAGATAATCAAGAGTTTACAGAAGAAGGGGACGGACCATGCGATGAAGAAGATCTTGCTCTTCCGGCAATTATCAGCAGTGACGAAATCGAAATCGAAAACAGCATATCTGCAGTCATCATCTGGCAATGAAGCGGCGAGAGCATCATAGCCTTCACCAGGGCCACCGACCTTGTCCACCGTTACCAGTCTCGACTTCTCGTCGATCTTGAACACGATGTACCGGTGAACTTTTTTCCATTTCATCTCATGGAATGAATTCTTGCATTCATCAGTTACCCACATCCCTGTCGTCGCCTGTCATTGCCATTAATCAAAGACACAAACACATGTTAGGAAAAGTATGTTATGGTAAGGAAAATGAGAAAGAGAAGATGCTGCTTTACCATCTTGAAAGCCATCGCCATTTTTGTTGAACTGGAGGGGATCGAGTCGTCTCGTGTTGTTTTCTTAAGACAAAAGATATCGGCGTGGGTTTGAGTATCTGATCAGCCTTTATATAAAGATGGTGCTGTTGAATGGTCAATAGTGTTCGTAATTATTTCAATTCTGTCCACCACTCTTCCTTTTTTTTTTTTTTTAATCCTCGATTTGACACATTTTATTTCATCTATTTATCCCACCATAGGGTTTTTTTAAATATTTTTTATCAAAATAATTCTTTTTAACACATTTTCTGTTTGTTCTTAGTCAATGCAATGTTTTGAACTGGGGTGGTTATTATTTTATTTTTTAAAACAAAATATTTTATTTTTAAAATATATTCATAGAAAAAATAAATAAATAAATTCTCTAGTAATGTTCATTGAGAAACAAATGGTAAGGTCCATTCGCCCCTACATGACCCGACATGAATTTTGAAAACAGTGTGCTTAATTAGGATCGCATTCTGTTTTGTGGTCACCAATCTGCAAGTTGACCCTCTTATTTTTCTTCAACCCACCACCACCTCAGACTACTTGTCAAAGTGACGTGGAAATGGTAGACAAATTCCTTGTTAAAAAATAATGTTGAATTGAAATCGTTCATTTATTAATTATAAAGGATTATTTTAGATCAGGTGGATCTTGTTTTTTTTAAAAATATATAATTTTTATTTATTTTAAAATTATTTTTCATATCAAATCAAAATATCTAAAACAAATAAAAAAAGTAATTTAAAATAAACACAAACATGTAATTTTTCTACATGAACATATACGGCGGTCCGAACCTCGGATCACGAGCCCACATCCCATCTCCCTGTCCTCGTGCTCCTCAAAACCAAGCCTTTGCGTAAAAGCGAAGGCGAAAAGACGATACAGGAAAAGAACTTTGAAGAAAAAGCACTGTCTGAAACTAAAGAGAAAGCTAATTTGAAAACAGTTTCAATTGGGTTTTTATTTACTTGTTTATTAGAACCATCATCATGATTTTTGGTGTGTGCAACTTGAAGATTTCATCTCTCCAAGATTTTGAGTTTTTTCAGAACTTTGTCTAGCAAAAGTATGGTAGATAATGATAGAGAATCTTATTTGATGTGAAGTTCTGTGGTGAAGAAGATGATTTGATAAGATATTACTTCAACTGTCATGATTTTTTTTATATTTCTACAATAATAATATTACATGCATAGGATAATACAAACACTAACAACGTATTCCAAAACCACAAGCAAAAGAAGAAATGGGAGAATATGGTGAGGGCAAGGTGTGGCTACGAAATGGTGTTACCTGTCTCAACCCCACGAGTCCCCGGCTCAGTTCCTGGCTTCTTCTTAATGGAGCTACTCAGTTTGGTGGTGACCTTGATCCTCCGGGTGGTTAGGAAATTAGCATCCGGGTTGCATGGTTCAAGAGTATTGACCCAGCCTGGTGAACTAGAAGTCATTTCAAGCAGCGAAGGGTAGGAGGATTAAGAGAGGCATAGGACTCCTGACCCGAGCTAGATATTGGTTCGTATTGAATGTGGTTGGCGAGAACGTTTAAACCATTATATAACCTTCGTGTTTAGAGATCCAGCCGACCTGCCCCCTCCATCGATTTGACTTTTTTTTTAAATCTTTTAAAAAATACCGTTTTAATCGACTCGGATTGACATTGATCAGGGTGCCAGATTCAATTAATATGGTTTAAACAATACCTGAAATAATTGAAGTGAGAGGTCTACACCGCTAGTTTCTAGTCTTTACATCCAGAGCTAACCTAATCACTATGTCTATATATGAAAGGGGAGGAGGAATTGCGGGAAGGATGGATGAAGAGAAAATCATTATTACATGCACCCTTCATTTGATAATTTCCAGTTCTTTCGACTTCCATTTTTATCCCCAGTCATCCTTCTCCTTTCTCGTTAGCAAGACACTAAATTGATAGCACCTCATTCGTCATTTCCCCTCCCCATCCTTCCACTTCATGTATCCTTTCCTATATCATAAATAAATTCACTCAGTCTTGCTCGCAATGACAGCCCCTCTTCCACACTTTCAAAACTTCTGAACAGACAGTCCAGCAGTCTGGCTCCTGCTATTGTTTACCCTGTCCATGAAAGACCCTGACAGGCTAATACTCGGCTGTGACATTATTTCACATACAGTCAGGAGAAAGCAGAACACTTGTCAACGTGAAATCAATAAGAATGAAATATAGCAGCTCCAATTTTAACTAACATGGAGCCATTGTTTTCTTCCCAGTGCAAGCAACCATAATGCAAGCCATGGTACAAAGACAATCAATTCCGTTGCATAACGTTAAAAGCATAGTGACAGCAATTCTCACATCCTACCTCGATATCCAGCCTATTTAAGTGAAAGCGTTCGAGCTGGAAAATGGGTAGTAAATTCAACAGGTGTTTCTATCAACTCTGCTGTTCTATTCATTCTCCTCAGTGCAAAGCGGTCTGGATCACCAGCATAGAAACTATTTTTCATGAAGAGTTATCAAGACCCTTTCACTTGCCATCACTTGGAGGATTATCTTCATTCTTCTGTTTGGACTCCTAATAATGATAAAAAAAGTTAGCACGAGTGCATTGCAAATGTTTGACATAAAGAAATGATTAAAAAGCTTGAACACACCTCGGATTGGCCTTGCAAAGATGCTAGCAACTCCTTCACTGAGGGATCGTTAGGGTCAACTCCTGGAAGCTGCAAGAGAATAAATGTCAGAAAGAAAACCTAGTGCTGAATGTGATCAATCAAGGCGTTCTTTATAGGCAGGTTCAAAGAAAACCTAGTGCTGAATGTGATCAATCAAGGCGTTCTTTATAGGCAGGTTCAAAGTGTACTTACTGATGCAAGGACAGATGGCATAAAAGACGGATCCTCCAGAACCTTGCTCATATCTGACTGACTTGATGAATCTTTTGCAGCTTCCTGAATGGAGATCTGAAGAGCTGCAAGCAAGAGATATTCAGTGGATCAATGCAGGTTCACAGATTAATTTAAAAATCATGGCATCAGAACAAAGTTGACAAGTGTTTGAAGCTTTGGCGCACAGCATGGCAAGGTTTAAAAAATGTTTTGCATCAATTTCATAGTAACTTGGGCAAAGATGATAGCGTTTCACCTAGAACTCAGAAGGTTCAGAAAGAAAAACAAATAAACAATCATAAAAAAATCATAAGTACGCCAACACAATCAGAAGTTCTATTAGAAAAAGAACCATTGAAATTTTTTTTGGGTGCATTGGGACTTGCAAGTCGATTCCACATTCAATTGTATGTAAATCCCAAAATTATTGGCTTCTTAACAATACATTATCCTTCCTGATTTCTCTTATCCTCAACACAAGACACAAAGTACAAACAAATAATGAAACACGAGAATAATGTAAATATGTCATACAAGAATCCAAGAAAGTGAGCTTTGAGCTCACATCCAAGAATTCATTAGCAATTAATATATAGGAGCACTTTATCATATATGAATTACAGAAGCAGAGAGAAATTTGAAGTACTAGCAGGCCATGCTTATTAAAAGGGATCAGAACCTACCCCTTGCCAGATCCTGATCTTCATTGGTTGCCTCTGCCATTTCAGAATCATGAACCGAGGGATCAGATCCAGAGTTCTCCATTGATAGAGCAATAGCTTGCTGAAGTAATGCATTCACTTCATCCTATCACCACAGTCAATTGTCAACTCAAATTCAAGAACCAGAAGACACCCAAACAGAAAGCATAAAGCAAGCTTTGTCCAGCGGAAGTATTGACCCACAGACACAAACAGGTAAGAGTCAATGAAACCAACCATTGGTTCAGAAGCATTGTTAGTTGCTTCGGCATCCTTGCCAACCATTGTTGCATCCTGTGAATTGGATGGTGGTTCTTCTCCTTTTTCTTGTCTAGCAGCTTCATCAGCAGCCCTTTTTGCAGCAGCTTCTTGCCTGGCTCTCTCCTCTTCCATAGAAACTCTAAGGGCAAGCGCCAGCTCCGGATCTAAATTAGGATCTACTCCAAAATCAAAGTTGCCACCACCAGCTGCTGCAGCCGCAGCAAAGCCACTCCCTCCTTCCCCATCTCCAGTGAATACAGGTGTGCTGCCAAATTAATAAAAAAATCAAATCACTTGAGCAACATCACAAACGAGGTAAAATATTATTGATTGAATCAAAATCTTACATTTCATTATGACACAACAAGCATTCAATGGTGATTGTATACGATTCAGTTGCTTATTATAACAAGATTTTTTTTTTGTGAGCAGCTCTTCAATTACACGTGAATTACTTCAGCTCTCCAAATCAAATCCACGATCACAACACATATCAACTCTATTTTAACAAATATCACTCTTTCAAATCAGCATATTTGAAACCATTCTCATAAAGAAATAACCATTAAATTGCACACTGATAACTGCCTCAACTAGTAAAACAAAGGAAGATAGAGTATTGCACCTCATAAGAGCAGTGGAAATAGCAGCTCCACCAGGAGGAATGTGAATTATATGGCTACTCTCATTGCTGTTGACAGCAGCAAAGAGGGCGTCCAACTTCTCCAGCTTCCCCTCCTCATCTTCTCCAAAATCAACAATATCTAGAGATACATTGTTCTTTTTTAATTTCTTTCCTATGGTCTCCAACATCTTCTTATCATATTGGACAGGACTGGAAAAACATTTAGCAAAAAAAACAAACTTGGATAAAAAAGAAAAACAAGAACAAGCTAGTCACAGTAAACCAACAAGCAAGCTTACCTTCCAGCAAAAACTATTATTCTTTGCTGCTGATTTTTGTTTTGACGATGCTTGAGAGCTAGCTGTGCAACCTGAATTCCAGCTGATAAATTCATCTCACCACCCACTTCAAGACCTACATAACAAAGAAATTAACTGAAAGCAAGAAAATGCTTGTGAATTTAACTGACTGCAAGAGTTGGTTTAGGGTATTTTCAGGTTGCATTGTATTGCTCACATTCGGAAACAAGCTTTGCTAATCTTGTTCACCTATACATGGTTATAACTGCTGCAATTTATTGCATTAGCTATGAAGTATGAACTTTTTCCTTCACAATACATAAAAATCTGAATTCAATCATCTCCATTAACCATCTCCAACTTGTCAAAATAGAAGAAAAACCAGTTGTAAAGTAGTGACCTTTGCCATTCACAGTATATAAATACTCAAACTTGACAATACCCAATAACCATAAAACAGATTAAATTATCAAAACAAAACAAAACCCACCAATAAATTCAAGATCAAAAACAAAACTAACCCACATTAATTATTATTATTATTATTTTTAAAATAAAGTATAAAAGGGGATGGTATAAAATAAACGCACCGTGCATGCAAGACAAAATCTTGCCTAGATCACTAGTAGGAGTAGTCAAAACCCGAACTTGTTTGCCTGCCATTGTTAATATCCCCACTGTATTCTCTGGATTCGACTTCAATTACCCCAAAAAAACAACACCAGATTTATCAAACAAAAAAGGACGAACTAAACCCAAAAAGGAAAAAAAAGAGTTATGTTACTTGGGTTTTAGCGCCGCATAAGAGATTAACAGCATCAGCTTGAGCTTGAAAACGAGATGGAGAGTAATCGCCGTTTCGCATCCATTCTGAGTTGTCGATGCATATCATAGTCGCCTAGACAACGTCAAAACAAACGTTAAACGAGAATATGATTATTAGATTCATAATTAAGATTATTGATTTTAGGGTTTGAGTCAATTACTTACCTCGAGAACCATTGTTGCTGTTAGTATGTGTTGTGCTTGCGCGAGAAGAAAAACAAGAAGAAAGAGCTTTTCTTTTTGTTGATGTTTCCTATTTTCTTGCTTTCTCAAAACTCAAACCAGTATGCCTTGATGGGTGGGTATTTTGGGCCGTCTATAAATCACTGTTTGGGACAGTTGTTGTTGTAGTTTTTTAAAGTGCTTTTCATGTCGAAATACATTCAAATAATTTTTTTTATTTTTTAAAAATTATTTTTGACATCAGAACATCAAAATAATCTAAAAATACCAAAACATATTCATTTAAAATGAAAAAAAACAACAACAAAAGTTCAAAAGTTGCTGCACGGCTTGAAAAAAGTCGTGCCAAACACCCTCTAAACCGTTTGCAATGGTTTTTTTTTTAAATAAAAAATACTTGAAAATATATGTTTATATATTTTTGATTAGGTTGTCAATATCGTTCCGGTTGTCGTTTCGGTTTTTCTATTAGAATGGAATGTTTCGGTTTCTGAGTGTTTCGGCGTGCCGTTTCGGGGTTGTACTGTTCATATATAATTATATATATATATGAAAAAAATTAAAATATTAATTTAACAAGTATAATTTAAATTCAAGATAAATTAATTTTAAATTATACAATACAAACACAAAGTCAAACAAACATAATCTCAAAATTAGAAACATCTCTAAAATTTCAAAATATTATAATAGTAAAATGTTCTAAAATAAAAGAAATATTATGATTTTGAGCTAGAACGATATCGAGACGTTCCGGCCGGAATTTAGCTGGAATTAAAATCGAGACGAAAACAATACCGTTTCGTCTCGATTTTTTTAATGACACGGAACATTCAGGCCATTCTAGCTAAAACGGAATGGAATTAACAAGCCTGATTTTGATATTCTAATATTAAAAAAAAAATATTTTAATTAAAAAAATTATATTAAATAAAAAAATATTGACTATTAAGAAAATAACCACAAGACACCCTCAATAACCTTTCTTGAAACCTAGAGAATATAGATTTATAGGTACAGGGCCCGATTCTGCACATGATGAGTGAAACTCTCTTAGATTTATCCCATTTACTAGGCTCAAAATATTATTTTAATAAGTAAAAAAGCACAAATCTTTTTAATATTTTAATTAAAAAGGTATTATTTGAACGAAAATGGCAATAAAGCCGAGCATGTTATTTTATATTGGAGTGCAAAACCTACCCATATGAAATAGGGTTAAGCAAAGACCTGGTTGAAATTGATGTTTCCTTGATAAACATGAATGGTCTCTTTTTCTTTTTAAATCATAAATTAGATTCACGAGTCCACACAAATTACTATGGTCTAGGATTTATTTATTTTTATTTTACCTTTTGCATTGAATGCTCTGTGATTGTTAGAACAAGCAGGAGAAACGACGGATTAAACAAATGCAAGACACAAGTCCACACAGATGAAACCATTGCTACCGATATAGCCTTCCATGCAAAACCCACTAGATCCTGAAAATACTTCTCAAGAGCTCATTCCCAGTTGAAAATGAAAGAAACCACTAAGCATATGTTTAAGTAAACCAAATTCAGACCGTGTCATTAGGCATATTACCATCTTAGCACGTTGAGTTGCCTGAAAATCCTGCTCTTTATTAAACAAAGTTCATATCAAACGTAAGTTATGCACAATCTGCCAACTAACATTTGCAACATTATACACTCAATTACTGACAGCCAACAATAATACAAAGATTACGCAGGAGGAGCGGCGGGATCAATAGATGATCTCTGATTTCTACTGCTAGGTAGGAGAGCATAAACCTCATGAACCTCTGGTCTGTAAACCTCCCCCCTGTCGCTATCTATGGCATAACATATGTAAACGGTTTCAATCACATTGTCCAGAACATTAACGAAGGAACCAAGCACGATAATCAGTAGCACCCATGCAAGAACAGCTACAACATATGAATAAACCCCGATATTGCTTGCACCTTTCAGGATAGCACAGACCTGTTTACAGATGTAGAATCATGAAAACAATTGCATTAAACTATTAGATCAGGTCATCTAAAAATAATATATCAACATGCAAGCTAATAGTAAATTACCAGTATGGACATTTATGCAGAAACCACAAATTGTAAATCACCATCAACTAGCAATCTAGTTATTAAAAGGTGACAGAACTTGGAATAACTACTCACCACAATTGCATATATTGATGAGAGTATGAATGCAATTCCAGCCAACAAACGAGTGGAAACAGTCTCAACAAAGACAGCAGACAGCAGATTACGTTTTAACAGCTCATATGTCATCCTCGCGGAGGTGCAGTAGGCTTCACCAGTAATAGCGGCAAAGTTGATTGTGAACTTGTTTAGAAAATCTACTGCTGAAAGTAATGCTTTGACACAACACCGCAAGACAAGGTTCACCATCCCAGGAACATCCTCCTGTCTTGCACTATCAACAGCAGCACGCACAATGCGAACGACACAAATAAGCAATCCAGATAAACATACAGTGCCAGAGGAGGGACCAAAGGCATTTCTGCAAAATTTTAAAACACAGATTAAAAAGATAATCATGTCATGATGACAATCATAAATATCTAGTTATGAGCAGGTTAGGAAATGTGCCTTGAGATACTGGAATTGAGGACAATAAAAGGATGCTGCCAATGATTAGAGAGATTCATTGATGTGGAATATTTATCTAGTTGAAGGTACATCCACAATTTAGGTGTATCTGAGTTCCAGCCAGCAAAAGAAAAGTTTTGAGATAGCTAGGAGGAGGATTGATCATCAAGACATCCCCCTCCATTTTTTTCCCTTCTACTTTCAAATCACATGTTTTACCACACTGTCGTGTTTATAGAATATTACCAACAGTCAAAACTAAAGGAAGAGCCTATTTTTTTCTTCCAAAAAATAGTTCCAAGAACTCAAACAAACAAAAAAATTTCAAGAACTAAGTTCAGCTTTATCCAAAGTAGCAGGTGATTTAAATAAAATGGTCATGCACACAAATCATATAAAATGATCAAAAAATTAGTTGCTTATGGACTGTGCTTGTGCCATGCCTGCCTCCGCAGAAGAGTTTCACTCATTATTTTCTTCCATTTTCTTGGGCTTCGTAACTATTAACTGATCTCTATTAAAAAACCATCATTAACAGGTGCCTCGCTCATTAAGAACTTGTAAGAGAGACTATTCAACAAAAGAATCATGTTCCAAGGATAATAATCTATAAGCATGTTCTAGAGTTGTCCTAACAATTCAGAATGCGAATCAAATAAATCATTTGATATACAAATCACAATTCAAAAACACATCCAATGTGCATTTAATACGTGAAATAAAGAATTAGCAGCAGCAAGGGATCACCTCAAAGAACTTCTTATACTCCTTCTAGGTTTCGAGTCCTCCCCCGTGAAGTACCACTGTGCAATAGTTCCACCTATGACATAAACCTGAGCTTCAACCATTACAGTCAAAGACCACAACATTGCAAGAATTGCCAATGTGTAGTACGCTGGCACCCAACTATCTTGCTTCCAAGCACACGTATATTCTCCATTTGATTCCTTAGGCACAATTTTCCCATTCAATCTCCCAAACACTAAAAACACCACGATAGGCACATAATACGCCACTAATCCAAGTGTTAACAATGGGATCACCACAAACAAACCCAAATTCTTTGACAAAGCATCAGAGGCAACTCCAATTATCTTGACTGTTAACTCAATTCTACGCCAATTAGCCACAAAAATCCACGTAATGACCCCAATAATCAAGAACACAAAAACAAAGACCAAAATCCTATAAACTAAAGGGAATGCATCGGTACAAGAAGAACTAAGAGTACAAGCAACAAACCAGTACACGTTTAAGAAGATAGGTATAACAATAAAGAAAGGAAGAGACACATAGACAATTTGTTTCGTGTAATGTTTAAGCAAAAGTAGCAGAAGAAAACAAATGGGCACACTCAAAATCAAAGTAACTACAAGGGTCCATATCAAAGACTTCAAAAAACCTGAACCTGATGAACTCAAAACATAAAAATCAAATCTTGACTCATAAAACCCATTAAAGTCCGAACCTTTTACACAAGAAGTAGAATTCAACTCATATGTATAAGAAGATAGATTAGAGTAATTGGGATTCTTGTGAAAAACACAGAATATACCAAACCCAAAAGTACAAAGAACAACAAGAACAAAAAGGATTAGAAAAGGAAGGTCCTTGAACGGTCTAGGACCGTAATTGTAAGAGATCTGGAGGTACTGAGTAGGGTCAGATTCAGGTTGGTCTGCTTGGTTTGGCTCTTCAGTTGAGGGAGGTTTGAAGAGCAGAGGTTGGGATGGCGAAGAGGAATCATAGGGTGAAGTGGGTTGGTCGGCTTCTTCTTTGCTACCCATCAGAGAGAGGGGGGAGGCGGAGGAGGCCGCGGCAGTTTTATTACGCGCTGGTTAAGGCGGCGGCGGTGCTAAGAAAAAGAGCATTCTTTTTGGGGGGTTTGTTTGTTGCCGACTGTCCCTGTACGTGTAGTGTATGATCTGATGGATTTTGAATCTGAACAGTGTAAAGGTAATTTCGAGGATGTAAGCGATTAAACTTGGTGACACGTTAGCTATATCCATTTTTTACAACAATTCGGTGTCGAGGAGAGTGAAAAATGGTAGCAATTCTTGGTCAAACCATTTGATGGTATTTGGTTACAATTATCAAGAATTATTATAAGAAAATATATCAAAACACACTTTAAAAATCTGTCTTTCCAATCACATTATCAAAATAGTTGATGTTCTGGACAGCTCAGGTTGGATCTGAATGTCCCCCTACTGGTAACACCAAAAACAAGAAGAAGAAAGCATACATCGCATGCATAAGGTCGAAGTTTGTGCGTAAGTCAAACCTTCCATGTGAAGACGCTGTCTTGATATGCATTAATATTTTAGCTGATCTGGTTTCCTTTGTCTGCATGTCCCAGTGCTCTGCTGTAATGATCTCCACTGTTACAAAACGAGATACAAGGTTTCTGCCTTTCTTCATTCATCTTATTATTTTTAGTATTATTATTATTATTAACCTAAATTATATATATTATACTGTATAGCCTAAGAGAATACATTCTGGATTAGCATAATTTATTTGCTTTTTTTACCTTCCTTTTTAGAGTTAATGGGGTAAAATCCTTTTTTTCCCCAGATAATCTAATGGTCGCTAGTCTCTTTTGAATTATTTTTTCACGCTAAAATAATTTTGTTGTCCTTCAAAAAAATATTAACTTTTCACCTAGAGGCTTTTCTATCTTTTTTTCCCACATTTAATTTACATAAATACTCTTAAAAATCTAAGAATATTGAACTTCAATAAAATAAAGAGATTTTTTTTTATTTTAGCACAATGACAAATTTAACCTTAAAATCAAAATGCCCTTTTAAGGTTGTTTGGTAATATATGCTTTCTAACAGTGTTGTGTGGGTGGGGGGGTCACAACAATTCTTAAGGTATTCTTCTTTTGCCATTTATTTTACATTTAATTCTTGTTATTTATTTTGATTTTGATGTCTTTTAAAATTTATTGTTTTTTCAATTTCTTATTTCATTTGATTTTTAATCCAATTTTCTTTTTATTACTATTTTTCCATGCTTTGCTTGGTTTATCTTTTTTTAGTTTTATCCTCAAACATTTTATTTACTTTTTATATCCAAGTTTAGTTTTTTTTATTGCTATATATTTTTCATTTAATCTTTAATTATTTTCATTAATTTATTTTTGGGTAAGATTTAGCCCATTTGAAAATATAATAATGATTATTTTTCAAAATACTTTTCACTTGGAAATACAAGATAATATTTTTTATTTTTAAAAAATTATTTTTGACATCAAAATAAAATAAAAAAATTAATTAAAAACATAAAGACAAACTGGATTTAAAAATTACGATGGAGGTAAAAATTAAGGTGGAGGTAACAAGCTTGGGAGTTGTACAATAGAGTTAGAACATTTTTTTGCTAAACCACTGAAATGGTTCTATCAACAACTGTTATCGAATAGCAAAACATGAGTGATGAACCGAATACAGTAGATAGCTAATCGATTATCTAATCACAGATTAACAAAATCAGGGTACACAATCTTGCTGTTGTTAACGGAGCTTCAAGTTTCCTCATCCCACTTGTCCTTAGGTATCTCTCCCGAGTCAGCAATAACTACTTTCTTTCTGGGTTTTCCACTGTAAGTTCCTGCTCCCCCTTCAATGGCATAAACAGTATCCATTCCTTGGATAACCTTTCCAAAAACAACATGCTCTCCATCCAGCCTACATAAGTTGACATATGCATCCAGAGATCAGTACAGGTCTGGTAAAGATTTAGTCTCGTGCATCATTGATGATGCAAAATTCCTGCATAATTACTTCGTCAAGGCCACTCGGATAACTAACTAAATCCGATTGATAAAACTGCATTATTGTGGAAGCAAATAGCTTCTTTTAGAGACAGATTTGCTGTGAGTGGTCAAGAGAACTTATCCTATGGCTTGAAATGCATTACAGCTAGATAATCCAAAACAGCTAAGAAATGTTCAGACTTGAGTTTTGCTAGGTTGCCAGAAAGCAGCTATTTTGACCTGGCCAGTTTGTTCATTATATTATCTATATTTCTCAATAACTTACCAGCTAGTCTTAATGGTGGTGATGAAAAACTGAGAGCCATTGGAATTTGGTCCTGAATTCACCATGGAAACAACTCCTGCAGAAAAGGAACAAACAAAGTGGGAAAAATGATGGTAATAAAGAGCAGCCTTCAAACTCGAGAATAAGTTGCAGATTCAACTAAGGTTATTTTCAAAAGTATTAAGGGTGTAAAAGTTAGTTTTTATTGATGCACAGAACGTTAATAAATTGAAATGTAAAGTTTTGGTGGTAAGGGACAGAAACCAATCAAATTACCAGTGATGATTGGGGAAAGAGAAAAAAAAAATATTTAGGTGTGATTTTTGAGACAAACAAGAAGAAAGAGCCACAACTCAACCCCCCCCCCCCCCCCCCCCACACACACACACACACACCCAAAAAACAAAACATGACCCCTTAATGCTTGGTGGCCATGTAAGGCAATCAGAAATCAGCATAATGATGAATTGAATAACCTGCATGTGAATGTTTTATCTTAAAATTCTCATCGGGAAAGATGCTTCCGTAGATAGAATCGCTTCCCCTCCCATCACCATAAACTATGTCACCGCCTTGAATCATGAAACCAGATATTATCCGATGAAAAGGTGTTCCCTTATAATGGAGGGGCTTCCCACTCGCACCCTTACCTTTTTCCCCTGCAAGGGAATAGAGAAAATTATGTTAAGATATAAATTATAGAAATGGCTTCAATCACAAAAGGATTCATGGCATGAGAAGTTAATAAAAAGAAGAGAGAAAATACCTGTGCACAAAGCCCTGAAATTTTCTGGAAAGAAGAAAAAAACAATTAGTAGACACTTTGGTAATGGGTTTGACAAATAAAGGTCATTTTCAAAGGCCCAATCTGGCTTTCCAAATAAATCATGATAAGATTTTCAATTTCTTTCTAAAAATCAAGTTGCTTGTAGGCTAGCGTAAAAAGAATAATAATATAGAATATGTCCAAAGTTATACTTGTCTGAACTGGTTAGAGGTAATTATTTGAAAAGTGAATCAAGAATTTCAGAAGCAGTGGTCACAGAGAGGTATGTTTTTGATCAATGCTAGAAAAAGATAGCGTTGAACAAGATTTATTAATTCAGAATCCTTATCAAACAACAAGAACATAAAGAAACAGAGAACACAAATGGGAATATAATATATCAGATAACAGAGAGTAGAAGCTAAAGAGCCTCTATTAAAGCATATAATTCCCGGATGATCTTATATACAAGAACAAGGAGCTGTTAAACAAGTTATCTGAAGCTTGTAAAGAAGCCAATGAAACTGTGGCATTGTTTGTTCACAAAGACTGGAGGAAGTTTCACTACAAGATTTAAAGCTTAGATCACCAGTTTAACCATCTAAATTATAAATGTACTAAACCTCAAATAGTTCATCAAGGAAATGCTGATTATCGCTCAAATTCTGATTTTGGAAAATGAAGGTAGTCTTTCACATGCTCAGTATATCAAAAACATACCTGCAGTTTTTGATGCATCCTTTCCGTATAATCCAATAACAATTCTACCTGCAGAAAGCCAGACATACTATTGAAATTAATAAGAGAAAGAGGAGAGCAAACTTATGGGACATCAATCCAACGCATAACCACCAATAGATAAGTGTGCTTTAGACAATTTCTTTTTTCTTTCTGATTCTTCTTACAAAAATGAAGGGAGATTTTGCAAAATATTACTTATTGCATGTTCTTCAATAGTACAGATATAAGAGCTATACCCTGACGCTGGTCATCAATATCAACATCCAAGAATACTCTATGAGTTATCTCATACTCCTGTTCTTCTTCCTTCACCTCATCCTAAGCAAAAAATTGGAAACGGTAGCTTAACACTTCATAAACACAAAACAACAAGCAATGCAGCATTGTTTGAAACTGAAAGAATTATTAAACAATCAAACAGCACTGAACAAAAGAGAAGGGAGAAAATATTTAAAATGAGAAGTACGTAATGATATTGATTCGGCTACGCATCATAACAGTTAATTTGAGACTACGGATCACTTATCAAGATTCAAAAAATACAATAACACACTTTGCCTGATCTACCAATTTACTTAAAATCTTGGCCACAAGAAACTGAAGGCTCAAACAAGATGCTAACATATGGAAACCTTCGGTACACAATCCAAAGGCAGAGCAAGAATAACAAAACAACTACTGACTGTTTATGGCGCAGCTATATATCAGAGCTAAATTTCACAGGCAAAACATACAAGACTGCTACTTTAGATCAGACAATGCTGCATTTTAAACCAGTCCACTCAATTTTCAATAAATTCACAACCACCACTGACAAACCAATTACCTCATAAACAAAACCCAAATCACAAAATCAAAATCCAAGCAAAACCCACAAGTCTGGATCCAAATAATCCTAAGAAAAAAAACTTTAACAAAGAAATATACCTGTTTAGGACTGATAAAGGCAACGATGAGAAAAATAAGCAGGGCAACGAAGAGAAGGAGGCACTTAGGTTGAACCACCCAAGCTGGAAAATCTCTAACCATTGTTTTGATTTCGCTTAATTTCTCATTGATTTACTTTATTCTCCTTCATGGGTCACTGAAATTTTAAATCTTCTCGGTAAATATATAAAAAGATCACACCTTGATTGACTAAATATTTTGGTCTAGAAGCTGAAGAGCGTCCAAAAACCTCTTGTGATTGCTAAAAACAGATTACTATTTTTTTTTGTTGTTGTTGTAAGAAGCTGAAAAAACGACATGTCGCTACCCTAGAACAACGATGGTGGTTCTCTGAGGATGGCATGTGATTGAATTGGGGTCCAGGCTGCCAGGCTGGCAGTGTCCCTTGGCAGGCCACTTAAGCCCAATAAGACCAACAAAGAAAAGCTATTCGAACAATCCGGGCTTAGAGAGATGGCTTTGAATGTTTCGATTGGGCCTTGCCACTTGTTTTCATGTTTGTTTCCATTTGCCACAAAGTTCAGAATTCTCGTCACGTTAGCATCAAATATAAAATTGAGATGCTCATACAAAATATAGAATTTTATTACATGATTTTATAAGTCTTTCTATATATTAAAACAATATTTAAGGTTGATTCGAGTTTGGTAAGGTAGTATGATACATGTTAGAAGTTTTGTGCTAATAAATACATTATTTTTTTCTAAATAGTTTGAGGTTATCTTTTCTTATTATTTTTGGATTCTATATTTTAAAAGAATTTCTTATTTTATATGGCAACATATTACTTATATTATTGTAAGGATTTCACGTACTATAAGAAATATAAGATCACCAAGGATTTCAAAGTTGTTAAGGACACAAGGTATTTTACAAGGATTGTTTAGCTATAAATAAGAAAGTTTCCTTACAATAAGTGCAAACTATTTAGAAAAGATAACCTCATACTATTTGGAAAATTATTTAAGGACTATGATTATTATTATTATTATTATTATTATTATTATTATTATTATTATTATTATGTTAATAATGAAAAAAAACAAACATAAATGAAAGACTAAAAAACGCTAAAAACTTTAACAAAAGATCAAACAAAAAAAAAATTATCAGGTGAAAATATTCATTTGACTTGAAAATAAAAAAAATGAATAAAAAAACTAAAAGAAAGAACAAAGGGAGAAAAAAAAACAGAAATATCAATTTTTAAATAATCATAGACATAAAATAAAATTTAAGAGCTAATTTTTTTTTTAAAATACCACCTCAACAAATAAGAAAATAACAAAAATTAAAAACCATAGCCAAGAGCACACTTATAAATACATGGACAAAAATAGGGACTATTCCAGAAGTATAAAACAAAATAAAGGGATTAAATAAAAAATTAAAAGTATAAGGGCCAAAATGAAAATCAAATATATTATCAATTTCAATCCAAGGACAAAATTAAAAAAAAATCAAAACTTCTGTACTGAATGTATTAAAGTATTTAAATCCAATTCAAAAATTAAAAGAAGGAGAACCGAATTGAAACCTTAATATATAATTGATTTCAATCGAAGGACTCAATTGAACTAAATTAAAACTTATATAACAAAAATGAGGACCATATACAAAATTAAAAGTACAGGGACGGAAATGAAAAGCTCACAAAACCGGGGGGCCTCTCTTGCACTTTAGCGTGCAGGAGAGAGAGAAATGAGAATCAGAGCTTTAACCGGCCACCGTCGCGTTTACGACCACCATTATCAGAAACGCGCCGCACCGTGAGGAAGACCACACAGAGGCACATCGATGGAGACGCCGATAGCCCATTTCTGTCTACCTGAACAGGCCTCATGCGCCTCCAGAACAGGGCGTGAGGCCGAATACTATCGTGCGCGTGTTCCACACGTGCCGACAGAAATCCGAGAAAAATAATAAACAATTAAGGTCAATTACCGGTCTGCCCTTGTGCCCAAGTCATGTATTTTGTCTTCTCTGGGGCTATATCTGTATTTAGCCATTTAAAAAAAATAAAATTCTCGTGGCACCCCTCCCGCCCAGAGCTTGTCCTTTTTTAGGGGTATAATTGTTATTGCACTGTGCAAAGAAATATAAAAAAATCAAAAAGTGCGACGGACCGGATTGGACCGAAAGCATGCAATTACCGCGGAGCCCCTCCGTCCAGATGCTGTTTTTTTTATCTTTTTCGAGAGACAAAACCGTTATTTTACTATGAAAAACCACTAAACCGGCGACCCGAAACGGACCGAATATTGAGCAATACTATTATAATCCACAGTAATTTATCTCACAATGCACAGTAACTCGCCCAAGACGTCATATCCTCTTTTAATATATTTGATAATAATAATAATATAACTAGAGCCAACCTTGGTTCTTGTCTTAGTATATCTAGTTGTTTAAACTTATTTTATGGTCTTAGTTGATATTAGTTGTTTTAGCTACAACCTAAGGCTACTTTGGGTCTAATTTATATTTGATTTTAATTGTTTTAAGGTATATTCCAAAGCTTGTTTGGGCTTAATAGTTTTTCAGAATTTCAAGTTTAATAATTTATTTTGTGCTGATTTTGTAAGTTGTTTCAAATTAACCCACTAAAATAGATCCATTAGGGCATTTTTGTTTGAAGTATATAATCTACTTATAAGACGCTTTTTTATTTAGTTTTATATTCAATATTATTGCTGAGCATTTTATGAAAATTTTAATAACCGAAACTAACTTATAAGAAAATAATTAGATTCGTTACGACGTCTTCTTTATACGTCTTATTTGTGAAATTAAATTTATAGGGTGAAGATTCTTATTTTAACAATACTTTCTTATGTATTAAGAAAAGTTTTTATTGTGTCATATTTTTATTAGTTTTTATTTGTTTTTATTTAGAATTTAGTTTTTATTATTATTAGTGCCTATTTGGGAGTGCGATTGCGGTAGCTTTTCAAAGTGCTTTTCGTGCCGAAATACATCAAAATGATATTTTTTTTATTTTTTAAAAATCATTTTTGACATTAGCACATCAAAATGATCTAAAAACACCAAAACATATTCATTTAAAATGGAAAAAAATTCAAATTTTCGGCAAACACCGGTTGCAACGCACTCCTAAACAGAGGATGTAGATTGTGTGATGATGAAGTACACATCAAAATGATAGCTTTTGTTAATATATAAGACCTTTTCTTTCTTGAAAAAAGGAGAGTAGAACGGTCGAAATATATATATATTTTTTTTGCCTCAAATGTGTGCTAATCAAATGGCCGCCGCGATCAAAGTGTTGGGATTTATCGATATTAATGATCTAGACGGTATGATTAGAATTGAGCTCTGGAGTAACAGGTTTTAACTGGATAAGTGGTGTTGAACAACAAAGAGGTAAAGGAGGTTAAACACCAACAGAGATCTACAATTTCATCGCTCAAACTGAGGCTCTTTTGAAAGGTAGAAAAAGTGTTTTAACTGATGAACCAATCTTTCTTTTTTATATAAATATGGGTATCCGAGCTATCTTGCGTGTATCTCGACTAATCTCATAAGTTTTAAAGTTAACAAACATAAAAATATTTCGTTAACGACCATAAAAGTCTTTGATTAATGGCCATGAAAGTTTCTCGTTGACATATTAACAACTACATAACTCAAACTTAACATCACAAGAGATCAAACACTTTCCAGACTGTTATAACTAGATAGATTAACCAAACCTTTGCTAGGTCGAGTTTTAGCTACCGAGATCTAATGGGAAAAGAAAAGAAAAAATCGTCACCTTCTGTATGCATGTCCAGACGACTTACATGTTATCAGTCGACAAGCAGATCTAAAAGAGATAAACGTTAAGAGATTCACCAACATAAAAGTTGATTGCATTTTCTTCCATGGAAAAACATGTGCCAATATACCGTAGCTTTTTTCAAATCAAAATCTCTTGAATATCTGGAGCCTCCAGGGACACGCCAAACCCTGTATTTTGCTTCTTTCTTGCTTTCCTCGAGCAAGATTCCTTGCATTATTGAAATAAAATCCTTCTTGTATGTATTCTAAATAGTCCGTTCACATGTCATAAAATATTTTTTTTAATCAGGGTGAAGTTTTCAAACACCTATTTTATTTAAAAATTTAAGTTATTAGAATATTATTTATATTATTTTTTAGCACACCTACAAATTAAAATTTTCTGAGCTTGAAACCTGTACGGACTCATATTATATTGTGCTTTATTTTTATCAAATAGAATAAAAATTATGAAATTTGAACTCGTGACCGTTGAGTCAATAAAATTCTGATACTATATTAATCATTTCATCTAAAAACTTAAGTTGTCAGACAAGTTCTCAATATATGATTTATATTATTTTTTAATATAAATAACTATCAAAAACTACCCACGGATTATAAATTTTTAGGGTTTCATGTAATCTATTGTCTATGAGATCATAAATCTGTTGATGAAGACATAAACCCACCCCCAAAAGATCGTCACATGATAAACGCCACTTTGATGTGGTCCTTTGAACACAAGTTGGGTTAGCAATAATTTCAAAGTAGAGACAAGCAAAAAAAGAAGAGAGAGCTCCACCCCCTCATTTGGTGCCATCAAACAGTCTGTCATGTTAATTTTTTTAATCTATGAGAAATATTTCATGTGGTTTACACCACAATACATGGAAATATTTTTAAAAATATTATATATAGATAAAGGATATCTCAAATCAAAAAACTAATCGAAAAATAAAGAAATATTTAATGTAAATAAATAAGATACATGGATCGAATGGCAAGCTTGCTCTTCATTTGATTAAAAGAGGCCGCACCTACTACCACATGAATTCGCATCGTATTAAAATAAACACGGTCACTAATCCATATATCATAAATTTGGCAGCTTCTCATGAGCTGATCATTTCAACTGCTTCATTTTTAATTGATTTTTCTTTTGTGATTTAATTAAACATGTTAGAAATGTTGACCAAAAACCTGGGAGCTAGAAAAGATCACGAGCTTTAGATTCCAAAGGTTCCCCATGCACAAGCAGGGATCATTAAATTAAATCAAATTAAAAGTTGATCGAGTGAAATCAGAGGCAAAATTAAATCAAATTGAAAGTTAAATGGTCAATTGACGGTCAAATTATATAAATCTAAGATCAATGTATAAGAGATGCATAAATTGGAGGTTGTTATTGACGTTTTGTCAGGGACAAAATATTATAAAATTTAATATTTAAAGTCAATTAAAAATGTAATTAGAACATCATTTGTGATTTTTAAAATTATATTCTAACTTCGAGTTCTCAACATAATATATTTCACGTAGAACCTTTTCTGGGAGTTTAATATGCATAGATGTAAAGTAATTAACAGGATGTATGAACATCCGGTCATCATCAAGAACTCCAACCATGGCTCACCAAAACGTGACCTGACCTTTGGCAATACATTTTTTTTTTGGTAAACAATGAAACTTTATACATGAAAATATATTTTATGGCTTAAATAAATAATTAAAATCTTGATTGTTCTAGATTTTTATAAAAAATATATTTTTTAATTTGAATTGAAAATTTATTATACAAATCATAAATCATTTATATGAACTTGTACTTTGGCAATACCATATCACCTACCCTGTGATTGCTTTCTAAGGCGTCCAACAGTAAATCGGCATGGAGATAAACATGGATTAAAATCAATCGGTTCAGAGGTCTTCTAATATTTTTTTATTTGTTTATTTGTATAGCACAAAGATAATTTTTTCCGATGTATTTTTTATTTATATAATAACAGATTTATATAGATTTTTTTATGAAATTATATAATTATTAATAAAATAATTATATTTTGAATTAAACTGAATAGTTAATATTTAATTTTATGATAATAATCATAAATATCAAAATTAATTACAATATTTTCATAATATAAAAATATCAATATAATAACATTATAATATCTACTAGGAGTTGCGATATGGGATGAAAAATGTTTTCTCCTTTATTCACTTATAAACTACACCAACATCCAAGTGTCATATTTTGATATTATAAATTTTCATTTAATAATATTAAAAAGTTTATTCATCATATTTTTCACTTAATTTACTAAATAATAAAAATTCACACTAAGAAAATAGTGTTTATTTTCAACGTGGTATAATTGCTTTTTTTTTTTATCATTTTGAATATTTTATTATTCATATAATAGCTTTAGGAAGCACATTATTAGGAGAGTTCATTCACCATAATTCTTATTTAATTTACTACTTAATAAAAACTCATATTTATAAACACTTAGAAAAAAATATTTATTTTCAAATAAAATAAAATTTTGTTTTTTCTTAATCAATTTACAAACTAACAACAACATGGATGTCCCCTGTCCCACCATTAGAGCAGCAACCACGAAGTTCCAACAATTCATGTAGTAAAATACCCCAAAATTTCCGTCAATTAAGATCTTAAGGAGTAATTTAATAGTTGTCCAAGTGGACGACAGCCGAATATAATCCTTGTTGCATATCAATTTATAAATCATTTCGAAATGAACTTGTATTGATTTATAAACTACAGTGAAAAAAAGAAGCAAATCACGAATGGAAACAAAGTTTCTATATCTTTGATAGTATATTGATAGTTTATTTAATTAGTGTTTGTTTTTATGTTATAACATTCTTTTTAATTTGTTTTTTAAATTATTTTTCATCCAAAAGACATCAAATCTATATCTTTTAAATGATTTTAATATATTAATATTATAAATTATATATTTTAATATACTTTCAATTAAAAAATATTATGCATGAGAATATTTTATTACACAAGTTGTCATTTCTTTTCTATGGTATATTGAATGTCGTATGCATCAACTTACAACCAGTTGTTTATGATTCTAGGAAGCTACCTAGATGCATCAAAACATATTCGGAGAATAAATTAACTATGGCGGTTGACATTGGATGCTATGAATTTGTATTTGTTTATTGCCCATATTAGCTACTACTGACTATTGACGATCATCCTGGTGTAAACACAAATATATATATATATATATATATATATATATAATAAAAAAATAACGTTCTCTTCCCTGAGAAAATCTCTTTTTTGGCAAGTAAGGTCTTGGCCTAGCAGTCAAGAAAGGGCCTGTCCCTTCCTCTTACCTAGGTTCAAGCTCTATTATGCATACCTTCACTCTCGTGGTGCTTTACTTATTCAGTAAGTTCCGAGATTAGTTGTGGTACGCGCAAGCTGGTCCGGACACCTAAATTATCAAAAAGAAAAAAAAATCTCCTTTTTGCTAAAGAAAAATGGCAATCTCTTCGCATAATTACGAGATTTGTAAATCAAGAACTTTTGTATCAAGGTCATAGTCGTACACACCCCATGAACGGTTGATCTCACACATCTTGAACGGAGATGGTGCCAAATTGGAGCTTTGTATGGTAGCTCAGATTCGTGGATGAGCACGGCGAGAAAATTAATTTGGAAAGGAAGAAGAGGATGGAGGTAGGAAAAGTCGATACATCAATGTTATCAATTGAAAACTACAGGCCTTGTCTATGATTGCTTGATGAAGGGCTAAAATCCCTTTACGTGTGCAATCATATATTTGCAATCTATGGCATTACAATAAAGTAATAAGGAAAAACTTATTCAAGATCAACAATCGAAAATAAAAGCACAATTAGAGCAAAAACACAAGGCATTATTTTGTTTTTTACCATTTCTCTCTCAAAAGTAATGTCATATGTATATTGCGGCTAGATATATCTATCTACCCATTTGGATTCTTGATAGAGCTATCGATTAGCCCAAAACAGAAGTTATGGGTAGTTTTAATTTAAAAATACTCTTTGAACTTTTGTTAGGGTTTGCTTTTTTGAAAGCAGCCAACCAGGAATTGAAGCAGTCTGCAATTCAACGTTCATAAAAGCCACATAATTCACATTTCACAGTGCATGCCTTATCATGTGGCGTCTGAAATGAAATGTGAAAAGGGAATATTATCACTAAGCTATGAAGAATCTCTAGTTAAGATGCCGATTTTTTTATTAATATAGGTATTCGGATCAGTTTTAGTTTAGCAATCATTGATTAATTCCACGAACTCTGAAAATAATAATCATATAAGTCTTTAGTGGTCATCATATTAGCAACCGCAAATCTCAACCTTGAAAACAGGAGAAATAAACTCTTTAATCCTAAATTTTTATCACTAAATAACCTATTAAATGGTTAAGATGCCATTTCTATACTCATCTGGCATCTCGTGCCTTAAATAGAAAACGAGCCAGCACTTCCATGAAAAATACGATTCTTGTAATACCACAAGTACAGGAGATATGAGTAGATAATTAGCTCCATTGATGACCAAAACCATATTATAAATATTTTCCTCTGCAAACCTAACACATTGAGAGAGAGAGAGGGAAAGCTTCAGTCCATGACAAACTAGAGTAGGGCCGAGGCTGTAAACAATGAGAGGTCAAGCTGTTCTTTTTGGAAAATATCTGGGACGTAATCCCCCAGGATCACAGGTTGGATGACGACAAGATATTGCAGGCCAGGATGACAAATCAATGTGTATAATGCACCGTACATACCACTCAAATCCAGTCATATCTTATCAAAAGTTATGATAAGCAAGCGGGTCCTCGGGGCGATAGAGATATTCTCCGTCCTATTAATTCAGTGATAGATCCATCCATGTGCTGAAAGTCTACCACAGATCGTATCAAGGGTTTTTTGTTTATTGGAGAAGGAAAAGCCGTCTAAGTTATTCGAAAAATATTGAGTACAATGTCATAATCTCTCATATATTAGAAAAATCATAGTTGATTTGATTTAACCTTTAAATGATCATTTTTTTAGTGTAATTATCATTCATTCATTAATAATATTTTAATTTAAATATTATAACATGAAGTGTATTTACTCTATCAAATCATATTTGTTCTCAGCACCATAGCTATTGGTTTTTTGAATTAAACTTGATTTTTTTTCAAATCTTAATCCTGCTTGATATAATTTATATCATACCTCAACTTATAAGAATAATTGTTTCTTTTTACAAGAAAATAACATAATATGTATCAATCTTAATAGATCATTCGGCAAGAATATTTTAGAAACAATGATTTGATTCAATAGTAATCTCATTATTATAACAGCTTTATAGTTTTTGTTTGCAAAATATTTTTCTCAATAACTTTATCTTTACTATAGAATCGTTAATAAAATATGTGATGAGCATTAAAGATAAATAAGTTTTTATTAAAAAATTAAATGTATTTACATAAACAAAGTTGATGCAATATGTAACTTATTGATTGATTATATGATATATACTCTAAAAATCCTCTACATGTACTAAAATCATCCACTATTGTATCAAATATCATATAGCTCCACTTAAAAATAATACTTTTACTTAGACAATGGCTTAGGAAGAAGATCTACAAGGTCCTCTTCAGTGGGTATTCATTGTATCTTTACATATATCATCTATATGATTCTCTAATCAAATAGAATTATTTAAATTCTATTTTGGATTATTGATGACAAGTTGGTTCCTTTACTTGTGTATTGATTTTATTGTCATCACAATACAGAGTTACTTCATCAACAATGTTAGAAACCACACCTACTTGAATAATGAACTTCTTAATATAAACAAACTTTTTTTTCTCTTTAAATGCAAAACTATACTCAAATTTAGTTGTAGGCTCTTTTTTAGGCTTTTATTAATAAATTAAATATATCCATGTATATAGATAATGTGCTAAAAACATTTAGCAGGAAAGAACCCAAAACATGATATTTGTCATGACGACCGTTTTTTCACCCTTTGCACGCTACCATCCCTGGAGAGGGGAGACGACGCGCAAGAAATGGGTTTCTTATAATCGTAGAATTACGATTATAATTTTTAGGAGTCACCACCTAGTATTAAGGTCATTAGAAAATCTAATGGTTTGTGAGAGTCACCACCTAACATAAATTAGTTACAGTATCATATTTTTCATTTCAAAACATGAGAAAAAATGTGATTTTTATGAAAAATATGCTTAGGAAAATTTTTTTGTTCTTGTTCTCCCTCCTTTTGCATGTTCCAGTTCTCGATATTTATAGAACAAGAATGATGATTCGATTGCTCATTGCGTATAGACACAAGTGATCTCTTCAACTTCTGCAGTAACGTGTCTGCATTGTACAGGCCACTAAACAGTGCAGTCAAGCCAACAAATCTTGCATAGTGACACAAATACATTTTGGTTCCTTGATTTCTAGTTGTTCTAATTGCACTTCTAATTGAATTTAAACTTTTAATAATATATAATTTTATCCTCGCCAAAATTTCAATATCATCCTTAACTTTACGTGCCTTTTTTATTGCGGTACTTGGTTTTGGATTTATGCAATTTGATCCTAAATTGACCTTTAACTTTCAACCTTCTTCGATTTCACCCAATTGACTTGGAAAAAATTAAATTTGGTCTCCAAAAATTAAATTTTCTCATTTAAACCCGAATTAGTCCCCCAAACTTGATTTTTCATCAATTAAACCCTTAATCAAATTAACTTGACAAATTTAAAATATAACTAAGTCCTTGCACTTAATTAAATCATTCAATTGAACCCCAAATTAATTTCTAAGCACAATTAAATTCTAATTTTTCCCATGATTAAATCAAATTGATCTATTAAAATGTAATTATGTCTTTCAACTTAATTTTTATGCAGATATCTGATAATCATTTATTTTAATCTTGAATATGCATTTTCCTTCATCTTTGGACACAATAGAGATACAATCGGGCTATCGAATCCATCCTAAATTTTCAACTTTATTTTTCTACCAACATCAACCCCTTTTTATTATATTTTTGTTATTTTTATTTATTTTGAGTAGATTTTGGGAATAACCTAAAAATGGATTATGACACTTAACATGATATAAATAATATCTAATAGTTTTTTATATACCCCACAAATTTATATTTGTTTGACTTGGCTTTTAACATTTTGATATGATTTAGTCTATAATGACATAAATAATATAACTTAATGATTCTTGTTTTATTGATATGATTTAGTCTATGATGACATAAATAGTATGAATATTAATGTTCTAACTCATTATTTTTGCAATTTATATTAAACATAGACATTTCAAGGTCAAGTATATATAAATCATTTATATACATATTAGAATCTTAATAAACATTATTATTATAGAAGGAACAACATTTTACCTTGATAATAAATTTTAACACAAACTATATAATTAGTAAAATATTGTCTCTTGAATAGTATCTCATATATTTTAAGATAATTTAAAATTTATTCAATCAAGTCCTTGCTTAATTGTTTATATATCTACAATTGTAACTTCTTGTATTAATTCCATTTCAGTCCTCAATTTCTAAAATTTATTTACAATCAAGCCAAGCATGATTAATCATCCTATTTTAATTTTTGACCAGTTGTTTTTAAATCTGTGACCCAATAGGTTTTCTAATAAGTTGACCCAAAGATAAATAATAATATAAAATAAAATAAATTTATTTATTTATTTATTATCAATTCAATAATTGTTTGATTTATATTTTAAGATCAAGTATAATATGTAGTAACTTGTCATAATTTCTCAGATATTAGAAGAGTCACAAGTTGTTTAACTTAGCCTTTTAGTGATTAGTTTCTCGGTGTAATTATTATCTTTTCATCAACAATATTTTGATTTAGATATTATAGTATGTAGCGTATCTACTCTTAAAATCATGTTTGTTCTCAAATACTATAACAATTGATTTTGTGAAAAAAATCTGAATAGCTTAATATAGATTATTCAATATTAATTGTCATGTGAGTCTTTCATAAACATAAACAATCTCATCATATGTAATTCTCATGTAGATCACTTCAATGTACATGTAATTTGACAAACATCTATATATTAGTTTCAAGTATTCCTCTCATCTTAATTTCTAAGAACAATTGTTTATTTACAAAAGAATATGATATGTATCAATCTCAATAGCTCTAATTAATATTTAATCTTAATAAAGAATTGATCATGAACATTTAGAAACGATGCGTTGAAGCGATAAGAATCTCACATTTATAAAAAAATTATAATTTAATTTGCGAATAATTTTTATTTTTAATTAGATTAATTAATAAAATATTTGATGAATATTATAGATAAATAATTTTTTATTGATAAATTAAATATATTATATTCAGATCGCATACGTTGTATTTGTTGACCGACAGTCGGATAACTTTTCAGGATGCCCCGACCAAGATTGTATATTTATATGTAAAGAAAATATTATAAACACTGCCTGGATAATGTAGAAAACGAAAATGGTCACGGAACTAAATGCAAACACCACTCACTCACCTTTTTTCCCTCATTTGTACGGAGGTGAGCTTACAAAAGGCCAACTAATGTGACATCCAAGCCTACATTTAATGGGCTGTTCACCACGTGTTGTGGGGCAGGTCTGGCTAATATTTCGAAATAAAAAAGATAAATAATATGATATAAAATAAATTTACTTGAAAGGAAGAAACAATTTAATGAAGAAAAAAAATCAAGATAAATTATATTCTGATTATTCGCCTAACAACTTAATTTTTCGGTGAATTGGTTTCTAATATATATAAGAACTTTATTAATAAAATGGTCATGAATTCGAATCTTACTGTAATTATTTTATTTGATAAAAATCAAGTATAAAATTATATGAATTTATATAAATTTCAAGCTTAAAAATCTTTTACTATATGTGGCAAGCCATCCTGCACTGATCTACTTTCTCACGTTTTCTATACCTAGAATAGAGTGGAGATAAGTTTTTTACTTGCATAAAAAGAAAAAGCAAGCATTTCGTCAGCTTTCCAGTGAGATCTAGATTCTTGCTAGGGTTTAAATTGTCGAGGACCATTCGCCACCTGTAGTCGGAGCTTAGCTTCCACGCCCAGGACGCCCATTGCTGCTGTTGATTTTGAAAAAAGTAACGAACGAACACGAAATTGATGGTCATTTTGCCAAGAACTTGTTATTGATTAAAAGAGAATTGTTAAGGAACTATCGTACCTAAAACCTTAAGTTTATAGGTGAGGTCCCAGAATATGATTTATATTATTCTCTAACACACCCTCTCAAGTGAAAATCCTTTGGGCTTGAAACTTGTACAAGTCCACATCACCTTGTGCTTGATTTTTATCAAATAGAATGAGGGTGGTGAGATTCGAACTCGTGACCGCTGGGTCAACAAGGCTAAGATACCATGTTAAGGAATCAACTCACCTAAAAACTTAAGCTTATAGGTAAGGTCCATTTATATTATTCTCTGACAAGAGCAAGATATTTGATGAAGATAAGAAGTCTACAAAGCTAAATTTGCAGGCAAAGGGAGGTGGGTCGGCTGTCTATACAGACTTGCTGCCGATCGATACCCTTTTCTTCTCGTTCTCCAAAGAGCATGTTACCTTTTCACTTTCAACGCGGTTTGAAATTGAATGGCAGCCATGCATGACTCTTGAAATTCAAGTTTGTACGATTTTTACCAGAAGAAATATCAATATGGCATCATATATTATATATGGATATGCAGATTTCGAACTTGTACTAAGTGTACTCCAAATTAATTTAATAAATATGCTTTTGACCTGTGAGCGAGTACATCTACGAAAGTCCATCTGAATTTTTCAATTCATGTGAGCAATGATGTCGAGTTATCCATGTGGTGAAAAAATAGTTAGATTTTTCTTGCAGTTTTCGTGTTCGAGTAAAGGTGTATTTATTTTGTAAATATGAATAATCGAGATTTTACTTGTTTAATTTGAGATCGTAAAAATTATCTAATAAAAATAAACAACAAGCTTCCATTCTTAGACTATGATTTAAATATGAATTCCCTCTTCTTCTTCATAGCAAAGGGTTAAAAGCTTGGCTGAAAGCACAAGAGAAAAGAGTATGTCCAAGAAATGGCACTGACCACACGTTTGACTAAATGCAATCTAACGACTCAAAACGTTCCGTCAATTGTGTGACTTGTGTCGGGCGAGGCTCTCACGAGAAAATTGCTTCTTATCTAATGCAATCACGAAAAATGATCCATCGTAAGCCCGGTTCATGAAACATTCAGAGAAAAAACCAGGAGCTTTTCTTAAAATGTAAAAATAAATACGATCATCTTCGGTAAAGAAAAAGAAGAATGATCACAGAGTTATTCTTCTTTTATTCCCGAAGCAAAAAAAGTAGTAGCGTTTCCAATTTGAATAGTCGCACTTTCCAGGAAACTTCTGAGAAGCAACAGTTCACTTGGTCTAAGGATAATGAATCACAGCATTTTGTATCCATACGAGAATGCACCCAATTCTGTGTCCCCTGCTTCCGACGATTACTAGAAGAAAAACGATACCATTATGAGGTGGGTCGCATGCTGCCATGGCTGCTGACCACCTCTAATAAGGAAACTGCACATTACATTAATGCTTAAAAACTTGAAGGATCTAATACGCATGCGTTTTCGGGTAGCTGGAATATGAATCCTGGTTTATTGTTTTTTAAAATATTTTTTATTTCAAAATATATTAAATAATATTTTATTATTTTTTTTAAAATTATTCTTATCATACTGGGCATTGGGCATGCAAATAGCAAATTCTATTGAACGATTATTTAATTTAGTTTTAAAAGAGAACTCAAAAACACCATCGTTACGTATACAACATTTCTGTAAAGGTAGATTTATTCGCAAAATATATATAAAAAAAATTAATTATCATAAATTTATTTTTCATAAAAAACTATTTACGAGCCAACAATATCATAGAGGCAGTTGAATACCATTTTATATCTAAATAAATAATTTAATAATCATATATTTAATTTATAGTAAAAATACATATTTATAAAATTTAAAATACTATTTTATTAATTATTCTTTTTGAAGAAACATATTCTCATAGAGATGCTCTCACAGAAGTAAAAGGGTTGGGTACCTGCTAGGCAATTGCAGAAAAGTATATTCTTCCTCTATCTATTATCCTAATTCCTGAGAGTGTTGTTTCCTCTCCATTCTCAATCGTAAGAAGAAGATCCATCAATCTTCAAAGAAGAATCCGTAACCCTAACCGCTGTACACCATTGGCACATGCTAAACATCGAATCATAGACGCTGTTTTCCTGCGAAGCTCCATACTATAGCCGGGCCTCAATTGAGAGATCAATAAAAGAACGTATATAAATATATAAAAATACAAAAATTGAAGGCTAGAATATATTAACGGTTAAAAACCACACACAGCCAAAAAAAAATCACGAAAGTCTTTTAAGTTTTAACTATTACAGCACCTGCACCAGACAAGACAGCAATTCACGATGCAGATGCCATGTGTTAGAGCATTTTACACCGTCCGCGTCGTTTAAGCACTACAGTCTTCAAAGAACGAATTTTTATTTCTTTAAATCCTCTTATATATGTCCATGTGTGCCCGAACTTCAAAGCAAGCTCTTCCTTTTCTTTCCTCTGTCGTTCGTTCTTTCTATCTGCCAATCAGTTTCTTTTGAGGTGTCCAGGGCTGGTAGACAGGTTAGATTGGATTGATGGGTTTTCATCAAACCTCTTCAATTTCCTTCTCAGCTACGAAATGGCTCGGCTTTGTAACTGCTGTTTGGGTCCAAGCTATTTCCGGCAACAACTACACCTTCTCAAACTATTCTGATGCACTTAAATCTCTTATGAATTTGACCCAACTTGAGCTCAACAATTTATCTGTTGCTAAAGATGTTGGGAAGGCCTTTGGTTTGCTTGCTGGTCTCGCTTCAGATCGTTTGCCTACTCCTGTTATTCTTCTTATCGGCTCAATTGAAGGTCTTATTGGTTATGGTACTCAATGGCTTGTTGTTAGTGGGAGAATTCAGCCTCTACCTTATTGGCAGGTAACTCTTACCAATTTTATAGTTTCAGTAGCCACGTTTTGGTTAAGATTTGACTATAGTTCATCAGTTTTCGGTGCACGAGTGATGTTAATTATGATCTTACCGAGTAATTATTTTTCTAATGTGGAATGCAGATGTGCATATTCCTATGTCTAGGAGGAAACAGCACTACATGGATGAACACGGCGGTCTTGGTAACCTGCATCCGCAACTTCCGCCGCAACCGTGGCCCTGTCTCTGGAATCTTGAAGGGCTATGTAGGTCTGAGCACGGCTATATTCACCGACTTATGTGCGGCTCTATTTGCTGATGAGCCTGCAAAGTTTCTCATAATGCTTGCTGTCATCCCCTTTGCTGTCTGTCTCGCGGCCATCGTTTTCCTCCGCGAAACCCCGCCTGCCGCCACTATAGAGGAGGAAAAGGAGGAAAGCAAATACTTCAATATCTTCAACACTGTTGCTGTTATTGTTGCTGTTTATTTAATGGCGTACGGTTTTATTCCAAATCCTAGCCATGTTTTTTCGCTGGCGTTCGCGGTTATACTGGTGGTTCTTTTAGCTTCTCCACTAGCAGTTCCGGTCCATGCTTTTATCAAAAGCTGGACTTTGAACCGGTTCAAGAACCAAGCGGATGTTGAAAGGCAAATTCAAGAACCTTTATTAAGAGAAGAGAAAACCCAGGAGGAGATTCAAGAAAAGCCCGCTGAAGAGTCGGCATCAGCAGCGGTGGAGCAACCGCAAGCTGTCGAGGAGAAGGCAGCAGTGGAGGTGAAGAGGAGGCCTGTGATTGGAGAGGATCATACAATTTTCGAAGCAATGTGCACCGTTGATTTTTGGATTCTATTTGTGTCTTTCCTTTGCGGGGTGGGCACAGGTTTGGCTGTGATGAACAACATGGGACAGATTGGCCTGGCTCTTGGATATGCCGACGTCTCTCTTTTCATTTCCATGACAAGTATTTGGGGATTCTTTGGAAGGATTGTCTCTGGCTCGGTGTCTGAGTACTACATCAAGTAAGTTTTTTTGATCCCTGCTTTATTTTCTTAAAAGTTTAGTTAACTGGGCTCTGTTCTTCATTAGTTGGCTTTTAAAATTTTTAATATTTTAAATTAATGTCTTTATGTGATTAGATATAAAAGATAATATATATATATATATATATATATATATATATATATATATTTAACCACCTCTATCACCCTCTAAACAAAACCCTTAATCACATGCCTACCAGTTCCCACCCCCCCAGCTTGAATCTCGTATTCTGGAAGTGAGTTAACTAATTTTTAGGTCCCAGAAGTCTAAAAGCGCATGCCATTTTAATAATATGTATTTTGTCTCGCTGATAAAGCGCATGGTTAAGAGATTTGTTTAGGGAAATAAACCAGAGAGACTTGGGAGATAGTTGAGTACCTTTATGACTTTTCCTTTTTTTCAGACCAGTCAATTAAACCCTACTCTTTGACACCTTGAAGGGTCAACTTTTTGCGGAAGTAATTGCAAGGACGGTCCATTTAGAGCTTTTTCAAGAGAAAAAATTATTTGGAGAAGTTAAATTAATAATATGATTTTTAAATAGTATAAATATATTATTTTTTATATTTGCATTCTAATGGGGGAAAATCATTTAGAGAAGCTAATTTTATTTTAATATATATAATATTAATATAATTATTTATTAATAATAAATAATTAATACAAAGTACAATTAAAATCACTTTTTTACTTATAAATATATTAAATAATTTTTGGTTCTTTTGATCGAACATATGGAAATAACTTCACTTTAAAAATGTTATTTTAGCTCATTAATTTATGAAAATGAAGAAAGCTATATTTTTTTGTTTTTTTCTTTTAGTTTTTAGCTATCCCATTGAAGTTGCTCTCAAGGGATAGGTTAGGATCAAGTGGAAGCAACCATTAATCTTGTAGGGGACCACTTGCTTTTTAGAATCTTGTATATATATATATATATATATATATATATATATATATATAGTGTTTTTTCTCTGTAAAAAATCAGCCTTTAATCCTTTGTTATGTATTTATCTGGCGTAGTGTTTAACTACCGACCCTCTGTGAAGTCCTGCGAAGTCTCTGGTAGGATTAGTTCAAATTGGTTTTATGGACGAGTGAAATCAGTAAAATCATCTATTTAATGCACCGGTTAGACTTTTGCTTTCATGATGACATTCTTATTACAAGGTCATGATATCATCTTGCCATGCCGCTTTGCCCTAGACATGAATTCTTCTTTCCTTCGCTACCCCCTGACAATGCTTAATGGCCAAGTAAATTCTGCTTTATGCAAGTGGCTCGAGTAATATTCCTCTTTCACAAGACTCGGTCCAATTCTTGACTTCTCCTTCAATTCTTTTTGTTGGGTCTGCATCAAGAGAGTTGAATTTGAATGTATATACCACTGAGTTGCGAATTTCTGTGGTGCAGAGAAAAGTTGGTGTACTGTTATTGCGTTTTAAAATGATTTTAAAAATCATAAAAAAAAATTATTTTTATTTTTTGTTTTAAAATTATTTTTATTTTTTGTTGCTAATGTATTTTTTAAAAATAAAAAAATATTATTTTGATTTTATTATTTTGATTCAGCAACCGAAACCACAATGTGAAACACCACGGAATGGGTGTTAGGTCAAACGTAAATAAGGCCTATTAAGTTTTGACGGGGACATATTCTGACCTTCTGCTCGTTTTAATTATGCAGGAAAGCTGGAATACCAAGGCCTCTTTGGAATGCAGCTTCTCAGATTTTAATGGCTGTTGGATACATCCTCATGGCGGTGGCTTTGCCGGGGTCGCTATACATCGGTTCAGTAGTCGTAGGAATCTGCTACGGAGTCCGTTTAGCTGTCTCAGTCCCGACAGCCTCCGAGCTATTTGGTCTCAAGTATTTTGGTCTAATTTACAACATCTTAATTCTCAATCTTCCTCTGGGCTCCTTCCTATTTTCTGGTCTGCTTGCTGGATTGTTATACGACGCGGAGGCTACACCAACACCAGGCGGTGGCAACACCTGTGTCGGTGCCCATTGTTATAGACTTGTTTTCATTATCATGGCTATTGCCTGTGTCGTTGGGTTTGGTCTGGATGTTCTGCTGGGTATCCGAACCAAAAAGATTTATAACAAGATCTACATGAGCAGAAGATCGAAGAAATTGGCTGCAGCATCCAATCTGCAATGATATGAAATTACTTGGAGCTGCGAGATAAAACAAAAAATGGTGGGATTGAAGGGCTTCTGCCCAATGACATCCAAAATTCATCTTCTGTTTCTCAATTTGTTTCTGGTTAAAAGGTAAATTGGACCGTCGAATATTCCAATATGGTCTGATTCGCAGTCTTCTGTGCTATTATTTGATTTAGTTGTATTCTAAGTAGACGGTGTGCAAGCAATTTTGTTGTAAGATTGGAATTTTTTATATTAATATTAAGTAAGCATTATTATTATTATTAAATGGACCAGATTCAAGTAGACCAATACCCCCCGATTATCCCTGTCACTTGTCAATGACATAATTGGGCCGCAGGCTACATCATTAATAGATGACAAGTTTCAACTTGCAGGCCCTGTAAGAGGGATTGGACAGTGATAAGGTGGTAGGTTATCATCTTTGGTTCACATTCTAGGGAAGGCTAGGAGAAATTTCTCCTGTGAATAGACTAATATAGGTGTATTCAAATAATAATAATAATAATAATAACAACAAAAAAATATTAATAATATCAAAGTTGTAGATTTGGGTTTTGAAGGATTTCCTCGATGACAAACCAGGTTTGCCAATTCCATTCTGTTCTGGCCGGAACGTTCCGTGCTATTAAAAAAACCGAGACGAAACGACGTCGTTTTCGTCTCGGTTTTAATTCCGGCCCGTTCCGAAAATTTCAGCCGGAACGTCTCGGTACCATTCCGGGTGTGCCGTTCCGGCCTTAAAATCCTCTTTATTTTGATTAACTTGTGATTTTTTTTCTAATTTTGAAATTATATTTATTTGACTTTGTGTTTATATTGTATAATTTAAAGTTAATTTATCTTGAATTTTAATTATGCTTGTTAAATTAATATTTTAATTTTTTTTTTATATATAATTATTATATATGAACAGTACAACCTCGAAACGGCACGCCGAAACCGGAACGTTCCGTTCCAATAGAAAAACCGGAACGACGATCGGAACGGTATTGATAACCTTGTGACAAACTAGCCGAAGCTAAGCCCTGTTTGGTTCTAGCACCAAGGCACAACATTTCTGCCTCAACTTCAAATAACTTTGTTTTACGTGTTGACTGTTATTTGTAGAATGAAAATGGAAATAATAGAAGAATTACTCCACGTCTAAAAAATCATGTACGAGATACAACAATCATTTTAGAATGATCATTTAACACCTGTTGTATAACTAATACAGAAATAAAAACAAAATAAATAAACTTGAGGCGTGCATTAATACTGATTTTAAGAATATTTTCCTAACAACCCAATATCTTTTAAGATCCAACAAGTTCTTCCTCAACAAAAAAAATAAATAGAAACACGATATTTATAGACAATAATAATGTAACAGCTAGTTTAAAATTATTGTGAAATTAATGAACTATTACAAAAGCTAATAAAATATAATTGTTATGAAATTTTCAAAAAATATAGATGTTGACTTGTCATAAAGAGGACGATCAAAAATTTTCCTCTTAAATGAAAAAAAAACATCGTATAAAGAGCAATGCCTATAGCATTGAGGGGATCAAGTTCATCTCAGTGTAAATGGTATTTATATCATTAGAGAGATCAAGTCCATCCCAATAAGTGTAGTGCGTATAGCACTGAGAGATCATGTTCATCCCATGAAGAATATGCATAAAACACTAAGAAGATCAAGTTTATTCCATAGAGTGTAATGAATATAACACCGGTAAATTAAGTTTATCTATTTATAGGAGAATGCACATTCCTAGGATTAATGTTGCGGGGCTTTCATCCATTACTATAGAAGTCATTCATGTTGGTTATTCTTGTGAAAACAAGGAGGTCCATATCTTAGCAAACTAGCTTCGTTAACCACAATGTGGTTTTCCATTAATCATTTCACTTTGTATAAGTTTTTTTGGATAAGGCATAAAGTTCTCTCAAGATGTCGTGTTCTTATACTCTTTTTATCAAGGCTTCTAAATCCATTGGCTTAATTATTTTTTCCACCTTAAGCATCTCCTCATTGAAACTCAAATATACTCTTGTGGTATCACCCTCTTGTTGTGAAACACTAAAAAGCTCTATGAATTTCTTCTTAACGAGTATGTTGTTGTTAAATTATGCCATTAGTTTGATGGAGAGGTCACTGAATGCTTCAATAGAGTTTAGTTTCAAGTTGTTATACCAAGCACACACAGATCCTCTGAAGGTTATAGGGAGTATCTTATATATTGAGCCACGGTATCAACTCCAAACTATTATGCATATTTTGTACATGTCCCTTTTAGGTCAACCAAGCCATCATAATTATCTAAGGAGTCAAGTGCTCAATATATATATTTGGACAAGGAAGAAATTCTCCATTGATTGGGGCTATAGACATTCTCTTAGGTATGCTTATGCATAAACTATCTCTTAGTTGTATATGAGTTGGGATCTTAGGAACATTTAAAGCTTAGCATAGAACATTTATTATAGTGATCAGTGTCCATCCTATAGTAATTAGCATAATTGTAAAGAATAGTAATTTGGAAGAGGAATGACTTGTTTATTCAATCAATGACATTGGCTTAAATAGCCTTTACAATGTAATTGAAATGAGAAATTTATGCAACTAACACCCTAATAAATAATAGATTTTATTCTTATAGTAATTATTCTATTGTAATTGAAACAATTACTATAACTGAAGCAATAACTTATCATTCCCTCCCTTAAACTAAATGCTTCCAAGTATTTAGTTTATATGAAACTTCACACATTCCTAGTATTTGTCGTAATTTCAGAAATTGTTCTAAGGGCTTAGTCATCACATTGGCTATTTGATCCCTTGTGCCACAAAATTCAGCCTTGATAACACCATTTTAAACTAAATCTCGTAGAAAGTGAAACCTTGCTTTTGCTATGCATGACTGCATTTTTTGAGAGTTTAATGACTGAGCTGCTAACACTCATGATTGTAGTGCTTTCTTTCTGCTTATGCCCTATTTTTCTAGTATTCTCCTCATCCATATAGTCTGAAACGCACAGTTTGCAGCTATCACAAATTCAGCCTCGATGGTTTATAATGTGACCAATGGTTGCTTCCTTGAGGATCATGAAACAACTCCCGAGTTCATAAAAAATACCCAAAGGTGTTTTTCCTATCCTCAGCATCTCCTGCATAATCACTATTAGTGAATGCAAGGAGCTCTTCAGCTTCACCCTTTTTGTAAAGTATCTCGTAATTCATTGTCCCTTCTAAGTATCTGAGAGTTCTTTTTGCTGCTTGCAAATGTAGCTTTGTAGGTTTAGACATGTAATGACTAATTAAACTCACAATGAACATTATATCAGGTTGGTGGTGGTGAGATACATAAGGCTTCCAACTATTTGCTTAAAATATGTTTCGTCAATTTTGATTCCTTCTTCATCAATGAGTAACTTTGAACTAGGTACAATGGGACTAAACATAGCATTGCTACTTTCCATGCCAAAACATTTTAGAACATCCATAACATATTTCCTTTGGCATATATATACCATCAGTATTTTGCAAGACTTTTATGCCAAGAAAAAACCTTAAACCCCCTAAATCAGACATATCAAATTCCCCTAACATGGACTCTTTAAATTTACTCATCATAATGTCATCATCACTAGTATATATCAAGTCATCCATATAAATACTTACAATAAGAATTGTACCTTTACTACTGGTTTTAACAAACAATGTTTGTTCACTGTGACACCTCTGAAATCCTTCTCGTACAAAGTGTGTTTCAATTATGCTAAACCAAACAATTTATACACTTTATACTCATTCCCTTTCTGCACATATCTCATTGGCTGCTTACACATATACATCTTCATTTAATTCTCCTGTGAAACTTTTGTTCATGCACAATGAGTGAACTTTGCAATCAGCAATGGTAAGTGTATCAACATATTTAGATTCCTCAATTGAGACAACGACATAGTTGAATTTCTCAATTAAAATTCTAAGGATCTTTTCCATAATAGTGACATCATTCATCTGCTCTCCATTACTCCTCATTTTATTTGCTATACTCATGACACGAGCAAATAATTTGTAATGGTTTCACTTGTTTTCATCTCTAGAATTTCAAAGTCTCTCCTTAATGCTTGAAGAGTGAAGCATTTTACCCCTAAAATGGCCTCAAACTTCTTTCTCATGGAATCCCAAATGTGTTTGGAGATATATTTCTGTAGAATTTGCTCAAGAATTGTCATGTCAATAGCCCGGAACAGATAATTATTTACCTTAATATCCTTCATCCTCTAATCCTCTAATTGCTTTTATTGTGCTTCAGACAACACCACGTCAGCCATTGGTTCTTGATAACCAATTTCAATCAAACTCCAATACCCTTTGAATCTTAAAAGATTCTCCATAAGCATACTCCAATGGTCATAATGACCATCAAAACATGGGATATCAGGTTGCAAAAAAAATATTCTCTCCACTCATCTCTCTTTTCTTGTTTGTGTTTTGAAGTCACTAAAAAAATGTTGTTTTTTTCTCTCGGGCTTCTAGAGCCAGCTCTGGTACCAAATTGTAAGGAATAGTAATTTGGAAGAGGAATGACTTGTTTATTCAATCAATGACATTGTCTTAAATAGCCTTTACAATGTAATGGAAATGAGAAATTTATGCAACTAACACACTAGTAAATAAGGGATTTTATTCTTACAGTAATTATTACACTGTAACTGAAACAATTACTGTAACAGAAGCAATAACTTATCTATCATTACATTGATAATATTTGATATATGTATAGGTGTAACAATGATGCGAGTGATACCTTAAGGAACTTTCATCAATGTTATCATGTCTAGTCTCTTTTAGGTAGTGTAATTGTCTATAAGCTCCTAGTATACCTTGTGGTCATGGTGCTAAGGCATTGTGTATTGTTAAGGATGTTAAGACTTGTTAGGGTGACAAGGTCTGATTTTGCCCTTATATTATCAACACGGCTTGGGTGAGGAGTTGCACTTGACTAATGAGTTGTTAAAACTCTTACTCGATAGGAATGTCCACGGCAACGAGTAGACTTGTTTCATATCCTAACTTAGGTAGGCATGGGTTGTGTGCCATAAAATGGTCTAGAAATGCAAAAAACAAAAAAACTAAGGGCTTTTTTATCAGTTTCCTATATACGACGTCATTAATCATGTCCTTAAAATTCAAGTAGTTTAGGAATAAGACTCTGGGGTTAGATAATTGGTTAATCAATTGGTCCTAACAATATCATTAATTCTCCCTAACCAAAGGTGATTGATACCTTATGTTATATGTTCGGTATGTCAAGGTGGCCTATGATAGTACCTATAAAAAATCTTTTTTTGATGGATATGGAGACTCTTAGATGCTTAAGTAATTATTTTGCTAGAGAGAAAAGATGCCATAATATTTTAGAGAGATGCTCTCAAGTATGTATATAGTAGAGATAAAGATTGTGAACCTTTGTTTGAATTACTTATAATGTATTTATAGTTCATGAGTCTTGTTCTTTTATGGAGAGAAAAGACTGAAGACTTTCTTGTTTTTTGGCGACACTACTGTTGATTGAAATCTTATATATTTCATTAATAGGTGACAAATATCATTTACAAATAATAATGAGATGTGACGTGTGATGGGCTCCTTACGAGACATTTTGCATGTATAAGTATATGAAGAGAATATTTAGGACTCAACATAAAGTTGTAGAACCCTATAGTATTTGAATTCAAATGTTTTGGGTCTAAAATGTTTTGTAAGATCTCATGTTGTTTTGGGTCTAAAATGTTTTGTAAGATCTCATGTTGTTTTGGGTTTGGTAAATAGTCAAACTGAAGTATTTCGGGTTTGACATGTTCATCAAGCTCATATTGTCTTAGATTTGGCTAATTGTCAAACTCAAGTATTTTGGATATGACATGTTTGTTAGACCTTACGTTGGTTTGGGTTTAGTTTATTATCAAACCCAAGTGTTTTAGTTGTAACATGTTCACCAAACCTATATTGTCTTGGGTTTAGTTGATTATCAAATCCAAGTGTTTTTTCTTTATCCAATATATATATATATATATATATATATAAGAATATCCTGATAAACTTAGTTACAAGTAAGATAACCCAAAAAAAAATCATTTTATCTCTAAAAATTTTAGCATCTCAAATTTACTTTTTCTTTTTAGACAGGTGCCCTCGTATTAAAAGTTTCTCTCTGCCTCCCTTATCTTTGAATCCTAGCCCACTCGTTACCAAAGCTCACCATTTTCTCCCTATGCATTGAATAACTTTGTTTTGCTAACATTGAACAAGGAAAACAAGGGATCATTAGAGGACATGTGTGGATCAAATGATAAGAGGGATTGGACAGTGATAAGGCTAATATAGGTGTATTCAAATAATAATAACAATAACAAAGTTGTAGATTTAGGTTTTGAAGGATTTCTTCTCGATGATAAACTAGCCGAAGCTAAACCATTTTTATCCAAACCCTGTTTGGTTCTAGCACCTCTTTGTTTTACATATTTTGTTAGAGAATAATATAAATCATATTTTGAGACCTGATCTAACAGCTTAAGATTTTAGATGAGATGGTTCCTTGACATGGTATCAGAGCCTTGTTGATCCAGCGGTCACGAGTTCAAATCTCACCACCCTCATTCTATTTGATAAAAAATAAGCACAAGGTAGTGTAGACTTGTGTGCAAGTTTCAAACCCAAAGAGCTTTCACTTAAGGGTGTGTGATAAAGAATAATATAAATCATATTCTAGAACCTCACCTAACAACTTAATTTTTCAGATGAGATGGTTACTTGACATGTTTTACTGTTTTTTGCATAATGAAAGTGGGAGTGCCAATAATAATCTTCAAAATCTATCAGTCGATTAAATTATATTCTCTATTTTGTTCTCATTCTTTGCATTTTTAAATCTTTGCATGGGATCTTTTATAAAAAAAAAAAATGTTGTTTCAATTTCATCATTCAATTAAAATTGTTTGTATTATGTTTTTTGATTTGATCCTTATTGTTTTGATTTCTAATCTCTTTTCCTGTTTTTCTGTAAGTTATTATTCTTTACAATTCCACCCTTTAATAACAATATTGTTTTTTTTATTTTTTATGTCAATTTTGAGCCTCATTCTTTTTAATTTTTTTGTCCCAAGTTAGCTCAATCCTAATTAATGTGGTTACATGTTTATCGGTTTGACAAGGTATCCCAAATTATCCTGGTTTTTTATGGTTTTTTCTACCCAATTTAAATTTAATAGCTTGAATATTATTTTCTATATAAAAAATATTTCATCCATGCGATAAAGCGCATACACCAAGGCTTGGATCATAACTAAAAAAACATTTTGTGACCCATCTGTCACGACTACTCCATTTGTTATTAGAATTTAACTTAAGGAACAATTTGGTATTTGACCAAATATAAAAAAATAATTAATGCACAAAAAAACTATAAAAATATCCTTAAAAAAAACTTAAGCATGAGGTTAAGGAGCATTTTTGTTTTTTCAAAAAATAAAATTTGTAATTAAAAAGTAGGTTCAATGACACTTTTCTATTTGCCTAAATAAATGCATAAAAATATGGTGTGTGGCACACCTGGAGTGCATGCAGCATCACATGTCAAAAAAAAATTCAACTATAATAATTATTTTACCTAATGTCAAAAAAACATATATTTGGGTTTTTGGAGCCTTTAAAGCTTAACATAGAACAATGATTATAGTGATCGGTGTCCATCCTATAATAACTATAATAATTACATTCAGAGTATTTGTTATGTGTATAGGTGTGACAATGGTGCGAATGATACGTTAAGGACTTTGCATGAATGTTATTATGTCTAGTCTCTTTATAGGTAGTGTAATTGTCTACGAACTCCTAGTGTAGCTTGTGGTCGTGGTGCTAAGACATTGTGTATTGTTGAGGATGTTAAAACTTGTAGGGGGTAGCAAAGTTTGATTTTGCCCTTGGATTATCAACACGGTCTGGGTGAGGAGTTGCACTTGACTAACGAGTTGTTGAATCTTGTACTTGGTAGGAATGTCCATGACAAAGAGTAGACTTCTCTCGGGTCCTAACTCTGGCGGGCATTGGTTATGTGCCATAAATGGTTTAGAAATGGTAAAAACAAAAAACTAATGGCTTTTCTTATCAGTTTCTTATATACGACATCGTTAATCATGTCCTTAAAATTCAAGTAGTTTAGGAACAAGACTTTAGGGTTGGATAATAGGTTGATCAGTTAGTCCTGACAATCTCATTGATTCTCCTAGCCAAAATGATTGATAATTTATGCTCGGAGTTTGGTAAGTTAAGATGACTTATGACTAATACCTGCAAAATATCTTCTTTAATGGATTTGGAGACTTTTAGATAATTATCTTTTTAGAGAGAAAATATAGCATAATATTTTAAAGAAATATGCTCTCAAATATGTATGCAATAGAGAATGGATATTATGAATCTTTGTTTTGAATGACTTATAGGGCATTTATAGCTCACAAATCTTGTCTTTCTATGAAGAGAAATGACCGAAGAGTTTCTTGTCTTTTTAAATGACATATTGTCTTAGATTTGTCTAATTGTTAAACTCAAAGTATTTTGGAAATAGCATTTTTGTCGGACCTTACATTGTTTTAGGTTTAGTTGATTGTCAAACCCAATTGTTTTAATTCTTCAAACCGTCATTGTATTGAGTTTTATATATATATATATATAAACTGCGTCACATTTTTACTCTGCGAATCCACAGTAACAGTCACTATTAATATATAATTATGAGATTAATGAGCGATATGTTGAGGTAGCCGAGTTGGTCCAAGGAGCTCGCCATTAGAAGAGAGGGCGTGGGTTAGAATCCCACACTACGCATGTTTTATTTTGCCACAGTAAAACAAAGTATTAATCTATATTGTCTTTACCTAAAACTGAAATGTGGAGGTAGTCGAGCTGGTCCATACGCGCGTTAGAATGCTTGTCTTCGGAGGAGGGCGCGGTTAGAATCCTATTTTCATCTAATTTTTCCGTTTCTTGCTTTTTTTTATTTTTTTTATTTTCTATTTTGTTTTTCATTTTTTTTTCATGATTTTTTTTCTGGTTATATTTTTTTTCTTTTTTTCCCCACTTAATATATATATATATATATATATATATTTGTTGTTTTTATAATTGGGTTATTTGGGCTAGCTTAAGTGCACTACAATTAATCCTCGAATTCAATTTGTTTTATATTTTTTTTTGTTTTTTTCCTGATTTTTTTTTCATTTTTTCCATGAAATATTTTTTATTTTTCTTGGAAATGTGATTGATTTTAAAAAAAATATATTTTTTGTTTAGAAATATTGTTTTTCCTTATTATGTTTTTTTTTTCATTTTTTTCCATGAAATATTTTTTATTTTGCTTTGAAATGTGATTGATTTTAAAAATATATATATTTTTTGTTTAGAAATATATTAAAATGATAATTATTTTTTTAATTATTTTTAACATTAACATATGAAAATAATCTAAAAACAATGTTTATTTTCTGTCCGTATTTATTCATTTATGCTTTTAGATTTTTTTTATTCATTTTTTGTAGGGGTTTTATTTTTATCAGGTTTCGTTCTGAAATATTAATTTATATTGGTAATAATTTTAAAATTAATATTTCTCTTTTTTTCTCTTTGTTCTTTTTTTATGTGTGTTTTCTGTTATTTTATCTGTTTTTCAGATTAGATAATTTTATGATTTTATTGTTTGTGCAATAATGATGATAATTTTAGTGATTATTTGTTATTGTGTTTTTTTGTTAAAATGTTTTTATTTTTAGGTAATTTAATGATTTTAATTATTTGAGCAGTAATATTGATAATAATTTTAACTTTATAATAATGAAAAGGACGATAACGTAGGGATAGATTTTCAATTTATGTTTTCATTTTTTTCTGGATAGAAAATTAACTATTTATTTTTTATTTGATGATTTCAGGTCTTCTCACAATTTATATTTTGTTTTTAAATGTGATTTAAATTGAATTATAAAATGAATTAATCTTAATACAATGAATTCAATAATTCAAATATCCGAATCTTTTTTCTTTTTTAATGATAACGATAATTTTATGTTGGTTATTTCATTAAAATCTACTAAACAGATAAATTTATATCAATTTAAAATACATATATTTTATAAAAAACTTGCACTTCTTAGTAATGTTGCATATATTTATTATTTTGACTAAATTTATATTATAACAAAAAAATACACAATTAATATTTTTTGTGTTACATAAACTTAGTTACACCGAAGAGAACCCAAAAACAAAATCAATTTAGCCCTAAAAATTTGAGCACCTCAAATTTACTCTGTTTGAAGACAGGTGCCCTCGTTTTAAAAGTCTCTCTCTGCCATCTTTGAATCCTAGCCCACTCGTTACCAAAGCTCGCCATTTTCTCCCCGTGCATTGAATAACTTTGTTTTGCTGACATTGAACAAGGAAAACAAGGGACCATTGGAGGGTGTGAAAGAAATAGACTAGCTCATTGCATACTGTATTTCCTATTGTGAACACCTAACTTGTAGGTGATTTTCCTATTCTGTATTTTTGTAATTAGAGTCCACATAGGAGTGATCTAAGTCTTCTCTGTATATATACATAAACTCAACACCAGTTGGTGTACTCTTCGGCAATATATCTTTGCTTCATATTTTCATGGTATCAGAGCTGGATTCAAAAATACTTTGATCCATTGCTGCGTTCCAAAATACATCTCACAGAAATCTTCATCCATCACTGCGTTCCAGATCACTCACATTTTTTTTTTTCCTCAAAACATCATGTCCACCAATGAAGCTCCAATCAGTCCTGCAACTGGGAAAGAAATCACCAGTTCTAGCAATCCTGCAGATTCTGCAAAATCAATTATCTCAAATCCCTTTTATATCAATCACTCAGATCATCCAGGCTTGGTCTTAATTTCCAAGCCACTCAATGGAGACAACTACTCCACTTGGAAAAGGGCCATGACCCTAGCCCTAAATTCCAAAAATAAGCTGGGATTCGTCAATGGCTCCATAACAGCTCCTTCACCAGAAACAGATCCAGAAGGCCATGCCTCCTGGTCTAGATGTAACGATATGGTACACTCTTGGATCATCAACACTCTCCACCCAGAAATTTCTGATAGCGTCATCTATTACTCAACTGCAGCTGAGGTTTGGGATGATTTACAAGAACGATTCTCCCAAAGTAATGCACCTCGCATGTTTGAAATTCAGCGAGATATTGCATATCTCCGACAAGAGCAACTTTCCGTCTCTGGTTACTATACGAAATTGAAGGGATTATGGGACGAACTTGCTTCCTACAACACCACTGCTTATAGCACACAGCAAGAACAACAAAAACTCATGCAATTCCTAATGGGGCTGAACGATTCCTATAGTGCTATTCGCGGACAAATCCTCCTAATGCACCCTCTTCCTTCAATACGTCAAGCCTACTCCTCTGTATCTCAAGAGGAAAAACAGCGCCTCCTAAGTGCAACAGCTGTTGCAACCGACATCACAAACAACGCTGCCATGGCTGTTCGTGGCTACAACAACAGACCTCCAGGAAGGTCCAATCGATCATATGGGTCTCCAAATTTTCGCTCAAAAGACAGGTCAACAGAAAACTTCAGTGATTGGCGCCAAGACAGACGACGAGCCGGTTCAGGCAGAGGACGCCCAAATTGTTCCCACTGCGGCGAATTAGGTCACTGGATTCAGACCTGTTACGAACTCCACGGGTACCCCATTGGTCACCCAAAAGCCAAGCATAACATGGGCAACCCAAGGCGCTTCACTCAGCATGCAGCGAATCAAGTCTCAGAGGCCACCTACAAAGCAAACGGGAACCATCTGGTTGGAATTTCAGAAAGCCAATTGCAACAGCTTCTGTCGCTTCTTGATAATAAACGAGAAAGCCCCAACAGCACTCAAGACCTCAGCACCGAGAAAGCCAAAGCCGTGACTAAGCCAGGTTTAACCAAAATTAAATCACAAAATTGGGTCATTGACAGTGGGGCGACAAATCATATTGCTTCATCATACAGATTATTTTGCAACTTACAAAAATGCTTAATGCCCCCTGTGCTACTACCCAGTGGAGAGAAAGCTGAAATTAATGCCACGGGAACATTACCATTGAACTCAGTTTACTATCTTCATGATGTGCTACATGTTCCTACTTTTAAAGTTGATTTAATGTCCGTTAGTCGTCTAACGAGAGGCTTGAATTGTTCAGTAACTTTTTTTCCCTACTGGTGTATTTTGCAGGATCTGGCTACGAGGAGGATGATTGGTTTGGGTAAACAGCGTAACGGACTCTACTATTTAGTGGCATTAGCGACGAAGAAATCCACAAACAATCCACAGCCCACGCCCACGAACCAACCATCATGCAATCTTACCATCTCCACTGACCTCTGGCACAATCGTCTAGGCCATACATCCCATTCCTGTTTAAATTTCATTGCCAAAAAATTTTTAAATTTTTCTGTTGAGTCCAATCAAGTTTGCCATATCTGTCCTTTGGCTAAACAAAGTCGTTTGCCTTTCAGTCGAAGTATAATATCATCAATTAAACCTTTTGAAATAATTCATTGTGATATTTGGGGACGTTATAAACACCCTTCTCTTTCCGGTGCACATTATTTCCTTACTATTGTTGATGATTTTACACGCTTTACATGGATTTTTTTGATGCGTCACAAAGATGAAACACAATCTCTTTTAAAACAATTTTTCAGCTATGTTTCCACCCAATTTGACACTAGCATTAAAACTTTCCGAAGTGACAATGGTGGAGAATTTATCTCACTTCGTTCCTTCTTTCAAAATAATGGTGTCATTTTTCAGCATTCATGTGTTTACACACCTCAACAAAATGGGGTTGTGGAACGCAAGCATCGTCATATTCTTCAAGTTGCCCGTGCTTTGAAATTTCAAGCTCATCTTCCTGACCAATTTTGGGGTGAATGTACTCTCACTGCTGTCCATATAATCAATCGGCTCCCATCTCCAGTTATTTCTTTCAAAACACCTTTTGAGTTACTTTACTCTAAAGCACCTTCCTTTTCTCATCTTCGTGTTTTTGGTTGCCTAGCCTATGCTACAAATGTTCACACATCTCATAAATTTGACCATCGTTCCATACGGTCAATTTTTATTGGATATCCAATCGGTCAAAAGGCATACAAATTATTTAATTTATCCACCAAAAAAATCTTTACTAGTCGTGACGTCAAATTTCATGAAAATATCTTCCCATTCTCGTCCGACCAGTCAGCCCATACTACTTCACCTTCACAATACCAGGCCGGCCCAATTCCCCTTATGATCCATGACTCACCTCCTGACCCACACACTCTAGACCCACATAATGTCGGCCCACTCATACCTAATCCACCAGGCCCACCCATGCCTCTTCAGCCAAGCCCACCCGCCACATTGCCAAACGACACTTCAGACATCAACCCACCATCTTCACCAATCCTCAACACCTTGGCAAAACCCGCAGATCACCATGAGCAACAATCACTCCACAATCATCGGTCTCCATCACAAGAAACAACCTCACTCTCCAACCCACCACCATCACCATCTGTCTCCTCTCCCACAAACCAATCACACCCTGCTCCCCTTCGTCGCTCCACTCGCCAGACTGGGCCACCAGCCAAACTTTCCGATTATGTTTGTTCGACTGTTTCTCTCGACCAATCAACCTCCCTGCAACCAGGTCCACAAAAAGGTACACGTTACCCATTGGCGAATTTCATCTCTTATCACAGATATCAACCTGCACATCGGTCATTTGTTGCTCAAATTAGTGCCCTAGCAGAACCTCGTTCTTACTTGGAGGCTGCAGCCTCTCTCGAATGGCGTAATGCAATGAAGTCAGAATTGCAAGCTCTTGAAGCCAATGGTACATGGACACTAACTACGCTACCATCAGGTAAAAGGCCGATTGGATGTCGTTGGGTATACAAAATTAAGCACAAATCAGACGGGTCAGTTGAGCGATATAAGGCCAGGTTGGTCGCAAAAGGCTTCAACCAACTGGAAGGTGTCGATTACCAGGATACGTTTTCTCCAACTGCAAAAATAATCACAGTACGTTGCTTACTGGCCTTGGCTGCGGCTAATGGATGGTCCCTTCACCAGCTAGACGTCAACAACGCCTTCCTACACGGTGATTTATCAGAAGAAATTTTCATGTCTCCACCGCCAGGGCTGCTGCGACAGGGGGAGGAATCAATGGTCTGCCGTCTTCATAAATCACTATATGGATTGAAGCAAGCGTCCCGTCAATGGTTTGCGAAATTCTCTCAAGCAATCTGCTCTGCTGGGTATGAACAGTCTCGGGCAGATTACTCCTTATTTACCAAGAGACAAGGCAAGTCCTTTACAGTCCTACTAATATATGTCGATGATATTCTAATTACTGGAAATAATCTTGCTAGAATTGCTGAACTTAAAGAATTACTGCATAGTCATTTTCATCTTAAGGACCTTGGGGCTTTGAAATATTTCCTTGGCATTGAAGTGTCTGCCTCCAGGAAAGGCATATTCATATCTCAGCGTAAATATGCTTTGGAAATAATTAAAGATGTAGGTTTATTGGGTGCTGCCCCAAGTGATACACCTATGGAACGAGGCTTGAAACTATCGGAGAAAGGTGAATTACTCAGAGAACCCGGACAGTATAGACAGCTAGTAGGACGACTAATATATTTAACTGTTTCGAGGCCAGATATAATGTATGCAGTACATGTCTTGAGCAGATTCATGCATCAACCTCGAAAACTTCATATGGAGGCAGCCCTTCGGGTTGTTCGTTACCTAAAAGGGGCACCTGGCCAAGGTTTATTCTTCTCGGCTGACAATGATTTCAAATTAAGGGCTTACTGCGACTCAGATTGGGCAGGCTGCCCACTCACTAGAAGATCAACCACTGGATATTGTGTCTTTCTTGGACCTTCGTTGATTTCATGGCGATCAAAACGGCAGAAAACGGTTTCCCTATCATCGGCCGAAGCAGAATACCGAGCGATGACAGGAGCCTGTTGTGAATTAACATGGTTACGGTTTTTATTGAAGGATTTGGGACTTCCACATTGCGATTCAGCCCTACTTTACTGTGATAACAAGGTTGCATTACACATTGCAGCTAACCCGGTTTTTCATGAACGAACTAGACACATTGAGATGGACTGCCACTACATCCGAGACAAAATTCAAGATGGTTCCGTGATTACAAGACATGTAGGATCAGCACACCAGTTGGCGGATGTCTTAACCAAACCCTTGGGCAAAGAAATCTTCGTTCCTATGATTCGCAAGTTGGGAGTACAAGACATCCATTCTCCAACTTGAGGGGGAGTGTGAAAGAAATAGACTAGCTCATTGCATACTGTATTTCCTATTGTGAACACCTAACTTGTAGGTGATTTTCCTATTCTGTATTTTTGTAATTAGAGTCCACATAGGAGTGATCTAAGTCTTCTCTGTATATATACATAAACTCAACACCAGTTGGTGTACTCTTCGGCAATATATCTTTGCTTCATATTTTCAGAGGGCATGTGTGGATCTCCATGGTGTCCTGCATCATGGAGGCGTGCAAGTTCAAGCCATAAAAGCTCTCCCACCTAATTACACTGCAAGCCATACAGGGCTTGACTTAAAGTCAAAGCATGCACTCTTCATTCATCAAAAGTCACACTCAACACCTATTTGTCAGTCTTTCTCTACTATCTTCGAGACTTCGCAACCCATAGATTACACGGCAATTGTAAACCCTCTTGTAAGACAAACCTACCCGTCCTCTTCTCCCTAAAAGCCATAAATATGGATCGTGCCACTAATTAGGTCTGACGCTTAAATATGTTCCTTGCATATATAGCAGTATCAGCTGGGGTTGCACGGGGAAAATAAGAGTTGTGGTTTCTCTCCCTATTTTAGTCTTCAAGTACGTGACGTGATGGCAAAGGATTTGCGATCTATATAACAAGTTTCGAGTTCGAGACAAGACGCATTCTTTATAAGAACTTGGAACAACTAGAATTTTACTAACTTTTCACTCGTTTTTGCCCACAAAATATGATTTTCGGGGTGGGGGTTCCTGCATTAAAAAAAAAAAAGTAATGCAGTTGCTGAAATTTGCATCAGAGCAGACGGGGAGACTGTTGATTAGGCAAGGATCAATAAAGCCAGGAAATAATGGATCAATAAAAATCCACCCTTCGTACGTAACTATGGACTCGACTCTCGGCCACAGAGGATAGTTAAAAATGATCATACAGCAAAGGTTACACGTAATTAGAAAGATCCAAAAAAGATACTGAATCCATACACAAAAGACAGTTTTAATTGATGAATGGCTTGTCCGTAAGGTTCACATGAATATCTCAAAATAACATGTGAACATGGGCACCTGTAGGCTTATCAAAGACAAGGTAGCACTGTTCCCTTGTGAACCACCTCGAATTTAAGTGCCATCCACTCTTGTTAGTTGTAGCTTCCATTCCAGTCCCCATAAAAACAGTTCTCTATATAAATTACAAGTCATTCCATTCATGCAGTTTATGGCTTTTCTAAGTAGGAAGATCATGCGTAAGGCTCCTATCTCGGGCTTCTCGGTTTTCTTGATTCTAATGTGCCCGTTCTTGGCTTTTTCTTACGGTACTTCTCAATTTCTTGCATTGCTTTTGGGTATTTAAATTCATGTTTGTTTGACCAATAATCACTATTTTTTTCTTTCTTTTCTGTGTGTGGTTAATGCAGATGGACCTTTGTATGACTTCACTGCCTACACCGAGGTAAACTGGTATAATTTAGGAGATCTTTGATAGATTATCCTCTTCAAATTACACTACCCGTACATGGCTATGGATGTTTTTGTTGGCAGTGTAAATCAATGCCAGAGAAGCCACTATATAATGGAGGGATATTCAAAGATCAAGCACCACTTACCCAGCACAGAATCAGTCCTTCTTCAGATGGCTCTTATACACCAGCTTTGATATTGCAAAATCTAGCTCAGAACACCATGTATTGCTTTTCCAGTTGAGTTATCGTTTCTTCATTGCTTCAATGTTCAGTCTCCTATAAAACTATAGTCTTGATTTTTTATTGCATATTCAAATGGGCCAAGTTTATCACAGCAAGCCATAGTGCAAAAATGAATGTTGTGAATCCATAAAAAAGCTATTAGGAACCATTTTCCTGGCATGAACTTTTTCGTAAAAGCTTGATATAAATCGTTGTTATGAGTTCTATAATTGATAGATGTTCCCTGAGGCGTGTGTGATTCTTGGTGTAATACAGTTTGGATCAAGATACAGGGTGCAGATTCAACTCTAGTCACTGCAAGCCTAATGGCAAATAATAACTCCAGATACGATTGCGTGGGGACTGTTTTGGCCAAGAGTGGATGCTGGTCGTTTCTCAAGGGAGGATTCATTCTTGATGCACCTTCAAGTGTGGCAATACTATATTTTCAGGTTAACTCATTTATGATTAAAAGCTTCTTCGATCAACTGTTCATTGTCTGAACCTATCAATGCTGGGTTGTCCTAAGATTACACAAACTGTATGATGTCTGGATGTTTTTATATGTAGGTGAAATTATTTTCTGTTTTTGAATTGGCCATGCAGGGGACAACTGACAAAAGTATCAATGTCAAAATTGCAAGTGCTTCATTACAGCCATTTACCGAGCAGCAATGGAGAACAAATCAGCAATACATAATTAACACTGTAAGTACCGTCAACACCATATGTTTTCATGGGCTGATAGTGTCCATTTTTATAAGCCTGGTATTGCCAGATCTAAGAAATTGTTTCAGCTGAAAGAAGCAGCTCGGTTTCTTTTATATATCCTTCACCAGGAAAGAAAGCGTGCCCTGACAATACACGTGTCAGATAGTCATGGAGATAGGTTGCAGGGAGCTTCCATTACAATAGAACAAATCTCAAAAGATTTCCCATTTGGATCAGCAATAGCAAGTACAATTCTTGGAAATTTACCCTATCAGGTTAGTTCAGCACATGTATTAGTCTTACAGAAGATTGGAAAATAAATAAACAGGAAAGAGTACCAATTTCTGATGATAAGGATGACTAAAAATTGTTCTGATTGTTTCAGAATTGGTTTGTTGAGAGATTCAACGCAGCGGTATTTGAAAATGAACTCAAGTGGTACGCGACAGAACCTGAACAAGGGAAGCTCAATTATACCATAGCAGATCAAATGTTGGAATTCGTTCTAGCCAACCAAATAGTTGCTAGAGGCCACAATATTTTCTGGGAAGACCCCAAGTACAATCCAGCATGGGTTCGTAATCTCACAGGTCCTGCCCTGAATTCAGCAGTCCACTCCCGGATTCAAAGCCTGATGAGCAAATACAAGGACGAGTTTATACATTGGGATGTTAGCAATGAAATGCTACACTTTGATTTCTATGAAGAAAGACTTGGTCCGGGTGCCACTTTACATTTCTACAAGACAGCACACGAGGCAGACCCCTTAGCATCATTGTTTTTGAATGAATTTAATGTGGTGGAGACTTGCACTGATGTAAATACAACAGTAGATACCTACATCGCTAAGATAAGAGAACTTGAACGCGGGGGAGCATCAATGAATGGAATAGGCCTAGAGAGTCACTTTTCTAAGCCAAATCTTCCTCTGATGAGAGCTATTCTAGATAAATTGGCTACCCTTAAGCTTCCCATTTGGCTCACAGAAGTTGATATCAGCAATAAATTTGATAAAGAAACTCAGGTGCAATAGGGTATTCTTTTTTTATTCTCAATTAATAAAGAATCTAAAATGAATATTAGTATCCTAACATTTCCTTATGGTGTCAACTCTGCAGGCTATTTATCTAGAGCAGGTTCTACGAGAAGGCTTCTCCCATCCTGCAGTGGATGGGATAATGCTTTGGACTGCACTCCATCCTAATGGGTGCTACCAAATGTGCCTTACAGATCATAATCTTCAAAGCCTTCCGGCCGGTGATACAGTTGACAAGCTCCTGAAAGAATGGGAAACTGGGGAAGAAAATGGCTACACAGATGATCATGGATCATACAGCTTCTTTGGATTCTTAGGTGAATACAAAATAAGGGTGCAATATGGCAACAGAACTGCAAATTCAACACTGTCACTCAGTCAAAGTGATGAAACGAAACATTTTAACATTCAGTTGTGACCGACATCATTCCAATAATCTTATCCAACACACTAGGAACAACCGAACAACCAAAGTAGATTGTCAGAGATTTTTGACAAGTTACAAATCTTTGCTATGGCCTATGGCTTAGTACTGTGCTCAACTTAGAATTTCTAGCAATGTTGGGCTTAGGAGTACAGTAATTTATGTACTGACAAGATTTTAGGCCTCAGCCTTGAGCTAGTAAATATTGTTGACTTTTGTTTCTTTATGAAAAGGCCATGGGAAAAGCTCAAAGGTTGGGCTGAAGGCTGGCCATACTTGTCCTGTTAACGGAGAACTTAGATTTTATGAGCCCGGTGTCATTACAGATTCTTACAACACCATAATCACCACTTTACACCGTTAAGATGATTGTTCAAGTGGCCAGTGGAACGGTTCTGCTAATATTATTTCGAATTCAAATCTATGGAGTTATGATTGAGAAGTTTTTTGTTGATGCATGATCATCGTCTCCTTGCTAGGACTGGTCTAAGAGCATCAAATCGTAAGAAAAATCCTTAAAAGTAATGGTAGATAACTAAAGAATGGATGGAAATTCTCTCACCTGTCAATAATCTTCAGCAAGAAGATCAGGAGGGGTTCAATTTCTCTAACTTTCCTTTTTTATTAAAATTTTCTTTGTAGTGGGTTGATGGATGGTGCCCCTTCAAGCTGTTCGACCACCACTAATAAATTAAAAGCATTGTATATCCTGTAATGGATCTTTTGCAGGCGGCTTGTGCCACACTTTTCCGCCTCTTCAGCAGCTTTTTTACTGTAGCTTACTTTCAAGCCTTGAGCAGACTAGGGTTTCACATTTAAGTTCTTCAAGAACATTTGTCTTTCTAGTTTCTTGTGGCCGCTTAACCGTGCAAGTTGAGATTTTCCACTCATAATATCTTCAACTGTCAAATGGCTGCAAATAATTTAAAGCTTTCTTGAAAAACTTCTTCAGGTAACATGAGGGGTCAGCAAATATGATGACAAGCAGTAGTGGTAGGACCCAGAAGAAAAATAATGGAGTCCTTTCAACACAATTTATTCGCAAGATCGATGATTGCTTTCTGTTAATTTAGTAAACAAGATGAGATTCTGATCCTTTAACTTGTGGAGTGCTAATTTCTCATCATTCTTTGGTTGGTGCTTTTTGTTTTTATTGTATAATTAATCCCTGTGATCATTATCATCTTCACTCGCACAATACAATGAAAGATATATATGCTCATTTTACGAATCAACAGCACATGATCACAGGTTATAGGGTTCTATCATTTAGAACTTGCAGTAGTAGAAAGTTTGATCATTTGTTACTGTTCGGTGTCGACTGCGACACTCTCAAACACTTCCTAGTATGGCAAATAATTATAGCAAGCATCAAATGACCAAATTCTAGTGTCAGCCTAACTAAAAGGGGCATGGAGCAACGAAGCGGAAACCCTTCAGGTTAATTCAGAAAATTTCCAGGCAAAAAAGTCTCAGGCCATTATTGATTTATTGACTCGGTGGTCATTAACGAAGAATCCCGCTACACAACACTTTATTCGCTTCTTATGTTAACAAAATGATGAGAGCAGCATTTGGCTTCGGCCCCACGTTTCAATTTATTCTTCTGTGGATCCAAAGAGTAGCCTGACGCGATAGCCTTTCGAGGAAAATTCATTTCAATGACGAAGATCGACAAAAGACGAGCCGAAACTTGGAATTCCCGCAAAGGGATCCCTCTCTTAGACACCGGCCAGCAATTCTGTTCACATTACACCAATCACTTTTTATACACACCTCAATTCTCTGTTTTCTTTCTTTACAAAATATGCAGACACAAATCAAAGCCTTGTGTCCTTGATTGCGATTGGTTGCTTGAACTCTCACAAAAAAAAAAAAAACTTGGACATATGAAAGCAAAGAGAACCTAATAACCCCGTCAGAAAATGAGAAAACAAACACTTTCTAAGCATATAACATTTAAAAACACAAGTAGAAGAGAAACTTGGAAGTGGGTGGTTTACAGTCTGGATAAGAGAATCTGTCAGCTTTCCTGACAAGGGCAAAATGCAGGCATCCATCAAGGCTGCAAATCTGTAATGAATTCACATTTCAATGGCAGGAGCCTTTAAACCATGAGGAAAGGTCCTGGTGCTACAAGTGAAGAAGGGCAAAAATAAGGACTAGAGTCGTAGTAAAAGCCATTATTGCTGATTGTAGAGCAGAAGGAGAAGTTGTCTTGTACGAGTCTCCCATGGCCAAACCAGCTAACCACGACCCATCTGCTAGCATGGTGCCTCCTCCGGCTCCAGTTCCAGATCCTGATCCTGCCCCATATTCAGTGCCTGAACCGGTGCCCGTGTATTCCAGCCCGGATCCTGTACCAAGCCCCTCCGATGTTGTTGTTCCTTCTGTCGTTGGCGTTGAGTAGCTTGAAGATTTCTGACTGCAACACCACAAGTTAAAGAAAACTATCAATTACTACATACCCTAATAAGAAATATAATTAAGGGTCAGATTCTTTGGTATAATATTAAAAAAAAAAACAAGTTTAATCGCAGCCCAATAACCTCAATTAATCTTAGAAAACTAAAACAATTAACAAATGAAATAGATAAATCATTCAAAAGAGAATCTTTGGCGTTGCTAAGTTTGCCTCCATCTAGCTCCCACACGAACAGAAGAGAGATTAAACATAAACAATTACCACAAAAAAAACTACAACTGCACCACTAAGACCATAATTTTGCTTTCCATCGCTTGCATTTCAGTTCAACTGTGCTTTTAAATAAATTTAAATTGTTTCAACAAAACAAAAAATTAAACTTCGAGTCTGTATCAATCAAGCAAAGAAAAACTTGGAAAAGTGGAAGAGTCACAGGCAAAACCAAGAACCCAAATTATAAAAACAACACTAATCCAAGAGACATTTTTTTACCTTGGAGATGAAGGGCAAAAGGTCACTGTATAATCAGCACCGCTACAAGTAAATGTGCTGGTTGCATCATCATAAGCATAACTGTAAGATTTAGGACAAGCAGTCTTAAACATCTCTGAATAGACAGAAGGTTTACAAGTGGCAGGTGTATTAAACGCGCCACTGCAACAATACTCCGGGCTCCCAAAAGCTTCACATGCACTCTTACACGCGTCACCTTCACCAACCCTCAGTTCTTGTGGACACTGAATGTTAAGATCCGATATACAGCCCGTTGAAGCACACATGCCCGACCCCCCACTACCTTCCACGACCATGGGCAAATTGTATCCATCTACAAGACTAACATCATAAAAGTCTTGCCCACCCGACCCGAGTGTGAACTCTGCTAATGTAGCAGGTGGAGCAGCTCCTGATCCGTTACATTCAACTTGACCTGACCCGCAGTCACCTGTTGAGCATAACCCGGCTCCAGATTCGTCGAAATTACAGCCGGTTCGAGCCCAAAAACGACCAGACCAGCCAGTTGGGGCTATAAAAGAACGAGAAGAGTCTTGTGGAAGCTCAAATCCAGTGCTGTCAAGTTTAGGACTGCCCGCATTGGCAAGAATTCCAGGCCAAACTGTGTGATCACATTTGTTTACAAATGTAAATGTCGCAGCTAATACACAACCTGTAAAAACATGGGAAGTCGCATTAGTTGGTTTATATTAGCACGTAATGCAAAACCCTGTTGGCTTGGTGAGAAAAGGGGAGCAGAGTGCTAAATAGTAACTATATACAAACACGAGCCCATGGAAGATGTTGTTGAGATTTGGTTTCTCGGGTGTAAAGATTGGGACTTTGGGGCCAAAATGAAGTTAAAATTCAAAAACTCTTAGAGCCTAACAAAGAAATGAGTACTAAAAAAAAAAAAATGAGCCACGAAAAAAGGGCTGTTGCTTAGTTAATGTGAATATAAATGTGAGAGAGAGACTAGATAGTAACAATGGAGAGTGCATTTTTGTGGGATCATTACCTTTGTAACTCGCAAGAAGAAGAAGAACAAGGCTGGAAATAAGAGTGGGGAAGCAGCAAGAGAAGTAATCCATGAGGTTTGTTTCTCTCTTTCTTTTTTTATGGCTTTTGGAATTCTCTTTTCACTTTGGTTACTAGTTTAGGTGGCACAAATGCAGCTTAAGTTAGAGGATGCGATAATGATGAAGGTGATGGCGATGGAGAAGACAGTGCAGGGACTGAAAGTAAGCGGCAGTGGTGAGGAGTGAAGAAAGAAGTGGTATGATTGGGGGTTCGACCATAAACAGACAAATGAAATTATGGGAAGAACCAGGGAGGAGGAGAAAAAAAGCAGGAGAGAGAGACAGTGGATGAGCGGTGAGAAAAAATCGAAACTGGCTCACAGGTATAATAGAACCTCTCTCTCTCTCTCTCTCTCTCTGAGACAAAACAGACTGGCCCTCCCTATCTACTAACGTCACTATAGTCAGAGAGGTCTCAAATTCTTATCATCAATGCAGTGATTTGTTAAATCTTGTTTTGCTTTTTTAGATATGGCAAATTACACCTACATTTCATTTTTATTGTACTGGGGTCTTTTTTATTTAAAAAATAATTTTGATTTTTTAATTTTAGTTTGTTTAATGTTATGATATAAAAATTAATTTTTTAAAAAAAATATTTTTTTTATTGTTCTTCCAAACAAACAAATGCATTTTAAAAAACAATTAATCATTAAAATACTATTTATTGATATCCAATACTATGGATGAAAAATTAAATACAAATAGTTTATTTAATTTTCAAATATTATTTATTATTCAGCATAAAAATACTATATATGATGTAATAAAAAATGTCATTCATAATATTAAAACAATATATATTTTCATTTAGTTGATCCCTATACTCAATTATTTTTTTAATACAGTCCTTTGATCTAATTATTGTCCAATTCATTACCGGTTCTTGGCAATATATCAGGCAAATGGATCTAATTATTGTCCAATTCATTTAGTTGATCCCTCATGGCATGTTTGAGAGGGCGGTTGAGGTTGATTTTGAAAGTACTTTTTATTTAGAAATACATTAAAATAATATTTTTTATTTTTTAAAAATTATTTTTGACATCAGCATATCAAAATAATTTAAAAACACCAAAAAAAATTCATTTAAAATAAAAATATTGAGCAAAAGACGGTTGTACCGCCGAAAACAAACAGACCCTAAGAGCATCCGCAGCGGCAAGAGGCATATGGAAAGCTAAAAATAAAAAATATATTGTTTGCCTTTTTTGTTTAGTTTGTGACACTCCAGCGGGAGTGCCAAAAGGAGAGGTAAAAATACCTCCCCCTTCCCGAGCTGCTATTTGTAGCAGCTCGGTACATAGAGCCAAAAAAAGTGGCCCCACCTTGGGGCCACCTTTTATATATATATATATATATATATATATATATTAGAAAATAATATAATTATATAATTATATTCAAACCCCTAATTTACAGAATTTATGATTGAACACAAAAGGTTATTAGTGATTTTTTTTAGATTTATTTTTGACATCAAAATAATTTGAAAGCACAAAAAAACCCTAATTTGAAATAAAGAAAAACCTAAAAATGTTTTTTTTTCAAAACACAAAAAAATGGATTTTAAGAGTTTTTTTGGAATTGTATTTCAAGCATCATTTCCTTACATTTTAATTTATTTTTTAAAATATTTTATGTAATTTTAAATTGCTTTAATATATGCTAATATTCAAAATAAGTTTTTTAAAAAATATATATACTATTTAATATATTTAAAAAAACTACAAATATATAAATTAAAAACAAAACTCAATTACCCCTTACAAGAATGGTGTGTGGGGGTGGTAAATACAGACAGAAACTATTAAAATTCAACTATATAAAGTTATTAACATCCTGCAAAAAATAAATTTTCATTACTAAAACAATTTAATTAATTAACAATTTTAGAGGTTTCCCACAGGACAATGGCCGTTTGATTCGTATACATAAGGAGAGTCAAAAGGATGCGGTACTTTAAGGATTAGAGGATCCACCGCTTTATTGCTGACATCAGCAACAGCTGCTTAAAACTAGAAAAAACAAAATGATTGAGTACCATGTAGCTCTGACAAGGTAAGATGGAGGGTCCATCCGATCAAGGGCTCATAAACTGCCACGACGACTAATATGACAGTCGATTTGTGCCACGTGGTACGTCCAGATCTGGGGCCCTCGCTTTCGTAGTGCAATTATGGGAAAAGCATAGGATACCTATACTCTCCCTTCTTTTCATGATTACTGTTTATATTTTGGAAGCTGAAAATATTATTGACTTGAATTGTTTACCCGTCTGAGAGAGATACTCGCTCGGCCCTCGTTCTAATGGTTTTTTTATACAAATGTTCAAGAACATAAAAAATTAATAAAGACATTTTGTTTAACTGAATGTTTATTTAGAGTAATCAGCTAATCGTACCGTAATGGTAAAAGAATTGTAATTTATATAATAGATCTTAAGTTCGAGTTAGGGTATATATTATTTATTAGAGTCTGAGATAGTCAAAATTTTATTCACTTATCTAAATTCACAAAATACATTTTTAAAAAAATGAGATTTTCTCGTATCCAATATATATATATTCCAGCGCTCACAGGAAAGACTATTAAAAAACTGAAAATAGATTTAAAAATATATATTTATTACTATTGATATTATTTTTATTTGCGGTAGAAGTACTAGCAGCATTATTGGTCCCATAACAACTATAATTATTATTATTATCATCACTATTTATTATTATTGTAATTGTTATTGTTATTGTTATTGTTATTAAAAAGATAAAAACAATAAACTTGATTTGAATGATAGAATTATAAAATTATAAAAACTTTGATAAAATGACATAGAAGAACAATAAGAAAACAAAAAAATGGGATTGAATTAAAATCATTATTATCATTGAAAAAACAAAAATTATAAACTTTATCTAAAGGATAAAATTAAAAACCATAATAAGACTTTGATATATAAAAAATAAATAAATAAAAGGACCAAATCAAAATAAATTTCACGTACAAATTAAATATCAAAGGTTAAAATTGAAAATCAACAAAAAGAAAAATGACTAAAAAACATTAATCAAAACTAAAAGGTATAATTTTAAAATAATACTAATTTTAGATAGGGATGTAAAGGAGAAATTAAAAAAAAAAGGTCATTGGTGATACATTGGTCATATTTAGAGAATACATGTTGCATGTAATGGAAAAGGAGATGAGGAGAAATAAACTTAGACAATAAGAGCCTGTATTTTACCATCATAAATTGTTGAAATTGTCACCCAAAATATATGGCGACTCCATTATGCTAGCATGCATTGTACACAAGACAACAACTTTTAAAATATAAAATTATTATTTTGATGATAAATTAAATTATTATCCTCTATAAAATTTACAATTAATGGTTAAAGATTGAAATACCCTGACTATAGTGAATTCAATATTTTTGGATCAAGGGATAGAGGTGTAATTTAACTATATATGGGGAAATAAAAATACCTAAATACCCCTACCCGAAACCACTTATTTTCTTACCCTCAAGGTTATTTTCTGCTATTTTATTGTTTATCAAAACATTGAAGAGATAAAAATAACCTCAATAATGATAAGTGCACCCTATAAACATACTACAATAATTGTGATTCAAATGCATTCATTTTAAGTTAGGTTTAAATGTTTAATTTAAAATCATCAAAACATTTAATATTAATTTACTAAAACAAACTACAAGAGAATGGCATTTTACTATGATTTTCCTCATCAAACACCATTAATTGGAGTTTAGCATTTTTTTTCATATTTACTATCATTTTATTTTTTTAATTAATGTTTTTTTTCATGTTTATTATTTAAGATTAAATTTACTTTTTATTGGGTTATATCACTCATATGACACCAGTACTTTGGTTAGTTAAGTTGACTCGTGTTTTTTTTAATTGATTTCCTCTAATTTCATTTTTTAGTATCAAATTAATTGAGAATTAAGTTTCATGATTTATTTTGATTTGTTTTTTATTAGGTTATCACAACCTCATGATTGGCACACAATGTTTGTCAGGTTAATCATAATTGACTTGAGTTGTGTTTTATATTATTTTTTATTTGATTTATTTTTCAATTTTATCATTTTGTGTTAGGTCGATTGAGAATTGAGTTTCATAATTTATTTTAATTTGATTATTACATGTTATTTTAGTATCATGACTAAGATCATGAGTTTTACATGTTAACTTGAGTTGAATTTGATAGTTTCTTTATTTTCTTTTTTTTATGTTATTTTAGTATTTTAACTAGGGTCACGGGTCCTTCAACATTAAGTTTTATTTTTTACTAAGTTGTCCCGGTCTCATCGATTATCTTGTGAGTGTAGCAGGTTAACTCAATTGACTTGAGTTTTATTATTTTTCTTAATTGACACCCTCTATAATTGCATAATTTGATATTGCGTTAATTAACCTTCATAATTTTGCTTTGTTTTGCATTCTATCAAGTTACCCTTGATTTCATAACTTAGGAATAATGCTTAACTTGTGAACCTGGTTAATTTAAGTTAATTTTTTTGTTATTTGTTTTAATTAAACCTTTCTTAATTTTCAACTTGAATCGATTAACAATTGAGTTTTATAATTTATTTTAATTTAATTTATATGGGGTTGTCTTAGTCTCATAACCAATGTTATAATTTTCATAAAATGAGTTAAATCATATATTTTTTTCTATGATGTTATCTTGGTATTATAACCTAGGTCACAAGTCTAGATTGATTTACTTTGGTCTTTTTGTTTTTCAATCCTATGTCTGAACATTAGGTTGATTGAGAATTGGACTTCATATTTTGTTTTAATTTGGTTTCTATAAGGTTCCCTCAGTTTTATAATTTGGTTTATAAGTATGACATGTTAACTTGGATCCTTTTCTAGTTTTTTTTTCTCAATTTTATTATTCAATACTGGATTAATTGAGAATTAAGTATTATAATTTTTTTATTTACTTTTTATAGGGTTATATGGTTTAATAACTCGGGTCATTGATTTAGTTTATTAATCGGGTTGACTTGCGTCAATCTAATATATGATCATCTTAATACTAAAAACATGTCCGATCGAAATTGTGTTAAGCAAAACTTTATTTTTATTGACTGTTCAAGTTGCATTTTGGAACAATTATGTGAATTGGATTATATTGAGTCAATTTTAATACAATTTATTTTTTCACTTGAAATTTTTTTTAGAATCCTATACACATTTTGTTGAGCGTTAATTTTTTTTGATTGGATCCACAATATAACGTGTGTTAATTACATATTGAATTGATTAAGAATTAGACTTTGTGGTTTGTTTTGATCGTAGTCTTGTGACCTTAATCGTACGAGTTGACTTGAGTTTTTTCCTTTTTTATAGTTTTTTTTTAAATTTATCATTCAATATTGAATTGATTAAAAATTAAACTTTGTGGTTTGTTTTAGTTTGCTTTTTATGAGATTGTCCTCATCTCATAACTCAGGACATGGATTTGGTTGGTTAACTCTAATTGACTCAAGTTGTTTTATATTTGTTTTTAATTGAGTTTTTTCCTTCAATTTCATATTTCAATATCAAGTTGATTTAGAATTTAACTTTATAATTAGTTTCAATATGCTTTCTATTAAGTTTTTTTGATCTCATGGCCTAGATCATGAGTTTGATAAGTAGCTTGAGATGAAACACATCATTTTCTTTCTTTATATTTTTTCAATGCTTGGTGTATTTGAAATTAAGCTTGATAATTAATTTTGACTTCCTTTTTTACGAGGCTATCAGTTTCTCATGACTTGACATACATATTGACAAGTTAACTTGGGTGATTTAAATTGATATAATATGTTATCATCTCAATATTTATTAAAAAAAATCTAATATTGAATATCTATTTAGAGTCAAACTAAGTTTTTACTGCTTATATGAATTGTTTTTAAAACCATTAAGTCAAACAAGTCACGTAAAATCCATTTCGACCTAATTTATTTATTTTCTACTAGAAAACATTACAAAAACTTGGATATTTTTTTTATACTATAACCATTACGTGATTCAACTCGTAGCATGATGCGAGAGATGATGCATTTTGAGAGTGTGATTGTTTTTTAAAGTATTTTTTGTTCAGAAATGTATCAAAATGATATTTTTTTTATTTTATAAAAATTTTGACATCATCACATGAAAATTATTTTAAAACATTAATTTTTTTTATTTAAAATAAAAAATTTCAAAATAATTTTTGGAACGAAGTCACAAACACCTACTAATATGATTGAAAGAACACTGTAGTGTTCAAAATTCAACAAATCATATTTAAACAAATGGATTCGTACTATATTTATTCTGTAATTCAACAAATATTTTTAAATTGGTTTCGGGAAAATGGATGACTTTGACTGGCATCCCTCGGAGGTCCACTCCACACGATTTTAAACACTATTCAAACCACTGTTCCCCGTAGGAATAACAAAGGGTTAAAACAAAAACATAATAAAAGATGAGTGATTTTTGCTTTTGTCACCATGTATTCTGGAAGGAGTTTACCTCTCGATGATAAACTTCAAACTTTTCAGAATTATGTCATGGCCAGTTGATTTAGATGTACAGATTGCAAATTTTTGTATTATTTCCTTTTGTTTTAATTATTTATATTATTATTTGACTGAAATTATTAACCATGTAATAAATAATTATTGAAAAAAATATACTTATTGTTAAGGAGCCATCTCACCTAAAAGCTTAAGTTATTAGGTGAGACCCTATAATATAATTTATATTATTCTCCAACACACCCCCTCAAATGAAAACCGATTGAGTTTGAAATTTGCACAAATCCACTCTACCTTGTGCTTGATTTTTATCAAATAGAATGAGGATGGTGAGATTCGAACTCATGATCGTTGGATCAACAAGGCTATGATACCATGTTAAGGAACCATCTCATCTAAAAACTCAAGCTAATAGATGAGACTCCAGAATATGATATATATCATTCTCCAACACTTATAACTTTACATTCTATTTTACAATTAAAAAATAATTATACGCCGAGTTAAAAAAATATTTTCTTTTCTTAACTTATACCCAACCATTAACCAAGCGCATGTGGGTTCGTGACAACAATCAGATTATGTCCTCTTTGATATTCCCAGCCAAAAAATATTATTAAATCCCCACAGTTTTATTGTTATGCCATCAATTTGGGAGGGAAGCCAGCTAGAAAGTTAAGCGAGGAACAGGAAATGTGCAATCGCCATAGCCATACCTGTCTAGGGCGAGCAAACCCATATGCGTATTATTCTTCTTTTCTTGTAATTTATTCATTATTGTAACTTGTGTTTGTGTAATCACGAACATCAATGCATGAGAGACCGTGAAGGCAACTCACAGTCTTCCTGGACTTGTACAATATTGTCTTCTAATCACGGTCTTTTGTTTCCACTCTTTGTATCTTTTCCATCACCTTTGTTTTTTTTTTTTTTTTCATTTTTAATACAAGCAAGATTCATCCGTGAATCACTTGATGCTATTTCAGCTAGGATGAATACGTATATTTCACTATGGAGTGTATTTTCTACGCATTTTCCAGGAGATATCTGGCATAATTAAGCATGCAGTTGAACTCTAAAACTCTTTCTGTGTTTTGTGTGGAACTGTTTTTGATGATCCAGCTGCTGTTCTCATCCTTCCTGGGGCTAGTGAAACTGTGGAAGGGGAGCCACAGGGCCACGCTAGCAGTGCCTGTAACTAGTTTAAAAATTGAAATGTTGAATTGTGGATCAGGTCTTGCTTCTATGCATTTCTCGAGACAAACAAAGCTTTTGATTCCCTACTTTTCCTCCTTACTGCAACTTTCGTCGTCAAAAGAACCTAGCAGAGGCATCAACATTTGTTGCTTGGACCCAGTGCTCTCTCCGTTTTTTCAAAAATCTTTTCCAGGCATTCGTTCATCTTTCTTTTGAAAAAGAAAGTATCTTTGCCTGATTTGATTTCATGGAAACTCTTATCCATGGTTTAATGTTCTGTGTGAACATTGAAGCATACATATTTCATGTGTCTTTCATCGTTTATTCACTGAAATTACACCCCTTTCTTGTTCCCACGTTTTTCTTTGCATTTAAACATTAAAAATGGATGATAAGACAAACAGAGAACTCCCACTTCGTAAGGGTTTTTGTAGGGTTTGGTGATTCAAAGTAATCTGTTGATGCTTATTGCTGTAACTTCGAGCGACGTGTTCTCTTACAAATTATTTATTAATTAAAATATAAATGGCGTGCCGGTTTTAATGTAGAGTTTTTCATTGTGTACATAGACACAAATTATTGTGGATTATGACAGTAAAATTATTATTTTATCTCGAGACCAAAAAATTTAACCTCCGGGACCGGGATCATTTTTGATATTTATAGGGGACATGTATTGTATTTCTAATTTCTTTGCACAATAAAACTATTATTTTACTCCTAGGTGCTGACAAAAAAACATAGAACAAAGAGGGTGTTTTGGTTTTTCCACAAATTCGTGCACAGTGCAACTACGAAACTATTCTCCTAAAAAGACAAAAAGAATCCCAGGAGCGGGGGTATTGTGGTAGTTTCATCCCGGTTTTTTCATGATTATCACTGGGTCCAGAAGTGTATAGGTAGTTTATCATTCTTTATTATTTCTTTTTGAAAACACTGCATGCGCGTTAACAGTGTTTCACGCGCATGCACCATTCAGGCGGCGCGTGCTGCTTCGTGGGGGCAGTGGAAACTGCCCGACCGTCATATCACCTAGTGCGTCTCCATGTCATCTACCTCCTGGAGCGGCGCGTGGCGGTTACCTATGGTCGGTGAATCGCCGATGAATGATTTTTTGTTTTTTCTCCCTTTTCTCTATCTTGCAGCCTAAAAATACAGGTAAGTCCTTCATGTTTGTGATTGTTTTAGTTTAGTCCTTAATCTTTTGATTTCAGTTTTATTCCTGATTTTTTCAATGAAAATTTTGATTTTTTTCAATTGTGCCCTTTCAATGGAAACTGATATATATGCTGGTTTTCATTTCAGTCCTTATTCTTTTATTTTTGGTTCCTTTAATTTTTTTGGTATCCAGGTTTTAATTTCTTTTAATTTTATCCTCCAATTGAAATTGGTCATATATGCTACTTTTCTTTTCGATCCTTATTCTTTTAATTTTACAACAAAATTACACTGTATTTTTTTAAAATGCCTTTATTTATTTTGGTCTCAAGGTTTTTATGTGTTTTAATTTCGATTAGAATTAATTTTATATTTTATTTTTCATTTTTCATTTCAAGCCTTATTCTTTAAAGTTTTTACTTGATATTAATTCATTTTGTTTTTTCGGTCCTTTTTGAACAATGTTTATTTTTACCCGTATTTATGCATCTATTCTTTTAGTTTTTGTTTTTAGTTTGTCATTTTATTTTTTGTTGGAGTTTTTCTTTTTATTCGGTTCAATTCTGAAATTTTAATTTATATTAGTGATTATTTTAAAATTAATGCTCCTTTTTTCCCTTTGTTCTTTTTTTGTGTGTTTTCTGTTATTTTTATCTGTTTTTTGGGTCTGATGATTTTATGATTTCATTGTTTGCTCTATAATAATGATAATTTTAGTGATTGATTTTTTTTTTGTAAAAATATTTTGCTTTTTTTAGGGGCAATTTAATGATTTTAATTCTTTGAGAAATAATATTGATAATAATTTTAATTGCTATCGTCATGATAATAATGGTAATGTAGAGATGGATTTTCAATGATGTTTTTTCTTTTTCTTTTTGTAGATAGAAAATTAACTATTTATTTTTTTATTTGATTATTGCGGGTGTTTTCACAATGTATATTTTGTTTTGCCGTGTTTAATTTAAATTGGATTATAAAATGAACTAATACTAATACAGTGAATTCGATAATTCAGGTATCCAAATCTTTTTCTTTTTTAATTATGATGATAATTTTATAGTGGTGATTTTGTTGAAACATACTAAATAAATAAATTTATATTTGATAAAAAACTTGAACTTCACAAGAATTCTGCGTAAATTTATATAATAATAAAAAATATCATAAAATAAATATTTTTGAGTTGAAAAAATATCATTTCACCTATTACTATTACGAGACATGAGATAGTGGCCAGTAATAATAATAAAAAGTAGAGCAGTGTGGTTTCAATGTAATAAAACATATCGTGTTATACGGGAATTTCACAAGTCAGCGCAACAGTGTGTATATGCTTTGGTCAAAGTATGGCAGCTTGTGGGTTGTGGGGGGTTTGTGCCGCTTGCTAGATATCTTCCGCCTCCTGGAATTCTGTTGAAAATTACTTATTTTCCATAAAAGAAAGAATCCCTCCCTCAAATTAGATTAGTTTTATTTATTTATTCAAAGCACATGAAATAGATATAGGAAAAACAACTTGTAGATGTTCAAGAAGAAGATTTTAAGTCTGTTTATTTTTTTGTTTTAAAAGTGCTTTACAAAAATATTTTTTATTTTTTTTATTTTTAAATTATTTTGATATGCTACATAAAAAATATTTTAAAAAATAATAAATATTTTAAAGCAAAAAACACTTTAAATAGAACATCATATATAATACTAAAAGAACTTTTAGTGACAATATGGTATCCAGATAGCTTTTATTTTTTTTACACATTCACAAAGAAAAAACATTTTGGTGAATTGTATTTCAAACATTGCTTTTATAAAAAAAAAATTGATTTTTATTCATAAAGGCTTGTTAATTCATTAATTTTGCATGCAAAACCTCATAATATAACTGTTTTAATCACAAATATATTTTTTAAAAACCAATATTCTTTTAAATGCAATCCCAAAATCTACCACAATGGTGAACATGTGTCATCTCAATGATCAAAAAACTCTATATAAAAAATAAGTTATAATTTAATAAAAAACAGTACCATGTATATCCATGATGCTTTCTCTAAAGAGATGTCTGACACTGTGTTTCAAAAATATTTTTGAAAAAAATTATTTTTATTTTTCACTTTAAATAAAAATATTTTGATGTTTTTGGATCATTTTTATGTGTTGATCTCGAAAAATATTTTAAAAATAATAATAATAAAATATTATTTTAATATATTTTTAAATAAAAAACAATTTAAAAATAATCCGAACTATACATGCAAATAGGCGCTTAAAAGAACGGAAAAAATTATTGCAGAATGCAAATTTCCTAGGCTTGAAGCTAAGCCCACCCTGAAACCGTTGACAGCATCCGGCCCACGAACAGGTGTGGAGGCTACAGACTAAACGAAAAAAATTTCTCTTGGTGGCTCAATGGGCTGGAAAGTTTACAGCCCAATAAATATTCCGATAAACATGAATTCTTCAAGATGATCATCACACAGATTGATTTATGCCAAGAGTCTGATCTTAATTTCACTTTTTTTTTACAGCTGAGGTCAATAGATGGAAGAAGTAAAATCTTTCATATTTTCCAAACTTTCTTGGCAATTTCTCCATCCAAGGAAAAAAATATCTTTGGATTGATAAGCCAGGAAAGGGCCTGATATCTAGATATATGCAAAACGAGCACCACCCAGCTATGCAAGATAAAGAACCAGTCACCGCATCGCGGACTCTAAAAATCCCAACATTTGAGGTAATCTTCCTGATCAATGCTGTGCAACTCCGTTACTGATGCTTGCATGGATGTTTATCGTTCCGAAACTGGAATGGAGATCTAATCCTCCAGCAACGTTCATGGTAAAGTCTGCCAACGTGGCAGATGGTTGGCCCCATGAAATTTTTTACCAGTCGGGTCCGGAGTACAAAAGATCCGACCCAGACCCGGTCAGGCATTGGGATCTTCATTCGCCACTCGAGGTAAAACCCTGTGGTAGGGAGTAGTGCCGTCTCCGGACGCCAGATCAAAGGAGGCCATATCGTGACCCTACAGCTGTTAATAAACTTGAAAGTAATTGATTCTTCTCCGAGAAGAAAATCAAGAAACTGGGGTTAGTATTAAATTTGACAAAAAAAAATCGTGGATTCTTGAATACGACTCGTTCATTACCTGAGAGAGAAAAGAGGGCGATGAGAGTGCAATGAGTGATGGAGAGACAGAGATGATCCATGAAAGATCAAGAAGACTGGAGAAAGGAGTGGTTTCATTATCTAGACAACATGTTTTTGAAGGACTTTTATTAATATAGATTTTTTGTAAATTACTTTTTTATGTGTTTAATTTTTATGGATATCATTTTGATTTTTTTTTTGTTTTCACAAATATAAACTTTATTTTTTAAAAATAAATATTTATTTTTAGATAGCATTTTCTATATGTGTATCATTCCGTACTATTTGTTTTCTTTAATGTTATCCAATCATTTTCATGTGTGTGCCTATTTCTATCATTTTTTGATTTAATAAAAATTGATTTTAATAAATATATTCAATAAACACAAAAGAATAAATGTTCCATGTTGTTGGATCAAAATTTTTGATATACTTTTACCTTTAATTTTTTGAGTTTTCGCTTTTAGTTATTGTTTGATTATTTTGTTTATTTATTTAAACATATAGTTATTAGATTGAGTGAATTTATTGAAAGAAAAGAGATCCAAGCAAATCATACGAGAAGGAGAGGATTTAGTGCCTCATAACTATGACCTGTTTGAGAGAGTGTTGTGGTAGTTTTTCAAAATATTTTTTGTGCTGAAATACATCAAAATGATATTTTTTTTTATTTTTTAAAAATCATTTTTGACATCAGCACATCAAAATAATTTAAAAACACCAAACCATATTCAATTAAAATGAAAAAAAAATACCAAAAGCTGCGGCACGGCAGGTGAAACGCCGTGCCAAACAACTTCTATAAAGGAAAACCATCACATTAGCCAATCAGATTGTTTTGATTCATAAGCATTATACAAAATATAAAATAGATTAAACAGTGAAAAATTTAGCAATAATTTCTGCAAACTAGTCAGGCCACACATTTGACAAGAAAGTCACACCAGACTCATAAAGAACAAACACTAGCATGACATCTACAAACTACAAAAACAATCTGTGTTACAAATTCGAAAAAGGTTTCCTATCCTGTGGAATATGAACTGCGGTCATTGCCATAGAGACCTTAGCCACATCAAACGTCGAGGCCCTTTGATTGCCATGAAAGCAATCGCATTCTTATCATCTCTGAGAACATTAACTGCCTTTACAAACTCAGTATCATCAAACTCGTCCAGTTTCTGCAGCTGCTCCAGGCATTTCTGATACACGGCTTTCTCATTTGATGCGTTTCTTTGCATGGCTTTGAATGTAAATGCAGAGAACATTTCATACAATGCATTCTCTAATGTCTCTCCAATGTTCTCGCATGCCCTTTTCTTATGGCCTGATGCTGACGGACCGATCGATTTTCGCTTCTTAAGCTGTCTGTCATGGACGCGGACTGTTGAATAAGAATCGAGAGCGCCGTCGACTAGCTGAGCAGGCAGGTTGGCACGTTCTGATGATTGCACTGTTTCAGTGTTGCTATTTCCCTCTTCGGTTTCAACGGGAGCTCCATTTGGTAGCTGAAATTTTCCATCAACTCTTTCTCCTATATCACACATTACAATATGCATCAAACCTTCTAAACAAACAGATAAAATATATACAGACAGCCAAAATATGAAATTACCTTCAAATATGATGGACATCTGTTTGTACAGTGGAAAGCTCTTCCGGCGAAAAGGCCTGGCTTCACATTTCACCTGCAACAAAAACTTATCAAGCTGTGACTTTCCATCAATGCATTTCAAGCAATATGCAGAAACAGATGCATACTGCAATGTAGCTGTCCCAAACTTTATCATCAGCCACGACCATTTGCCGACTTTCATCCCAGCCAAACCCAGTACGAGTCAGCAAGGTTTTCACAACACCGTAATCTTTCTTCATCACATTGTAACGGTTTTTAACTTGGCTTTCCTCTAAATTCATGCCAAACTTCTTGTTAAAATCTCGGGTGACAGATCTAATCATTTCATTTTTAAACTCATTGTAAGCAGTTCTTCCAAAATTATGTTGATCGATGAAAAGCTCAACCAGATATGCATCACGAGTTGGAGTCCATTCTGCCTTCGGTCGACCGAATATCACATCCTGTGTGGCAGACATCCTATCTCTCAGCTGAAAAGGAATAAAAAACGCAACCAAGTTATTAAACAGCAAATATCTAATACAAATTGAACAATAATAACAAACACAATCAAACCCGACACGATCAAGGACTACAACTACCCTTGGGTTAGATGACAGTGACTTAATCTGTCATTAATAGCCATTTTACACAAATCGAACTCCACATTTTACAAAAAAACTCATTGTAAACGATTAAATGAAGACAACTAACGATTCATTACCAAATTAACCACTTCAAATTTGTCCTATTAATCTACGACAACGAATATACTAATATCAGTGCTTTGTCATAGCTCATATGCAGAATTGTGTCGCCAAACAGAGATTTTTGGATCATTATACCAACACAGTATTGCCGACCAAGTATCTAAAATCTCCTAAATACCCCAAAACTCAGATGATGATATCTAAGCAGTCATTAATTCAAGCAATGCAAAGAAAACTAGTAAGTCCGTGACTGGATACACAAACAAAAACCCACATTAAAAATATTCCATTCGTATCAAAAACACTCATACAGGCACAGTTAAAGATACTATACTAGATTCTTTGTTCAATTAAGGTGCGGCACTCAGTTTTTCCTACCTTCGCAAACTTTTCCTCGGTAGACACGAAAAGACAACGTTAATTAATGTAAAGATTATATGGACATAGAGGCAGTCAAAGTACCTGTAATTTTATTAACCTATGACGGAGAATTGATCGGTACCGTGATTCTGGTGACCGGGAAGTGCCGAAAAGGTGTTAACTGAAATGGTTTTAGTTTTAAGTGGGCAGTTTAAAGGATAGCTAAATCATGGTTTAAGTAAAGAGAGGATAAAGTAAGATATAAATTAATGTTGCCACGTCAGACTTTCATGTTTGGGCTTACAAAAATAGACCCGTAGCTCTGGAGCCACTAAAAATAGCCCATTTAAGTTTAGAACTAACTGTATGTAAATCAATACAGCCAGTTTTGGGCCTGGCTATAAAGTGGGCAATGGCACTTCTCTTCACTGCTCTGACGTCGAGTTTAGGCCACTCCAACCTTCATAAATTTCAGGATTCGTGAGATTAATCAAGATATATACAAGTTAATTCAAATATATATATTAATTGTTGAATTTCAATTGGTTACTATATGAAAACTCCCCTTTATTCATGACTTGCGGACCCTTTATATAGGTCAATTACACAGTCAATGGAATCAGTTGGAAGTCCACTAATTCTAACAAACAATTAACCAAATGATAACAGACTACTAACTAAATGATAACAAGACTTATTAACCAATTCTAGAGTATACCCAACATATCCTCCCTTAAACAGAATTACTTCATCAGTAATCAGTTTAATGGTATTACACAGACTCCTAATTGTTCCCTCAGCTTAACAAATGCATCCAACTTCAACGGTTTTGTCATAATATCAGCAACTTGGTCTTGTGATTTGCAATACTTGAGCTCCACTACCCCATCCTTAGTTAAGTCTCGAAGAAAATGATACCTCACAGCTATGTGCTTACTTCTCCCATGCATCACCGGATTCTTGGACAACTTAATTGTGGAACTATTATCGCAGTAAATCACACAACCCTCCTGATCCCAGCCGAGATGCTTTAGAATTCTCTGCACCCATATTGCTTGACACGCACACAATGCGGCTGATATGAATTCTGCTTCCGTTGTGGATAATGTTACCACAGTTTGCTTCTTTGAACTCCACGCCACAGCTCCAGAACCCATCACAAACACATAACCCGACGTGCTTCTCCTATCATCCATGTCTCCAGCGTAATCGCTGTCAGAATAAGCAATTACACTTCCATATCCTCTCCTCTTCTTATAGCAAATACCTAACTCAGTGGTGCCCTTTAGGTATCTCAATATTCGTTTGACCGCCATCATATGCAATTCAGTGGGACTCTCCATATATCTGCTAGCTAAGCTCATTACGTATGTCAAATCTGGCCTTGACACAGTAATGTACATAAGACTGCCAATCATCTGTTTGTATTGGGTGGGGTCAACCTTTTTTCCTCCCTCATCCTTAGCAAGCTTGAATCCGGGCACCATTGGAGATTTCGTTGCATTACTTTTTTCCATACCAAACTTCTGTAGTATTTCAAGAGCATATCTCCTTTGGCTTAAGTAGATCCCTTCCTCATTCTGAATTACTTCCACTCCCAAGAAGAATTTCATCCTCCCCAAATCTGTCATATCAAATTCATTCTTCATTGAGTGCTTAAATTCCTCCATCAACATCTTGTCATTCCCTGTGTATATCACATCGTCTACATAGATACTAACAATCAATACCTTTCCTTCTTCCTTTGATTTGGTGAACAAGGTGTGTTCGCTTGCACATTTCTCAAATCCCTCCTTTAGGAAGTATTTCTCGATTCTACTATACCATGCCCTCGGGGCTTGCCTCAGCCCATACAATGCCTTCTTCAGTTTCAATACTTTCCCCTCATCTCCCTTTCTAACAAAACCTTTGGGTTGTTCCACATACACTTCTTCTTCCAATTCTCCATGCAGGAACGCGCTTTTAACATCCAACTGGTACACATACCAGTCCTTTAGAGCCGCAAGTCCCAAGATCATACGGATGGTATCCCACCTTGCCACTGGGGCAAACACCTCCGTATAATCGATGCCATGCTGTTGAGCATACCCCAAGGCCACTAGCCTTGCCTTATGTTTGTCCACTTCTCCCCTCTCATTCAATTTCGTCTTATAAATCCATTTTACTCCTATGGATTTTGCTCCTCCTGGCAATGTAGTCAATTCCCAAGTTTTATTTTTTTCTATTGCCTGGATTTCACATTCCATGGCATTCTTCCACACAGCAATTCCTTTTGCCTCCTCATAGGTGCTGGGATCACCACTCTCCGAGTACATGACTAAGGTCTGATCTTCATCCTCATCAGATAAACCTTCCCCTGTGATATGGTCTTCCATCCAAGCTGGCTGCCTAGAGATTCTCCTTTGAGTTCTGCCTGGATTTGGTGTATTTCTGCCACCGAGATTTTCTTGAACCTCACTGTCCTCAGTCTCCCCCAGTGTCTCTCCACTCCTTTCACCTCCATTCATTTCAGTATTTGAAGGTCCAGCTGCTGCATCATCCTCTGCCTCTCCTGTATGAGTGTTTACCGAGTGGAATTCAGTAGCTGTAGTTTCCAGGTTTGCAGTCCCTTCAGTGGCAGTTTGGGTTCCTTCATAGTCACTGTCTCCCCAGTCAAGCACCTTCTCTTCAGTACTGGTTTCATCACCGTTCCAGTCCCACTTTTCACTCTCTTCAAATACAACATCTTTACTTATCACCATTTTCTTGGTGATAGGGTTGTACATTTTGTAAGCCTTTGATTCAAAACTTATCCCCAAGTGCACACACTTCACACTTTTATCATCAAGTTTCCTTCTCTTCTGTTCTGGATTGTGCACATGTCCAATGCACCCGAATATTTTGAAATGTTCAATCGATGGCTTTACTTCACTCCAGGCCTCTTCGGGGGTCTTGTTCATTACTGCAGTTGTGGGGCTTCGGTTCAACACATGCACTGCCCATGTGGCAGCCTCTGCCCAGAATTCCCTTGGGACTTTTGCCTCAATTAGCATGCTCCTTGTCATGTTCATGATGCTTCTGTTTTTCCTCTCAGCAACCCCATTTTGCTGAGGGGAATATGCAGAGGTGAGCTGCCTATTGATCCCATTATCTCTGCAAAATTGGTGGAAATTTTCAGAGGTAAACTCCCCTCCTCTATCTGTCCTCAATCCACAGATTTTCCCATTTATTTCCTTTTCCACCAGACTTTTGAAGGTCCTGAAGAGATTCAATGCTTCTGATTTTTCTGATATGAAATATACCCATGTCTTCCTTGAGAAGTCATCTATGAAGGTAATTAAATACCTCTTCCCACTAATGGATTTTGGTGTCACAGGCCCACATATATCGGCATGCACAAGCTGCAGCCTCTGTGATGCTCTCCACTGACTTCTCTTGGGAAAGGGTTCCCTGTGTTGTTTTCCTCTCAAACAACATTCACACACCTTCTCAGGGGCTTTCAACAATGGTAGACCTTTCACCAAGTTCTTATAGTACATGGTCCTTAATCCCTTATAACTAAGGTGACCCATTCGGCAATGCCACAATTTCATCACATTTTCAGATTCTGCCTTGAAACATGCAGATTGCTCATTGTTTCCAGAATTCACAGATGCCAAAATAACAAACATATGATTGGCACTCATCTCACTCTTCATGATCAGCCCTCTACTATCATGAAACAATTTGCATATATTGTTCTTAATTAGTATGGCTATCCCTTTTTCTTGTATTTGTCCCATGCTCAACAAATTATTCTTCAATTCAGGAATGTAATACACTTGAGTGATTGATTGATACATTCCTTGGACATGCATTCTCACAGTTCCAATTCCCATTACTGTCAACCTAGAATTATTCCCTAGCTTAACTGACTGCCTAAACTCTTCATCAAGCATTTCAAACCAACATTTATCTCCTGTCATGTGATTACTACAACCCGAATCGAGAAACCATACCTCATTTCTTTGTGCTCGGTGTAGTTCCACATGTGCCATGAGTAGCATCTCCTCTTCCTCTGTGAATTCTGTGTAATTGGCTCCCTTCTCCCAATTAGGGCATTCGTATTGGAAATGCCCTAATTTGTGGCACTTGTAGCACTCAATCAGCTCCCTGTTGAGTTGCTGCCTGTCTCTTCCCCTTCCCCGACCTCTAAATCCTCCTCTGAATCCACTCCTGCCTCTTCCTCTGAGTGTTCGATTGTCACGCACCACTGCCAGTGCTTGCTCCTCTTCCACACTCTCTTGCATTCTCTGCTCATGCACCAACAGGCTTCCATGAAGCTCATCAATGCTCAGTGTGTCTATGTCATTAGACTCCTCAATCGAGCATGCAACATAGTTGTATTTTGGGGTCATGGACCTCAAAATCTTCCCCACCACCACATTCTGTTGCATTTGATCTCCATGGGCTTTCATTTTGTTGACTACCGTCAGTGTCCTGGACACATACTTGTCAATCTTCTCTCCTTCTTTCATGCCTAGCAGTTCGAATTCCCTTCGCAATGCTTGCAACTGTGATCTTCTAACTTTGGTTGAGCCTTGATATTTTCTTCTCATCGAGTCCCATATTGCCTTCGCTGTGTCTTTATCAAGGATTGTTTCCATGATTTCTCTATCAATAGCTTGGAAGAGGAAGTTCTTTATCCGTAAATCCTTGAGTTTGGCATCTTCAATCGATTTCCTCTGTACTTCACTGAGAATTGTTCCTTGAGTTGCTGTGGGGACTCCTTCTTCGACTAATTTCCACATCTCCTTACTTCGTAAGAAGTTTTCCATCATCATTGACCAGTGGTCATAGTGCCCAACAAATTTGGGTATGGAAGCTTGAACAAATTGTTCTGAGTTCGCTGACATTTCAATGGCAGAAATCACTCACTTCTTCTCCAAAATCACTCGATTTCTCCTTTTCTTGAGAAATCTTTCTCACTCTCACTCGATTACTCTCGCTCGATTTCTCCTTTTCTTGAGAAATCTTTCTCACTCTCACTCTGTGTTTCCCTTGGTTTTCTCTTACAATCGCTCGTGTTTCCCTAGGTTTTCCCTTGCCCTTGCTCTGGGCTTCACTCTCCTTCACACCTGATCAGGTCCCTCTTTCGGGAGCTCTGATACCAATTGTTGAATTTCAATTGGTTACTATATGAAAACTCCCCTTTATTCATGACTTGCGGACCCTTTATATAGGTCAATTACACAGTCAATGGAATCAGTTGGAAGTCCACTAATTCTAACAAACAATTAACCAAATGATAACAGACTACTAACTAAATGATAACAAGACTTATTAACCAATTCTAGAGTATACCCAACATTAATAAGAAAAACAAAGTTCAATCTTAAATTAATTGAGCTGTTCAATCTAAAATACCTAGATGGTTAAATAAAATAAAAATGAAATATGAAAACAAAAACCCATTATAATGATTAAGGAAACTTTTCTTCTTTATGTTTTAGCAATTACATTTGAAAAGGAACAGCAAAAATAATGTTAGATCTCATCTAAAAAAATTTAAGTGATTTATATTATTTTTTAACTCATTTTTTCACGTGAAATCTTTAATTTGAATTTAATTTTTATCAAATAAAATAAAAATATATTATTTGAATTTATAATTGTTTGGTCAGTGAGCATGCTAATTGCTCTTTCAATATAGGATTCTCTGATTCCAAAAATTGCTTCCAATTCGGAGACCATAAGGGAAGTTTGCATGATAGTGTTTGTTGATAAATGGATTCAAAATCAACATGGGCAGCTGATGATAAGTGATGGAGTTGGCTGCCATTGAAAATCAATGAGGGAAGCTTTAAGGACCCACCCACTGTAATTGCATCCCAAGTCAAATGTAGTTTCTAATTTCATGCCTCTTTTAAAAGACAAACATGAGTGTGCTGCTCTTGTAAGGGATTTAATAATACTTTTAAAAATTGTTCTTTGTAAAAGGAGTTGAACTCAGTGCTGTTAATTTAGATTCGGCCGAAATATTTTATACCAATTAAAAAAACAAGATAAAACAGTATATTTTTTACCTCGTTCGAAATTTTAGAACAGCTGGGGACCTTAATGATCGCTGAAGAGAAATTACGTGCAGATTTCTTCAAAGAAAATCTCTCCGAATCTGGCTGGAAAAAAAAGGGAACTCTGAGAAAGGACATGAAATGTTAATCTAACCTGGCTAATATCTTGTCTCAGGTGGCGCTCGCATCATTGAGAGAGGATTGATGTTGCAAGTTAATTGATGATTAATTTTCCTTTAAGGAGAGACAAATCCGTCATGGCCAATATGTTTTGTGTTCTTGCTTGTTGGGTTTCCGCAATTAAAATCATAGCAGAGGATGATGATTGTTCATCATGACCTGTATATCACAATTGTGGCTCATTTCTTTTTGCAGGCATGGCGTGCTAAATTCCATAACATGCTAATCTTATATATCATTAGGTAGGTTGCCTCTGTGTCCATTGCTGGTCTGGCTTCAGCTTGAGGCACAGCTTTGGAAAACATTATTGTCTCTTAACCAAAATTATCACAGGGAATCCAACGATATATCTCTTGTCTAATGGTTCCCCATTTTAATGACTCCAAAATACAGTTTGAGCACAGTTAGCATGACATGTCCGTATCATCACTGGTAGTTTCAATCATAAGAGATCAGGACCCTCCATCTTTCCATGTCCCAAGTGCGCAATCTAGCTGTTCGAGAGAGCCCTGAAGGAGCTCACGAGATGAAGATTATTTCACATATGGGTTCCACTGTTTTTCCTAGAAAATGAATTCACCCGTCACAACTGCTGGAAATGCTCATGCAGCAACCGAAAGTTTTGACGACATCATGGGAATAGGTAAAATTGCTTCTGTTAGACAGTAAAATGTAAAGACTAACAGGCTCGTAATTAAACTGGAGAAATGATGGCACCGAACGGCTAAAAACCTCATCTGTAGCTCCCACAGAAAACGAGCATCCAAATTCATTTGAGCCAAAACTGGTAGACATACCAGAGATTATACCTAGCCTCTTCACAGTCGAAATGCTCGTGTGTTCTAACGGAGGACAACAATATGTACCAACTACAGTTGGTCAAAGGAGACACAGTTCACAGAGAATGTTTCTGGTCCCAGTGACTTCCAAGCATGACCTAGATTGAGGAGTGGATAAATTAATATGGTGCCCCAGCAAACCCCATGAATATGTTCCACGACATCAGCACAATAAAGTTTTTTTTTTCTTTTCTTTTACACCAGGAGATGTCATGCCTTTTCTTAATAATCTCAGCAATAATTTACGAAAAGACAAAATCATTATGGTGTTTAATCATGAGATGATATGTAATCAATAATGTCCGATCAAGGCGAGTCCTTCAAATTCAAAAAGAAGGGGCCAGTGAAGAAAACACAGTGAGAATTCTTATGGAAAAGTGGAGAATGAACAACATGGATTCTGAGCATAATTTCTGTGGTGGGTCTCATAAAACTTCTCTCTTCGGATTTTTCTTTCCGGCCATTTCTCCAATATCAGCTCCTGTCTCTCTTTTAAAAAAGCAGCACTGTGGTTCATCACACTTGTTTTTTTCTTTCTTTCTTTTTTGCCAAACCCTAAACTATTTTTTTCCTCGAACATTGATCCATGGTCATGCAAAATGTGGTTATGCTGTTGCAAAAACAAGCCAAGGAACACATCTAGTTGTCCCCGACCATATAGGAAGAAGTGAAGAGAATCTAAAGGACGAGAAAACGAGAGAAATGCAAATAATAATGACTGTTTAGGAGTGTGATTGCGGTTTTTCATTTAGAAATACATTAAAATGATATTTTTTTTTAAATTATTTTTGATATCAGTACATCAAAATATCTAAAACTATAATTTTTTTAATTTAAAATGAAAAATAAAAATAAAAAATTTTCAAATTTTTTCATAAACACTTTCTGAACTCCCAAATACGTCCGAAAGCAAACAGTCAAGCAGCACATTGGCAACTATCCAAAGAATCAAAACAATAAAATATTGAAAGAAGCAAGTTTCCTAGGTCACATGAACTAGCAAAGTCTCCACTGGTTTCTCATGAGGTCTTATATTTTAGCAACACATGCAAATAAGTCCATTTGAAGAAGGAATTTTAGGGTTTGGGATTGGAGAGATGGGGAGGGTAGGATTCTCGAGTTCACAGAGCTTAATTAGGCCATGTGATAAAAGCAGCTTTCTTCTTCTTGTCAAGCGACAGCGCCCGTTTGGCTGCAATCATGCGGTCTCCTTTGTTATAATTTCTCCACATATTCCCTTACTTATTATTATTTTATCTTTTTCACCCTCTCTGTGTGCCTTGTTCTTATACAAATAATTTTATTTAAGTGACCGTTTGTTATTACGATTTCACTGATTTTTTGTCGAAATTTGATTTTATTTTATTTTAAATGAATATGTTTTGGTGTTTTTAGATATTTTGATGTGTTGATTTCAAAAATAATTTTTTAAAAATAAAAAAAATGTCATTTTGATGTATTTCGACATAATAAACATTTTGAAAAGCTATCGCAACCACACTCCCAAACAGTCCCTAAATCACACTTGCTTGCTTTTTACCTCTCAGCCCTTACCTAAAAAACCTTTCGTGTTGGAGTAATTATCATGCCATCAAGAGCTAGAAACTATTTGTCCCACTTCTTGTACGAAGATTAAACAAGGGCAAGTTAGGCATATACAAAATTACAGCAGTAATCATCAATTTGGGAAGCGTGGAGACCACTCGTGCGGAGAAGCCTCCCACGCTCTCTAAATTATTAAGGCTTTGGAGAAAGGCGACTACATTACACCAATAATTTTTAATTAAGAGCTAGAAAACAAACAGAAATTTTGGTATTTTTTTTAATTTCAATATTAATTATTTAATTATTTTACATGTACTTTGATTGCATCCATCTATAAAGCGAGTACATGTGTGTTTTACAATGTCGGGGTGGATTTTGTGGAAAAGTGTGTGTATCTACATGTATATATAATTTGATAATTTTGAGATGGGTTTAATTATTTGTTAATCAATATATAACAATTATTAACCCTATCCCAGTTTATGATTTAGTTGTAAATGGGATTAACTTATTTTGATTCAAATTAATTTAAAATAATATTATTTTCATATTTAAAAAAAAAATCACTTAAATCTTTTAAGTCAAATTTGATTTTAGCTTAGTTAATTCAATTTTTATTTGATTTAATTTAAAATTATACTTGGATTAATTCAACAAGCCAGATCGATTTTAATATTATAAATTTTTATACCTAGTAAACCATGATTTAAAAATAATAATAAAATCTTAGCAATAAACAAATCTTAATAGCTCAATAAAAAAAACACAAACTTTAAGCTCCAAAAAGTTGATAGGACTCTCTTCCCAAAACCCCGGTGATCTAAGATACCTTTCAAACACAGCCTTTCCCACCCTTCAAGAACACCTCTCCTGTCTTTTCTATATATGCTTCTCTTCATTCCATTTCTAATCTCAAAAACCTTCTTCACTATAGTATTGCACACTATCCATCGCAGCTAATACTGCTATATCTACAAAGTCACCAATTGACCTAATAACAAGAGTGTCTGTGTGCGCGCGTGAGAGAGAGAGAGAGAGAGACAGCAATGGCTACTGATAAGGTTGCGGAGACGGTGATAGTAGGTAGCTACGTGGAGATGGAGACTGAAGGGAAGCCTAACGACATGAAAGCACGATTTTCTAAGTTCTTATGGCATGGTGGTTCTGTTTATGATGCCTGGTTTAGCTGTGCTTCAAACCAGGTTTTATATGCATTTCCTACTTACATTCTTTCATTCATTTTATTTTAGCATATTAAGGTTTTTGTTAATTGGCTTGCTTTTTTCTTCAGGTGGCCCAAGTTCTGCTTACATTACCGTACTCATTTTCTCAACTAGGGATGCTGTCGGGCATCTGCTTTCAGCTCTTCTATGGGTTGCTGGGAAGCTGGACAGCTTATCTGATCAGCATACTCTATGTAGAATACAGAACAAGAAAAGAAAGAGAGAAGGTTGATTTCAGGAACCATGTCATCCAGGTCAGTAAATTAATTCTCACTCTCTATATATACAAGACAACGTTTTCTTAAACTCTTTCAACTTGTTAATTAATCCATGTCTTAACATGGGTTACCGTGTTTTGATTTTGTTATCATCAATCAAACAGTGGTTTGAAGTTCTTGATGGGCTCCTTGGAAAATATTGGAGGAACGTGGGTTTGGCATTTAACTGCACTTTTCTTCTGTTTGGATCTGTCATTCAACTCATAGCTTGTGCAAGGTTCGGTCTATAAAAACCCATGGCCAGTACCCCTTCCTTAAATTAACTTTAGAATCACCAGCCTGACAATTTGGTTTCTTTAATTTTGTTGCAGCAACATATATTACATAAATGATAATCTAGACAAGAGGACATGGACTTACATCTTTGGGGCTTGCTGTGCTACCACGGTGTTCATTCCTTCATTTCACAACTACAGAATCTGGTCATTTCTTGGTCTAATTATGACTACTTACACCGCTTGGTACCTCACCATTGCTTCCCTCCTTCATGGCCAGGTAACTATTTTCTCCCACCATTTTATTATTTGAATTTTATTTCTGAACGCGCCGCCACCATTTTATTGTTTGAATTTTATTTCTGAACGCGCCGCCACCATTTCAAGTACCATGTGCCAAGCTGAGAATGCATGGATTGTTCATGCAATAGAGCCACGACAGCTTTCCCATCACGCAACGACAACCTGCTTTTCACATGTTATTTGTCTTTGAACTCTGTCAAACCAAATCCTTGCTGCACTGTTTCTTGTCAAGAATTAGAATAATGTGTTATACTAAGCTCTTAATTGATATTATAATGTGTCGATGATGGTAATGAATGGAATCATTATGTGTACGTAGGTGGAGGGTGTTAAGCATTCGGGCCCAACAAAAATGGTGCTGTATTTTACTGGGGCCACAAACATTCTCTACACATTTGGGGGACATGCCGTCACTGTGTAAGACAAACCTAGAATTATAACTCGTGTCTTCTACGTTATTTACAGAGTTAATGTTTATGAATTTCTTTGAATTGTGTTAATTAATGTCTTTTTTCTTTTTTTAACCTGGTCATAAAAGTAAACGGGAAAAAAGGGATAAAATTTAAGAGGATAAAATGAAGGGCTTAGCGTCACTGTGAAAATGACAGATCCTTCAGTTGCTAGGACATTATCTGTTCGAGTGATCATCTAGCGTGTATGAGCTCTCATGGCTAATTTTTTATTACTCAAATTGCCCCTCCCAGGCGTGAAAGCTCTCTGCTTCCTCGGGAACCCTACTACATCTAGAAAGCCAAACATCTTTTCTATTTGTTTCTTTTGCTTTTATCATTAGAAGATGCCAAGAGTGGTCCTGTTTTATCGGTGATTCCTGTGTTAGTATTCTGGCCGAGAAGGAATTGTCCAGTGATTCCTTTACTTTTCAATTAATGCAAGAAATTCATTAAATTCCTGTTCTTTCGATTTCAAATGTTATAATTGTCCTGTCCTACAATCTGATTACTGTTGGGATCTAAGATCATTGCTAGATTTTGTAAACGGGGTTTTCAATAGCTAATAAGCTAGAAACAAAATGGGATGAGGTGAAATACAAGAATAAAATCACCACTCCATTAGCCCCACTTCAATCTTACTCAGGCTCAAAAGAAACTCAGGAAACGATTCCTTTCCCCCTCTTTTTTATGACAGAGCTATCATTACGAATCCACCAAATCTAACTAAAGTATTACAAAAAAGTTAATTTAACTAAAGAGATGAATTTCGATTTGACAGGGAAATCATGCACGCGATGTGGAAGCCGCAGAAATTCAAGGCCATATACTTACTGGCTACTCTGTATGTTCTGACTCTGACACTTCCTTCAGGAGCAGCAGTATACTGGGCATTTGGTGATATGCTTCTCAATCACTCCAATGCCTTCGCTCTCCTCCCGAGATCTCCCTCCAGAGACATGGCTGTCATTTTAATGCTCATCCACCAGGCAAGCACCAGCGCCCATGCATTCATGGATTCTTCGTAAATTTATAGTCTGCAGTTTATAAATAACGAGCTCGTGTTTGCCCTGCAGTTTATCACATTCGGGTTCGCATGCACGCCATTGTACTTTGTGTGGGAGAAAGCTATAGGGATGCATGGGTGCAAGAGCTTGTGCAAGAGGGCTGCCGCTAGATTGCCTGTGGTTATTCCCATTTGGTTCTTAGCTATCATCTTCCCGTTTTTTGGACCTATCAATTCCACCGTTGGATCGCTCCTTGTTAGCTTCACGGTCTATATCATCCCTGCCCTAGCCCACATGTTCACATTCAAATCATCTGCTGCAAGAGAGGTACTCATCCACCCCTTCTTCACAAGTGTTTTTCTATTAATTAGGGCTAAACAACAAGAATTTTTTCATTTTCTAGCAGACCAGACCCGAACCTCAACAAGGATAATGACATACGATTATGATGATCATATTGCGAAGTCATACATATTACATGATACTCAACATTTAAAACTTTTAAATAGCAAAACAGTAGTGTTTTAATCTACTCGGGGCAAATATTGATGAATTTAAAGAGTGTAGTTTATCATTTTCTTGATTTAAAATTAATAATAGAAAAGCAAAAGAAGAATATGGTTGATGATTGTTTTGGGCATTAGCTTGCAAAAAGGCATTGGCAGCAGACGTCGCAGAGTATCTACTCGTACCTGATTCTTCATATCTTGTCTTCTCTTTTGATGCACCTTTTCTTTCTGGTCAGCTACAAGCAGTAACATATAAACAGACCCCACAAAAATATGGGGGGCCTGAAGTCCCACAAGAACAAGAAGTCTCAACGCGATTCATTTATTGACTCCATATTTCAATTTGGAAATTGTGAGCCTTTCTGATATTGTGATGAATCGATGTGATTGCAGAATGCAGTGGAGCAGCCACCCAAGTACATGGGCAGATGGGTAGGAACGTTCGTGATCAATACATTTGTAGTGGTGTGGGTACTAATTGTTGGGTTTGGATTCGGTGGTTGGGCTAGTGTGACAAATTTCGTACACCAAATTGATACTTTTGGGCTCTTCACAAAGTGTTACCAATGCCCACCGTCGACACTGCCACCGCCATTGCCCCACGTCAACGCTACAGCAGCTCCTCCACCACTCCGCCACCCACACAACTATACCCACACCCCTTGATTTTTGGAAATTTGCTTGCTCCAAAGTTCCTTATTCATCTCCATCCACCCCTTTGATTAAAGGACTCGCGATCTTAATTAATCAGCTTGTTTGATAGGCCATGGACAGAGAGGATAGAAAACTCAGAACGTGGTTGGCTGGTCAAGTTTGGCATGTACTTATAAAACAAACACGTTCCAACTTGTTTGTATTATCATTCTCTGTCTTTGTTTTGCTTAGACTTGTTATGTGTTCTATAAGATAAAAAAAAAAAAATAGTAAGAAATTTTTGAACGTCTTTTAAAATTAGATATGAGATGGCAAAATGTTTAGCCAAGATCCTACTTCCTACCATATCATTCTCCTAATGCAAAAGTCAACAAAATATTAGAAATTCATATCTAATATTAAAAACAGTAAGCAATATTAGAAAATAATATAAATTATATTTTAAGGTATTATATAATAACTTAAATTTTTATAGAAGATAATTTCTTAACATGATATTAAAATTTTGTTGACTCGGCAATAAAAAATTCAAATCTCACCATCCTCATTCTATTTAATAAAAATTATGCACAATATAATATGATCAATACAAGTTTCAAATCCAGAAAATTTTTAATTGAAAATGTAATTGAAAATAATATAAAGTATATATTAGAATCTAATTTAATTACTTAAATTTTTAGAAAAGATAATTTCTCATATTCTTTTAATATATCCTCTAAAAACTTAAGTGGTCTCACCTAATTAGAGGTCTTGATTTTTGAGAATGATAGCGATGCCAAATAAATGATAACAAAGACTATGTGGAAATAAAGACAAATAATCAACATAGTTTTTTTTCTTTTCTTTTCCTGTCAGGTCAAGTTTTCATGTATTTGATCCGGTCAAAACTATATATGTTTCAATGGGCAGAGCTCCATTATTCTAAGGGGTGAGATCACCCCTCTACCATCTGTTCTTCAATTTAGAGCGTAAAACTGGAATGACTCTGTTCACCATCTGTTCTCCACGATGCCTTGTCAAATATTTCTGTGAATTCTCATGACAATTAGGGTTTCGGTTTTTCACGGACTGAGAATGACTAATCAGTTTTTCACGTTGCCTTAAATTACCTCTGCTTTCCCCCCCCCGGAACAAGCCCCGGGGGTGTTGAAATCGATCTTGAAAATAATATGTCATGCAGCAAAAGTCACGATCACCTTGTAACTTTCTATGCAACCTATTATGCCGAGCCCATTCCATGATAAAAGGCCAACCAGAGAATTCCTAAACAGTAAAAGAGAAGAGAAAGATGGACGAATAGCTCAATTTTTTGAGTGCAAAAGGCTGCTAGAACCATGTAGCGTCTGTGATGTGGGAATCTAATTATAATCTGCCAGATTATTACAGCACACAGTCTCAAAGTTGCTCAAAGTTGCCTTTTATGACAGACCACGATCCCTTTACAAGAGCATGCGAACCCATGAAAAAACAAAGCTTCGTATCTTTTCTGTAAAGATTGGTTAGGTTCTTACATGGTTCCCTCCTTTATTCGATAGAGAAGAAGACAATAATGTATGTGAGGGAGACATTCTTCTTGGTTTAAGCTGTTGCTAATCAAGTTCTGTTATAAAAACAGAGAGGGGGAGAGAGAGAGAGAGAGAGAGAGAGAGATTAAGAATTGCTTCAACAATTTCCAGCAAGGTCCTGCCATTGTATAGTTGCGAAAGAACAAGTTCCATTTATGCACATGCAGAGAGCTTTTCTAATTATGATTTTCGTTTAATTGACAACTAGTTGAGGGTGGTGACGAAAAGTGAATTTTTTTATTTCTTGAATAAGAATGGAAAAGAAAAAAACACTTGATTTCTATATTTTTGTATTTTTCCGGGGCTAAAGTTGCATTTAATTAAAAGGCTACAGGCCACATAATGCAACCGGAAAAAAAATTGTTTTTGCATTTAATTAAGTTATACGTATTCATCATCCCAACCCCCGCGGCCTGGAAAACATCAGATCAAAACCTTTTCATAGAGGGTAAAGACTGTTTGTAATAGAATTAGATGATCATTAAGAGGTTCTATATAAAAATCTCACTTGGTTCTGTTTGGTTCATGGAAATTACAAGTCCAGTCTTCAAAGCCAAAAAACCCAACACCAGGATTTGAAGACCCAACACCTTGGGTTCTTCCACAACATCTGCTCCCTCAAATGACCAACACCTATCTTACAATCCTTTTTGCAGCTTGAAGATGCAATTCACTTGCACAATGCATAAAACATGATAACAAACTCACAGAAAATACAATCTCATATCTTTTAGCTGTAAGATACATTAAACACCCAATCAAACTTTTTTACAAACCTTCTATCTACTTTGTTTGTTCCATCATTCTTGTTGAACTTTTCCATTAGATTTATGAGTATGCTTGTGCTCTTGCAGCTTTCCATACGATACTTCTTCAGTATCTCTTTAGCATACTTCTTTTGGCATATAAAAAATTTCACTATTGTTTTGTTTCACCTCCATTCCAAGGAAGTAAGACATCAACCTGAGGCCTGTCATCTCAAAAACATTGATTATTTCAGCCTCAAACTCTTCAATTAATGTCATATCACTTCCTGTTACAAGTAAGCCATCAACATAAACAGATACAATAATTAAATTTGCATTAGTTCCTTTTACATACATCGTGGCCCCACTTAAACTTTTAACAAAGTCAAGTTTGAGTAGATGCTCATCAATTCTGCTATGCCATGCTCTAGGTGCTTATTTCAGGCCATGCAAAGCCTTCTTCAGTAGGTAGACCTTCTCCTCTTGTCCATTGACTTCAAAACCTCTTGGTTGTTCTATGTAAATCTCCTCCTACAGATATCCATTAAAAAATGCAGACTTTACATCTAATTGATAAAGTTTCTAATTTTTTTATGTAGGCAATGCAAGTAGTAATCTGATTGTATCTAGGCGTGTTATCGGTGCAAATGTTTTTGAGAAGTCCACTCTAAATACTTAAGCATAGCCCTTCACCACTAATCTGGCTTTGTATTAGTTTATAGAACCATCTACATTTTATTTGATTCTATAAACCTATTTTGACTCCTGTGACCTTCTTGTGTAAAGGCTTGTCCATTAGCATCCATGTATCATTTTTTCAATAATTCTCAGCTCCTCTTTCATTTCTATCCATTTGTTACTCTTCACTGCTTTTTCAAATTCTGCAGGTTCATAAATAGCAATTGCTACTTTCATAAATTTTAGCTAACAATCTGGTACCTTTTACTAGTTCATCGTCAATTTTTCATTAATGAAATCAATTAAAAAGGATTTTTGTTTCTCTAGTGATGATTCCAACTTCTCTTCTGGTTCCTCCCATTACCATTGTTTTCCTCCATAAATTCAACATCTCTGCTTCCTAGAATTCTTCCATTTTGAGGTTGAAAGATTCTATAAGCTTTTGATGGTCTGTTGTATCTCATGAACACCTCTGGTTTTGACTTCTTATCCAGTCTTTTCACTATAAGTGAAACAAATACAACCAAAGATTTTCAAATGTTGCAGGTCTGGTTTGTATTTTCTGCAATGCTTTGATTGACATTCTGTTCAGTAGATAAACTGATGTGTTACAGCTTCAGCCCATAATTTCTTTGGCAATTTTTTTTGTGCAACATGCATCTAGTTATTTCCATGATATCTTGTTTTTTCTTTCACTCACATCATTCTGTTGCGGTGTGTATAGTGCAATGAATCGATTTTGAATTCATGATTCATCACAGAATTGTTGAAATCTTCCATTGGTATACTCCTTTCCATTGTTAGATTTTAGAGTCTGGATCCTGAATCCATTTTGGTTTTCCACCCATGTTTTATATAGTTTCAAAACACAATAGCAACTTTTGATTTGAATTTAAAAAGGAAAATCCAACAAAATCTGGAATAATCATCAATAAAGATGATATAATATCTGCTACCATTTAGTGAAGTTGTACTCATAGGACCTCCAACATTTGTATGCACCAACTTAAGTTTATTTGTTGCTTTCCAAGTAGCTTAAGGGAAAGATTTTCTGGCTTGCTTTCCATATTGACATATTGGTTAATATGTTCTTCGATTGTGGAACACCTTTACTAGATTGTGTTTTTGCATATACATTAGTCTAACATGATGAAAATGCCCAACTCTTTTATACCACAGTTCGTCATTGCATACTTTAATGGAGAAAACAATCTGCTCTATCAGGTTTAAAGTAAAGACTTTTGCTTTCATTATTACTTTGAACATGCTGTTGCCCAAATGGTATTTGATCAAACACCATTTGTATTCAAACAGAACTTTGATACCTTTCTTCATAAGTTGTCATACACTAAACAAGTTTTGATCAATGTCAGGCATATATAATACATCTGAAATGTACTTCAACCCTGATAGGCTATTTATAACAACAATTCATTTGCCTTTGACATTAATATAATCATTATTTTCAATTTTAACTTTGGAAATAACAGTTTTGTCAAGTTCTTTGAACAAATCCTATTTTTTTATCATATGGTTTGTGCAATCACTATCAATCAACCAAGAATCATTTGAGGTGGTGCTTGATGAAAAACATGATGCAAAAAACAACTCCTCTTCTTTAGGTTGTTGAGCAATAGGATTCACCTTTTCTTCAAGTTGTTGTGATATGCAGATTCTTTCAACGTGTCCAATCTGTCTATATTTTATGCACTTGATGTCTAGTCTCCATCAGCACTTGATTTACTGATGATTTGTTTTCTTATAATAGGTACATGGTGGAAATGTTTCTAGCTTATTTATGTTATTTTGAACCTTTTCTTCCTATTGAATCTCTTGTCTTTGCCTCCTTCTCGGGATTAAACTCTTGCTTGAAAGGCTCCCTGCATTGACTCCTCATGTCTCATCAATCTTCTCTGCTCATGTGCCTGCAATTCATTTACGAATTCTCCAAGAGAGATATTGGTTAAGATTTTTGACTCTTCCATTGAAAAAATCTTCGACTCATATTTTTCTGGCATGGTGATTTGTATTTTTTGCACAATTCTATCATCAAAAAATTCATTTCCAAGTGGTCTTATTTTGTTAATTATGCTTAGCAATTTGTCAGCATAATATTTTATACTTTCAATTGCTTTCATCTTCTGCAATTCAAATTCTTTGATTGGGTTAAGAACTTGCATATTTTTTGTTTTTTTTTTTGTTTTGATATTTTTTTAAGACAATCTTAAATACCCGTTGCAAATTCTAAATTCATGATTCTTGTGAATATTGTGTTTGACACTGCAACATATAAGCAAGTTTTGGCTTTTGGACTTCCTTGTCTTCTTTTCTTTGTGAATCTTTATTTGAGCTACTGTTGGATTTGCAGGTAAATCAGAAACAACATAATTTTCTTCCATAACTTCCCAAAGATCTAACACCTCAAGATGAATTTTCATTCTAATGGCTCAAGTTTCATAGTTTTTGCCATTGAAGATTGGTGGTGAACCATGTGAGATGATTATTTCAGTTTCCATTTTTGTGTTCTTTGATTATGTTGTGGTTTGGTTTGGTTTGTGTTTTGGTTTTCTCTCAACTCACCCCATAAGATTAGTTATAGCTCTAATACTATTTTGTTGGTTATAATGTTCAAGTCATAGAAGATGAACATGAAAGAATAACTTAAGTGAAGAAGAAGAATTAGAATACTCTTAAATAGAGATAGAGTTTTAGTTGGAAAAAAAGACTATTCAAAATTCAAAAATTGAATGACAAACAAATCAAATATAATCACGAGTTTTATTCCTAAAAACTTGGTCTTCAAGTAGAGATCTTCATTGACAAAATCCATTGAACAAACAACAACAAGGTCTCTTGGTCTTCTGCAGCTTTCTAAGACATTCTTTCAACAATACTTTCATAAACCAACCCATCACTCTAGTGAGTTAATTCAATAACCCATCAACCCAGTCCTAGTACAAGCTAAATTTTAAATTAAATTGGATAAGAATTAAATTTATGTAATTTAGTTAATTTCACAAGTCAAGTTGGTCAAGGAAACAGAAAGTGGTTAGGTGTGGATATTCTAGTCACCAAAAAGGATAATCTTGGTATCACTTAGTTTTTTTAAGAGAGTTCGATAAAGGTGGTGTTTTTCTCTAACCATGATAGAAAAGGTGGATCGGGGTTACTAAATTCTTTTATTTGTTAATTTTTATTTTATTAAGAGGTTAGAGGTTGTTTTCAGATTAAGAATAGATTAAATATATTATATATTTATGCTCTTATATTTTAAATTATTATGCAGGATGAAGTTATGATTTATTATTTAATACATTAGCAGATGAAACTACATGAACGAGTGCGACCATATATGTTTTAGACTTTTTTTATACATCAATTATTTGGAGCACTTGTAGCTTGGACATAACTCATTCCATACATTAAATGATATCAACACTATAGGCCATTGGACTTGGACTTCCTATTAATGAAAAGAGAACCTCATCTAATAAGGTGAGTAATTTGGTTATGTTATGCAATTGTGCATGTGGATAGAACTTTATATTTTATTTTGATTTAATTTTTATAAAGTGATCCGAGTCTCATAACATTGGTTGTGAATTTTGCGAGTTAGTCATGTCGACTTGGGTCATTGTTTTTGTCTTTTTTTTTTTCAATTTCATTTTTCAGCACTGGTTTGAATGAGAACCACACTTTATAAAGTATTTTTAATTGCTTTTTAATGAGTTATCTTAGTCTTCAAACTCGGGTTTGATAATGTAAGTTGACTTAAGTCTTTTTTATTATTTTGTTTCAAAATTAGGTTGATTGGTAATTAAGATTTAAGATTTTTTTGTTTTCTTATTATGTGGTTATCACAGTTTTATTACTTGGGTCACGAATTAGGCGAGGTGACTTGGGTTTTTTTTGTCCTTTTTATTTGAATCTTTTTAAATCTCATCATTCAATATTGAGTTGATTAAGCCTTAAGTTTCAAAATTTATTTCGGTTTGCACTCCATATTATTTTTGCATTTTAGTCATTAAATATTTTTAATTGTTATTCCATCCTTTGCATGGTTTTATATGTTGTTATTTATTTCATTTTGTATTTTCTTACACATATAAAGTGTCATGGGGTATTTCAAGGATATTCTAGTTATGGATTAAATACCAATTTTCAAAATAAGTCTTTATTTATGGCTAAATCTATAAATTAAAAGAAGAAAATAAAATTTTATAAAACAAATCCCTTTAGGATATTGACATGAAAAACTAATATTTTCTATCTATAGATTTTAATTATTCTATTTTTGGTCCATGTTATTTTAGCATTTTAATTTCTTTTTATCTCAAAGTTAATTTGTTTTCCATTTCACTTTATGGACATTGAGAGAGAAGGGAAAAAATCATCAAAAATATCAATGAGACTTGGATTTTATGGTTTAAGTAGGCATAATCTTTTTTAAAACTTTTAATTAATGTTTTTATTTAAATTTTAATTAATGTTTTATCTCTTATTTTTTATATTGTTTGGTTAAAAAATTTAAATTAGTACTTTTTTAAATTCATAATGTTTCAATGAGATTTTTGTTTTTTGTATTTGATAAAAATAAATTATATTTATATGACATATTTATATTTAATATTAGATTAATTGAGAATCAAACTCTATAATTGTTTTTGAATTACTTTGTATAGAGTTATCATAGTCTTTTGACCCAGGTTGACCCAAGACATTATTTATTATCTTTTTTCCCCTTCAATTTAATACTTTTAAATTTAGTTAATTGGGAATTGAGTTTTTTATTTTTTTTTCTATTTGGCTATGGTCTTATGACCTTGGTCATGGATTAGGCCGTTTGACTTGGGGTTTTTTGTTGATTTTTTTTTAACTTTATCCTTTAATATTAGTTTAAATAAAAATTTACTTTCATAATTTATTTGAGTTTGTATATTATGAGGTTATCCTAGTCTCATCACTCGAGTCATGAGTTTGGTTGGTTGACTTAATTGTTTCTTATGTCTTTTTTTTAATTCACCTTTCAATACTGAATTGATGAAGAATTGAGTTTTATAATTTATTTTGATTTGTTTTTTATAAAATTATCCTGGATATATGACACATGTTGTTAGATTAATCTGAGTTAATTTAACTTATTTTTTAGTTGATTTTTTTTTTATTTTATCCTTCAATATGAGGTTAATCAAAAATTAGATTTTATAGTATTTTTATTTTTTCTATAAGGTTATCATAATTTCATGACCTATAGTATATTTGATATGTTAACCTACATTGACCCAAGTCAAACTAATATGTTTTCGTGTTAATAGTTTTCAATTAGGTCATATAAGATCATTCCTTATATAATTTATTTTTGTTATTTTGAACTTTTTTCTTCGTATTGAATCTCTTGTCTTTGCCTCCTTCTTGGTATTGAACTCTTGCTTGAAAGGCTCCCTGCATTGACTCCTCATGTCTCATCAATCTTCTTTGCTCATGTGCCTGCAATTCATTTACCAATTCTCCAAGAGAGATATTGGTTAAGACTTTTGACTCTTCTAATGAAAAAATCTTATACTCATATTTTTCTGGCATGGTGATCAGTATTTTCTGCACAATTCTATCATCAAAAAATTCATTTCCAAGTGGTCTTATTTTGTTAATTATGCTTAGCAATTTGTCAGCATAATATTTTATACTTTCAATTGCTTTCATCATCTGCATTTCAAATTCTTTGATTGGGTTAAGAACTTGCATATTTTTTGTTTTTTCATTGCTTTGATATTTTTTTAAGACAATCCCAAATACTTGTTATTGCTACCCAAATTTTGACCCACCTATTTTCATGTTTCGGAGAAAAACAAAAAATATTAAAAAAAAAACAAAAATCCAAAAATATCTTGTTACAAGGGCAAAATTGAATCAATTGAGAGTTTAATGGTTAATTGGGGTTTAAATCGCGCAAATCAAAAATTAAGGACCAAAATAAAAAGGACACGTGAAGTCAAGGCTGGTATTGAAATTATGATGGAAGGTTTAATTGCACTAAATCATAAATTTAAATTCAATTAGGGGTGCAATAAGAGCAAATACAAATCAAAGGATCAAATTACATTTTCACCCTTAAAGCAGCCCCTCTTCGCCTGTACCAACTAACAAGCCGCTGCCCTTGCCGCCGACAAGTTACTTGCACCTGCCGCCAACAGCCACCTTCTTGAAGCCACCAGCAAGCCGAAAGCAGCCCACCATTGTGCAACAGTAACCCCTGCATGGCTATAAAAACCGACGAGCAGAGGTGCAAAAAAAAGAGGGAGGAGGCGAAAAGAAAAAGAGAAAAAAGAAACAGAGGAGATTTTACACAGAGAAATAGAGAGAGTTGCAGAGCCATTTACGTAAAAATTTTGATTTAATCTTCTTCTTGCTCTTCCCTGCACCTGTTTTTTCGTCTCCCTCTGCCTTCCTCTCTCTAAAAACAGAGGAGCCTCTATCGCTCTCTCCCTCCGGTCACCACTTCAGCAGCCATCAACTCCGGCCACCACACTTCGTCTAAACAACACCAGACTCTCCCCCAACACTCCAGCAACCCAGAAAGCTAGATCCGGCGAAGAAACAACAGCAAACGACAGCAACTGCAACGTCACCGTGCACCTTCCGACGTCCACTACGGCCACCACAGGCCACCATTTCCGACGAAACGACCAGAGGAACCACCTCGACCTCCTCTACCTAACGGTATTAACAGGTATGCTGTTCGTAACACTCGAAAATCCACCATCATTGTTCATCGTCTTCTCTGGATGCGTGGGGAAGTGAATTAATTCACTTCCCTGCAGGCCTGGTCGGGCTGGGCTTTGTGCCCGGCCTGACCCTTGAAACGCTGGGCCTTTAGCCCGACTGGAGCCCATCCAAGAGGCTTCATGGGCCAAAGGCCCAGACCAAAGATTTCCTGGGTCGACGGCCCACACCCTAATATTTCCTGGGCCGACGGCCCAGACCCAGGATTTACTAGAATGACGGCCCAGGTTCCTCTAGGCTGACAGCCCAGCCCGAGGCAGGCTGGGCTAGCAGCCCAGACTCCAAATAGGGTGGGCTGACAGGCAACCCACCAGAAAAAATAAAAATAGGAAAAATATAAATTGCGAAAAATAAAAAATACATTTTTGAGAAAATACTTAGAACAAAAACGTGTTGTTTTCTTGCATACGGCCAATACACTCGCATATTTTTGAAAATCCCTTTTTCTTTTAAAATATATATTATCTTGGATTTTGGAAAAAATGTGTTTTTACCATGGATTTCATAAAAAAAAATCATTTCTTGCATTCTTGGATTTTACAACATATTTGTAAAAGTCCAAAGGGTATTGGCCAATATTCCAAAAATATCAAAATATTATTTTTGGTTATTCATATTATTCATTGTTGATATTTGGATAAATAAATTCTAAGGGGTCAATATCCAAAATATTCAGCGGGGATAGTATGCTATTATTCATTGTTCGGTGTTTGGATAAATAAATCCCAAGGGGTTAATATCCAAAATATTTGGCGGGGATAGTATGCTATTATTCACTGTTCGGTGTTTGGATAAATAAATCCTAAGGGGTCAGTATCCAAAATATTCGGCGGGGATAATATGCTATTATTCACTGTTCGGTGTTTGGATAAATAAATCCTAAGGGATTAATATTCAAAATATTCGGCAAAGATAATACATCATAATCATTTAACCAACATGTTCATTGAAAGATCAAAACTATAACAAATCATAAGCCAACCAAAACGTCAAGCAGCTTACCTTAGGTAGGGCGTATTAGGAGTGCTAAAACCTTCCCTTCACGCAACCAGTCCCTTACCCTAGAATCTCTGAAAGACCAGTTTTAGGTTTTCTAGTAACCATAATACTAGGTGGCGACTCCCTTTTCCACAGAAATAAAGATAATACCCCCGACACATTGAATTCTCCCGCTCGCGGGGAGGGTCGCCACGACGCCGCGCTCATTTTTTGGGGTGCGACACTTGTTATAGATTCTAAATTCATGATTCTTGTGAATATTGTGTTTGACACTGCAACATATAAGCAAGTTTTGGCTTTGGACTTCCTTGTCTTCTTTTCTTTGTAAATCTTTATTTGAGCTACTGTTGGATTTGTAGGCAAATGAGGAACAACATAATTTTCTTCCATAGCTTCCCAAAGATGTAACACCTCAAAATGAATTGTCATTCTAATGGCTCAAGTTTCATAGTTTTTGCCATTGAAGATTAGTGGTGAACCATGTGAGATGATTATTTCAGTTTCTATTTTTGTGTTCTTTGATTATGTTGTGGTTTGGTTTGGTTTGGTTTGATTTGTGTTTTGGTTTTCTCTCAACTCACCCCTTAAGATTAGTTATAGCTCTAATATCATTTTGTTGGTTATAATGTTCAAGTTATAGAAGATGAACATGAAAGAATAACTTAAGTGAAGAAGAAGAATTAGAATACTCTTAAATAGAGATAGAGTTTTAGTTGGAAAAAAAGACTATTCAAAATTCAAAAATTGCTTGACAAACAAATCAAATATAATCAAGAGTTTTATTCCTAAAAACTTGGTCTTCAAGTAGAGATCTTCATTGACAAAATCCATTGAACAAACAACAACAAGGTCTCCTGGTCTTCTGTAGCTTTCTAAGATATTCTTTCAGCAATACCGTTATAAACCAACCCATCACTCTAGTGAGTTAATTCAATAACCCACCAACCCAGTCCTAGTACAAGCTAAATTTTAAATTAAATTGGATAAGAATTAAATTTATGTAATTTAGTCAATTTCACAAGTCAAGTTGGTCAAGGAAACAGAAAGAGGTTAGGTGTGGATATTCTAGTCACCAAAAAGGATAATCTTGGTATCAATTAGTTTTTTTAAGAGAGTTCGATAAAGGTGGTGTTTTTCTCTAACCATGATAGAAAAGGTGGACCGGGGTTACTAAATTCTTTTATTTGTTAATTTTTATTTTATTAAGAGGTTAGAGGTTGTTTTCAGATTAAGAATAGATTAAAGATATTATATATTTATGCTCTTATATTTTAAATTATTATGCAGGATGAATTTATGATTTATTATCTAATACATTAGCGGATGAAACTACATGAACGAGTTCGACCATATATGTTTTACACTTTTTTTATACATCAATTATTTGGAGCACTTGTAGCTTGGACATAACTCATTCCATACACTAAATGATATTAACACTATAGGCCATTGGACTTGGACTTCCTATTAATGAAATGAGAACCGCATCTAATAAGGTGAGTAATTTGGTTGTGTTATGCAATCGTGCATGTGGATATAGAACTTTATAATTTGTTTTGATTTAATTTTTATAAAGTGATCCAAGTCTCATAACATTAGTTGTGAATTTTGTGAGTTAGTCATGTCGACATGGGTCATTGTTTTTGTTTATTTGTTTTTCAATTTCATTTTTCAGCACTGGTGTGATTGAGAACCAGACTTTATAAAGTATTTTTAATTGCTTTTTAATGAATTATCTTAGTCTTCAAACTCGGGTTTGATAATGTAAGTTGACTTAGGTCTTTTTTATTGTTTTGTTTCAAAATTAGGTTGATTGGTAATTAAGATTTAAGATTTTTTTGTTTTCTTATTATGTGGTTATCACAGTTTTATTACTTGGGTCACGAATTAGGCGAGGTGACTTGGGTTTTTTTTGTCCTTTTTAGTTGAATCTTTTTAAATCTCATCATTCAATATTGAGTTGATTAAGCCTTAAGCTTCAAAATTTATTTCGGTTTGCATTCCATGAGGTTATCCTAGTCTTATGACTCAGAGTCATAAGTTTGGTTGGTAGACTAAGGTGTTTTTTTATGTCTTTTTTTAAAATGATTTTTTTTTTAATTTTACCCTTCAATATTAGATTAATTGAGAATTGAGTTTTATATAAAAAAAATATTTTTTTCTATATGAGGTTCTCTTAATATTATGATCTATTTTTGATAGGTTAAACCGAGTTGACTCAAATAATTGTTTTAGTTGAATTTTATTTTAGATTTTATCTTAATATTTTTCTATTTTCTTTCTATAGGGTTATTATAGTATCATGACTTAAGTAGCAAATTTGATAGGTTAAACCTTGTTGATATGATATGTTGTTGTTTAATATTAGAAAAAATTGTTATTTTCATATATATATGAAATTATGTTTTTATTAGTCGTTCAAATTATCTTTGAGTTTGTCAAGTCAACCAAATCCTATCAGCTCAATTCCTATTTGGCTATAATGGTCTTATGACCCTGGTCATGGATTAGGCCGTTTGACTTGGGGTTTTTTGTTGATTTGTTTAACTTTATTCTTTAATATTGGTTTGAATAAAAATTTAATTTCATAATTTATTTCAGTTTGTATATTATGAGGTTATCTTGGTCTCATCACTCGGGTCATGAGTTTGGTTGGTTGACTTAATTGTTTCTTATGTCTTTTTTTTTTAATTCACCTTTCAATATTGAATTGGTGAAGAATTGAGTTTTATAATTTATTTGGATTTGTTTTTTATAAAATTATCTTGGATATATGACACGTGTTGTTAGATTAATCTGAGTTGATTTAACTTATTTTTTAGTTGATTTTGTTTTTTATTTTATCCTTCAATATGAGGTTAATCAAGAATTAGATTTTATAGTATTTTTACTTTTTCTATAAGGTTATCATAATTTCATGACCTATAGCATATTTGATATGTTAACCTACATTGATCCAAGTCAAACTAATATGTTTTCGTGTTAATAGTTTTCAATTAGGTCATATAAGATCAATCCCTATATAATTTATTTTTTTTGCTAAAAAACACATTAACAACACATGAATATTTTTTTATATAATCTGCAGCATAATGTGGATGATAATATAGTTTTATAACTCTATCTTTAAAATTTCAAAAAGGTACACAAGTATTATAATATACTAAAACCCATTGGCATTTCATTATAACAATGAATATTGAAATGCCAAGGCATTATACATATTAATCCTAAAACAAATAAAATGAACACTTTTTTTTCAACCTATTTGTTTCTAATTTTATCATTTAATATTACTTTTGTTAGGTGTTAGACTTTATAATTTATTTCATTTATTTTTTATAGAGTTTTCGTGGTCTTCTTACCTCTATTTGATATATTGACTCAAGTTATTATTTTTCTTTTTTTATTTGATTTTATTTTCAATTTAATTCTTTAATATTGGATTGATTAAGAGCTTCATAACTTGTTTTTTTATTTGTTTTTTTATGGGTTATCACAGTTTATAACCCGGGTCACAAGTCAAGCTAGTTGACTTGAGATTTTTTTTTTCCCTTTTCTTAGTTGATTTGTTTATCCAATCTCATCCTTCAATGTTAGGCTAACTAATAATTAGATTCAAGATATTTTTTTAGTGTGCATTCTATGAGGTTTTTCTGGTCTCATTACTCCCTCGCGAGTTTATTTTGTTGATTTGGGTGGTTTTTTGTGTTTTATTTTTTTAATTTTTTCCTTTAATATTATGTTGATTGTGAATTAAAATTTATAATTTATTTTGATGTGTTTTGGTGAGGTTATCCTGGTATCATAACGAAAGTTGGCCTATGTCAACTCAACTTTTTTTAATTGAATTTAGTTTTTTATATCATTCTTTAATATTGAGTTAACTGAAAAATGAGTTTAATAAAAAAAATGTTTTATAGGGTTATCTATGAATAACAATTTTGATAGATTAACCTTAGTTGATCTAATGTGTTATTGTTTCAATATTTTTAAAAAATATCATCTTGATTTTTTTAGTTAAATTATATTTTTCCAAGTCATACTAATTGTCATTAAACTTGACAAGTCGGCCATGTCTTATTAAGTCAATCTATATATATTTTAATTTTAATTTTAATTTTAATTGATAGTTGATAAGTAATGCAACTAATTATTTTTAATTTTTTTAAATATACTAATTTAGAAATTATCTTTATTAGTCTAGGTATTTGAAAAGAGAACTCCTTTACATCCTCTACGTGTCTCAATCTTCTGAGAAAGGTAAGATGAATAATGATAAATACCCTCCAATCAATTTTCAACCACAATATTAGTAGAAGGTAGGAAAATCAAAGCGGGGTCACAGCAATCACATTCTGTCATGGCCCTTGACTTTTGGGAGTCCCATGTACAAATCGTCAAAACAAGAACCGAAAAGGCAAAGGTCATCCTTCCTTTCTCAATCGAATCAAAATCATACAGAGAAAATCCCATTCTCAAGATATGGAAATATCAGAAAGATTGGCAGAAAGAAACTTGAAGATTGAATCAATTCTATCTTTCTATCGAATGACATGACAAGAAAATCAAATTTGCTATCTTTTTATTCTTTTTCCTTCAGCAAATAGAATCTAGCAAGATACACAACTGTTCCTCCCTGACTTTTCCAACCCTGTCTGAAGTCAGAAGCTAATTTTTTGACAAAAGCACTTCACTGACCAGCTTCTCCAAACTAATGGATGATGAACCATCTGGTCCAGCTGCCTCTTCAGCCATTTTTTTCCAGTGCATGGCCTTTTCCCTCATCTTCACACCCTCCTCTCTTTCCATTAGCTCTCTTACAAGCTTCTCCACTTCTTCCCTCTTGACAATATCATCAATCTTCATTCCAACTCCCCATTCCTTGCAAGTATATCTACAATTCATTCGTTGGTCTGCAAAGAATGGCCAACAAATCATTGGAACTCCAGCAGCTAAGCTCTCAATAGTTGAATTCCAACCGCTATGAGTTAAGAAAATCCCAACTGATGGATGGTTTAGTACTTCTTCTTGTCGGCACCAACTGGCAATATAACCTTGTTCTTGATTTTTTTCTGGAAATCCAGCTGCAAAAATTGCAGCATCACCGATAACCAAATCTGACCTTATTATCCAAAGGAATGGATGCTTGCTATTAGCCAGTCCCATTGCAAACTCAACTAGCTGTTCTGGTTTTATTACTATTAAACTGCCGAAATTTACATAAACCACCGATTTGGGTTCCTTTGTGTCTAGCCATTGGAGACAATCTCCATCCTCTTTCCTCAAACTGTAGCCAATAGATTTTAAACCATCTTCAGGAATTTGATTAAGAAGTAACTGGTAAGGGCCAATGGCATAAACACGAGGAAATATGGATGACAGGCCATCCAAAACATCTGGCTCTAATGCATCAAAGGTATGAACAATAATTGCAGGAGCCCTGACGGCACCCTCAACACTATCCATCAAGAATCTAAATGCATAGTTATCTGGATCCGTATTTCGAGCAAATGGAAAGTCCATGAGGCATATGTCTTTCATACCTGGAATCCAGTCAAGAGTTGTGTCAAGATAGCTCTCATCTGCTATAGAGAAACACATGAAATTTTAGTTTAGAGCAAGCTCCCCAATTCAAAAACACATCTTCATCTGCAAAGTAAGTACCTTTAAGTGGAGTTAACCCTTTGACCCTTAGAGTATTGAGCTGTTTAAATGCCATAACGCCACAGGCAGACATCGTAAAAGCCATGGCCACAGGAACTCCAATTTCTTCAGCAGCTTTGATGGTGAATGGCGACATGAAACCATCAGAAACAATACAAGTTACTGAAGGAGAGCTCGAAGACAAGCTATTCCTGCTGAGTTTGGCAAGAAGATGTTGAAAGAAAGCCAAGAAATTTCTGGTAATGGAATCGAAAAGAGAAGCTTCATCCTGGGTCATGGCCTCAGCATCTGAAGGAGGGAGCCCATCAGGAATGGTTTCAAAACGAAAATCAGGCAAACCATCTAGAGAACGGGGGCCTCCTGACTTGAGGAAACGGTTGTGATTGAATTCTGTGTTGACGAAGGTTATGTAAAAACCTTTGTGATGAAGTAGTTTTGCCAATTTAAGCATTGCTTTTATATGGCTTTGAAATGGCATTGGAATGACCACCGCATGAGGCCTATGATAAGCTGCTGTCTTGGATCCCATTGTGCTGGTAATATGAGTGGATCAAAATGCAACAGTAAAGGTAGAAGGGAAGAAGAAGAGGAGAGAGCTATGGAGAAGTCGAAAGTTTTCAACACTCTCTCACACCCGCACATATATAGAGCACACCAGCTTCAAACTGGCCGAATGGTACAATTGGGCCAACACATACACCAAAAAAAAATACTTCAAAAGTGGGGAGATATGATTATGAAATTATTTTTTTCTGATTTATAATTAGCTTGAGAAGACTGAAATACCTAAACAAAAAACACTTTAATGTAACGTTTTTAATCTATGATTGATTCAAAACATTCATTAGAGACACTTATCTAAAGGACTCACTCAAGCTTAGTTTCAAGGCATATTTTATCTAAGAGTTTAAAGCAAACTTATAGCAAACCATTCAAGTTTCAAACATATTAAATCACATTATTTGTAATAATTTTTAACATCCTAATATTAGTCCAAAACACATCTTAGGTCTCGATAAGATGTTAATCCCTAAATCGGGATAACAAGCTTGCATGCCCAAATCAGGTGTTAATTCTAAACTGGGTTAACTAGCTCGACCTACCCAAACTTGACACTAATCCCTAAACTAGGATAACTAGCTTGACATATCATTAACATTGTGAATTTTAAATCAAGCGAAATCTCAATTACATTATCAACTTCAAATAAATAATTAAATAATCTACAGCTCCATTTCACCATCCAATTCTTTTTGTTTTTCCTAGCCTAATCTATGTATTATAGAGGGAGTAATATTTCATTTTGAATTATTTAAAATTAATCGCTTATTCATCTAACAACAATTAAGTTACCATGTTAACAACCACATACCAAGGTAAATTAACCCCCCTAATTTATTATTTTGCGTAGTAGCTGAAATTTCTCATTCCTTGAGCATGAATATTCCTTTTGTTTTAATTAATCCAATCACTTTACCATACATCTTTTATTCAATTAACAAAATTTTACACAATTATCTATCAATAGTATTTAATGGCCCAAGAACATTTTTTCTCTTATTTAGTTGAAACGTTTGTCCAACAAGAAGAGTAAATTTTTCTTCAAGTCTTTCAAATTGAGTTGGTACCCAATCATTTTACATAAAATATAACTTAACACCTCTATACACTAAAACTTTCCATTTAACACCACACATAAAACTATCTAAGCTAGAAGTTTGGAAAAACACTCTTGTCTTTACTTTTCTTCCTCCCCTTCAAGAACTTCATACCTTTGATTTTTCAAGGTATTAGACCTTGAATCTACCATTTTTTTTGTTTAAATATCTTTCTAACAAACTTTAATCACATAACGTATCTATCTTTTGTGTTTTAGTTATGAATTTTCTAAGTTTTCCTCATAATTTTTCTCCCTTCTTTGGTTGTTCTTAAAGAACATTATTCACGCTTATATAGATATAAACTAGTTAATTGCCCGCACTCTATTACGGGAGGAGCAAATAATTTTTATAATAGTTGAGATTAAAATATAATATTTATACATATAAAATTTGATATAATGAAACAAATCAGCATACCCTATTATTACAACAGTAACGTCGAAGTCTTAATATCTAAAATTATCAGCACTTTTACTGCCAAACAATAAAAATTATTAAACTACCCAGAGAAAAAAAACACAAAAAAATTAACAAAAAAGCAAGCAAGATCAAAAACTAAAATTATTATTATTATTATTATTATTATTATTATTCTTGTTGTTGTTGTTGTTGTTGTTGTTGTGCTAATAATGAAAAAAAAACAAAAACATGAAAGAATAAAAAAATAACAAAAAATTTAACAAAAGATCAAACAAAAAAATAAAATAAAAATAAAAATCACCATGTGAAAAAAATAAATTTGACTTGAAAAGAAACATAAGAGAAAATGAATACAAAAACTAAAAAAAAAGGGGAGAAAAAAAAAGAAATATCAATTTTTAAATGATCATAGAAACAAAATAAAATTTAAGAGCTATTTGTTTTTTAAAAAATACCACCTCAGCAAATAAGAAAATAACAAAAAATAAAAATCAAAGCCAAGAGCACACTTATATATACATAGATAAAAATAAGGACTATTCAAGAAATATAAAATAAATAAAGGGATTAAAATGAAAAATTAAAAGTATAAGGGCCGAAATGAAAATAAAAAATATTATCAATTTCAATCCATGGACAAAATTGAACAAATCACAACTTCTGTACCTAATATATTAAGGCATTTAAACCCAACCCGAAAATTAAAAGAAGAAGGACCAAAGTGAAACCATAATATATAATTAATTTCAATCGAAGGACTCAATTGAACTAAATCAAAACTTCTATAACAGAAATCAGGACCATACAGAAAATTAAAGGTTCAGGGACTGAAGTAAAAAGATAGACAAATCGGGGGACTCTCCTGCACTTTAGCGTGCATGAGAGAGAAAACAGGAAAACAATCTTTAACCGGCCACCGGCTCGTATACCGCCCCCATTGTCCAAAACTCGCCGCCCCGGGAGGAAGAACACACGGAGGCGCATCGACTGCTACCCCGGATGCCCATTTCTGGTGACCTGAACAGCCCGCACGCGCCTCCTGAAAAGGGCGTGAGGCTGAAAACAGCCTTGGACGTGCGTCACACGCGCCGTCAGAAATTCAAAAAAAAAAACAATTAAGGTCAATTATCGGTCTGCCCCTGTGCCCAAGTCATCTATTTTGTCTTATGAGGGGCTATATCCGTATTTAGCCATTTTTAAAATATGTGAAATGCCCGTGGCACCCCTCACCCCAGCGTTGGTTTTTGTCCTTTCCGAGGGCTATAATCGTTATTACACTGTGCGAAGAAATATTAAAAATTAAAAAAGGGTGGCGGACCGGACCGGCCTGGACCGGGCCGAAAGGGTTCAATTACGTCTTAGCCCCTCAGCCTTTAAGCCATTTTTTGTCTTTACCTAGGGACAAAAACGTTATTGCACCACACAAAAAGACAAAAACCACTGAATCGGCCACCCGAACGACCCAAACCAAACCCAACCGGCCCGAAAAATTGAGCAATACTATTCCAATCCACAGTGATTTATCTCACAATGCACAGTGTCTTCGAACCATGACGTAGGATCCTCTTTTAGTATATGTTAATTATCATTATTTACTCCAATGGTCCAAACTTTTTTTATTTGCACATGGACCCCACACTTTTCTTTTAGTTTGACTAGTGTTACTAGTGTCCCACTCTTTTAATTTCATCCCTACATTTAATTAAGCTTCCTTAATTAGAATTTAATTAATTTATATTAAATGAGTAAGGTTCTAACGATCAACCAAAAATGTACATTTGTACCATAATTTTTTTTAAGTAGGTTTTGCACTCGATCTTAAAATAAAAATCCACCCATAGTAAATTTTTGGGAAATTATTTATTGAGTAACTAAAGTTTTATCGATGGGAATACTATATAACATACATTATTATCAGTTTTCATGGAGGCAAAAAAAGAAAAAAAAATGAGACTATAATAACTGTATAGAAACCAACAAAAATAAACGATATAGTCTATTTACTAACCAATTCACTATTAAAAGATAAAATAAAAAAATAAACCAAGTTAAACTCGTTAGACTCGCAAACCATGTCAACCAACTAAGCATATAAACTTGTCCATGAACTTTATAAAGTTTAATAACATGATTTGTTTTCAAAATTATTTTTAACCACATGGGGAAAAAAATAGACATTAACAAAGTCAATTTCAACTTAAAAAAAAATAATCTCACCAAACTAGTAAACGAGAATAGAGAATAGATTAGGTTGCCAAACAAACCTGTAAACAACTTTAACCCTATGATAAAAAAAAAACAATTAAATAATGTTCCCACCCCACACCTTCTCTGTTAATGTTTCAGAATTTTTATGAATTGTGTTAATTAATGTCTTTTCTTTTGACATGGTCATAAAAGTAAACGGGAAAAAGGATAAAATGAAAGGATTAGTGTCATTTCTATTTGTTCTTCCTGTTTTATAGAGATTCCTGTGTTAGATTTCTAGTTGGGAAGGAAAAAGACAACCGTCCGATGACTTCTTGATTTACAATTAAATTCCTGATCTTTCGATTTAAAATGTTATAATTGTCCTGGAATTTATCCTAAAAGCCGATTACTATTGGGATCTAAGATCATTGCTAGATTTTGTAAGTGGGTTCTTCAATAACAAAATGGGATGAGGCGAAATACAAAAACAAAATCACCACCCAATTCAATCTCATTCTGTGTTTGTTTTGATGGCTGAAGTTGAGTTTTGTGCATGAAATCCACTAGAAAAGCTGTTATAGTTAATTTTGAACATAAATGAACTGTATCCAGTTATAACCTCAAACTCAACCATAAAAACTAACACAATTATGGAAATGAGAGTGAATTGCATCCCATTTTAGAAACCGAAACGTGGAGAAGCTAGCAAATTAGCCTGGGGAGGCTGGATGGAAATGACAGCTTTTGTCAGACTCCAAAAGCTGTCAAAATTTGAGAGAACAGTAGCAGACAGTGAATGAATTAAAATTCATTATTTATGCCTATCCAAAAACTTTTATTAATTAGGGCTCATGCCAATGTGTAAACAACAAGAAATGCAGAGAGACTGGTGGCGTGTGGTCATTTTCTAGCAGACCAGACCCGGATCGGATCGGATCGGATCTCTCTCTTATTAAACGGATAATCACATGATACTCAACATTTAAAACTTTAAATAACAAAACCGTTGTTGTTGTTTTATATATTTATATATATATATATATATATATATATATATTATGTGAATTTATATTTCGGGTTTAATTCAGGTAAAATTCATGATGGATTTGATTGAATTTCATATGATAATATTTATATATACTATCTATTAAATTTATTTTTTATATATATATTCAAATCAAGTCAAGTCACATCGATATCTATTCAGATTAAATTGTCATCAACTCTGCCCACACAAGAAATTGCTCACCCCAAAATTCTCATATCCATCTTCATTCAACCCTTTGATCAAGAGGCTTGTCGTCTTACAGTTTGTTTAGGAGTATACAGTTCATTTAGAAGTATAATTAAAATTATTTTTTAAAATATTTTTCATTCAAAAAAATTAACAGAATGATGTTTTTTTTATTTTTTAAAAATTATTTTTGACATTAAAACATTATAATGATCTAAAAACATAAAATTAATTAATTTAAAATTATTTTTTTTTTCAAAAATCCTTTTAAAACGCAATGGCAATCAAGACTTTAATCAACTTGCTTCATAGGCCATGAAAAAAGAGGATACAAAACTCACAACATATTGTTAGCTAAGTCAAATTTGTCAATGTACTTATAAAACAAAGATGTTACATCATGTTTTTCTTATTATTTTTTGTTTTTATTCTGCTTGGAGAGTTGTTATGCGTTCTATAAGATAAAGATAAGTTGCAATAATAGTTTTTTAAACATTTTTTAAATCTAACTATGAGATGCAAAAATGTTTATCCAAGATCCCATTTCCTACCTTAGTCATTCACCTCAACATCTTTTTGCAAAAGTTAGGATACAATTATTAAAAATATTTTTGAATAGAATTGTCATCTAACTTTATTATTTTTTATTAGTTGTTGACCAAAACAATATTATTTTTAACCAAAACATGTTATTTTGATCAAATTACATTGTTTTATTTAAATGAAACAACATCAATTTGACAATTCTAAACTAAATTAGGTCATAAATATCTATTTTGATTTCAACCATCAATTTTTTAATTTGTTCAATCACGTCTCAATTGATTCTAATTTTAAAAATTAATTCAATTTTACTCTTGGAATTTTTTAGAAAGATTGCTTGACTTAATGTATTTTTCAACTTGGTAATTGGTCTTGATATTTTCAGATTCATTCTCAATTAACCTTTAAACTTTTAATTTCACCTTATTTTTAAAATAATTTGAATTTCTTCCATTGAGCTCTTAATTGACCCCTTAAACTTTGATTTTCTTAGAATTTTATCCTTGATCTCACCTTATTTAGTTTGTGAAAATCAAATTTGATCATCGAAAATTTCAATATTATTAATTAAGCTTTTATTAGGCTTTTAAATTATTATTTTTTTATCAATTATGTTCTTAATAAATAATTTGACCTTTCTTTCAACTCTTTACAAGGATTAATGTGCAATGCTTTATATATAGATACACACACACACACACACATGAGAAACATTGGTTCTTTTTTCATAGACTCTTATCTCTCAAGACTTTAATCTTTATAGTAGATTTTCATGGCTCCTCTATTTTGGCCAACTAAATCTAGAACTCATAGATTTGTTCTCTAAAAAAGATACTTAATTCATGAGCTCATATGATCTTGGCCTACCTATTATCTCAGTACTTTTGTCTCATTAATCATAACCTTGTAAGGGTCTAATATTTATAATTGTAACCATATAAGTACTTGTATCAAGGTGTTACGACCACAACTTAATATTTATAATATCTATTTTCTGATGAATTTTTTTTAGAAGATATTGATGATTTAAAGAACTTGCTTCCCATTTTCTATTTTCTTAGAAAAGGAAATATATAGCCAAAGTCACTGGGTTTCTTGAATTTGCCCTAACCTAATCATACTCCCAAGTATTTTATTTTTTAGGGTTTTTCGAGGGCTGATGTTACTCGAAAGATTGTTTGTTCTTATAAAGTTTTGCGTTTAATGGATAGTTTTAAACATTTTAAAGTTATATAAACACAAAAATTATTTTGCTGTTAGTTTAAAGCAAATTCATTTGGAGAAGTTCAAGCAATGTTTATAGTCGAGTTCTCATGTAGGCTGGATATTAGATTTTGATGCAGTTTTTTCTTTTAGTAGAAATGTAAGGTGATACTATTTTCATAGTTTATTGGTAAAAAGACTCAAGCAGTAACTTGAGAGTTATAGAGGATGGAAAATCTTCTAAGCATTGTTTTTCCTTATATGAATAATAAAGCATAACTATAGTCTTTTAAAAATCTCATTTTATATGGGAGGTTGTTGTTTACCAACCTAGATTGTGTGCTTTTGATTAGAAAATACTTTATCAAACATGTAATATGGGTTATGGCTTTTGGTTTTTGGTTATGGCTTTTGGCATGGTAATCAAACTCGCGAGCCAACTCGCAAACTCGTACGAGTTTGCGAGTTGGCTTAGCAAACCTGGTTGGACCGGAAAGAAAAATCGAAACCGGTCAAACCCGGTCAAAATCGGGTTGACTCGTAAAATCGGACCTGATCGGTCCGATTTTACGATCCGGGTTTTTCATTATGCCCCAGTTCAAAGCTAATTCAATCCTACATCAATTTTGATGGCCAGTGAAGATTCTGTGGAAAATCAGCCTACCAAATCATCCGCAAAGCCAACTTTACTTCAACAAGAACTGCACGCAATTCAAACGAAACCAAGAAAAAAAATGGAGAAGAGGATGAGAAGGAAGAGAGTAAAGGAGAAGAGGATGAGGAGGAAGAAAAGAAAATGGAGAAGAGGAGATGAGGGTGGGCAGTGGCGTGGGAGAAGGAAATTGGGATTTAGGGTTATGTTAGGGGCTTTTATACTTAGTTATTATAATAATAATAATAATAAAAAAGAAAAAGAAAAGAAGAAGGTAGGTTTCTACGGGGGGTATATAAATTAATAATAATAAAAAAAAAGTAGGTTTATACGGGGGAGGGGTAATAATAATAATAATAATAATAATAATAATAATAATAAGGGGGTTTATAATAATAATAATAATAATAATAATAATAATAATAATTAGCATAAAAAATAGTTAGCATAAAAAATATTTTTAAAAAAATCCTATTAATTTAAGATAATAAATAACATTAATTAATTTATATTTCACATCAACAAAATATTTATTTTTAGTTTGTTAATTTTTACCTAATGAAATTCTATGGACATAATTGTTTTGTAATGTATTTTTCAATTATTTTGAATCATGCATGAACCTTAACTAATGAAGTTTTATGGCCATAATTATGTTATATTATATTTAGAAATATTTTACTTATGATTTTACGATTTTTCTACCTACACGATTTTAGCTGTGATTTTACGATTTTTGTACGGAAAAATTCGGGTACAATCTTACGATTTTACGATCTGATTTTTCGGAGCCCTTTCCGATTCGTGTCAAAATCTCGATTTTGACAACCTTGGCTTTTGGATATGAATGCTTTGGCGTGGCAACCTCAATTTGTATTGACCATGATTTTGTCACTTTTCCCTTCATTTTGGAATGCCCCCCTCACATTTGGATTTCTAAGGTTCTTTTTGCTTTTCTATGACCTCTATTTTGCTTTGACCTTGAAATTTATGTTTGTTCCAATCTAAGGTGTGAAGCAGTTAAGATTCTTCCCCCGACTTTTGGAATTTTCATTTTCCTTTATGTGAGGTGTGATCCTAATAATAGCTTTTACAAAGAAAAACTTATTCATGCTCAAATGGGAACCACACGAGATATATTTTTAGAATATGAAGGGATAACAAGGATGATTTTTCATCATTTCAAGCACAAATAATTAGAGCTCGTAAACTTAGCTCTTTTTCATGCAAAATTGTGTCTATCTTAATTAAATTATAAGTCATTATTCAACCAACTAAAACTCGACTTCAATGTTAGTCATATTTTATGATGCTTTAAAAATACAAAATAGATATCAAAACTTTAAAAAAAAATAACACAAAAATAATTTTTTTAATTAATATTTGGGTTATGAATTTTACAATGTAATGCATAGTCTCAATATAAAAGTTAAATGAAATAATAAATATTAGGGATTAGTTGTAGACTTTATTATATGAGAACATAAATTGAATTGTAAAGTATATCATCGTGTATTAAAGATACAAAGTAGAAAATAAATGCAATGACAAATTTTGGCTTTAGAATGGCTAGGATTTAACGTGATATGATATAGACTTTGTAATTAAAGGAGATTTACCTTGAACCATAGATGAGAGCAAAATAGAAACACAACTTAGAATAACAATCAATCAACAATATACAAGGAGATTATAGAGTTATTATAGTTACGAGATTCTTATTGCACAAAACATTGTTCATAAAATATTTTTTATCAATACTCTTTTAAATACTATTTATTTATTAGTCGTAGAGACTGATAAATATAATGGTTTTTTATTAAAGAAATCAGTTGTTCTTATAAGTTGAGATGTAAGAGATACATAAAACTAATAAGTAAGTATTTGTCATAAGACATGTACACTGAACTAGGCCACTTGAAAATTTCATATGGAGAGATTTATGTTTTTGGAAAAGTTTACATTACGGTTGTGTAAGTGATCCTTAGATTTGATATCACTAAATAATCTTGTATAAAGAATCTTATGTTTTCATCTTATTACATGTTATCTTAATTGAGATAACAAAAGAGTATATATTTTGTATAACATTAATGATATGAAGTCACTTGAGTTATCAAGAGAAGATTTATCATTCTAAGTGAATTAGAAACAATATTCACTATGTTCGCAAATAGAATTTTTCGAGAAACCTTGACCAATATGGAATGAGATTTGAAAAGCGTTTCAAATTTTATTCAAAAGATAAATGACTATTAACCTTACACTCATATCATATGCTTTAATGTTAAATCAAAATATTATTGATGAAATTATATTAATTGCAACGAGAAATCAATCACTCGAAGGTTAAGTCAAACCATTAATGATTTTTTTAGTATTTGAGGGATCATGATAATTTTCTAGATGATACACTTGATCTTAAAATATAAGTTAATCAATTATTGAATTAATAATAAACTAATTTATTTAATTCTATTTAATTATAATTATAATTTATATTGAGGTCAACATCTTAGAAAATTGATGTTTTCACACATTAAGAGTCGTTAGTTACAAATTAAACTAGGCTTATTTAACTAAATATGACTTGATTAAAATATATTTTAAAAACAAGAATATAATTAATACAAGGAATATATTTTTGACCTTGAAAAAAGTAAACCCTGAAAAATAAATATAGATGTAAATTATAAATTAAATAAATGAAAATAAAAGTAGAAGAATTCACGAACAAATTTAAATAAAATGAGAATTTGGAAAATTTGGATAAAACGTCCGAATAAAATATTTAAAATATCGTAGTTTTTAACTCGGAATTAATTGGGGTTAGTTTTGAATTAAAAGAATAAATTAGAAGAGAAATAAAATAGGTTAAGGGGGTGGAATTGAAAGAAATATAAAGAGTATAATTTAATTATAAGAGAAGATGTGGGGTAAAAAGAAAATATTTAAAGGAAATAGGGGCTTAAGTGAAAATAAGAGAAATTATGGGGTATAAATACCCCTCTCTTTTCTCTTATGTCCAGCAAAGTGAGAGGAAGAAAGGGGGAGAGATTTTGATATTTTTCGTACCCAATCTAGAAGAATTTCAAAGTAAATAAGATATTAAGTGTTACCAAAACATTCAAATACAAAAAAAAAAAAAAAACACAATGATTTGGAGTATTATTGAAAGATCAAATTGAAGGGAAAAAAGAGGGGAGGAGATTGTGATTTTACAAGCAATTAGGATTTTAAATCTTTCTTGGTATGGTGTTTTTTATATGCATATAAAAATTCTTGACTTTATTGTTAAATTATATGATTTTCTTTATGAGATTTGGGTTAGAGTTCATGGAAACATTTGAGGGGAAATGAGAAATTGTGTGTAATTGATGAATGTAACATGAAATGGGATGAAATGAGAGCTAATTGGCAAGACAAATGGAAAAGAAAACTGGAGCCCCTAGGAAAGGCCATAGCTGGCCATTGATGGTAGTAATTAGGAGAGAAAGATTATGTGTTTTGCAAAATAATTATTGTATATATTGTGTTTGATGTGAATGTTTGTGTAATGAATGGATTGAACATGAAAAGAATGAGGGAGGTCTTGTTTTTCCAAGGCTAAATATATATGATGCAAAAGTTAATAATTTGGTAGATTCATCTCTTGACTTTCAGAGAGAATCTGAGTGTGAAAACAAGGGAATTAGGATCAGTTTCCATCGTAAGAGTTTTAGTTCTAATAATGTAACATCCAAGGAAACTAATTTCATTTAACTTGGAATTTTATAGCTCTAGTTAAGGGTCACCAAACATGACTATGCAGGGCAAAATGTAGAGAAACAAGTCTATCACATTTATAATGCATTCATGAATTTTAGAGACATAACTAGGTTTTTTTCTCTTCAAAAGAGTTGTAACCCTGTTGTTACAAAAAAAGGGTTTTATAACTCATGTTTTAATGAAAACTCTAGGGACCATGATATCTACTAGCAGCTTTGAGAGAGAAGAAGAAGAAGTGGGAGGTCACAAAGCAATGAAGTTAAACGCGTTAAAGGAAAAGAAGCATGTTATGTTTAAAAATTGATGTTTAGAATGATATTTTGATTGACAAATGTTGTTATGAAAATAAAAATGAAAGAATAAAAAATTTAAATGCTTATTGGATTGTCTTGGTGTGGTTATTATGAAGTGTATCGTTGGTTGAAATGATCTATAAGAATTTCCTGTAATTGCAGGAGAGACCACGAGTGTGGCGTAACAGCAGGAACAAGGGAGCACGAGCAGAGTATACACAACAGATAGGTGATTCGTGCCTTCATTTTTTGATTTGATTTTCATAATGAAATGTGTGAATTATGCTTAAAACTTTAGTGGATGTTTGAAAAGATGTGATTTATCAGTAAGAATGTTTAAGACATGTGTGTTAGGGAAGTCAGATTTCTGGGAAACATTGTCAAGTTTAGGGAGTATCGCCATTGTAGATTGTACCGAATGAACGAGACATGGCGATGACTAGCATACATGTAGTGTATGCTAATGTCCTAGATAGGATCACCAAAATAGTTATCATCTATTTTAGTGTATGTTAGGATCCCGAATAAAGGTATCGTCATAAATTATTGTCATACATTTTGTGTATGTCAGGATCATGAGGATGGGGATCACTATACACACACTAATATACATCGAGTGTATGTTAGAATCTCAGATAAAAGGATTGTGGTTGTTTAATACACATTCATGTATGTTGAAATTTAAAAAAAATAGAATCAACGCACAACCTCGAATAAAATTAGAAGGTATTTCGATGACCCGGGAAGGGGTCTTCTCATATTCATGATATCGGTAGGGTGATGAGGGTATCGACAATACTTAGTATCAGCAATAGGTAAGTGGAGAAGTTAGTTTGTGTTCCAAATAACTATACTGATTATTATAATTATATATGATTGCATATCTTAAATTTAAAAACTTTAATATTATTTTTCCTAGTTTTCTTTATGGAATTATCTTGTATTTTCTTTTTAGGTCCATCATATGCATGTCAAGAGTAAATATGTTGTTTCTTTGCTTTTGTATCTAGTAGTATTTTGTAAAAATTAAATGTTATTAAATTGATATGTATGATCACTATTTTGGAAAAGATTGAAGTGTAAAAAAAATAATTATTTTTATCGTATTCTATTAAATATGTGGATTTATCTCGACTCTAATGCAAATTATTGATTGTTGTTAAATATATAGTTTATTTATTACAGTTATGATGATAATATATTTGTGGTTTTATAGACACAAAATGATTGAGTGAGTCAAGATTGAATTAAAAGTTACGTTTTTTTTTTATTTTAATTAGAAGTTATGTTTTTTTATTTTAAAAAGATAATTTGTTAAATAAATAAACTACGCTCATAGCGATTTATCTCTCCTAAAGAAATTTAAAAGGTTTTTTCTTACTAGTTGTATTTGAAAGGTTTTTTCTTAGTAGTTCGTATAGATTATAATTGGAAGACTAAATAATTAATGGGGTTGTAGTTTACGACAACTTAGTCTTTAAAGAATAATTCATTACTGGAAAAAAAAAAGAATTATACAAACTGAGAAAAATCAAGTTTTAAAATTTTGAAGTCTTTCGACTCCAAAATAGTTAAGTAAAGAAACATAACATTAGTAACATAGGATGCCGATGCCACTCAAGATTGGTCAGCACATTTATTCAAAAGACAATGCACACAGAGCCTCCTACTTTGGTCCCATTTCAGTTTTAGAGGGAAACCAGATAAAGAAGAGCAGTTAATGGGCAATTCCACCACCAACCTCACTTAACTGTTCTCATTATAATCCCAAACCTATTAAGGTAACATATTTTAATCCAGGATGGCATGTGAATCACGCAAAATTATTTCACCGACAGAGAAAATAAAGAGCATGGGTATATGAGCCAAACTAGGTTGCGAGTTCTCGGGTGGATTTGAAGGCCATTCTTCTTTTCAAGTGGGCCGACATCGTTTCATGTAAAGCCGTTTTGACTACCATGATAAAACAAGCATCATCCAATGCTAACCCTAGATAGATAGAATATCTAGGGTTAGCTACTGATGTAAAGAACAAGTAGGGTCTCAAAAGCAGTGGACCGCCAGTTGATATGCGGACACACACAAGCAAGAAGGTACAGCAAAACAGGGAGCTCCCATAATTGGTGATGGCTTTAAGCTGTGCATTATTCACATGAGCTTTATGAACCAGTGTTCCAACCTTTCCAAAAGAAAAAAGGGAAATGGCTCAGGCTAATAGCACCATCAAATCTGCAATTTGCCCCCACAGGACCCATTAAAGCACCAGCAGAAAAGGCTGGTCAATAAAGAATACATTCATTTTCAACAGTCTAAAAACTATTCAATCACAATCAAGACCAAGGGACAAACATTGAATCAAACCAGCACATAAATTCATATATATTGTGTATAAACACTTTAGAAAAACAGTGAGAGATTACATCTTAAAACCAGGATCCGATCCGTCTCTACTGCCCCCTACTGCTTATGGCCTAACACCATCATACCGATTTGAAACCGCCTAACAACAACAACCAGAAGCACTCAAACACATGCAGAAATCACCACGATAAAACATTCATTAAAATCTTAGAAAAACAGAAATGGAACCCAAAATGTTCGAACACGAAAAGACCCACCTAGAAGACAACAGCGCTAAGAAAACAATGGTAGAAAAAGAGATAGAAATAAATTAGTAAAAGAAAACATGATAGAAATCATGTCTTTTTCTACTATTTCCAATCCACGCTAAAATCAACGTCCACTATTAGGACAGTCCCTAGCAAAATGACCAGACCCGCCACAATTATAACACCCTCCTCCACCTCCTCCTCCACCACCGTTGCCACCGGCATACCTTCCACCACCACCACCACCACCTCCACTACCACCTTGTGGACAATCTCTCGCCATATGCCCTGACTCTCCACAACTATAGCACCCTCCGCCTCCGCCGCCTCCATACCCGCCACCGCCGCCTCCGTACCCGCCACCACCACCACCCCTTCGACCTCCACCGTACCCTCCGCCCCCGTACCCTCCACCACCTCCTCCATATCCTCCACCACCTCCTCCATACCCTCCGCCGCGGCCCCCTCCTCGACCTCCAGAGCCACCGCCATAGCCGCCTCCGCCTCCGCCTCCGGATCGGATGCCTTGGACCGGGTTTCCACCAGGGCCAGTGACATCAACAGCCTTAGTACGGCCATCATCAGAGTTTTCGATCACAAACTCAACCTCTTCACCATCCCCGAGACTGCGATACCCTTCGGATTTGATGGAAGATTGATGGACAAAGAGATCGTCGCTGCCATCATCTGGACTTATGAAACCAAACCCCTTTTGGTCACTAAACCACTTGACCTTCCCAGTTAGCCTCTCACCCATGCCGCTTTCTATGAAACAAAAACCCTAATCTTGAAAAAAGAGAGACAGGAAAGGGTTGTGTGGTCTTTGGGGTGTGGGTGAAGGCTTATTTATATAGGGGGGAGGTGAGTGACACGTCGGACTCTTGTTTTGTGAATAAGAAAGATCTGGCTATTGGAGGAGATCTAATGGTTGGGGATTTTTGGGGTGGTGAGTTTCTGACCGTTGGATTGATAATAAATGTGTATTTATCATGGTAAATGATAATTAATTATTGATTTTTACAGTGAGTTTGGAAAATAACAAGCGGAGGGAAGTTTAGGAAGATCACAGGTTCGATTCACCGAGGAGGGAAAGAAAAAGCGAGGCAGTAAACCCTTTATTTGTTTGAATCGATTAGGATAGGAATGGAAATCAACTTCTTTTTCTATGCCTGTGTGAGAAGAAAATGAGTGGTCTCAAATAAAAATTATTCTGTTTTCTTATGAAAAACATTATTTTGATTATTTTTTTCATGAGAAATCCAAGATTACAAGTAGGGGTAGGAAAAAAAACTAATTAGACTTAGTACAAAGTTTTACAAAATAATTTGGTTTGATTCAATTTGATTTTGGTTTTCAAAGGCTAAAATTAAATTAACTAGACTGGACTGAATCAATCTAAAAATTATTGCAAAATTAAGGATACAATAAATAAAAAATTGCATTGGAACCCCAACAATTAACAAACCAGCCAACCCCCCTCCCCAAACCTAAATTAACTAAAGATCATTAGAGTCACTTTCTCAATCTCTTCATCTAAATAATAATTTGTCTCTTAATCTCTCTATCACTATATCAAAGTTGTTGTTTTTTTGCTTCTTAGAACTTTATTTTGTGTATAAATAGGCATTGTGAAGACTTTAATCATTCATGACTGATCTATTGGTTCTACCATGTTGGTTTTTATAGGAAAGGGGTATTTGAGCTATTTGATTTAATCATGGTGTGCGTTTTCTGCAGCATGTCATATACATTGTATACTTAGGAAACAAATTGTTAGAAAATAAAGGTATTGGGGTATAAATTATTCAAATTTGACATCATTAGTTGAAATCGGCTATAAAATACACCTAAAAGGAGAAATAATACATGATAACCATAAAAATTACTATTAAGGGACATGGTGGAAATTTGAGAAATTGTTGTCCATATACATACCATGTTGTGGTCAACCATGGAGAGGAGAGAAAGAAGACAGGGAAATCTCCATTTTTCTTCAAAATCCTTGAGAAAAACAAAAGAAAATAACAAAATCTCTTAAATTTAGAGTGTTTTTTAAAGGAAATTTAGATAAAGCAAGGAAGGAGGTATTAAAACATCAAGCAATGAAGAAGAAGAATTTCTTGATTTGTTAGCAGTATCTTAACATTTAATTAGCAAGTTCTTGCAATAATCGTTAAGTTTCCATTATTTTTCATCAATTTAGGGATTAAGGTTCATGATGAATTTTGAGGGAAATGAGAAATTGAATTAAATTGATGTTGGTGTCTTCTAATAGGATTGTAACAGATTAGAATAACAAGTAATCTTATAAAAAGAATCGTAACTCCTTTTAAGGTGTATGGCAGTTTATTTGAATTCTTGACTTGATGATATGTGTGTTTATGAATTTAAAATGATGGTAATGCATGAATGAATAACCAAGAAGAGATTAGAAAAGGCTAAGAAGAATAATAATTAGTAAGCTCATAAAAGTAGGTAGAATTTTTTTAATGTGTTTTAGCAGTAATATAGTGTGTATAATATTGAAAAAAATTGGTTTTGATTAGGATAAATTAAACTTATGATGTTGGAATGTTCACGATTTTATCGATGAAACTTATGTTGACATTCTAAGAGGAATTCAAACATGAAAATGAGATAATTTGGATGTGGTACCTTTATAAATCCTGTCGCTTTAAATGTTATCTATCTAAGTAAATTGACCTTGTATAATTTGGATGTTTATAGCTTCAAATATAGGTAAACAATGGAGAGAGGGGTGGGACAGACCCTATGGGATAATTAGTCACCCATTCTAAAACAAATAGTTTTTAAGGATTTAAGGGCAGAATTAGGTTCTCCTCTATTTAGTAGACTTATAGCCCTATGTCTTATCTTTCCAAGAGATTAAACCATGTTTTAAATGAAACTATATAATGATAGTTATGAGTGAAACACCTGACATTACAATGGTTGAAAAAAGAAATCTTGACAATTTCAATGTAGGTTGTATTTTTGTTAAAAAAACATAAGAAAGAAGATTTAATGGGACCATAAGATGTAAATGTAAAGAAATAGGTAAAATGATTACTTGAAATTGAAAAGGAGGAGTTATATACTTTTTTTTTGTCGAATAATTAAATGTTCATCAATAATGATGTAATATCTTTTCTGATGCAGGGCAAACCACATGAACTAGACAGTAGTCGAAGACTATTAGTCAAGCTTTTGCAGTAGCTATGTTCCTAAACCTTATGCTTTTATATTATCATTAAAATTTCTAGGTATATTAGTAATTAAACTTGATGGATTATGTATAGGAATTGAATAAGGTAACCCATTTTATATAAAATTTGACATGAGTAAAATGTTGAGATGACATCGATTAGTGATTTCACGTTTGGATAGCTAATGATATTAATGGGGTTCCATTGATATCAGTATTTTGGAAGACTTTGATTAGTTCTCTGGGTATGGATAATTAATGGTATCAATGATGTTCAGTTGGCCCTGCCATTTCCTAAATTGATTAGTCAATCTCGAATAATAGTTGACTAAGGATGTTAGTAAAAATTTCTAACATCGGCTTGTGATGAGAACTAACCCAATACCACTCCTAGATATATCAGTGACCTATTGGTGATGTCAAATGATCATATTACAAAAGCTAGGGTAAAAAGATTTTAAAATGCATTAAATGAGCTAATTCAACACACATAGAGTAAAATAGATCTAAAGGGGGATAAAGGACAATTAGAGAGCTTAAAAGGCAACCTCTGTTTCATTCAATCTAAGTCCATGAAATGTCTTATCCAAGTTCTAAAGATGATGGATGTGTGAGGCTTCAAATCAATCTTGATTTGGGCTTATTTTTCCTAGTATTACATAGAGCACAAATCAACATATTATTCCCCTAAGGAAGCAAGAAAATTCTTCCAAAATATATTCTAAAGAACGGAGAATTTTTAGCATTTAAAACAAGAAGTTTTCAAGTCTACAGAGAAAACTAATTAGTTGACATATTGGTTTCCTATGCTAGGAGGATTATTTCATAATTCACCTAGTCTTATAAGAAAGCCTAAAAATCAACAACATTGAAGACCAAATCAGACTTTTTTATCTTATTTTTATTTGGCTGCAACTTAAAGTGTTTATTGTAAATTTGTATTTTGTTTTTCAAGGTTAATAAACATCAATTAGGCTTAAATACTTAGGGATTGGAGTCTATTTGTAAGTGAGCTTTATACAAGTCCATATCAATGGGTATATTAGGTTAAATAGACATATTTAACCTAAATTGCATATTATATTTTTGTTTAATGATATTCAAATTACTGTTATAACTTTGTATGCTTGTGAATTTGAGAATTCTCTCTTCCTTAGTTCTTTAAAAAGCCGAAAACAACTTATCTAGATTTAACTGATTTTTTAGTGTCAATCTATACTTCTCGTACACAAATTGCTATTTGTTGGCGAGGGTTCAAATCCAATATTGTTAGTGTCTAAATACAAGTTATCTTTGTGTCATAATCATATCAAACTTGATTTGCGTGTGAGTTTCTTGATTGTGTGTTTAAGAGTTTCGTATCAGCATGGCTCCTATAGAGTTAGGAATATTTAATGATATCAATGGGTTGTATTGGTATTCACAACCATTTATGGTGTGATTATCTACTCTGGGTAAGGGAACTAATGATGTTAAGGTTTCTTAACATTGACAACTTAATTTATTAATCAAATGTTGATAAGACTTGATTAATTATTTTAGAAAAGAGTGGTTAATAATATCAATTAATGATATTAATGTTGACACTTTAATAGAATTGATTAGTGTAACCCGATATTGGAAAACTAGTAATTATTTTCCAAAGAATAGGATAAGTTGGTGATATTAAGTGGAAATTATCTCAATATAAATTGAGAAATTATATTTAAAAAAAAGAAGAAAAGGAAGAGAAATATGATGTCTAAGAATAATTATTGTGTGGAGATTTCTAGATTGAAATTTCTCTTGATAATTAATTACAATATATATATATAGTAAGGGAGTATGATGAACCTCATATGTCAAATGAAATGCTAAAAAAGTTATTATCTTTCATTATTAGAAACTCATTTTTTATTATCTTGTGTATATTCATATATGTATGTTATTTGTTTTTTTTAGGCACATTAGAGTAACACCACGAGTAAATTTAATTAGGCATCTTTTGTTCTTAGTCATGAAAATTATTTTGTAATTCGAGATATTTATTCCCTAAAAACTCAAATATATAATATTTTTTTGTAGACTTAAAAGTATGATTTAAACTAACATTCAAAATTCTAATTAGTCATCAAATCATGCATATTGTTGTTGAAATCAAGCCTTTTATTGAATTTGTATTATATGATGTTATTATATTTGAGATGGTCCATGTGATGACATCCTATAAAACTTGAATGATGCTTTGATGTTATATAATTTAAGTTGTATTCTAATATTGAATATAGTGTGTTGAATTGATGATGATGAGATTGCTAGGATCCAGGATGATTGGATCAGTTTATAAAATAATAAAACTCGAAGAGTAATGTAATTTAATTAATAACTTAAAAACTCTAAGTATAGAGGAGAATCCATCAAAATTTCAATAAAAATCTTGATGTGAATAAAAAAAAAATATCATGAGATTTTCAATTACCTATTGTGTTATGTTGTTTAAACAATTAGGACTATTATAGCTATCACTATAGAGACTAAACATCAATAGATTAAGAGAGTTATTTTTTTCTATTTTGTATATAGCTATCACATTTGATATGTTCTCATTTTGACATAAAAAGATTTTAGTATCTCATATAGTTATCATGTTGGAGACCCAAAATCTATAAATAAAAAATTATTTTGACAATTTTATTTTGTCTCGTTGTAGGTATTATGATGAAGTTAATCCACTATATCAAGTTGTTTTTATATCAATTTCATCTCTTTAAAAGTTTTTTTTTTGTTAAAAGTTAATATGGTGGTTTTCTCGGTGTTCCTTCTCCTCTTTGTTATTATATATCATTAAGAAGCTGTTTGGGAGGGCGGTTGTACTGCTGTTTTCTCAAAATTTGATTTTTTTTCATTTTAAATGAATTTTTTTTATGTTTTTAAATCATTTTGATGTGCTGATGTCAAAAATGATTTTTTAAAAATAAAAAAAATATCATTTTGATGTATTTCTAAATGAAAAGCACTTTCAAAAGCAATGCAACCGCCCTCCCAAACAAGCCCTAAGCAAATAGCATGATAGAAGTTATCAAATACAAATTAAATTAAAAAGTACTACAAAGAGTGAAAAAAATTACTATAGTTTTTTTTAATTAACACTTTAACGACCTTATTTTTGTAATTTATTTAGTTTTATCACAACACTAAATTGTGTTACACGTTGATGGTATATATATATTTTCCTTTGCAATTATAGTCCATTCAAATATTAAAAGATTAAAATCTAAAAGTTTATTTCTAAAAATAAAAGTCATTTTTCAATTTTATAAGGCAAAGCATAATATGGCAGGTCAAGGCCGAGGGCTACATTCAAGGTCGTTACAATCTAGACCTCTGTCGGCCAGTGATTAAAACAATCGTTGTTTGTCGTCATTTGCATTTTCTAATCACTTCTGTAAATTTTTCTTTTTTAACTGTGCAGTACAGGTGAATGGGAGAAGACTAGTCAAAGGCGGTCAATTCAAAGTCAAAGCACCTGTTGGATTGGACTTATCGATGAGGTCTTGTCCGTCTATTCCATCAAGGTAGACTTCAAACTTCTAAGCATCATGGAATAGCGTGTTTAATTAATTTTACAAATTAGGGTTCGTTTGCTCATATTTTCTTTTTAAATTTAATTTTAATTCAAACTTTATTTTTATTATTTTTAAGTTAATATTTTGTGATGAAGAGAGAGAGAAAGTTTTCTAGATTCCAACGCTCTTAGGCTCTCTTTAGAGATTTAATTTTTTATATTCTTTGTTTTGGTAAATAATTTTTTTAAAAAATATTATTAGACCTAGTTTGGTTTTTGGATAAGAGAGTTTTGACATGTTAAAACACAGCATTCAAGCCCTCATTGTAATCATTCGACTTAAAAAAAAAACTATTTCCATTTGAGATCATGTCCATGACTAGGTTGTAAATTTTAAAATTGATCAAAGTTGCTATAATATGATATATTTGTTAAAATTTTATCTTCAATTATTTTACAACTCTTTAATTGACTTTCAAGATTTAAATTAAATTCATGATCAATTAAGACTTAGTTAAATCGAACATAATGATTATTTAACTAGGTTAACTCATTATAATCATGTTTATTAGCCGATTATAAATTTAACATGTTAATCTGGGTCACATGTTAGGTCAAAGAAGTCAAAATATTTTTTCTTAAAACATTATTAACACTTATAATTATCAATTAAATTTTTTGTACATTAGTTGAGTTTTTATTTTTCATTTTAAATATTTCATCATATATATGTAAAAATAATAACACTTGAATTATATATATATATATATATATATTATTAAGTTTTTAAGACGTGTTAGAGAGTGTGTTTTAAAAATGCTTTTGATTTTCTTTTAATTTCTTTCCTTGATTTTTTTGTACTTTTAGTTAATCGTAATGTTCTGATATGTGGAAAAAAAATTATTTTTTAATATATTTTTAAACAAAAAAATATTTTAAAAAAATACTATTTACTATACTTTCAAATCTACACTTAGTTGATTGGTAGCAAATCTTGAGCACAAATATTAGTGTCTGTTTGTCGTTGCATTTTTGAAGTTTTTTTTTATTTTAATTTTATACTTGAAATTAAGTTTTTTTATGTTTGTAAATCATTTTGATATAATGATATCAAAGATATTTTTTTAAAAATTAATAAAATATTTTTTTGATATTTTTTCAAATAAAAAATATTTTTAAAAATAACTTCAATCATATTCTTAAATAGACCCTAATATTTAACTATTTTCCCACAGAATTTAAGATAATCCATAATATAGCCCAGTTTTCATATAATTTCACCTTCCACTAACCCCGTATTTTCCCCCCTCGCAATGAATCCCAAATTTATCACTATTCACTAATGAATAAAATTTAGAAAATTCAAGAGATGTTTGATACTGTGTTTTTTTTTTTAAATAAAAATTTTTTTATTTTTATTTTTACTTAAATTTTTTTATATTCTTAGATTTTTTTCATGTATATATAGATATCAAAAATAATTTTTAAAATATAAAAAATTAATTTAATATTTCTAAACAAAAATCGATTTTAAATAAAATATAAATCACAGTTATAAACAAAGATATTCAAAATGGAGGAGGCAGATATTTTGCTTGCAAGTTTCAAACCTTGTCCAGGAGCAGGAGAGAGAGTATTGAAGAGAGCCAGCCTGGGTAACAGAGCCAAAGAAGAGCAAAAAGTTATCCAAAACGGTCTTTTCCTTTTCACAGTAAATATTTAATTTTAAATGGAAGGGATCTCGCATTCCCACCTCTGCTCTTTTTCAAAGAAAGGGTTAAAGTGGCAGTGTACTGTCTGGCCCCTGCACTGTCACCAATTGATGATAGTTTTTTAGTGTGAAAAATGGTCCATTGACTTTTATTTTGACCGCAATTAAGTTAATTTCAAAATCATTGTTACCAAGCATAATCTAAGTGCCCGTTTGACTGTGCGTTTCAATCGATGTTTTATTAAAATTTAATTTTTTTTTCATTTTACATAAATATGATTTGATATTTTTAGATCATTTTGATGTGCTGATATCAAAAATAATTTTAAAAAAATAAAAAACATTATTTTGATATATTTCAGCACGAAAAACACTTTAAAAATCTACCGCAATCGCACTCCCAAACAGGCCCTAAGTATAAATTATTTTAAAAATATTTTTTGTTTAAAAATAAATTAAAATAATATTTATTGTTTTTAAAAAATTATTTTTAATATAGTATATAAAACGATGAAAAACACCAAAATTAGTATGAAAAGTGAATTATTGATTTGAGTTTCGAACAAAATAATCATACTAACAAGCTTTTTTTTTTCAGTCATGGACATAAACCTGCAGGACATGGATTTCATAATACAAAATATATCAGGATTAGAAGCTCATATTTTAGTGTTTTTAAACTATTTTATATAAAAAATAATTAAAAAAACAAAAATTATTATTTTAATATATTTTTAAATAAAAAATACTTTTAAAAACAACATCCACCGTAATTCCAAACATTCACCGTAATTCCAAACATTCGTATTACCACGATTTTCCAAAATTAATTCAGAAGCCCCACATTTTGCTCTGTTTCCACGCTGCCTAACTCATCACATGTTTCGATCGATTGGCATGGCCTCAATTTGTTTTCTTCTATTGGCTACAAGTTAGCAAGCATATGCACGGTGGACAAATAGGGCTGATAATGATATGAGATTTTAACATCTAAATAATTTATATAGATAGTTTTTCTTTGTAAAACAAATAAGCACGTAGGCATTTATAACGTGTTTTTTGCAAAAAAAAAAATCTTAATTATAAACTGAAAAGCTTATAATAATATTTAATTGAATAAATGAAAAACTATATATGCCAATAAATAAATAAAATATTAATGCTTCTATTTGACTAGCTTTTCTACGAGCGGAGTAAGTTTTTTCAATACAAAAAATAAAAGCATAGGTGTTATTAACAATTTTTTTGACATCAAGTAAAAGTTAAAATTATAATAATAAAGCCGATGATTACATGTAATAAAAGAAAATGAAGATCATAGGCTATAAAGATGTGAAATTCTTAAATAAATTTTTAAAGTAGTAAAAAAACACAACAATGTTGTTTTTGTTATTGTGGAACACAATTTACTTTTAATTTTGTATGATAATTTCTTTTAAATGTGTAAAGAGAAAATAAAAAATAAAACAATAAATATAACAATGAAAAAGAATGATATAATTAGATTAAGTGTAGAGTCATAATTAGATTAAGTGTAAGATGAAAAAAAAAGAAGGAGAGTTATGTTATTTTTATCTTTAAAAGCATTGTTATGACATGCATGACCTTAAATGATAGAGCTACCTCCCATATTGAAAGAGGTTTTAAATGTATTAAGACAAATAATAAAATTATGATTTTTGAAAGAGATGTCATCTAGTAAAAAAGTCACTAGAAAACTTATGGCCTGTGATTTTGGATAAAAAGACAATTGTAATCAGGGAAAAACACATTACCCTCATCTCAATATATATGATATGCTACATTGTTGATTGATTGTTATTCTAAGTCATGTTTTTAGTTTTTGATCTCATATAAAGTTCAACGCAAATCTCCTTTCATAAGAAATTCTTTATCTTATCAAGTTAAATCTTAATTGTTTTAAAATTTAAATTTTAGCATCACATATATTTCTTATTTTATATATTTAATATCGAGGATATACTTTACATCGTAATTTCATACCCTTAAATAATAAGTTTATAATTTATTTCTAAATTTTATCTTCATTTATTTATTTAATTTAATATTAGGGGTATGTATTATATTGTAAAATTTATACCCTGAATATTATCTAAAAAAATCAATTTTGTTGTATTTTTGAATTTATCTAGCTCCAATAGATGATCATAAATTGATTAAGATATTTGTTGTTACTCATTTTTAAGTCTCACGTGCTGAAGATGACATATATCTCTTTTTAACCAAATACAGAAGTTTAGATCATGGTTACTAAACGATTGACAAAAATAGAGAATAAAAATGTTGTTTTGAACTTGTCTTTGTTGCCTTATGCTTTTCTTATCCTTCTCCTTTGCTGCCGAAATTGTTAGGATTCTTTGATTTATTAGGAGTCTTTAAGGTTATATAAATCCCTCATAATTTGCACTGATATTGTTGTTGTCGCAATTCTGTTCTTATTCCAAAATTTTCTTTCAACTTAGATTTTAAATCTGACTTGGTTTTGGGCAATATCTAACCATCTCAGCTATATTCTATCATTCATGACATGTTAAAGAATTGATCTGAACCTTTATTGGATCTTAGATCTCACTGTTCGTATGTCAGACTCTCGGTCAGATGAAGATGCTCAACATTGTCAACTTTCGAATTAGATTAGAACATTTTTTTGACCAAGCAGATTGCGGGCAAATTCTATTATTTAAAAAGAGTTTTTCTCACTTTAAATCCTTCATAAAAGTTGTAGTCCTGTATATATAGATGAATTTAGAGTTTTAATCGCTTGATTTTGATACCTAAAGCTCAAGATATTCTCGTTTGAATGTCTAGTGTAAAAGTAGAGAATCTTGTCACAAGATTGAATATGACCAAGTTTGAAGGTCTTATTCGAGATACTCGATTTAATGTTTTGAGGATTTATCAGAATAATCAAAGACTAATTTTAAACTTGGGAAAGCTAATTATTTTCGCTAAAAAAAACTAAAGGGCTGGTTCATAAAACATCACAATAATTTTTGTTACTTGACTATCACTCAAGATTATATTTTGTTTCTTTTTACAAAATCAGCAACGTTGTTTTTACCATAGGTTTAAGGTTTGATAAATCCCTCAGAACTTGCACTAAAAAAATATGATTTTTCCGCTATCACGATTCTATTCTTCAAAATGGTTTTTGACTAAGAAGATTGTGGGCATGTTCTGTTCTTCAAAATAATTTTTCTCACTTTGAATCCTTCATGCAAATTGTAGTCTTGTACGTATAGATGAGTTTGAGTCTATGAATAGCTTGATTTCATTATCAAAAGCTTAAGATATTCTTGTTTGAATGTTTAGTAAAAAATAGAGAATCCTATCATGATTTAATTAGCATGGTATTATTCATCATCATTTTGAGAACAGCCCGCACTGTAAATTCTTTCCATTTTTATGCAATTTCCTATTGGTTTTCATGATTCTCTCACATGATTTTAGTGTTGTAAATCATGTTTTTTTCTGTCTCAGAATCATTAGAATGTCAATCAAAATATTTGTTTTTCTATTTGGTTTTATCTGATTGTAGAAAAAAAACATGATTTGCATTATAAATTAATGAACTAAATCTTCCCTAAGTACAACTATATATATATACCTACCCTGTTGACCTAGAAGAAAAGGAAAAAATATGAGAGAAAAGAAAGAAAGAAAAAGGGTGAGAGGACGGGAGAGAGGTAGCCAACAGGAAAACAAAGAAAGAAAGAAAAATGTAGAGAAAGAATCTCCTTTAGACTAGCTCTTCCCTCTTCACCACAACCTCTCCCTCTCAGTCAATGAACTCTAGTAACTCCTCTCTCGACTAGACTTTCTCCCATCGGCTACCATTAGTTTTGCCAGTGTTTGTCATTGTTCCTAGAAACAGCGATCATCAGTTGTGCAGGAGCTCTAGTATCATCATTTCTGACCCATTAGTGGTCAGGTAAGTCCCCATGTATTTCTTTTCACTTTGCATTTTAATTATATAGTCACTGTGTATGTTTTTGTTTTACTGTTCATTTAAATTATAATTCACTTGAACAATAACTAAGAAGGCATGCGTGAGGGATCTCACATAAACCGACTCTCTCTCTATCCTTTACTTCTTCTTCTTCTTTTTCTTCTTTTTCTAAGAAATATAAAAGAGGAAGAGATTCATGATTTTCTGGCATATTTATTTTAAGATTTGAATTTTATTATATTGAAAAAAATATCAATCTCATATTTAGAATACTCAATTTTAAGCTCTATACAACAAATATACATATATATCAAAGTACAAATATCATGCATGCGACCAATATCCTAACATATCTTGAACATGTCTTTTTTTTTAAATAAAAAATAAAAATTCAAAGTTTAAAATAAAATGTGTTTTAACATGAATTTCGTAAACACAAATTATTTTATTGCATTTTTGGATTTTACAACACTTTTATAAATCCCAAAGGGTGTTGGCCAATATTATTTTTGGAGAATTCATTTATTATTCAATATTAATATTTGGGTGAAGAAATCCCAAAGGGATTAATATGCAAAACATTATTAGGAATATTTTTTTATTATTTACTGTTAATATTTGGGCAAAGAAATTTTAAGCGGTAAATATTCAAAATACTTTTCTAGGATTATAAGTCATTATTATTTATTTAATCACACATCTTTGAAATAAACCTTGATTAATTAGGGACATTTCAATTTTTGACTCGGTTTACGAGTTGTGAAAGCATGAAATACTAAGGCTAAAATAGGCTATTAAAGCGCTCTGATTTTTCTTAGATTGCTACATTTCTATTCCTTTTTTTTGTGATTTACAAGTTGCGAACACTTGAAATATTAAAGGGAAAAATAAGCACGTTGAATCTCCTTAAATTTCTATCCTAGTTGTCTCTTACTTCACAGGTTGGAAATTCATCAAAAACAAATTTCACAAGATCTACATCGAGTCTTCTTGACAGTGTATAAACATATCTAAATGTATGAATCATTTGACAAAAGATACTTTCTTTTAGACTTTGAATCTAAGTTTATTCATTATAGCAAACCTATCATATAAAAATTGATCAGATAACACCAACATCATAGCAATCATAAGACGAACCAAAACACCAAACAACTTATCTTAAGTAGAGTGTACTAGGGATGCTAAAATCATTCCTTTACGCAATCAATCCATTGTCTTAGAATATCTAAAAGACCAGTTAGATTTTCTAGTAACTATAATACTAGGTGACCTCCTTTTCACAAAACAAAGAAAAAAAATCCAGACATGAATCCCTGCTCCTAGGGAGGTTCGTCGTGACACTACGCTCTCGCGAGGAGGGGACAATATTCATTTTTATTATTAAAATATGATAAAAATATATTTTTTATTTCTTAGAAAATATACATGGAAAAATCTTTAAGATTTTACAATATATACAAAATCTTAATTTGATGCGGTCGATATGAATCCCCGCTCCTCGGGAGCTAGTGAAATTTCCATCCCACCTAATGTCTTGCTCCTCATCGATTCATTTTGTAATTTCTCTATTTTGTATGTTTGGTATGAATGAGTGAAAACATTTATAGAAGGACTCTTGAGAAACAATAACTGCTTCCTGAGTGGTTCAAATCTGAACAATTTAACAACCTGGGTAGCTTGTTCTGTTCTTTAACTCTTCGGTCCCTCTTCCACTTGCAGGACAATACAGTGCAGAAGAGGTCAGTAATTAATGGAGGACCACTGACACGGTAAGTAGAACAGGAACCCATAACTATTTCATAAATCATCTACATGTTACGCTGTAATGATTTTTCTAAAACATGCTTTAAACCACCACACCATTATGGAAATTAATAATATTTTTAAATTTAAATATTTTTACTATTAAGACTCGATGGGGTAATTGTAATTGTCAACATTTTAGTCTAAGAATATCCATTGAAAATTCATTTCTTTGATCACGTGAATGGAAAGGACAAGTCATAAAGCAAGAGGGAAGGGTTCCAAATATGAACTTGACCATAAAGTCGTAGGGAAATTTATTTGATGTAATCGCAAAAGATCTTTAAAATCATTCATTTAGAATTGATTTTTGGCGTCAGATCGGAAAGGAAAAAGAGAGAGAGGAGATCTCTTCCTGAAATGGAGAAAATTCAGCTAGATGATGAGTTAACTATTAAAATTTAAAAATATTATTCAGAATAAGTTAAATTAAATTAAATATAATATTTAGTTAATAAAATCCAATCAACCCAGTCTAAATCTAATTAAATAAAAAATTTGTTATTTTTAAACATTTTTTTTTCTTTTCAAATCAATTTTGTTGATGTCAAGCCTTTCCTTTCTCATCGGACAAATATCAATTTAGTCTTTGACAAGAAAGATAAGATAGTAAATTGTTAGAGTTTGATGACAGAAAAATATCTTAATATCACTTTCAATCATTAAAATAATTATTTTTATGTCAAATTATTTATTTAATGAAAAGAGTTCAATCTAAATGATTTTTTAAAAGAAAAACAATGAAAGTGTCTAAAAATACATATATGAGCTCGTATAAGTTTATGGTTTCAGGTTTTGAGATTTTTTTTTAAAATATAAACGAGTTTAACAAGTTTTTAAAAATATTTTTTAATTGTTTTTTGTCAGAATATATTGAAAATAGATTTCTAGATCAAATAAGCTTTTGCCATTTAATAGCCACCATAATACCTAGAACTTGGACAAAATCATTTGATTATTATTATTTTTTTAAAATCACAATGCTCATCCACCCTATATACAATAAAAAACAATTAAAAGGATAAGTATGCAAGCCTATACTAAATAGGCCACACAAGCTAGCCTAGTTTGTTAGGCCCAATAAAATATGATCATTTTTGTTTTGATATTTTTTTGTATGTATTTTTTTATTTATATTTAAAATAATATCCTCTTTCTCTCTTTTATTTTTATGTTCTGATTTAAATGACAATTATTTATAGTTATTTTGATAATATATTTAAGTTTTGAAGATATCACTCTAATACATCTATAATTTTTATATTTAATGTAAAAATAATTTATTTTGGATAATATTTCTAATATATGTAACCCTACATAATTTTTTTCTTTCACTTCATTCAATCAATTTCATGAATATCTTGTTTTAATTATCATTTGATTAAATGAAAAAATTATTTTGGTAAAAAAATAATTCTACACAATTGGGTCAAAAACATGTGCAACAATATCATATATCCTAATCTATATATCTGTATCAGTTTTCCATTTTCATCTTGTAAACCCTATTTTTTTAAAAATAAAATAAAGATGAATGATTTAGAAAGAAAAAAAGTATTGGATACTAATGAAATGGTAAACTAACTCATTTAAAAATCTAAACAATTGTATATATCATCTAGAATAAATGAGGGGTAAAATTATAAATATTCAAAAATTAGCTAAAAATTCCTTATAACGCGATGAAGAAGTTTAAAATTTAGGTTTTCTTTCTTTCTTTTCTTCCCGTTTTCTTCGAAATTCTCTTTTTCTAAAAAAGGTAAAGATAAAGAGGGGTAAAAGGGTTTTTAAAGTGATTAATGATGGTGTTTTAATCATCAAAAGGTGTTTATAAATTTGAAAAAAAACAATAATTAAGGTGACACTTAGAGTGAGGAGAAAGAAAAGATTGAGAAAGATTTGAATAAGGTAGCTTTCAAAGTTCATATTATTACCAGGTAAGAGGTTCTAAATCTAACTCTCCAAGCTTAATTGAAAAGGAGAAGGATTGATCTTAATTTGGGATTTTTTGACCTAAGGTTCATGATAAGAAATTGTGGAAAAATAGAATTTCTTGAAATTAAGTTCCCAAACCCTTAGGGGTTGTTATGGAAATGAAACCATGAAGGAATAATAAAATTACATTTTTGGGTATGAGAGGCCCTGAGTGTCAACCATAGAGGAACAAAAAAAAAATCTGTTATGTGAGTGATATTAATCTTAAATTGTGCTATACATGTATTCAGTAGTAGTTGATGCATGATTTATAACTCACAAGTGTGGTATATATAGCTCAAATATTCGTTGATTATAAAAATCTAAAGTACTTGATGTCACAAAAGAGCTAAATAAATGACAAGAAGGTAAGTGAAATTTAATAAATATTATGATCATGTTATAAATTACCACCCAGGAAAAGATAATGAGATTATGTATGTATTTAGCTAAAAGAATAAGGCAATTAAAAATGACCTTATTTTCTGATATGAGAGATAACTAGCATAGTTTAGAAATATAAATGTTCAACTAGGTATGTGACCTGAAGGGTCATTATTGACCCAACTTAAAAAATAAGTGCTTAGAGATAAGGTGTTTGAAGCTCAATTAAAGAATGCAAGGGTGAGAATGACATCGAATAAGATATCTGTAGGATTGAAACTCCTTTTCAAATCTTGCTAAGTGGAATTATAGTAATGACAAAATGATTGTACCTACCTAATGATAAGATCCTGAATGATGAGATTTTGAGCGAAGCCTATTATAAACTCTAGAAGGAATTTAAAAGTTAATTTATTGAGAAAATGAAATTTTAATTAATAATAAAATAAATAAACAAAAAAGGAGTAATAATATTTTTATAAACTCCTGGCTATTATAGAATTGACAATAATCTCAGGACTTTGAAGTGAAAAGTTATGCATATATTATATAAAAAATAGGAAATTGAAATATCTAAAGAATATAAAACACAGATAAAAATTTAATAGAATTGATTTATACAGAATTGAAAATGCTAGTGTGTAGTTAAATGAAATTCAAAATGATATAACTAGGAATAATAAATTATGAAAAAATAATACTGAGGGATATATTAGGAATTTAACTCGTTGTTAAGATATGTGTGTGTATAGTGAGAGACTTGTTAAAGAGGTCATTCTTTCCTTTGAAAGTGATCGACCATAAGATTTAAGCAAGAAAAAAGGGTTTTGTGAGAATATTACCAACATCACATTAAAGTTAATCAAAATGAACAACAAAAGAACACAAAATTCAAGTGATCTAGGAGAGTTAATGGAGTTCTAAGCTAGGGTTTAACATTTTTCTTGGTGAAAAAAAGGAGGAAGAGGACAATATAAAAAAGAGAGAAAAAGGGAAAAACTTCTCTTCAACATTTTTACCAACATTTCCTTGGATTTTGGGTGGTAAACTAACTAGATGATATGACATTGTTTTCATTTAATAATGGAGATAAATTAATTTAATTAGGATAGATAAAATAGTATGAGAAGAAAATTGAGACTTTTACCTATACTATTTTGTTGTGAATTAATTATTAATGAAATATCAATGTTAAGGATAACATTTTATGTTTAGTCATGTTTGGATGGATGACTTTGAAGTGATGAGTTGAGTAAATCGATGATATAATTAACATGCAAGGGTAGACAAGGTTATAGGAACCACTCGACAAATAGGTTCAATTAGCAAAACATATGTATTAGGTAGATGTTCAAGATTTTAAATCTTTAGTCCTGAAATTTAATTATATTCTTGCTAAATATAACTTTTTGTGTCCATTTCTTTGTTTTGCTTATGTTAAATGATGGACAATGGTTTATCAGTATCGTGCTCTATAATAGCTTTAGGATGTGATTTTTGGAACATGTAGTTCTTTAGAACATGATTAAATAAATATCTATTTTATGTAATTTGAGATGTATATGTTTGAATCTTCAATAGGCTAACCGATTTTGCTAACTTTTAATTTGATATGTAATTTTTTCAGTTCACAAAAATGAATGTAATAATTAGTTTATGTTATTTGTATTTTAACATTAAAATGAAAACTTGAATGTGATTTGGGATTATAAGAAACAAGGATCTAACTATTTTATGAAATTAAATTTATTATTCCTTTTAATTAGTTAGTATATATTTTTCAATGATGGTTAAAAATGAAAATATGTAACAATATTTATTATGAGATAATTGAATATGTCCAAAACAATTGGATTATGAATAAAGGATAAAATAGTGTTATGTTGAGATTATTGATATCTTGGGATAAACCATTTATAGGGACGACTATTGAATTTTTGACAAGATAAATAAAAAAACAAATTTCAATATATATTGTTTAAAATTTGGAGTCGTTATACCATGAACCTAAATTTGTCGTGCATCTTGGCTATACCAAGATTTAATGTGATTTTAAGGAGTTTTATTAATCACCAAATATGAAAAAAGGAGATTACAAAGTATACAGGTAAATGTAGGATATGCAAACAAGTGAAAGTAGAGCACTAAACACCTTCTTAACAATTGCAACCGTTTATGATACTTGAGTGAATATGAGAGGATATTATAATGGATTTTTATCTTTGGATTGCCTAAGAGAAAAAAAGAAGTATTGATGTATTATGACTTATAATGGATTGGTTGACTAAATCAACATTGTTTCCCCCCCATTAATATGACATATTACATTGAGAAATTGGAAAAGATTATATGTAAATAAAGTGGTAAGATTACATGGGGTACCATTATCAATAATATTAGCCATTATGGCTGTGTCCAAGTATTCATCGTGCTCTGGGATGGGATTACATTTGTGTACTACTTTTCATCCTTAATAGATGGGAAATCAGAAACAATAATTTGACCTTAAAAATATTATTAAGATAATTTTTGTTGGAGTTTTAAAGAAATTAAAAAGATCATCTACACTTTACCTATAATAACAATTATCAAACTATTGTGGGAATAACTCCTTGTGATGCCTTGTATTGAAAAAGATGAAAAACTCTAACATGTTACTGGTTAGCCTAGATTGACATAAATTGCCATAGAGAAAGTGAGAGTCCTAAAGAAAAAAATGAAGATAACCTATAATAGACAAAAAGTTATGTAGATTATAGAAGGAGGTCATTTGAATTTTGAAATGGGATCTTAAGTGTTCATAAAGGTTATGTCTTAGAAGAATATTATACAGTTTGGGATTAAAGTAATGTTGGCTCCAAGGTATACCATACATTTTAGAATTATCAAGAGGATATGATCAATTAGTTAAAAGTTAACACTCTTTCTAAACTTGGAAAGAATCCATAATGTGTTTCATAGATCTTTGTTATGAAAGGTCAAAGTTAATCCTAATAAAGTTCTAATACAAGTCCTTTTATGAATAAATGAAGACCTAACCTTGGAAATGTAATGAATTAGAATTCTTGATCATAGTGAAAAGAACATTTTTTGAACGATATTTTTACTAAGAGGGGAGAATATAAACCCCTAGAGTTTTTAAAATTGAAATAATGACAGATGATTAAATGATATTACATGATTTAGAAAAATAGTAATTACTAGAGATTACGTAAGGATCTGATCGATTGATTCATAAAAAAAATGAGAGGTGAAATTATAAATAGCAAAAAATTGGCTAAAGGTACCTTATATTATGATAAAAAAATATGGAAAATTTTATGAATAAATGGTGATGGTAAAAGGGTTTATTACCATCACTCTTAAAAATATGAAAAATATTATGATCAGCATCTTCTCTTGACTTGTATTAGAACTTTATTAGGATTAACTTTGACCATCACTCTTTAAGAGTGATGGTAAAAGGGTTTTAAGAGTGATGATCAAAGTTAATCCTAATAAAGGTCTAATACAAGTCCTTTTATGAATAAATGAAGACCTAACCTTGGAAATGTAATGAATTAGAATTCTTGATCATAGTGAAAAGAAGCTTAAAGACATGGAAATTCTAAAAAGAGTAACTGTAAAATAGGGTAAAAGGGTTTTAAGAGTGATGGTGAAAGGGTTTTGATCATCAAGAAGGTTTTAGAAATTTAAGAAAAAAATAATAAAATAAAAGTTAGAATATAGAGGAAAAAAAGCTTGAGAAAATTTCAAAAGGGTAGCTTTTAAAGTTCAAATTATTACTTGGTAAGAGTTTCTAATTATAACTCTCTAAACTCAATTGAAAAGGAGAAGGATTCATGCCCAATTTGTGAATTTCTAACCTAGGGTTCATGATAAGAAATTAGGGAGGAAATGAAAAATCTTAGAAATTGAGATCTTAGTTACCATGGGTTTTTTTGTGGAAGTGAAACCATGAGGGACTAATGAAGAACATTTATAAATAAGGGAGGTCCTAAAGGCCAGTTATAGGAGAACAAAAATAAAATTTGTTATGTCAATGACATTAATTATAGTTTATGCTATACATATATGTATGATTATACGAATGATAATTTTAATTGAGTTGAATTAATTATGCAATAAATGGTAAATGATTAAAACACTGACCTAAAGGGATGCGATTGTGAAACTTTAGGGATTGTATGATTGTATGAGATTAATTAATAAGTTGTGTGTGAACAATATGTATGGATACAATAATAAGTGATTGTATAATTGTATGAGATTAATTAATAAGTTGTGTGTGAACAATATATATGGATACAATAATAAGTGATTGTATGAGATTAATTAATAAGTTGTGTGTGAACAATATGTATGGATACAATAATAATTGGTTGAAAACCTATTGATGCAGGAGAGACCGTTGAGGTGATACAACATATTGAAGGAACTAGTCATAATAAAGTTGTAGGTACTTTGTACCTTGTAGATAAATTAAACAAATCCACCATCAACATTGAAGTAAAGTATTAAAAAATACCTCGTTTCTTTTGAGAGTATTGAAAAGGAATTCATGTGATTATTTAAGATGAGGATGTCACACGTCTCCATTTATTGTTGATATTTTTTTATAACACACAGTTATGATGAATTACCCGTGCAAGAAACAATGCAATAAATAATGAATTACAAGGCATGGTTATGGGTAAGGCAATTTGTCAACAGATGAGTTTTTTTTAATCAAGGTTTTGAGATGACATTGAAAATACAAAAAAAGATGCAAAAGTATTAAAAATTATAGAGTAAAAAATCAAAGTATGACAATAAGGAGTTTTTCGGGTGGAAAATCAGGAAGAAAGTTGTTTTTTTTTTTTTTTCAATTTTGGCTTTTGTTTTCTCCCTTTTAGGCCATAGGTTTTGCCTCTATTTATTGCTGGAGGAATAGGGTAGTCTAGTTTATACTAGAGTAAAAGTTGAGCTATTAGTTCAAAGCAAAAACATCTCAACTGTTGACTCAAAATAGGTGTCATGAAGTGCCAAATTTGACAGCTATAGTTGGCTGCCTGGATTATCACTTTTGAGGCTGAACCAAAGCGTGTGTGGTGTTAATCAACCAGAACTGACCATTTGATGGTATAGTCAAGAATTAGGGGATCATTTTCGTGCAAGTTTTGTCAAATTTGATGAAGGATAAAGCCATTAAATGCATTTGCAAAATTGGTACCAAAATCGGATTTTTCAGCAAATATTTGGGAAGAAAATCTTTTTTCTGTCAAAGTTAAATTTGATCCTTTATCTTACGATTGTTTTGATTTTATCCCCTAAATTTACACGCCTTTTCACTTTGGTTCTTGGTCTCAAATTTCTTCAATTTTGCTCATAATTAACCAAAAAACTTTGTTTTTCTCACAATTTTACCTTGAATTTCAATCAATTGGCTTGGTAAAAATTAATTTTAGTTCCAAAAATTTTAATCTTCTCAATTAAGCCCAAATTAGGCTTCCAAACTTAAAATTTCACCAATTAAGCACTTAATAAAATTAATTTGACTCAATTAAAGTATAGTTAAGTCCTTGTACTTAATTAAATCCATCAATTGTACCTCAAATTAACTCCTGAACATAATTATACTTTAATTTGGCCCATGATTAAATCAAATTGGCCTATCAAAAATATAATGATTCCTTTTAGCTTCATTTTTATACAGGTTTATCCGACAATCATTTATTTTATTCTTGAATACGCAGTTTGCTATAGTCTTGGACATAATAGAGGTACGATCGAATTCTCGAATCAATCCAAAGTTTTCAACTTTATTTTCCCATCACATCAACTCTTTTTTATTTTATTTTTGTTATTTTTATTTTTTATTTTGAGTAAATTTTAGGAATAACTGAGAAATAGGTTATGACATATGCATAAACTTTTTGATTTGCGCTTATAATTTTTTTTATGTATAATTACACATTGAAAAATTTGTATATACAATTCTTTTTACAGGAGAAAAAATATATGACCCACAATGTAATCAAATAGTTAGTTACTACTAAAAGTCATATCAATAGTGAAGGGGTAACCTACACCCCGATTGTTTTTTTTTTTTTTCATTCCCTCTTCTTTTCTTCTAATTTTGTCTTTTTTCTTCTAATTTTTTCATTATATTTTTTTATTGATCATGTGAATTGTCTCTAGATCTATTTAGTCAATCAAGTCACATCGAAACTACTCTCACATGATTTAATTTTAAACTCAAGCTTGATAAAAAGTCAGATCGAGAGGTTTTAAATTGACATATTGATTCAACTCTTATAATAATGCTATATAATTTTCTATGACCTAGATATATTTTGTTCTTTCAAAAGAAATTTTTATTTGACTCTTAACAAAATGCAATATAAAACTAGCATGGACTAATTCATTTGATAAAAATGTCAATGTTGAAAATACTAAATTTATCATAAGTGCTGGCCAATGACCATGCACAGCTAGCACATATTACTTTCTTTATTCAATTTACTATAACAATATTCGGGGAGAACATCAAATGAAGCTACGGCAAGAACCAAACACAGTTCATGACATAACCAGGGCAAAGATTTGAGATCTCTAAACATACACACTTTACCTAACAACTCTATGTGATATCAATTAAGATGTCATTTCTAGATCAAGCTCCAATATTTCCTAATTAATTCAACTAATTAATCTGGAAAAAGTTCCGAGTAGCTCCAAATTTGATGAATTATTTAGGTAGGGTATTGTCATTGTCACAATATATTATTAATCATAAGATTGAACTTTAACTATATAGACACATTGTACCGTTGAATTTGCTTGTAATAAACCCTTCCTGATTAGTTACCTCTATGTTTATTTTTGAGATTTGCCATATCAAAATGCCATTAACATGGTGACTAGTTTCTTTCAGCCAGAACAAGGAAAATGGTTAAGATGTCAGCCTCACCACAACAATACGTGATTCTGATGGTTCTTAAAGAGTGTGACGTGATAGCAAAAAGCTTGAGATCTGCGTAGCAAGTCTTGAGTTCGAGTCAGGACATGTATTTTTTGTAAGAGCTTGAGACAATCAGGATTTTACTCACTTATCTAGCCTTACAAAATATATTTTCCAAAAAATAAGGTTTTTTTATAATCCAAAAATAAAAAAAATACGTGATTCCGATGAATACTGGTGATATTTGCTATCAGCTGGGCCTGACGTGATGCACAAATCATATGTACCTATTCTCAAATTGGACAGGCAAAACTGATGCCTTTACTGCAAACAAATTACTCAAGAAAGGAAGTACACATTGCGGAGTCAGAATTGCAGCTATCACGGCCGCATGTGTTCTAGACATGGTTGGCCCATCGCGATAGCAGTGGCGGAAGCTGAGCATCCGTGACGGTGGTCCTTGAAAATTGCAGCAGCGATGATGGTGACCCGATAAGTTGTCCGCTCTGGTATCACGGTACTATGCGGATTCTGATGCCTGGTAATAAACCGTACTAATTTGACGTCAGACTGAGAAAACAGAAAAGCTACCACTCCAAGTTTTTGCATTCTACAATTTGATTAATTTTTAAATCTCAGCTTCACAGTTTACAATTCTGAAGACTCGATGCCGAGTTATGTCGTATGTGACCTCAGGGTTCTAGACAAGCTTCGGTTCACAATTATACATGGAACAAGATGAACAACAGGCTATTCAGCAGAAGATAATTAGAAGCTGTTGGTTAACAATTGAAATTGAATGCAAGAAGCTTTTCTTATCATCCTACGCAATTAGTTACCACGACATTAATGATAACAGGAATGCTAATTTATGTACACTGATAAAGAACAAAAACAGGAAAAAGATGAAAAATTTCATCACGCTGCATGAAGGTATTGAGTTAATAGAATCCTCTCGAACCTCTTGATTGATACAATTCCAACCTACTCTTTGCTTCCGGTAACAAAGATTCGATTTCAGGTTCTTGTAACAAATGAGCCTGCTTTGTTGACCACTCTAGCACAATAAGGACCTCTTCGTTCGCAAGAACCTCACTGTCAGGGCAATGCAATGAAATGTAGCAGAGGAGAATCAAAGAGGGAGTTTGGATCACTTGTTCACCGAAGTAAACAAGTTGAATTAGGTGTTTGGCACCTCCTTCAGTAATAATAGCCTTGGAGTGATTCACACAGAGAAAGTTTTCTGGAGATGCGAACTTGTTCAGGGCAATGGCTGCCTCCATTGTAACCTCAGGTCCATTTTCATCTAATAGCTTCACCAATGGCCCGATCATCCTGGTTTCTGTTGCTCTAAATGTCCTAGCCAAGTTGCCGATAGCTTGGATGCATGGTATGAGGAGGTCCGAGTCTGCTTTCTCAACCAGTTTCAGTAGCTGGTCAACAACTGCTCTGGCAGCAGGGGATGTGGGCTTGAACGAGGAGCGTCTCAAGTCAGAATTTTGTTCAGCCACTGCTGTTATTTCCATCAATGCCATTGCTGAATAGGATTGAACTTCATCGTGACCTTTCTCTAACAAAACTGCAAAGCATAAAAGTGCTCTTGATTCTGTGATGGTGCGGCATACGGTGACGTTTCCCTTCGCGAGCTGCCATAGTGCTCTTGCTGCCATTGCCTTCATTTGTGCTTTGGTAGCAGGATCTTCAAATTCCCTCCCCTTGATGCTAGTCCCGGCCAACGACACGTGGGGATGATGCTGTTGTTTCGGAGTATTGTGATTGCCTTTGGCATGGTTCGGGTGATTAGTATTGGGGTGATTTGCTGAGAGATTTTGGGTTTGGGTTTGGGTTTGGGCAGGTTTTTTGTTGCTAAGAGTCTGACTTCTCATTGCCATTGTATTGGTCACCACATTGTGCATCTGGATAGGAGTTTTATTATCCAACGGAAGCTGATTTTTTGTGGCGGGTTCATCTTCATTAGGACCAGTATCATTACTAGCCATCAAAACTGAATGAATCGACATTTTATGCTTGCTCGCAATTGCATACTTACTATGTTCTTGGACAGTCTCAAACGCAAGATGACTGACGAGAAATCGAATTGTGTTGTTTTGCGCAAAATGGTCTTGGCATTTCGGATGATGCGCAGCTAGCTCAGAAACAGCCCAAGCCACCACAACCTGGACTTTCATGTGACCTTCTTTGAGGATTTTGGCAAACACAGTGCAAACCCCAGCATTCACAATCTGTTCGACGCTTTCCGGATCACGTCCTAATAGCCCAACAGCCCTGGCGGCATTTTCCTGACCTTCCATCTTGCCTTCTTTAGCCAGTTTTAACAATGGTGCAACACCACCTTCCTCTATAATCAATTTCCCGTACCTGTCATTATCTCTAGCCAAGGAAACCAATGAAGCTGCAGCGTCCGATCTGTCTTCTAAACTCCCTGTGTAAAGTATTGCAATCTGCTCCCATATAAGACACAGAATAGGCTCATTTGCTGCAATCGGAGGCAAGCCTAAATACTCATCGTCGCGATCATCAGCGGGAGCTGAGACTCGCAGAAGCCAAGAAACATCTCCTATTGAATTTTCTAGCTGCATCGATATTTTTCGAAATGCGGCGGCAGGGATGATAGTGAACATTCGTTTCATAATTCCGCTGGCGCGGCATTTGATAACAAGAGTAAGGGCCTTGTCGAGGACTTGCTCGGTGTCATCGATGATCCGCCGGGTCGGACGTTCGTAGAGATCATTACTGGCACGAGCGGCTTGGCGTAAGAGCCCGGCAAGCTTCTCTGTTTTGGCTTTGAGTTCTAGACAATCTTGTTTGAAAGATTGTGCCTCGTCTGCTGATTTTGTCACTTGGTCTGCTAATTGTATTGGCCTTGCCAAGATCTCTTTCACGATGTCCGTCATGGCCCAAGCGGACTAGAATAGGAGAACTCAAATCAACCAGGCTTGTTAGGAAATAATTCACAATCAAGAATTGTTGGGAGACAATAGGATCTTGATGCGGTGGTTCTGTGTTCTCTGTGTGTCCCTGAGAAGAGCCAATTGGATGTGGGGCTCTTTAAGTTCTCTTTGCCTGATAACTTTGTATCCACCTTAGCTGGTGGTGGTTTAGATGGTGGTTGTTGTGGTGGTGGTGGCCGGTGAGTTTTTGTGAAAGGAAGAGGGGGCAGAAGTTGTAATGGTCAAACGTAATTTTCTCAAACTTCCATGGAAAGAAATCACAACCATTCTTTCTTTCATTATATATAGGAAGGGAATGATTTGGTTGGCCAGAACTTTATTGAGCAATTTTAGTACATGGGAAATCGATACCCCAAGCGCGTCGGTTACGTGTTTGGTTTCCACGCTCCAAGAATATTAAAGAAACAATTGCATTTCTTTTCTCTTCTTTTTTTCTTGTGATGATACGCCTTCTAAAATTGAACAGTCAAGAAACTCTTGGGGGGATACACAGAGAGTCGGTTTATTCAGAACGGGTTTTAGACAAAGCGTTTACATTAAAATTAGTTCAATTTGTAATTTGCAAATAAATAAAACAGTTTCTCATAAGATCAGGTTTAACACTGAGTTTTAAAAATGTTTTTGAAAAAAAAAATTAATTTAAATTTTTTGATATTTTTAGATCATTTTGATGTATTGATGTCAAAAATAATTTTAAAAATATAAAAAAAATATCATTTTGATATGATTCTAAATGAAAATCACTTCAAAAGACAACTTCAATCATATTTTTAAAAATCACTTCAATACATTTTGATATACTGATGTCAAAAATAATTTTAAAAATATAAAAAAATATTATTTTGATATAATTCTGAATGAAAACCACTTCAAAAAACAACTTCAATCATACTTTCAAATATGCATTAAAACGTAATCATACTGTATAGAGTAAACTTTCATAACATGTTTGTTTTTCGGCAAAAACAATGTTTTAAAAAAATTAATTTAATTTATTCTAAATGTTTTTAGATAGTATTAATATACATATATAATATATTTCTAAACAAAAATTATTTTAAAAAACAAGTATAATTATAATATCAAACTCTAAATCAATAATAATAATAAAAAAAAGCCTGGTCTTGGGTGGCAAGTAGCCATTACTCTCTTGATTTTTCGCCTTGAATTCTATTCTTGGACGTTTCATCTTTTCAATGCTTATACTTTTCTTATTTCTTGACTAATAACAAAGTCATATTCAACAAAGATTAACGCAAACATGATCCAAATTCAAATTCTTCATGCAAGATATGTTTATCATTGGAGTGGTTATCAAAATGAATATACGTTTATATAATAATGTTGCTTCCAGAACTGCGTTCTTAGCCTCACTAGGAATCCTAGCAGCTTTTTCTATTTCTGCTGCAGAAGTAGGAGATAGGATTGAATTAGATTCCTTACGGTATGTTTTCTCTGGACAACTCGAGCAATTAACCAGCATTCTATTTCTGCCTTCACAGGCCAAGATTGAGACTAGATCAATAGATTTCGATGATTTGGAGGGAAATTACAGCTATTGCAAGAATCAATAACTTAAACTTTTGTTGTGCCAGTTCGCAATGCTGCTGCTGCAAACATGTGATTGATCAGTGATTGTTTAGCAAGGTTTCTTATTGAAATCTGCAGAAAATTCTGATGTCTTCTGGGCCTAAAATTCATGCTACCACGAGTTAAATTTAGTTTACGTAAACCCTAGTTCACTTCATCAGCATATGGATGGAAACATTATTTCTATGACCATCATTAACATATAAGAAAACGTGGCCTGACTTGGCAAGTGAGCAACCAAATTTTTCAGCAATCCGTTCAGTTTCACGTACTTGTTCATATATAGTTAAATTGTAATTAAGCAATCACTGACGTCCACACATGAAATGAGTCCTTAAGTCTTAAAACTTATCGAAGGACAAGTTTTCTCAATTATGTAATCGCAGAAATGATCAGCACCAGAGACTGAAGGATTTTATGCATCAATAGAAGAATCCAGAAGCTCCCATTAACTGTTTTTTTCACTTGTCAGCCATGCGAGTACTGAGTTAAATTCAAAGAACTGAATTCGATTTTGATTTAGTAACAATCAAAGGCCATGAAACTACACAATTGTTCTTGGAAAACTGAGATTCGTGCATGAGGTTTTCGATCATCGGATGTTGTGACCATTTACTTTAACGGAGCCAGTGTCTAGCCTTCAACTTTTGCTTGTTATTATTAACCGATTTGATAAGAAATCAAAGAATCTAAAGTCTAGAGCCGCGTTTCCTTCCTTCTCAGGCAGATTAATCTGACTAGACGGGCACCGAGCATGTAAAGTGATCAAAACGTGGGTGTTCTTTCGTGCACTGGTTAAATGATCAGGAACAACAGTCACAGGTTTGTTGGAAATAGGCCACTGGTTGAATTAACAAAAAAAGATAGAAAATAAGGACACCATGGACCATTGGAAATTAAATCCAGGTTCCTACGAAACCCAAATTAGCTCACAGTGCCTTTTCTCTGCTCGTCCCCGACAAGCATCCTTTGGAAACTGCAATGAAGATTCCAATGAAGCTAAGACAAACCAGTAACAATCATCAACGATGGATCCCTTTCATCTCCTACCAATTAGATTTGTCCGATTCGTTAGTGTCCCTAGAATTATAGTCAGGCCCTGACTGTATTTACAACGCCCTTTCTTTTCATTGGCTATGTTCAATAATCTTAAACGTGGACCCGCAGTGCTGAGACTGTCTTCATGCATGTGATGAACTATATTACTGCACAAACAAAATCATATAAATACATAACCCATCCCTGGATTTTCTTCATCTTTTGGCTCATCGAAAGGTTTGAAAAACCTCGAGGCTCGAGCTCGGACTTCTGTGTTGAATAAGACGTTAACTTCATCATTATGCGTTGGAATACCAGCGATTGACATTATTATGTGGTCTAAGGGATTCACATATTAAGAAACGACAAAAGGGAAGGAGCGCCTTGTTCTGCTACAGACCCTTCCTGTCAATTTCCAGGTGTCAGCTTAAACAAAAACTTGGATTGATATGAACACGGGATGCTGTTATAAACTTGGAGGTTGCATATATATATATTCACAATTGATCATATAATTATCAAGTTCAATGTCATAAACAATAACAAAACTTGATACAGACCATGACCCATTCTTGTTATCAGGTTATTTAAGCAGCAACTCTCAGTAGCAGAAGAACATGTATAGAGCTTGAATTTTCACTACTTGCAAGAAACACAGCATTTTCTGTCGATAAGCAGTGGTCCATATCCACCCTGTTTGCTGACTTGCATTTGACATTGATTCTTGTCTGTACCTAAAAGAACAGCAGAAAGAAAACTCTGGCGTGGCTATTCAGATCAATTATAATCGAGGCTCCATAAACGTGCTTGAATATTCTTTCATGTCATCCCATCAAAGCAAACAAAGAGACAGCAACACACCAAACTTAGTAAAACAACCCAACAAAGCAAGCAGAGAAACAGCTGGCAACCAGACCGGACCATACATTAGCCAACATCAATGGAGAAGTGATCCTTTTTATGAAAATGAAAAATTATAAAGAACAAAACCTGGAATCTCCGAAAAATTCTCTCCGCCGAGGATGAAGAAGAATCAAACAGTTTTTTTATTGTTGTTGCTATTATTATTACAATTATTGCTAGCATTAACATTATTATTAATAATAATAACTAAGAATAGTATTATTAATACTTTAACATTTATTACTGGAATCATTATTGTTGTTGTTGTTATTACTATTGTCATTATTATTATATATTATCAGTATTTTTATTATCATTACTATTCTTCTTCTTCTCCCTTATTATTATTATTATTATTATTATTATTATTATTACACTTTCCACCACCACCACTATTATTGCTAATATCATTTTTATTATTATTACTATCACAATTATCGCTATCATTATTACTAATAACAAAATTATCATCACTATCACCATCATAATCAACTATTATTATTATCACTAGATTGCATAGCTAAAGAACCAGAGAGAATTTGAAATGAAGTATGTTTCATTAAGAGTTTTTCTCTTTTATACAACTTTTTTTTATATTATGTTTTATGCTTCTAATTATAAATCTATTTATATATCTAAAGTACTAGAAAATCAAGAAAATAAATAAATATAATCTGTACAGGAAAAGTAATTTTCTTAGACTTAACCATTTCTCAACTGGTAATAATAAGGATCACGTCGTTGCTGCTTGAAAGCTTTGCATACAATTAGATTACTTGTGTCAACCTTCTCGATCAACATCAATTGATTCTCATCTCTAAAATGTTCAAGGTACTTGATTCCCTTCATCTCTCTCCATATAAAATATTTTGTGTGACAAAAAACAATTGTTGTTAAGAATTTTAAGAAAATTTATTTTTTTATTTAATTATTTTAATGCATTGATGTTAAATTTTTTTTTAAAATATATTTTTTAATATATATTTAAAAAAACATTTTAAAAATAATTTTTACCGCAATCTCAATAAATTATTTGTTTGTAAAAATAAAGTTTTTCAAGGAAAGTAACCTTGACCACAGGGTGGCGGCCCCTCGTGATTGCCACAGATTTTTTATTTATTGTTATTTACTCAAACGAATGGTCTTAAATGCGAATTCTTTATTCCATTCTCCCCCTAATAAAGGAGATTTACGAAGTTTTTTTTCTTTTGAATTCGCTATATTCTAATGCATTTTAAAAATATTTTTGAAAAAGTTAGATTTTTTTTTAATTAAATTATTTTTTTTCAATGTTTTTATATCATTTTTATGGACTAATATCAAAAATAATTTTAAAAAATAAAAAATATATATTATTTCGATATATTTCTGAACAAAAACATTATAAAAAATAATCTCAATTGAACTCTCGACTACTCACCTTATACTCTTCAAAGATTAAGTGTATATTTAGGAGTGTGGTTGAGATGTTTTTGAAAATATTTTTTATTTAAAAATGCATCAAAATAATATATATTTTTTAAAAAATAATTATTTTGACAATAACATATAAAAATGATCTAAAAACACCAAAGCATTTAATTTAAAATAAAAAATAAAATAAATTCAAAAATATTTAAAAATATTTTTGAAAACGCAATGACAAAAAGAGTCCAAGACATCAAATTGTTCTTCTAAAACTGAAGATATAAATTTTTTTGCTCCAATCTCAATTTTCTAGAATTCAAATCTTAAAAATTAATATATGTGTGCTGGAAGAGTATGAAAGTTATGGTTTTTAAAATAATTAAATAACATGAACGATGAAATATGATTTCCATCATTTAAGAACAATGATTGGTAACTTTTTACCAAATCTCTTTCACAGGATTTTCTCTGCAGAAAGAAGAAGGGTCATCGACTGATTCAATAAAGTGGGCTCAAAACTCCAGAGCCCATTCAGTGAAGCCATATGTAATTTTGGACTCTTGTTTTTGGGCTATCGTCTCTTAACATCCAGAGACAAGGAGTTTGTGCCTGCAAACCCGGTCAGTCTTTTTGCTTTTAATAATGCATATTTATTGACTATATTATAAACATCCAGAAACAAGGTGCTGTCAAATTTAAAAACTAAAACAACTTACTTTAAAACTTAAGTCCGGTAGGAGTTTTTAGATACTTTTTTATATATACAGTATAATTACAAATGTAATTTTGGATTCGAGAGCTTTGATTCATCTAGGTTAGGATCTTTTAACCTTGATTTTTCTTTTCATAACCTTGTTCTTCTATATGTTTACAATATATTCAACAATATGCATTATGGAAAGCAAAATGACTGGCAAAAAACTTACTTTAATGTACAAGTACATGACGGGTTCATGCTTTAACAATTTTGAACCCCGGCTAGCTCTCTTGAGCCTAGGTTTAGGCTCGGAAAGGTGTCATCGACTCTGTATACAAGTCTCGGGCTCAAGATCCCTGTTTGTCATGTGCGGGTGTGTCCTTTGCCTGACACCTTGCAGGATTTCGTCTATGGAACCTTCCTCAAAAGCGTGGCTTTCTGGTTCAATTGGCATGGCCTACTATGATAGATTTATGAAAGGATTAAGTTTTTCCCACTCCTTTTCTCATTGATTATCAAACAAATATATATACAGTGGAGGATTATCAGAATAATTTTGAATATCCACCAAACTCCTTAAGTCTATGAAATATAACAAAGAGTATTTGAAAATTTATAACCATTTACAAGTGGAATAAGTTAACAAAAGAATGGGTCAACAGAGGAATGAGAACCTCTCTTCCCCCCCCAAGATGGACCTCGGGAGAGAAGGCCAAACTTGAACCTGGGGTGAAGAAAATGTTGGCGAGGAAGAGGCTTTGTTAGAGCATTAACAAGTTGATCATAAAAAAAATAAAATAAACATGGGCAACACAAAGAGGACCAGATTATACTTGATCCCAGATGAAATGGAAATTTATGAAAACATGCATCGTTCTGGATGAAAAATAAGATTAGAACATAGCTGAGTCGCTCCTATGTTATCATAATAGATCACGGGATATGAAGGGTGTGTAACACCAATATCAGATAAAAAAGAGAAAATGAAGTTGAGTTCAGTTGCAGAATTTGCAACATAATAATATTTTGCCTTAGTAGAAGATCTGACAACAGTCTATTGCTTTTTGGAACTCCATGACACGGGGGTTTTTTCCAGGATAAATAACATAGGCACTTGTGGAGCATAATGTAACTTTGTCCCCTATTCAATCAACATTAGAGAAGACATACAAACTGAGGCTAAAATCTTGATGAATTTATAAGTTATCATCAATATTCCTAACCAACTATCGTAGAAGTCTTTTTATACGAGACTAATACTCAAGTGGGGGGGAGTGCATATACTGTGAAAGTTTGCTAACAACAAGTTCGCCAACAAGTTTTTGAGACTCAATGGAATCAGATAGAGAAGAACCCAAATATAGCATGAGATTAGAACTAGTGGAGTGAGAACAGACTTGGCATCTTGTATTTTTGTTTTAGTTAATAGACTTATAATGTGACGCTTTTGAGATAGTAACAATCCATTTTTGTTAAGAACAACTTTAACTCCTAAAAAAAATAAGATAATAACTCAAGATCTTCGATGGAAAACCACTGAGCAAGAACAGCTATAAAGTGATTAACGGTGATATCATTTTCTATGGTGAGAATTAAATCATCATCATAGACAACGAGATATATTTTATGCCCTCAACATTGTAAATAAAGAGAGAAATGTATGTCTGTGAATTTGTAAAACCAGATTGAAGAAAGAAGGTTCCAAGTTTATAACACCAAGCTCCATGTGCGCTTGTTTGAGACTATGTAATGTTTTTTTGAGCTTGTAGACATATGATGGGTTCTCTTTATCAGCAAAGCTTGACGGTTGAGACATGCAGATAGTTTTTGAAAGGTTTCATCGAAGAAAAATATTGTTTACATTAAATAGCCTTGAAGACTGGCCACGACTTACAACTATACTGAGAACAATATGAACAATCAATGGTATGAAAATTAGGTTGAACATGTCCTGGTAATCTATACTACGACATTGGTGAAAGCCTTTCCCAACCAAACAGACATTAAACTTGTTAACAAAGCTATCAAATTTGTATTTAGTTTTGAAAACCCACTTACAGCCACTGAGATCATGATTCGTATGAGGTAGGACTAGCTCCTATGTACCATTTTTTTTACTAAAGCATCATGCTCTTTAGGCATAGTTTGTCTCTATTTATAATCACTGAGGGCTTGGATCAATGTGGTTGGTTCAAATTCATTGTTTTTGGATAGTTGGATGTTAATATTCATTTTGGTAAGAGGTTTGCGAATATTTTTTATAGCTCTAGTAGTCATTGTGTGAGTAGGTTAAAGAAGAGTTATTATTTAGTTTCTTGTTGGTTCTTGGGAGTTGGGGTGGAGTTGAGGTGCTGGCCAGGAATGGTGTTGAAGATGCTTTGTTAGAGGATTGCTGAATGACTTTTACAAAAGATGATGGGGGTATTTGAAATGGTAAAGGAATCTAGGTAGGTTGCATTGGTGTTAGAGTCAGAACGAGGTAATTGAACAAATCTAACATATCGAGAGACATATATTTTAGATTTCATTGGATGAAGACAGTATATAATTGGTACTTTAAGTCGAGGAATATCCAACAAATACAAGGTTTATTGGATGTATATGGTCTAAGCCTAAGATAGCATAAACAACCGAATTCCTCAGGTTCTGAATAACTAGGAGCTGTTGCAAGAATGGTTTCATAGGGAGAGGGGAGGTTTAAAATGGGATCAATTCGCATACAATTTATTAAATAAATTGTTATGCAAAGGCATGAGTCCAATAACTTGGAGAAAGAGAGGCATGAGATACTAGGGTTTATGCAACGTGAAAAAGTATTCTTTTAGATACACCATTGTGTTTAGGTGTTTGAGGTAGTGTGAGAAACACCATTGGTTGAAAGAAAATGAACAATAACTACATATTCATTACCATTATTTCTAGAGTGATGAGAGTGTAGTTGAAATAGTTTTTATGTTTTTTATTTATTTAGAAATACATTAATAGTCACCAATGGTCTTATCAAAGTGACTTTCAATACTGACTTTAAATGAGTGTTTGATATTGTGTTTCAAAAGTGATATTGAAAAAAAAATTATTTTTATTTTTATTCTTAACTTTAAATTAGTTTTTTGTGTGTTTTCTGATCCTTTTAATGTACCGGTGTCAAAAATAATTACTAAAAATATATAAAAAATAGTATTTTTGAGCACAAAAACACTTTAAAAACACAACTTCGACTGCTCTTCCCAACAAATCCTGAATCTCTTACTTTTGGATTTTTGTTTAAGAGGATAAATCACACCACATGCCCCCAATAAAAGAAGAGTTGCTTGGAATACTTATCGGCAAACCGACCCTATAAATCATTGAACTACCAGTCCAAGAAAGAAACTATATATTGACTATATGCAGGTCAAGGGATTCTTAACCTGGTGGCCAAACAGAACACCACGCCCACGTGAGAGGAGGGATGGCCACCAAATTTCAATTCAGATTCATAGCTTGAAAACTAATGACATTGTAAGAAGATTCCTGCCTGTTCACCGAGGTTGCATGAACACGATTAAATCTGTGTTCCAGATAAGGTTATTGTAGAAATAGATAAGGCTTCCATTTTGACAACAACATTCACCAAGTTATTACACAAGTCTTTTTTTTCTCCTGAATTTTGGGGTTTTGGAAGGTTATCTCTTTGAAACTCTAGTAGTTGCCCAGTAGGATCTTGACAACTCAGGCAAGCATCTGTCTGAATCAGGATTAAATCAATCAATAAAGTTGGGTATGCTATAAAATTCACATATGCATGATTTAAAATGATTGTAATACTTGGGGTACGAATAGCTTATCAAAGATAGAAATGGGAGTGCACGCACATAATCCTTGCAATACATTATACAATAAACTAGGCAATTGCACTGTGATTCCAGAAGTCAGAATAATATATTTTAAATATAAAAATAAATTATTAAGATTGTGAAGATTTTCTTGCAATGCTATAAACTTCAATAAGATGATAAATCTTTAATTTTTGAATTTTTATCAAGCAGAGTTTCTAATAATATATATAAAACTTAACTCATTGTGAATTATTTGTTTAATAGGTTTAAGCAAAACCTGAATGATTTTTTTTTAAATAGTTACAATTAATTATATTATTATTATTTATATTCTTAACATTATTATCATAATTATTGTTATTATTACTATCATTATCATGATTATTGATATCATTATAACTATAATCATTATAATAAATTATTATTGTTATTATTATTATGATTACAAATGAGAAATACAATTTTTTTTTGACAAAAGAGCAAGTAAAAATATGAAAAGAAAAAGATAAAATTAAAATAAATACTATTAGTATTAAAAAACCATTTGATATGATGAAACAAAAATAATAAAAAACATAAAAACTTTGACAAAAGAACAAAGTAAAAAAATAAGAAATCAAAAGAAGAAGTACCAATTTTAGAAAGATTATCCACACAAATTAAAATTAAAGTACTAAATTAAAAACAAATAAAACTTCAATAAAAGAGAAAATGACAAAAAATAAAAACCAAAACTCAGAGGAAAGACACATAAATATGAACAAAAAATAAAATTTGCTTTAGAAGGACCAAAACTATAAAAGATATAAAAATCAAATTAAAAGATTAAAAGAATAAGAACTTAAATGAAAAAAACATATGACCAAAATTTCAATTGAAAGATAAAATTGAAACAAATTAAAATTTCTATATAAAGAATTAGAACAAAATAAGAAATTAAAAGATCAAGAATTGAAATATACAAACCATAAACAAGGAGAACATGTATGTATATTAACTTCCAGGAGTGAGAAGATAAAGAAAAAAAAGCAAACATTTGACCACCAACAACACTCTGACCACCATACACCAACACGCGCCATACCTTGTGAAAGAGAACATGAATGCATATCTAGGAAGATGGTGAATGACCATATTGTGTCACCATATGGTCTTCCATACACCACTTGTATGGCATGGACGTTTCAAAATTATTAGCCCATCAAAATCATTTGAAACATGTGTTAGTAGCGTTTTCAATTTAAAAATCTTTAAAATATCAAATTATCCTAAAAGTTAAATCTTTATTTTTATCTTTTTCTAAGAATAAATTGACCCTTTCACAAATCATAGAAAGGTTAATTTCATCTTCCTGTTTATAACATCTAAAATACCTTTACTCAACAATTTATTCTCTCTGACTTCAAGAGTAAAATCGTATTTGAATTGTTACAAAAACTTGGAAAGACATATATATCCAAGGACAATCATTTAATAATAATTTATTAGTGGAAAAGACTATAAAACCCCTAAACTAAAAGTATTGTGTTTTTGTACAATAAGAAAGCAGACATGATAGTTGGATGGTTGCTCTAACTTCAAAAAATTAATCCAATCGACTAATGAGTTTATTAATTATGTTAGAAAATCCACAAAAACTATACAATTCTCTTAAACCCAGACTTGGATGAAAACTAGTTTAAAATTAATTAAAATTAAAATCTTTTTGGTAACAAGACCAGAAAGGTAAAAAAAAACTAAAATTTCTCTTGCTAAATTAGTATATGAAACCAATAACAGTTTACATCCAGTAATTATTTAAAAGATTTTAAAAATTTAAGTTGAATCTATTTTTTTTTAATTTCAAGTTAACTTTTTAACTTTTTTAATTTTTTTATCATATTGATATCAGAAATAATTTTAAAAAATATAAACTATATATTTTATAATAAAAAATACTTTAAAAACAGCTATTATCATAATTTCATGCACTCTTAAATGATTTTGGATCGACTTCTATTGACAATTGGTGTAGAATGTGCTGATATTGGAGATGCCTTTCGTGATCGGAATCCTCTTTTGGCAAAACACTTCAATATGGCCTTATGAGTACGCCAAAACTAATGGGTCACTGAACGAGAAGAGGCTCGAAAACTAATGGATGTTACGAGGGTTCCCCTCGAAATCAGCTTGACCATGTTGGCAACTCGTAGATTTATTTATAATTATAATTTTCTATATCCATAATGTCTTCTTCTGGTGGATAATTGTGTAAATTTAATATTTTAGAGAAAGACGGTTGATGCAAGGTGAACTAATCTTAATAACTTGTATATTTTTTTGTTTTTTTATTATTAACGTGGGTGTCTAAGTTAGATAGCGTGCACTTCAATGAATCTTCCGAGCCCTTATGTTAACGACTATGTAAATTTTCAATGACCATTATATTAATAATCATAGGTCTAAAACCTGAAACTATAGAAAAATAAATACCTTAATTCCAAGCTATTAGCATTGTACCATACCATTGGACGGTTACATTTGTTTTGTTTTGTTATGCTGTCTTGTTGGCACCTTATCCATTCGGTTGTTATCCACCTCAAGACGGCTCTTGAAATGTGAATGTATGTTCTAAAATTGACGGTTCATTAGATCCATTTCCAAAATGTACAAGCTTGTCTCCTCCAAAATTGACGCTTCATTGGATCCATTTCCAATGTATGGATCATGTTCTTTAGTCAAATTGATATCCATCTTAAGATAAATACAGCAGTTAGGCGATTTTAAAAAGATTATAGAAAAGTCACTAGAAAATATCTGTTTTAAAAATCACTAAAAAACGTTTATATATTAAAAATTTGAGAGATACGAGGTAGATGGTGTTTCAAATTATAAGAAAAAGGGTAAAAAAAGAAAAGAAAAGGATGAATCCAAATTAAATGACACTCAAAAAGTGCCATTTCTACAACGTACAAACTAGCTCTGTCTTCTTCCCCTGTTTAGTATCTCCTCTGTTTTCAATCAAAAGTAATGATTACAGAGCAATACCATCAAGACTTTCAGGGTTCGACGCCAGTTTTCATGCTAATAACTTACATTACATGCGCTATGGAAAAGGTAAAAAGAGAGCTACCAACACTGGTCAGTCTCCCAGTTCCTACTAGTATAACCAGAAGCAGCTGCCATTGTTGCCGACCTCATAGAAGAAGACCCAAAAGGCCTACTGTTTCTAAAAAGATCTCTATCGTAATTTGCACGTTTATCTGGGTCTGATAGTGTTGAATATGCTGCATGGATTTTAATGAACTCAGTGGCCGACATTTCTTTCTGATTCATGGACACAACATCAGGGTGGCAAGTTCTTGCCAGTCTTCTATAAGCAGCCTTTATTTCATGGCCACTTGCACTCATTGGAAGCCCTAGCACTTCGTAGAATGAGGAAGCTGTAGCCATTGAGTCAACGCTTGGCTGTGGTTTTTTGGCCTGTGAAGTAGTAGTAGTAGCAGTAAAAGATGCTCCAAGTTTGAGTGGACAGGGCTTGCCACTAAAAGGGCTTGAGTAAGGTGTCTTCGTGGTGGTGTGATTTGGAGAAATGAAGTGGTAGGAGTTCTGGGATGGATAAAATCGGAGGGGCTGTGATTGTTTATATAGAGATGCTGTGAGAATTTATCTAGGATTAGTGGTTTTTACAGTTATTATTTACATTTGATTGTATTGAAATGCTTATCCATAGGATACTGTACTGAGCTGACTCAGCCAACTGTTAATATGGATAGGCCTTCCCTACTTCATTGGTCCCACTTCCTCTGGGCTAGCACCTCAAAAAACGCACTCCATCAATGCAGGAAAGTTTTGGTTAGTGTGGGGATTCAATATGCTGCAAGACAAAAATGAAACGTGAAATTACATCAGAGTTTCCTTGCAGCAGTATCTTCCATACATTCATAACATGATATACATATTAGGTCTCAAGTTTATAAAGTTTCAATTTTGAGTCTGAATAAATATCTTCAACCATGACTGAAAAGTGAGATACCTCTGCGAATAAAACTTTAGGAGGTAGAGCTGCCGCCAATCTCACGTAGGACTCGAGAAGAATGAGAATCTCAAGCTCCAGACCCAGTGGATATTGGCAGAGTGGAGTTGATAAGACAAGGCAAAAGCTAGCAAGTTACAGTTCACCTCCTTATAGTTTGTCAAATTGAATGTAATAATAGTACATGGCTAGGATGAATTCCGGGTAAAAGTTGCTGTCTCGTCTATTAGTTGCCAAATAAAGAAAAATAGGGACATGATCTTGTTTCATTACTCTTATGCAACCCCTTTAAAGAGGACCATAGAAAATGCAAACGTAATCGGCAGCATGCAAAACACAACATCTTACAGGATAAGATATTTCTTCTTCTTTTTCATTTTTTTTTGTCGATGTTGGTTATTGGGTTTGACCTAATTCGTTTATAAAAGATGAACCTGATCCATATATCTAGAGAAGTTATTAAAAGGTAACCGCTAAGATAATCGTTTCTCTACTTGTATAAATAGGGACATAACCCCCCATTTTTTTCATTTCTTTCATCTCAATTCCCTGCATTAACTTGCTAAGATTTACAAAAATATTCGTGTTGTGGAAGTTCATTTTAATTCTAATTATTAAAGTGATTGATCCAAGAATGAGAAAATAGAATCTCACAAATAAGTTTTTCTTATCAAACCTACATTCGAGAATTGGAATGGAACAATGTTGTTGAAGGAAATTTAATTGCCAGTAGAAGATGGATACTAGCAATGAACAGAGCAGGATTTACTTTTGAATGCTGGTTTTAGCTCATTAATTGTCGCTTTTAGCTGTCCTTTATGGGGCCATGGGTTAGCTATTATGAAAATCAAGAAACATAAGATAAACGAGGATGGTAATTTGATGCTGTTCTTGTATGCTATATAGTTGGTGCTGTGTCCCTTCTCTTTTTTCTTCATGGAAGACAAGCAATTGATAAAAATATAGAAGATTTAGTGTATAAAAACATTGAAAATATTGTTTTAGAAGAATAGGAAAAAGAAAAAGGTAACTGATCCTGAATTTTCATTTTGCAGGGCTAATTGCCCAAGATGTACCAAGAGCCGAAACACACAAAGCCCAAGCTGAACCAATCCAGTCCATCATAAAAGACAAGTCGTCGACGAGAACAACTATCCTTCACTTTTCCCGGTAAGTAGTCAGGTTTAGCGACTACCATTCTCTCTGCTCTCTAGAATTTACGAAAAAAGAATGCCAAGCAAGAAAAACAAGAGAAAGAGACCCGAACGACCCACCATCCACCCCAAAAACAAATACTCCGACAACCCACCTGATTTCTCTCTCTTAGCTTCTCTCTACCCGTCTCTCAAGCCTTTTGTCTTATACTCTCGTGATGGTCGACCCCGAATTGACTGGACCGATTTCAACTCGACCCGAGAACTCACCCGGGTCCTGCTTCTCCATGATCATGGCCTCAACTGGTAACAATCGTTTCGACTCTTTAACGATATAAATGATGTTTTGTTAAGTTTAAGCAAGACCCATGTAGTGAAAACTGTGAAAATTAGAATCTTTGGGCTCTTTTGTTATTAATCAGCTATAAAAACTGAAACGTTTTTGTGAATTTTAATGCTGTTTTTGGTCTATGAGGTTTCTCGGAGCTGGGGGCTGAACTCTGTAGGTGCATTTTTATGTTACTTTGTTGTAAATGATTTATGAAGACTTGTTTTTTTTTTTTTTGTGTCTTTGCGTGTGAATTTTATTGATGTTTTTCAAGGTCAGTTTGGTCTATGAGGTTGGTTGTAGGTGGGTTTGTGTAAGCATTGTTGTTTCTTTTTGATGGTTTATGGGTTTTTGTAAATTAAATATGTTTTGACAATTGAATATTCTAGGTGGATTCCTGATGGCCAGTTGTGCCCTACAGTGCCGAATAGATCGAACTACATTCACTGGGTTGAGGATCTTTTATCATCAGATATCATTCCAAAGAATAGCAACAATGGTGATATTGTGAGAGGTTTTGATATAGGCACTGGAGCTAACTGCATTTACCCTCTACTGGGTGCCTCTCTTCTTGGATGGAATTTTGTCGGGTCAGGTAGCTTTTCTTTGGGTAATTTATGGATCAGAGTTGCTCATTATTTGTTTTATAATATGTTGATGATTCTGGTTGCAGATGTGACCGATGTAGCACTGGAATGGGCAGAGAAAAATGTTAAAGGTAATCAACATATATCAGAACTAATTGAAATCAGAAAGGTCAAAGATTGTCAAGGCGCCATTTCTATTGAAGATTCAAATTGTGGACAGTCAGTCAATTGCGAAAATAAAATGGATGGAAATGTGACTGTGGTTGAGGAGGCAGAGCTTTTGCCTTCTTCTTCTTTTGATCCTCCAATGGATATGAACAAGAAGTATTCTGGACCACCTTTACTTCTTGGTGTAGTCAGGGATGGGGAGAAATTTGATTTCTGCATGTGTAATCCCCCATTTTTTGAGACCATGGAGGAAGCAGGACTGAATCCCAAAACTTCCTGTGGTGGGACTCCTGAGGAGATGGTTTGCCCTGGTGGAGAGAAGGCTTTTATCACTCGTTTAATTGAAGATAGTGTAGTGTTGAAGGAGTCCTTTCGGTAACTTTTCTCATCTGTCCCATCTGCTGTTATTGATATCCAACATGTCCGGCAATCTGTTTGCTCAGTTCTGGAATATTGATCTTTATGCTTGTCTTTTTGTTTGAAGGTGGTTTACTTCAATGGTTGGAAGGAAAGTGAACCTCAAATTCCTTACCTCAAAGCTTCGGGAAGTGGGAGTCACTATAGTAAAGACCACTGAATTTGTCCAAGGACAAACATGTCGGTGGGGGCTTGCTTGGTCTTTTGTGCCCCCTGTCAGGAATATAATATCACTTCTGGTGCCTGAGAAGAGTAGCCTATCTTTCACTCTTGAGGTATGGATATGCCCCTCTCAGTTTCACTCGTAAATTTGTCCCTAAAATTATTTGTTTTATCACTCCGAGTATACCTGAAGCAACAAGTTTTGCACACAAGGAGGCCTGGATCATGCATTTGGCATATACTCGGTCAGCCTCACTTGTTCTTACCCCACTTTAAAGTCTGAACTTATCCAGGCATGCATGCACATTGCTTGAATTTGCTTATAGATGAATACATCCTTTTGCCTATACAGTTTTATAGTTTGAACACTAGAATCCTTCCTTCTCTTTCGGTGCTATCACTGCTGTGCAATGACAACATGGACCATTTTCTGAAGAAAAGTGGCAGCATTGGCTACCAGATATTTGTTTATCCAAGCTTGCAAAAGAAATCAGCGCAGCATGGCTTTCAAAATTTTATAGTAATACCATATGATCTGTTGGTTTTGTACTAATGCATCTCAAGTGGATTCTTACTGCCTAGCAGGGTCTTCAACGGCAATTCAGTGCCTTCCATGTATTACAATCAATTGAGTCCTTTTTCTGCACTGGGGGTGCATCCTGTAAATTGAACGCCTCTTCATTTGTTGTTGATGTAAGAACCATGAATCTTGGGTTGCCTGGTTCTCTGTCTGCTGTTTATCATATTTCTGTGTCCTTACATGCAGTACAATCTCATTTTACTAGATCACTGCCTCAAATGACCAGTGCAAAGCAATCCTGGGGGATGAGGCAAAGCATCCCAATGGAGCTGCCACTTGCAACACTTTGGAGGCATCCCATAGTTCAAGTTATTTGCACCCTCCTTCAAATAACTTATCTTTTTGCGTCTCGGTATGTTCACATCCTTGCCTGGCTTGAATAGAACAGACATATTAATAAATTTATATATGACTGCCTTGTGTTCCTGCTAGGTGTTTCAGCAAATCCCAGGCACCCTTTTGGTGAAAGCATCATTACAGCATAGAGATGGCCCAGTCCCAGGTTCTAGGCTACCACTCCTTTTGTGTCTTTTTGTCATATATACAGTCACGTTTATCATCCTCTGTGAGAGAAGTAACCTCACTAATTTGATATTTATGACAGAAATTAGTCTGCAGATCCTACTTTCAAACTTTGTTAAATTGGTGTTACTTAATTTTATGTTCTTGGGTTGTTTTTGGCACTAGTATTCTAATTGATAATCCAAAAATTGGAGGAAACTTCAAGACATAACTTTTATAGAGCAAGGGCCACTCTCAACTGAATTTGGTCTGTTTCAGCCATGTATAGTCATTTGGAGATTCAATGAACTCAGTACCACATGTATGGTTTCTCAATAGGTTACCGCCATGAAATTTTTATGATAGGATGATTGATTGTGAAATCTGAGGGCTCATGAACTAGATAAATAAGAACTAACATTCACCATTATGCTGTTAAGGAACCATCTCACCTAAAAGTTTAAGCTGATAGGTGAGGCCCCAGAATATGATTTATATTATTCTCTAACATATACATCCAATCTTTATAATTGCAATGGCAGTAACCTATTGAGATGGATAGTGAAATATGAGGTGTGAGTTCATCAAATCTCTGCAGACTCGTGCATGGTTTGAATTACACAAAATTTAGTCAAGACTTGCCTTTTCTCTTGCAAAATTCGTGTTAATGCTTCCTGAAATTATTGGATTCTCAATGAAAATACTCCTGCAAAAGATTGTTGTTTTCAATTTTTCATAGCTGATATATTGATTTCTTGGGCTATCTCTTACAGGAGTGTTCTCATTGATAATCCAACAATTGGAGAAAATTTTGAGATGCAAGTTTTGTAGGGAAAAGACCACTCGCAACTAAATTGCATCTGATTCAGCCTTCTACAAGTTTTTAGAGATGGCATCAACTTGAAACTTATATGTTGTGGTATCTTGATAGTTTTCCATCATGAAACAGCGAATGTTAGTTTCTACCTGTCTAGTTCAGAGGTTCATACAAGCTGAATTGTATTCCGTAGGCTTGACAAGCGCTTTTACTGAGTTGTAATGTGGTGTTGGTATGGTACATCATTTTCCTGTAGTTTCTGTATCCCCGAGGATCTTGTACTTCAGTTTTTTAGTCATTTTGCAAAAATCTCTTTCCACTACTTTGTTTTGTGCTGGACCTTCGAGTTTAGTTGTTGGAACGCAGCTGGTTTTTGCTCTCTTTTTTTACAAAGTACAATTGTGCCTTGGTAATATTCTGCTTATTAACAAATCCCTTCAAGGATATTGGTTTGAGCTTTACAAGTGAAATTGATTCATGTTATCATCCGTTGTAACTAGCAAAAGAAAAAAAGGAGAGGGATAAGAAAATAAAATAAAAACGATAATATCATTGCCATGTGATGCATGACGGCTTGTATTTTTTGACTTTCCAGTGAAGGGTCCATTATCAATTAGGTCTATTGTCAATTAGTACAGGAAAGAGGCGAGGATGTAGGGGAAGAAAAGAAAGTGGAATTTTCTGTTCTTTTCGGCAAGGACCTCTGCTATGCTGGCCCTTTCTCCCTCCCATTACAAAATGATTTTATTAGATTACATTCACATGGAAATGCAAGTCAAGTTTTCTTTTTCTGATATTTTTTCATAAAATGAAATCAATTTTTTTTTTTCTGTCAGGTTTTAGGCGAATCAGAAGACGATTATTCATGATAAGTTTTGTTTCTAGCAATTTGAGCTTAGATAAGAACTTGTGATGATAACAAGTGGAGCAGACCGGCTTGGTATGTGAACCACCGTCACCTTATTAGGTTATAAATAGCTTGTCTTCCTCCTTGGATTTGAAAAACGCCTACTTTCATCATCGTATCAAGTTAGTTTCTACATGTGAATCTGCTGTGATGGGGCAATATCAAGGGCTGAATTCATCATATCACACCAGTATATTCCCAGAAGGTTTTAAAAGATAAAAGAGCAAAGCTGGAAAGAACAAGAACAGATGTGTGCCAATCAGAATATTCCAGCACCAACAAGCAATTATATACACAAACCCTTTATACATCACAAACAAATAATTTAACATTCCTGCAGACAAATCAACAGCTTACCCCAGAAACGAATCGCATGAGATGATGACTCGTAATAAAAATCTCTAAAATGAGAACAAGAACTCCAGAAGATTAGACAAATCAAGCCTTCCCTTCAACCCTTGCCTGTGTTAATCCAACACATGCTTCAACAAAATCCTCATCAATAAAATCTGTAGAGAAGATCTGCAACTTATCAGCACAGCCCTTTGAGAAGCACTGTGTTATGAACAACCTAGCATATCCATGGATCCGGTTTGTCACAGGTTTAACACACAAAATTGGATTATCTGCTTGTGGTGTAACAGTATTTTCCACTCTATAAAAGAATTTCCTTGACGATACTGGTGGTTGCTCGCTTAAATGCTTCATGTTATTTTCAAATTTGGTTGATGGCAAATCTGTGTCAATCCAGTTGTCTTTCAAATATCCGGCGCTCCACAGCGGGCTTCCGTGTTTCGGAGCTGGTGATTTCCTTGGCTTCCATACACAAATTACCCTTTTTGGCAACAATTCAGCAATTGTCTTGCCGAAAACATTATCATCCTGATGGATCAGATATTCTCCAAGTTGTTCTTCCAAGTACTTGTCAAATTCTGGAGGATCATCGTGACCAAACTCCGTCCTGATCTCAAGAATTACGATCTCTGACTGAGTTTCTGACAAGAATTTCTTGAGGTCTTGAATGACAACATCAACACTATATGTTGTCAAGATTCCATGGCAGATGCGACGATCTTCCTGAACCCTAACATCAAGAACTCTGGTGCCTACACAAAGCTGACGGTAGATGGACAAAGACTGGCATTGAGCGAAAGGTCGAGTAATCATTGGGACGCCAATCTTATTGGTTGCAGAATCATGGGTTCCAGGCCATACAACTTGGTTTATGTGAAGTTTCTCGGGGTTGAGCCCAGCCATCCAATTCTTCCTGTCAGAAGGGCGATAGTCAGAACCAGGATACGTTTCTCCAGAGCTCCCTTCAAGTTTCACTAGAACTTTCCTCTCTGTTGAGATCGCTTTACGCTTTTCCAGCTGTTTAGAGACATGAGAACCCATTTTTTCTTACGTCAGAAAGAAGAAGAGGTAGAAGAAGAAGAAGAAGAAGAAGAAGAACGCTGAGTTCTTCCTTTTTCTTTTCTTCGTTGTAGGTAGGTGGGCAGGCCTTTATTGCTCAGAAAAAGAATTGCTTTGTGGGTTTCAATTTATATAGCATTGTAACGTTTACAGGAAGTAATTATTATACTGTCGAGACTTCTGAGATTATAAAAACAAACTGGAAAGAAGTATGTAAATTTCATTTTGTTTGGTGTTTTTTTTTTAATTATAATAGAATATTTTGATTTTGGAGTGTTTTGGTGTGTCATTTGGAGTTGTAATGTTTATGTATATTTATATATATAATTCAAAAAAATTTAGGTCAAATCCGAAAATAAAAATATTTAGAATTGTGCAATTTAATCTAAAAAATATAATAAAATGATATTTTTGAATAAAATTATGAACATGTATAATATTACAAGAATGTCATCATTAATCTCACAAGATTATTACATTCTCTGATTCTTTTGAAATTTTAATATAATATATATAATATGTCAAGAGATTCCTCGTAATATTCTATCTCAATCTAACAGTCGGATTAGAAGATATAATTAATATTATAAAATTTTTCATTATTTTTTTTAAAAAAAAACTATTTGGGCAAAACAGAACGAACATAATGAAATCGGATCGTTCCAGCTAAAAATTGGGCGAAATTCCTGGAAGAGACTGAAATTTTAAATGAGATAAAAATTGTACTATTTTATCTTATTTTTTAACTGATATAAAATATTTTAGCTATTTCAACCGAAACAAAACGAAATTAGCAATGCAGGAAAGATCATTTCTTCCCTTCCACAGATTGTTTTTTCTTAATAATCTGATTATGAAAAAGACATATTTTGGTGGGGTTGGTTGCCTTGCTTGCATGATTGAGGGCCTCCATAACTTTATAAAAGATAAGGGAGTGGGCCATCTCTTGCTTAAAAGTCATGGATCAAGGTCTCTTTCCCAGCAACCTCTCCACATTGATGCCAATTAGTGCTGTTCCTAATTAATTATGCCCATTCCTAAGTACCAGCTGTTTCAATCACTCTATGAGATGAATTGGATTTAAAAAAAATAAAAAATAAGTTTACAAGATTTTTCAACATGTTTTTTATATGAGAAAATCAACAATCAAAATAAAAAACACTTACATATACATCTAAGAAAATGAGTTAAGAATCACATGTGTTAATAAAATAAAAATAAAAATAAGAGTCAAATATAAATCAAGATATTTAGTCTTGCAACTCAAATGTTTGACACGATTATTTTTAATGATTTTTTTAACAAAACTTATTTTTTTATTTAATTAAATAATAATAAATATAGACGCACATGAAATTGATTAAATAAAAGGTGAAAAAATATTTTACAAGTTTACATATATTAAAAATATTATATGAAAATAGAATTCTTGAACATGCAGCTTTTGTCAACATGTTTTGTTTTTACATAAAAAGATATTAAGTGCAAGAATTTTTTTTTATAAATATATCTAATTAAATAAATCAAGAATTATTTCTATCAATAAATGAAAACAAATCACTAAAAATAATTAAATATGTATATGAAGACGTCGAGATGCGATTAAACATCAAGATATTTGATCCCACAACACAGATTATCTATCTGATTTTGTTAAGTGACTATTATTACTAAAAGAAAATTTTATTTAATAAAATTATAGTTAAAATAAACACACATAAAATTGATGGAGTAAAAGCAAATGGAAAAAAAATCCCTCTATGTTGCACTAATTAGAAATACTATCAAAAAATAAATAATTTTAATTTTTCAATAAAAATCTCAATTATATATAGCATAAAAAATTACATATGAATTAGTATAATATCTTCAAAAATTAAATACATAAAAAAATTAAAAACAACAATTATTTTATAAGAAAGATAAATACAAAAAAAAAAGAATAAATATAATCTAAAAAAATTATTAAGAAAAAAATATAAATCATGATTTGTTTTTGAAAAGGGAAAAAAATAATAAAAAAAAGGAAAGAGAACAAACATCGTTGGTCCTGAAAAGTCACGCCAACGATTAGCCACTAAAAGGACCTGTTTGCGGGCATGCAAAGTAGCCCGCATGCCAACCTTTTATTTTTAAATGCAATTGGGGTAGATGACCCATTATTTTTGTTTTTTTTTTAAAAAACTCAAATGTCATGTCGTCTAAAATTCCCTAGATTGCAACTACCTTAGTGGCTAAAAAAACAGGGTATATATTTTTTGATCTAGAAACCCATTGTTTTTAACCCACTTTTGACCCAAAACACCTAGAAAATAGTGCAGATACTCTTACAAACTCATAAGTGCCCTTAAAAAAAAACAATAAAAAACCCAAAATCAACTTGAAATCAAAATTTATCTCAAGATTAGATATGCATTTTTAGTTCATTTCAAGGTTAAGAAACATATATGTGGAACTTTGATATCACGATCGACTATATTTGATAGTTGGAATTGATAATGACACTAATTTCTCTCTTTATATTGGATTTTTGCAACTTCCCTCTCTCATCTCAAACTATGAACTAAAAAATAATAAAAATGAACATTTATACTAAAGTGAAATTAAGAAAATATTGAGAGCCAAAATATATATAGGTTAAAATGTTAAGAGGATTAAAGTAAACATTTTGTGTGAACTTTAAAATCATCACTCACTGTGATGTTTTTTTTAGTCCATTATCTTTAATTTGTTCTTGGTCGACAAGTTATATTAAATTGTCCATAATATTGGCTCAAAAAGGATGCAATCACACACAAAGAAAACAAAGCTTTGAGGGTCAAATTTAAAACAAAAAACAAAAACAAAATTATGAATAGTATATCTATAGTAAAATGAAAAAAAGTACAATGTTATGTGTGCACAATGTTTATCCTTTGCCTTTTAGGTTTTTAGTTAATTGTTAATAGTTAATAGTTCTATCCTTGTCTTCTCATTTACTACAACTAGTAAAAAACAAAAACAAAAGAAATAGATGATAAAGGAATAAAAAAACTAACATGGTTTGCATGAAAAAAGTCAAACAAATCTCATCCCTATAACCAATATGGTAATATAAGTACACGAGTTGAAAAAAGTCAAACAAATCCCATCCCTGTCAGATATATTGTTTTGAAAAAGTATGCCTCTAAACTTTACAAACATACTAGTTTGAAAGGGTGTTAGTTTCTTTATATATATCAATTTGATGTTAACAAAAATTAATTAGAAAATATTTTTTTTTCTTCCTATTTTTTCTCTACACACTCTATGTTTATATTTATCAAAAACAAAACCAAATTTCTTAATAAACTTATAAAATTTGTTGTCTATAGGTTTAAGGCTTTGATGTATCTTGAATGTATAGTCCTTTGGCCTTGCAGAAAATATAGTGGGAGCAATTAATACCTTAAAAATAGTGATCTTATCATTTTAAAAGCATGTTTGCTATACCCATTAACATTACAAGTTAAGGATATTGATTTGTAACGGAGTCCAAAAACATGGTGAATCAAGAGTTTGTGAAGCTTTGTTATTTTGATGGAACAAGCTTTGTATATTGGAAAGACAAGATAATGTTTCTATTGAATGCTTTAAAGATCTTCTACATCCTTGACCCAAATATGCATGAAGTTCCTACATCTACATCTAAAGGTAATGACCAATTGAAAACATAGCGTAAGAAATAGATAGAGATGAGTTGTTGTATAGAGGCCACATCATTAATAATTTGGCATATCATCTTTATGATTTTTTTCACACCCATAAAGTCTCTCAAGAAAATTTAAAAGTCACAATAGTTAAAATATAACACAGAAAAACAAGGTGTGACTAAATTTTTTATTATTAAATATTTTGAATTTGTAATGATTGTTAATATTTCTTGTATTATAGATCAAGTCTATGAGTTATAACTCTTGATTTATAAACTTAAAGACTTGAAAGTGAAAGTTCCTACAACATTACAAGTAGAAGAAATAATTTTGAAACCTTTTTAAAGTTGGAATAATTATAAGGAAAAGTTATTACATACAATAAAAAAAACTTTATCTTAAAGAGATTAAAAAAACTTTTAAATTAAAGAGTAAACTAGAATTCATATAAATAAATCCACCACAAATCTATAACAAAAATGAATTGTATTAAAGGAAATCAAAATGTTCAAAAGAAAAATGCTAAAAAAATAGAAAAGTTTTAAGGCAACAAAGAATTTTAAAAATCCAGTCAGCACATTCAATTCAAAAAAAGGAATTACCTATTATAATTATGGCAATAAAATACACTATAGACATGAGTGCTTTTTTTTAAAAAAAGAAGCAAGAAGATCCTAACAAAGTTTGGAATTCAAATAATGCAAATATGGTTAAATATGAAATTAAGATGGTTCCAATGGTTCAAATTTGTAAATTAAATGATTATTTAACTCCATATGAATATAAATATCACGTTTACTGATAGGTGGTATTATTTTGGTGCAATCATACATGTATACAACAATAAAAACTATTTAAAAGATTATGAAGTTGTAGAAGATGATCAACAGGTTCTAATGGGAAATTATAATGTTGCAAAAATGATGAAAAATGAAGTGTTGAATTAAATCTCGCTTTTGAAAAGAAATTGTCGTTGGTCAATATCTTACATGTACTTATATAAGAAAAAAAAATCTTGTATCTGCAAATTTTCTTTGTAAAAAGGTTGTTTTATAATCTGATAAGATCATTTTATCTAAAAAAAACTATTTATGAGGAAGGGCTACTCATATTATAGAAAATAATAAAATTAATATTGATGTTTATATGATTGAGTTATCTTTATCTTTAATGTATTATCATAATGTGTAATTGTTAAGCATAAAGCAATTTAGTATAAAATTTAAGATAAAAAATACATGAGAAAATTGTATTTAAGCAAAAATAAAAAGAAAAAGATTTTTCTAAAGTTGAAAGAAATACAAATTTATTACTAATTGTGCATTTTGATATATGTGAATTAAATGACATCTTAACTAAAAGAGGAAATATATATTTTATAACTTTTTATTGATAACTATTCAAAGTATAATTATGTTTATTTAATGAGATATAGAAATCAAGCTTCTTAAAATGTTCAAGAATTATAAATTAGAAGTTGAAAACCAAAATGAGAATAAAATTAAAATTTTAATGAGTGATAGAGGTGGTGGGTATCTTTTTTCAAGGGATTTTCTTTATTTAATGAAGAAATAAAATCATATATCAAACTAGTGCACTATATACACCCTAACAAAATTGCTTGGTTGAAAGAAAGAAAATAAAATTTGTTGATATGTTTAAGTTTATGTTTGTGAATGTCAAATTATCTACTAGTTTGTAGGGGAGAAGCTTTCATTATTGCTTGTCATATATATAATATAATCCCTTCTAGAAAAAATAAAAGTTTCGCCATACCAATATGGAAGAAAAGAAAATCAAACATAAACTATCTTAGAGTTTAAGCTTGTCTTGCCTTTTATAGAGTTCCAAATCTTAAAAAGATAATATTTAGACCTAAAGCTTTAAAGAGGAATTTTGTTTTTTATGTTAAAAATTCCAAAGCATATAGAAATTGGATTTAATATATATAATTATGGGGAATCCATAGATGTTGAGTTTATTGGAATTTAATTTCAAATTTATTCCAATTTAATTAGTGAACAAATGAATAATTATGAAATTAAAATAGAGTAAAAAAATAATGCAAGTTTTGATCAAAGATATAGAAATAAAAGTACTCAAATTGATCACTCTAGTAAACATAGTAGAAACCAATATGCTAGGGAAAACAAGTTTAAATCCAAATTATATATCTTCATAATTTATTTATTTTTTTAATTGAAGGCAATAAAATTGATGTGCTTGATAAAATGCTAATCTAATTAATAGTTGAAGATGACCCTTAAAATACAAAGAGAGAATGATGTATCAAGATGTTTGTTTTTAGAAAGAATCAATTTTGTTTTATAAAAGAAATGATCACTCCAACGTTTGTTTTTAGAATGTCTTTAAACATGATAGTGCTAATAAATGTATTTATTATAAATTTATTAATGATTATAGTGTCATATTGTATCCTTATGAGGATGACATGCTTATATTAGTAATAACATGAATGATGTTAATGATACAAAAAAATATCTAATCTTAAAATTCAAAATAAATTACTAAAATAAGGTAGATTCAATTTTTTATATAAAAGTAAGAAAACATAATGAGATTTTGCTATTTGATTTTTCTCTTTAACAATCTTATTATATTGAACCTTAAATAAATTTAATAATTTTAATATATATATATATAAAAGTACATACTCCTTATAATGTTTCCTTTAAGTTTATAGAAAATACTAATATATCTATTACTTAAATTAAATATGCAACTATAATTGGTAGCTTAATGTATGTCATGTATTGCCTAGACCAAATATTGTTTTCATAGCTTAAGTAATCCTAGTATGGATTTTTGGAAAACAATTACAAGAGTATTTGGTCACTTGAAAAAAAAATATTGAATTTTTAATTATTTTATAATAATTTTTCAGTTATACTTCAAGGTTATATTGACACTAGTTAATTTTGGATTATTTTATACTAGTTTTTCAGTTATACTTAAAGGTTATACTAATACTAGTTGCATAAATAGTGCAAGTGATAATAAGTCAACCTTTGGATGAGTATTATAAAATAAACTAAAAGAGATCAGTGTTTTACTATTTATTTTGAGTGAAAACACTGTAGATTATAATAGTATATTTTTAAAAAGAAAGATTTGAAGTGAAGACTATATATATATATATATATATAATGGCACTTAGGCATTTGGTATTTGATAATATGTAACATAAATGATTTTTTTTTGAATTAGTTGATTTAATTTAATTGATTAAATCTTCAAAATTAATTAATCTAATAATAATGCATGACAACTCGTGCCAAGTTATTCAATTAATTTAAATTAAGAGTTGCATTTTGAACTCTACGGATATATTGATCTGAAAAGATGTATCTTTAAACTTTATAGACATAATATTATTTTATTTACAAAAATCAATTTGATGCTAACAAAAATCAATTAAAAAACAATATTCTTCTCTTATAATTATGGTTATCAGAAACAAAATAGAACATAATAAATTTATATAAGTTATTTGCTGTAAATTTAAGATTTTGATATTTTCTAAAAATATTTCACTTTAATGCTATAATAAATATAATAAAAGCAATTAATATCTCAAAAAAAATAATAATGTACATGCAGATTTTTTTATTTTTTTTTGTAAATGCTATGAGATGCGATCAATTTACATGAAAACTGACAAAAGATGTCCAGGATATTTGAAAGTGGTCCTCGACAGATGATGATTAATGTCTCTACTTAATTAAATATGCAAGAATTTTCCGTGGACCTCGAGCAATGAACGGGACCCACCATGTGCATTTCACATCGAGGGGATGAACCGCAATGATTCGAAGGCAGTCGTCATAAGACGCAAGCTTCCTCCGAACTCGGTAGGAAATGGCTAATCTCTTGTCTGAATTGGAGATGTCGATTTTCGAACATGAGTACAGGGGCAAGGGCCAAGGGCATGCAGCATCCATTGTACAAAGAAGAAGTGATTGTTTCGAAGTATTTTTTAAATATTTTTATTTTATTTTATTTTATTTTATATTAAAAAATTTAAAATATTTTTAATATAATAATATTAAAAATAATTTTTATTGCATACCTATCGAGCCCATAGTTGTCAATTTTGTTTTATTTTAGTAGAAACGGTCGAAACATTTTGTATCAGTTTAAAAAATGAGATAAAATAACATTGTTTTTATCTTGATTTAAATTTCAGCCCGTTCTGAATTTTTTGGTCAAATACCGACCAAAACGTACCGGTTTCATTCCGTCCATTCCATTTTGGCCAAATAATATTTTTTTAAATAATGAATAATTTTACAATATCAATCATAACTCTTAATCCGATCGTTAGATTTAGATGAAATTTTTCGAGGAGTCTCTTGACATATTTATATATATTATGGTAAAATTTTAGAGTAATAAGAGAACGTAATGACCTTGCGAGATTTATGATGAATTTCTCATAATATTATACATGTTCATAATTTTGTTAAGAAAAATTATTTTATTGTGTTTTTTTAGATTAAATTGCATAATTCTTAATAATTTTATTTTTTGATATAAACTAATTTTTTTGAATTAATATATTTAATTATATATGTACACATAAACAATACAATCTCGAAATACTCCAAAACTAAAACATTCAATTTCAATTGAAAAAACAAAATACCAACTGAAACGATATCAACAACATTAATCGAATCATTTTATTGTGGATATAAAATTAAAAAATAATAATTTCACACACCTTATCATAAAAGAGAATTGTTGCATACAACGAGGACATAACTAAGGCAATATACTTCTTGGAAGTCAAACTCATGGTAAGTGTGGTACCATCTTTTTAGATCAAGATTTTTGTGTGGGATTAGCAAAACAAAAACTCCTTTATCAATTACAAAAGTTTATAGTCACTATTTAGTATTTTAATCCCTATAAATTCTAATTAATCTTCAAAATCTAGATAAAATGACTAATTATACATAGAAATGGCAATATCATTCATAATACACTCTATAGAAAATAAATTGCATTGTTTATTTATTTGTTAAAACACTATTGTGTTTTTTAACCATTAGTCTATCTATTAGTTAAAAGTTGATCCACACCAATAGAATAAACAATAAATTTATAGGTCAAACTTGACCATTATAAAACCCTACTATCTTTTCATTTGCTTTTTTTAATATCAGAAATATATCTTAAGTATAAGTTTATAATCTCTGGTATTAAAATAATCAATTTAGTTTTTTATGGTTTTTTTTATAAAAAAAATTAGGTCAAGTCCTCTTTAATTTAATTAACTTGTTATTTCATCATGCATGTAAAATATATAAAAAAAACATTTTTTTTTTATTTTTTTTGGTAATTTTAAATAATTCTAATTAATTCAAAGTATTTTTTTTTCTTTCATATTTCTTGTATTAAAATGTATTTATGGAGAAACTTGGCCATATAAAATTTAAAAATACTAAAATATATTTTTGAAATAAAGATTTGTATATAGAGAGAGGAGATTTGGAGGTGGTGGTTGGTGTTGCTGGTTTTGGATGGAATAGAGGAGATGTAGCTGTTGTGTGGGTTTGGTTTTAATGGTGGATTTAACAAATGAAAGCTTGATTAGGAGAGAATTTGTGACTATGATTGTTGAAGGAGACGTAAAAGGGGATGAAGCTAACAAGATGTGTAAAAATATTTATTTTCTTTTAGTGAGAGGGCCACGTGACAGAGAGTAATTATGATGTTGGATATTATTTTAAAAATATTTTTGAAAAAAATTAAAAATTTTAATTTTTAATTTTTTTATTTTAAATAAAATATTTTTATTGTTTTAGATCATTTTTATAGGTGGATATTAAAATTAAAAAAAAATATTCTAAACTCATCCTTATTATTTTTTCACTAAGAGAATGAAAAGGTAAAAAATTGACCGGTTGCAAAACAAATATAGCTTCTTCTGAACACCTTCGGTTTACTTTACAAGTTTGACGGTTTTCTTTACAAGTTTGACTGTATTTATAAGGTTGGTTGATTGTTTTTTAAAATATTTTTTATTTAAAAATATATTAAAATAATATTTTTTAGAAATTATTTTTAATATTAGTATTTTAAAATAATTTAAAAACATTATTTTTTGTTTTTGAAAAATACTTTTTATGTACCAAGGCTGCAACGCAGATGAGTTGGCTCCCATTGAAAGACCAAGTAATGGCAAAAAACCAGGAACAGATAACCCCAGCCGACCACCTGAACGTAACTATGATATTGAATACGTATGGGCATGTTCTGTTATCTGTATATATGCTTTAAGCATGCATTATTCGACCATGCTCACATTCTTAGTGGGCTTTACGATCACAACCAAGCTCACGCCTATGCTACAGACTTCTGTTCAATAGTTGCCCACGAGTTCCTAGTGGACTGATGGATTGAGCTGAGCTAATAAATTAATAATAACTTTCGTGATATCAGAGGTTTCACGAGAGAAAATACCTGCAACCTATATGTGTTTGTTCAATCAAGGCAGCAGTGGTCCAGTGATAAAAATTTGGGACCAAGAAATTTGTTTTTCCTGTGATCTCTTATGGTTGTTACTATGATGATCACTGAAGATTTACATGATCATTAATTTCAGGATTCGTAAGAATAGTCGAGACTACACGTTACAAAAGTAATCCAGCAGATATAAAAGTGTGGAGATTCAGTTCTATGAGATGTGAAACGGAAACACAACTTTCAATCGCTATCCAACTTCGACCTCGGCTCCTTTCTTGCATGTCTCTCAATCATACGCTGCCTGAACTTCTCTACCAAGTCCCATCTCCCAAGCTCAGCATATACACTTGATAGAAGTATATAAAGCTGCAGGGGACGGTGGCTCCAAGTCTAAAAGTTGTTCCCCAAAATTCATGTTCCCATGGATTCTACAAACGCAAATTAAAGCATTCCAAATCTGCTCATTGATCTTGCAGCGCATGTTTTCATGTTGGCCCATCAACTTGTCAAAAGGCCGCACTTGACCCAGAAGATCAAGCAAGCAAGCATTATGTTCCTGATCGGGAAAAATACCATCTCCACGTCTGAATAGCTTCTTCACCGTGATAATGTTGTGCCAAAGCATAAATCATGGGGTTCCACAACACCTAGCTTATTACCCATAAGATAAAAAACCAGCCTCTCAACTTCCAAACTTCAACATTTGGAATACATGTCAATGAGAGAACTCACAAAAATTGTATTAGGTCTAAAATTTGTTCTTATCAAGTAACCATCCATTTGCTTACCAAGCTTAACCGAAGCTATACTGGCACAAGCGCAAAGAGTAAATTGAATCGGTTTAGTGACTAGCACCATCATATTCTTCCTTTTCTTATACGAGGGAAACCCCACCTTCCATAAAATACATTTTGTAGGTCCAGATAAGCGAGTAAAATCCTGATTATTTTAGACTCTTGCAGAAATACATGTCCTGACTCAAGCTCAAGACCTGCTATACAAATCACAAACTACTTGACATCACGCAACGCTCCTTGAGACAGCTCCATCATATTCGTAAACAACTCAGCCCTTATACACCAAACCATGCCTATCATACCCGGAAATCAAAGTCGTCCACGCACGCGACTGAATTCTTGTTAAGCATCAAATCGAACAATTCCCTAGCCACCTCTATGTCTCCGTGTTGTGCACACCCCAAAACCCTCGTTGTCCATGCAAGAACATCCTTCACATTCATCCCATCAAACAACCTCATCAGCATCCAAGCTTGAAATCACGATGTTACAGAAAAAAGCCAGCGACCAAAACCTGCCAACTGTTGAGAACTAATATTAACTTTCTATAAAACAAGGAACTCTGGAATGCCTTGCTTTATTGAATCTAAACCTTTGGCTTTATAGCCTTACAGCATAACTAAAAAGAGAAATTGCAGCCCACATATAACGTGGTAGAACAACAATAATTGAAAAAATCAAAGATAACAATTAAGTCCTAATTTGCAGGATCATTATTTGACTGAGGCTTGGCAACCAAGTTACCGATTTCCATGCAACAACCATGACCAAATCTTCCAACACCTATGCCCTGTTTAAAAGGTACCAATTCCTAAACCTCAACATAAACACTCAATAACCCCGCAAAACTATACCTAGGAGGCATATTATTCCAAGAGTACAAATTTATCGCGGTCATCTTGTTAAAGAATAATAATTATATCTTGGGGTCTTACCTAATAGTTTAAGCTTTTAGATAAAATGGTTCTTTGACAATGTATCAGAGCCTTGTTGACCTAGTAGTCACGAGTTCAAATCTCACCACCCTCATTCTATTTGATAAAAATGAAGAACAAGATAGTATGAGTCTGTACAAATTTCAAGCACAATGAGCTTTCACTTAAGGAGGTGTGTTAGAAAATAATATAAATTATATCTTGGGGTATTGCCTAACAAATTTTAACCCTCATTCTATTTGATAAAAATTAAGAACAAGATAGTATGAGTCTGTGCAAATTTCACACTCAATGGGCTTTCACTTGAGGGGAGGTGTTAGAGAATAATATAAATTATATCTTTGGGTCTCACCTAACAACTTAAGTTTTTAGGTGAGATGGTTCCTTGACACATCTTATCAAACAACTTATATGTGCTAGCATGATTGTATTGTACATGCATATGAATCAAATTAATGTATTAAACGTATTAGGTCTTTTTAATCTAGTTAGTTTCAAATGAATATGAACTCATTTTCCAAATTTAAGAGACTTGCAATTTACACATTGTTGTATAAGGTAAGTGAATGCTTTTGCATGATAAAATCTGAAGAGAAGAGATTGCTTGTGTGAGTTGGGATTGATCGGAGATGTTAACAAAGGGTTAGGTTATGCAAGGAAGGTTTTTGGAAATGTGATGTTTGGTGGGATTTGATTGAAGTTTTGAGAGACTAGAGAGTTTTGGTGGAGGGAAGGAGGCATTAGATAGAGAGGGAACCAATGCGAGGGTGGGCAAACGATGCGTCGCTCTTCATTGGTGGTGTTGATTGTGGGGCTTTAGGTCCAGTGAAATCATGTGTGGTGGGGTTAGGGTTGGATGGTGAGCGGAAGGGAGAGGATTTGCGACTTTCTGGTTGGTAGGGTCCTACTTTTTAGATACCCATTATACTTTGCCATATCAACATAGAAGAGGGAAACCAATTTCTCTCACATTTTGCAACTAGTTATTTATTTATTTTATTTTGAATATGAATAGTTTTAATCCAGGTTATTAATTCCATTGTATTTCATCCGAAATGACTAGTATATCTTCTTCTAGTTCAAGAAATGGAACAAACCAAAACAAATTTTATCTCACTTAGAATCTCAGTTTATTCGGGAAATTTCGCTCGGAATATTTTGGTTTTGTTCTGCTTATTTTGTTCTAGCCAAGTAATTTTTTTTATAAATAATTTATAGTTTTACAATATTAATCATATCTTTTAATTCGACTATTAGATTGAGATAACATTTTACAGGGAGTCTCTTAAAATATATATATATATATGGTTAATACTTTAGAGAAATCAGATAATATAATTATCTTATGAAATTGATGATGACATTCTGGTAATACTATCTAGGTTTATATTTTTTTTTAGAAAAATCATTTTATTTTGTCTTTTTTTTAGATTAAATTTTTTTCAATTTTATTATTCCGCAATGATTTTATTAGGAATTGAACTTTATAATTTGTTTTGATTAGTTTTATTTAAGGTTATCATGATTTTTAATAGGTCATTCATATGCTAGAATTTGTATTTTTTAAGTAACTATGATAAAAAAACATAACCTTTGACTTTTTTAGCACTAAATCTTTAAACTTAAATATTTTATTCCTGACTTTGGTATTATGGTGCGAGACAATTCAACATTGATAAACTTTTTAAATTTTGGAAATTAAATCCTTTGTTTTATGTTTACTAATGCAAATACTTTACATCACTATCCAAACTAATTATTCATAAATTTCATGATTGAATAACTAATAATTTTTTTTAAAAAACATAATTAATTGTTTAAATAAAATTAAATCAACATAAATAAAGAAAAAAAATAGTAACAAAAAAATTCTATGTTATTAATGATGTTTTAAACTCTACTATATTCAGGAATAAGGTTTTTGAGTGATTAGACAACGGGTAAACACATGTTCATATTAATATTCTTTTTTATAGAGCTCAGAAAGTACATGATTGGTAGTAATAGTCATAACACCTACAAAACAATCATTTTTAGTAAGGTTTAAACACCATCATATTATATGGTTGATGGCTTTTAGTAAAAGATTATAAGAAATTAGAGAATAAACTTTAAATTCCAAGAACAAGAGTATTTGTTCTTGTTTTCGTATGACAAATGCTCTGAGAGTTAAAATATGTATACTTAGAGAATATAAATTATAAATTCTTTATCTAGATGGTTCAAAGATATTTATAGCCTTTAAATCATGTCATGTTGTTAGAATAGAGGAATTGAAAAGTCATTTTCTCTAGTTAACATTAATAAGAGAGGAATCCCTCATATAAAATTATATGAGGGACAAATATGCATTACACCATATTAATGAGGGATAAAAATCCCTTACATAATATTAATGATAATAAAAATATGGTAGGCCCTTGGAAGTCTTTTATACATATATGGGGTGTATATAGATGAATATTTATGACATTAATATTTTATGTTAAAAGTAAAAAAAATAAACAAATAAAGTCTCATGATCTAGAATAGGGCTTATAATGATCATCAACCCTATATCTATTTGGACTTATCACGATACCAAATCCACATATGATGAGTATGATAGGTTGTTAGACCCATGTCTTTAAGCTTAATATGTAGCTAAACTTGAGGATGTTAGGTCTAACAACTTGTTAGATCTATGTTTATATGGGCTCAATGCATAGTTGACCCTATAAACACTAGGTCTGAATGTTGCCAAACTTATATGTACTTGGATTTAGTTTAGTTGAACACAAGTATGTTGGGTCTGACAACTTGCTAGATCCATATATGTTTGAACTCAGCACATAACTGAACTTAAGGATGTTAAGTCTAACAATTCACTAAAGTCATGCTTGTTTAGGCTCAATGTGTAGCCGAACCCATGTATATTGAGTTTTCCAGCTTGCGAGACCTATATATATATATATAAAATATACTCAACACGTAGCTAAACCCAATGATATTGGGTTTGATAGTTTGTCAAACTCATTTCTGTTTGGGCTTAATACATAGCTAAGCCCTAGTACATATGAGTCTAATAGCTCGCCAAATCCACCTCTATTTGGACTCAACATGTAAATGAACTTAATATATATGAGTTGAACAACTTGTTACACCCATGTCTAATTGAACTCTAGAATGGTGAGTCCAACGACCCGTTAGACTTATAGGCAAGGTAGTCAAACTCGCGAGTCAACTCGCAAACTCGTACGAGTTTGCGAGTTGGCTCAGCAAACCTGGTTGAACCGGAAGAAAAATCGAAACCGGTCAAACTCGGTCAAAATCGGGTTGACTCGTAAAATCGGACCGGATCGGTCTGATTTTACGAGTTCATCATATTCTACTGTGCGCAACACGGGCGAACTAGCGAAGGGCTTTCTTCAATTTCAATTTTGCATTTGAGAAAGGGAGGGAGATGAGCACAACTGCACAAGAAAAGGAGTGAGATGAGAGAAAGGGAGGGAGATGAGCAGTGAGCACAACTGCACAAGAAAGGGAGGGAGATGAGCACAAGGGAGGGAGATGAGCACACCTGCACAAAAAAGGGAGGGAGAATCTGGAGATGAGCACACGCACGTACCTGCACAAAAAAGAGAGGGAGATGAGCGGCGGCACAAGGAGGGAGGGAGATGTGTGTGGGCACTGTGGGGGCTAGGTAAGGGAATTAGGGTTGGGTTTTTTTTATAATAATAATAATAATAGGTTTCAGGGGGTGGGGGTTATATAAATTAATAATAATAATAATAATAATAATAATAATAATAATAAAAAAGGTTTATACGGGGGAGGAGTAATAATAATAATAATAATAATAATAATCTGAGGGTTTATAATAATAATAATAATAATAATAATAAGCATAAAAAATAGTTAGCATAAAAAATATTTTTTAAAAAATCCTATTAATTTAAGATAATAAATAACATTAATTAATTTATATTTCACATCAACAAAATATTTATTTTTAGTTTGTTAATTTTTACCTAATGAAATTCTATGGACATAATTGTTTTGTAATGTATTTTTCAATTATTTTGAATCATGCATGAACCTTAACCAATGAAGTTTTATGGCCATAATTATGTTATATTATATTCGGAAATATTTTACTTACGATTTTACGATTTTTCTACCTACACGATTTTAGCTGTGATTTTACGATTTTTGTACGGAAAAATTCGGGTACGATCTTACGATTTTACGATCCGATTTTTCGGAACCCTTTCCGATTCGTGTCAAAATCTTGATTTTGACTACCTTGCTTATAGGTACTTGGATTCAGCTCGTAACTAGACCCAAGAACATTAAGTCTGAAAGCTTACCCGAACTATATCTACTTGGTCTTAGAGTGTATTTGACATTGCTTTTGCTTTTGCGATTGAGGATGAAAAAAATCAGTTTCAAAAAAAGTGCTTTTACTGTGGTTCAAAATAAGCAGTGAAGTATTTGGTTAAAACTGTAGTTGAGTTGGAGGTTGAAAAAAAAATAGTTTTGGGTGTTTGGTTACCAAGCTTTTCATATTGCTTTTAACTTGTGAAATTACATTAAAATAAAAAATATATATATATATATATATATAATTTTTGTAAATATTGTAAATTGTATAATTTTTGACATCAACACATCAAATTTATCTAAAAACACACAAAAAAATTAATTTAAAATAAAAAATAAAAAAATTTCAATTTTTTTCAAAAACCTCTCCCAGACACCCCTTTAGAATCACACTCAATTAAAAGTTGAACGAATAATAAAGATGAGATTGTGTTAACATTAAGATTGCGTTAACTTTATTACGATAATAATAATAATAATAATAATAATTATTATTATTATTATTAATGAATTTAATTTGCATATGTCATTTTTTATAGGAATTTGACTACATTAAATTGAATAATCAAATTTAGAGAAAACATGATTTAATGGTTTTACTGAAATAAAAAACAATCCAACTAACGTATATGAGAGAAAGAAAAACAAAATATATGGAAAATAATAGCCTGAAAAATAATAATAAAATGCAAGATGGAAAATTCTGAATAGTAATAAAGAAAAACCCCAAGATGGAAAATTCTGAATAGTAATAAATAATTTTTTTTTGTTGTTTTAAAACTGATATTAAAATTATTATTTTTTTATTAAATAATATTATAATATATTTTTAAATAAAACATATTTTATAAAACAAAATTCCAAACAGGTATTTATTCCACACAGACCCATGCCCGCACGAACCAGCATTTAAAAAGAAAAGTTCAAATATGGATCGTGATTTTGATGCAGATGAATCGCATTGCGATCCCACCGGCTTTTGGCCAAAATTTGATTATTTTTTTATATTTTAAAGACCGGCGATTTGGTGTTTTGAGATCAATTTGATGTGCTGATTTCAAAAATAATTTTTAAAAAATAAAAAAACATCATTTTGATGTATTTCGGCATGATAAGCACTTTGAAACGCAATCGCAATCGCACTAAAAAAACATCAATTTCCAGCTTTTTTTGAATCGGCGTTTTGGTTAAAATTTGGTGTGGGTCCCACACAAAAAAAGTGCTTTTTGGAGTTAACCAAACAACAAATTGTGGTGCGATCTGCGAATCGAAGATCGCACCACAATGCCAAACACCCTCTTAGTATTTAGTTAAACCCATTAATCTTAAATATGAAACAAACCAAACTTATATCATTTAAGCTTAATATTTTATCAAATTAGATATATTGAATTATCACCTTATATTCGATAGATTTAAATACGATGAATTATCAATTTAAAGTCAACAAATTCTACAAACAAAATTTTTTATGAGTGCATTTTATGTAGAAATCATTTTTTCTTGGGAAGCAAAATTTAACGCGCCATAGGAAACTTTAGAGACAAAAATTAGTGTCTGTTTGAGATCATAGTTAAGATTACTTTTGAAAGTAATTTTCGTTCAGAAATGCATCAAAATGATATTTTTTATTTTTTAAAAATTATTTTTGACATCAACGCATGAAAATAATCTAAAAATACCAAAAAAAATTAATTTCAAGTAAAAAATAAATATAAAAAACTTTCAATTTTTTATACAAATATTTTTAAAATACACGTGAGATGGACCACGATTAGTAAAAGAAAAGGAGTGTAGAAGATCATGGCTAAGAAAATCAAGAGTTTAAGTACCATTTTAGACTTAAACCCTAACTTTGTACAAGTAAATCCACGTCAGCAAGATTTGACGTCTTTCAACGATAATTTCAAAGCAATCCATCAGACCCAATAAAAATTTATCCAACGTCGGATCAACAAAACGCTATAACTCCAAATCTACACCGTCCGATAAAAATTTCTTATCTCCTTAATTCATATAACATGGTAAAGCCTGGCAGCTGCAGCCAGTAGATTACATATAGGATTCGTTCACTTACTCTCGTTCTCTCTCGCTCTGAAAATCATCCACTTCCTCTCTCTAGAAAACAAGGTAAGCAAAAAGAAAAAACGGGTTTCTTTTTTGTATGTGTTTCAGTTAATTAATTATGATTTTGTATTGATTTAATGACATTTGTTTTTGTGCAAAGCCCTAATGAAAACTTGTGAAAGTTGCTTATTGAGATCTGAAAGTTTCATTTTGGATACTTTATGGATTGTTGTCATATAAAGTCATGATTTTTTAGAAAAAGATGGAGGCTTTATGATGGTTTTTTTTTATTGGTTATGTGATTGGTTGTGATGATATTGAAATGAGTTTTTTGATTTGATTTTGTGGGTTTTATGTGAATCAAGGTTTTGAAGAGAAAAATGGAAAATGGGGTGGAGAGAGTTGTTGTGGAAGAGAAACCCAATGTGGGAAAGGAGGGTTTTGGGGTTAAGGTAGAGGAGGAGAGAGTTGTGGTGGGGTCTTTTGAATCGAAAGATTTGGAAGATGAGGTTTTTGAGGAGGCAATTGAGTCACATGAGCAATTGCAGGAGGGGGAGGTGGAGGGAAAGAAAGTTGAGTCAGATGGTTTTGTTGAGAGTGTTGGTGAGTCGAGTCCAGCATTTGATGATGAGAGTTTGAATCTAGGAAATGAGACTGAGAAATTTGAGGAGGCGATTTCTGTTCCTGCTGAGAGTGGGAATCCAGAGGAGCGAGGTGGAGTGGTTGGTGAAGAGAAGGTAGAGGATTTAGTGGGTGGAGATAGTGTTGATAAGATTGACGAGGGAGGGACTGCAAAGGAAGCTGGGAGCAATGAATTGAGTGGAGGAGAGGTTGCTGAGATTACTGGTAATGGAGGAACAGAGGTTTTGAATGCTGAGGGTGAAGGTGAGGTGGATTCTAAGCAGGAAACTGAAAGTGATGAGATTCTGCCCAAGGATGATGAGAAGAAGGAAAAGGAGGAGGATGAGTTGGATATCGAATATCAGGTGACAAGTGACAATTCTGTTAAGATTTTAGAGGATAAGGATGAAGGCACAAGCCAGAATCTGATAAAAATGGATTCTGAACATCTGGATGGAAAAAGTGGAGTATTGAAAGATGATGGAGAGACTGCTGAGGAAGTTGGGAATGATGAATTGAATGAAGGTGAGAAGGTTTCTGAGATTGCTGTTAATGGAGAAACTCTAGCTTTAAGGAGTGAGGATGGGGGCAATTTTAATCGAGGAATTGACTCAAGCAATGAACTGAAAAGTGATGGAGGGTCTGCTCAGGAAGCAGGGGACAATGAGATGAGTGGAGGTGAGAAGGTTTTTGAGATTGCTGGTAATGGAGAAACTAGAGCTTTCAGGAGTGAGGATGAGGACAATTTTAATAGGGAAAATAAGTCAAGCAAGGAACTTAAAAGTGATGGAGAGTCTGGTCAGGAAGCAGGGAACAATGAGATGAGTGGAGGTGAAGTCTCTGAGATTGTTGGTAATGGAGGAACAGAGGCTTTGAAGGGTGAGGATGAGTCTGATTTTAATCAAGAACTTGAGTTAATCAAGGAGATTCTTCCTGAAGATGGTAAGAGAGAGGAACTGAAGGAGGATAAGTTGGGTGCTGAATATCAGGAGGCCAATGATCTATTTAATGTATCAGGTGATCTTCAAGATGGTAAGAGTGAAGAATTGGCTGAGAACCTGGAAAGAAAAGATATAAAACAAGAGGTTGAGAAAAATGGGAATTTTGAAAGTGCAATAGTGGGCCTTGATTCTGGTAATGAGGTAAATAAGAGTGAACAGGTCAGAGACATCTCAGCAGGTGTAAACATTGAAAACCAAGATGGTAGCAATGGAAACTTGAAAGATGCTTCAGCTGTTATAGATTTAGAACAAAATGGGGAAACGAGTGAGCTGAAAGCTGGTTCAGCTATCCCGCTGACTGTGGAGGAAGAGAAGCTGGCACCTGAAGTTCTTACCTCATCTTCTTCAGAGAATTCTGTGATGGAGAGAAATGAGGAGATTCAGGCACATGCATCTACTTTGCGATCAGAGGATAACAAGGGTTCTGAATTACTCCATGCTGACAACAACATCAACAGAGCCAGCAAAAACACACCTGTGACTGAATCACCTCAGAAGACAGCAGAAAAGGGTCAGGAGGATAAGAAAAATGCTCCAACAAATATAGAGCGTAAAATTCAGCATTTACCTGAGGTTGCATCTTCATCTGCAAAATCTTGGAGTGCAACCCCCTCACCTTCTCGTCCAGCTGGCCTTGGACGTGCTGCACCACTATTGGAACCTGCACCCAGGGCAACCCAGCAACTTCGTGCTAATGGAACTGTTTCTCATACGCAATCCCAACAGATTGAAGATCCTACAAATGGGGAATCAGAAGAGTTGGATGAGACGCGTGAAAAACTTCAGATGATCAGGGTGAAATTTTTGCGGCTTGCGCATAGACTTGGGCAGACTCCCCATAATGTTGTTGTTGCACAGGTTTTATACAGACTGGGGTTAGCTGAGCAGCTGCGAGGTAGAAATGGTGGTCGTGTTGCTGGTTTTGATCGTGCCAGTGCAATGGCAGAGCAGCTCGAGGCTGCTGGGCAGGAACCCCTTGATTTCTCTTGTACAATTATGGTACTTGGAAAGACAGGTGTTGGTAAAAGTGCCACTATCAATTCTATATTTGATGAAGTGAAGTTTGGCACTGATGCTTTTCAATTGGGTACAAAAAAGGTTCAGGATGTTGTGGGTACTGTTCAAGGGATAAAGGTACGAGTCATTGACACACCTGGACTTCTTCCTTCATGGTCTGACCAGCGCCAGAATGAGAAGATCCTTCACTCTGTCAAGTGCTTTATCAAGAAAACTCCTCCAGATATTGTGTTGTATCTTGACAGGTTGGATATGCAGAGCAGGGATTTTGGTGATATGCCTCTACTGCGTACCATCACCGACATATTTGGTCCATCTATATGGTTCAATGCAATTGTTGTCCTGACTCATGCAGCATCAGCTCCACCTGATGGTCCCAATGGAACTGCATCAAGCTATGACATGTTTGTCACTCAGCGATCACATGCTGTCCAACAAGCAATTCGTCTGGCAGCAGGAGATATGCGACTCATGAATCCTGTTTCATTGGTCGAGAATCACTCAGCATGTAGAACAAATAGGGCAGGGCAGAGAGTGTTGCCAAATGGTCAGGTTTGGAAGCCCCACTTGTTGCTGCTCTCTTTTGCATCTAAGATTCTTGCCGAGGCAAATGCGCTTTTGAAGTTGCAAGATAGTGCACCTGCGAAGCCTTTTGCAACTCGAGCAAGAGCACCTCCTTTACCATTCCTTCTTTCATCGCTTCTCCAGTCAAAACCACAAATTAAGCTACCAGAGGAACAGTATGGTGATGAGGATGGTTTAGATGATGATTTAGATGAGTCATCAGATTCTGAGGATGAATCAGAATATGATGAATTGCCACCATTTAAAAGTCTGACGAGGGCTCAGATTGCTAAGCTTACTAAAGTTCAGAAGAGGGCTTATTTTGATGAGTTAGAATACAGAGAGAAACTTTTCATGAAAAAGCAGTTAAAGGAGGAGAAAAGGCGACGGAAGTTGATGGAGAAAATGGCTGCAGCTGCTAAGGACCTGCCCAGCGAGTACGCTGAAAATGCAGAAGAAGGTGGAGCTGCATCTGTTCCTGTTCCCATGCCGGATCTAGCCTTACCTGCATCCTTTGATTCTGATAATCCCACTCATAGGTACCGTTACCTCGATACCTCCAACCAGTGGCTTGTGAGGCCGGTTCTAGAAACTCATGGTTGGGACCATGATGTTGGTTACGAAGGTATAAATGTGGAGAGATTGTTTGTGGTTAAAGACAAAATCCCTATATCATTTTCTGGCCAGGTAACAAAGGACAAGAAGGATGCCAATGTTCAGATGGAATTAGCAAGTTCTTTAAAGTATGGAGAAGGAAAAGCAACTTCACTGGGGTTTGATATGCAGACTGTAGGAAAAGACTTAGCCTATACTCTTCGAAGTGAAACTCGGTTCAGTAATTTTAGGAAGAATAAGGCTACTGCTGGTCTATCGGTTACTCTGTTGGGTGATGTCTTATCAGCTGGAGTCAAAGTTGAGGATAAATTGATTGCTGGTAAACGGTTCCAAATGGTAATGTCTGGTGGTGCAATGACTGGTCGTGGTGATGTGGCTTATGGTGGCAGTCTGGAGGTCCAGCTGAGGGACAAAGATTATCCTCTTGGTCGTTCATTATCAACACTTGGGCTTTCCGTCATGGACTGGCATGGAGATCTTGCCATTGGCTGCAATGTACAATCCCAGATTCCTATAGGACGATCCACAAATTTGATTGGTCGTGCAAATTTAAATAACAGGGGAGCTGGACAAATCAGTATTCGCGTAAATAGCTCAGAACAACTTCAACTTGCTTTGATTAGCCTCTTTCCTCTATTGAAGAAGCTAATTGATTATTCCCAACAAATGCAATTTGGACAATGAAGAAACTCGTAGGTTATACTTGCTAGGAAACTTCTGATGTCGCCATCTTGTGATGGGAATGCGAGTGAAGTGAAGCTGCTTATTGTCCCCCTCCCCCCCTCTTGTCTTTTTGTTGGAGTCAGGTTACAACAATATTTTGCTTGGTATCAGTGGTTGTAATTTCTTTGTTAGATATTTTCATAAAGTGGTTTTTATTCTCATCAAGCCACTGGGGCTAATCATTGCTTCTATTTCAACGATGCCTGGTTCTAGAATCCCAAGTACTTTGTGCTGTTGAGATAGATCTGCATTGTACCAATCCTGATCGCTTGCTGTGTATAGATCTGAAGTGGTCGACTGGTGGTCGTGCTGGTGACTTGTGGTGGAGATGTAGGTGGAGAAGTTGACGACGTGGTGGTTTGTGGTTATAGAAACTGAGGTCGTAAAAAACATTGGAGAAAGCTGGTTTTTTGCCAACTTTGAACCAAAATTTCTTGATGTTATAAGCGGTGGAAGAGGGAAAATTGATCTTAACTAGTATCAAATCTTGTTCTTTAATTCAAACCAGATGGATCCCAACCATTGGTTCAAATCTGCTATCATGAATTGTCTAATGTGGTAATTATAGGTTGTTTGGGTGGGTCATTTTGGCGCCGCAGAGGTTATTAAATACCTTTATAAAGTGGCCTCTTGAGCAATCCAAATCAAGATAACAATAAACAGTAAACAAACGAAGCACTATCTAATCCTTTCTCTTTTATTATTTTTTTTCTTTTTCTTCTTCAAAATAACATTGTTTTAGGGATTTTGGCCACAATTCAATTTAGTTCTTTGTTTTCTGATTGCTTTGACAACATCTTTGATTGACCTCAAACTTTTAATTTTGTACAATTTTGCCCGTGTTGAAACTCAACATTACCCTTAAATTTTGGTGCCTTTTTTAGTTCAGTCATTAGTCTTGGATTTATCCAATTTGACCTTCAATTTATCATTAAATTTTCAATTTTTTTCACCAATTAAATTCATAATAAAATTAATTTGATCTATTTAAAATATAATTAAGTCCTTACACTTAATTAAGTCTTTTAATTGGACTCAAGGTAATTCTCAAACATAATTAAATTTTTTAATTTGACCTATAATTAAATCAAATTAACTATTAAAAATATAATTATGGCTCTGAACTTAATTGTTTTTGCAGACTTACTAAATAATAATTTATTTTGACCTTGAACCTACATTGTTTTTTTTTTTTTTTTTTGTCTTGGGCATAAGTAGGTACCATCAAGTTCTTAACTTCATCCAAAATTCCCAGTTTGAGTTCTCTACCATAATAGTCCTTTTTGTTATTTTTATTTCTTTTCATTGTTATTTTCTTAGTGAAATAAAGGAATAATCCCAAAATGGGTTATGATGACACAAATACTATTAAAAAGGTTATCATGTATTCACTTTAATGGTCATGTGCATTATGATCTTAAACTTGCAAACATCCTGGTTTTTCTTTGTCAAGATCATGGAGTAAATGGTATGATGGATCAATATTTATTTATTTTTTAAATTTATTTTGTAGTTGCCCTTCAAAAGGATGATAAAAAAAGGTTTTACCTCAAATCTTTGGGCTTATCCAAACACTAAGCCTAGGTGTATATGGGTTTAATGAGCTGCTAGATTCATCATTTGTGGGCTTAGCCAAGTATTGAACTCACACATATATTGGTTTGACAAGCTATTAAACCTATATACCCATGGCTCAACCAAACACTGAACCTAGATGTATGTGGTTTTGTAGAGTTGTTAGACACATCATCTCTAGACTTAGCTAAACATTGAATCCAAACATATTTAGGTTTAAAACAAAATCATTGGCCACGTTATATTACTAAGAGGGTGTTTGTAGATCTTCACACAAGTATTTTTATTTAAAAATATATTAAAATAATATATTTTTTATTATGTTTTGAAAACTTTTCATAAAAAATTTAAATCACAAAAAATAACCTATTTTCATACAATATACCATAACAATTCCATTTAATTGCGTGTAAGGGAATATTTTATTTTATTAATAGCATTAGATCTAGCTTTGAAGAAAATAAAAAGAGAAGGAAGGGCATTGATTGCCAACAATTCGATACCTTCCCTTCCATAAGATTACTAACAATTTTCAAATTTTAATTTTACAATGTGCTCAAGCATTCTTAGTGAATAAATAAATCCAGGTTAATTCCCTAATGAATCAAAGTAACCGTATACTCAAGAATAGCATCAGCATTAGTAGTGTTTAAATAGCTAGTTTTGATCTTGGCAAATCCTCTGGCCAACCTGAGCTGTCATCTTCCTCCAACCACCACAACCTCGCGATCCTCCGCCTCGCTCACCGGATTCCTCGAAAACACGCTAAATGAACTTCCATTGAACTCGCCGGTTGTAAGAGCAAAACCAACCAGCATCACTAATGTAAATTTACTGTTGTCTTGGCTGGATGATAAATAGAGCCCTTGTGCATTCCCTATAGTCTGTGACTCCGGCTCAGGCCCCAGTTTAAAAGGATCGCCAACGGCGAATACGCTGCCAAATGGAGTTGGTGAGGGTCACCTCCGGTGCGATTATAGATCCTTCTACCTTGACCGCAGAAGGGTTTTCGCCACTTAGAGAATTTCATGGAGGAAGAAGTGGAGGGTGGTCTCCTACTCCTTCCTGGGGAAAGGCCTACTCTCTGTGTAATATTCACAATATGCTAGAACAACTGCGAGACATATGATCAAAGCATAAACAAATTAAATCAATTAATGAAGGATTTATAATCATTTCCAATTGCAATATCCTCTCATTCGATGCCTGAAATTCCCATTCAGTGCATTAGATGAATGGAATACAATACAACCTCACGTTTATTGATTGAGATTAATTTTAGAGAGAATGCCATATCTGTAGTACCTCGTCATACTATTGTAACTTCCCGTGATTTAAGCATACAAGTAAAATAGATTTTTTAAGCTTTAAACTTAGAAAATCATAGTAAATTTTTATTTATATAATACAAGATTATTACAATCTAGTTTGTATACTTTGGTCTCCTTGCTTTAAGCTAGAGTACAAGGAATTGAATAACCAACAAACACAATATTCAAAAATAAAATTACTTTTTAGTCCTCAAGGAAAATATATATATATATATATTTGATAATCAAAACCTAGTTTTCACACCATTTTCATGCTAAATTTATATACTTATATTTCTATAATATTTTTGTAGATTTGAGGAAACCCCACTCCTCTTTAGATATTCTTTGTGAGCCCGAGTTAAGCAAATAAAATCCATGTTGTTCTAGATTCTTACAAGGTGAGCACACTCTGACTCAAATCTAAGACTTGCAAAGCAGATTCAAGCTCTTTATCACCACGTCATGCTCCTTGAAAATTATATTTCTATAACCCTATCATGTCATCAATAATCGTTTTTCATTTACTCACATGTTAATAGACAATATTATCCATATAAAAAAATAAACAATACGAATACTTCACATTTACAAAAATGATATGATATATTTTTTTTTATTGATTTGACTTTTACACCTAATAATTTTAATTTTTTGTTCTTCGTCTCCTTGGTCATTTAGTGTTGACTTGTTTTATAACGATTGATTTCAGTGACATTATCATTATTTTTTAAACTTGTCATATTATATAACATGATTGGAATCTCATTGCATTATCTTTTTTTTGTATACTCATGTTTTGAGTGAATTTTTCTCACATAAATCTATAATTTTAGCTATATTTTTTTCCTTCACTTTTTATGTTTAACAACAGAGTTGATAGTCATATTCTAACCCATGGTTTCTATTATTGCCAATGATAAGTCATTCTAGTACTAATAAATAAAGACTAATGAAGAATCCTCAACAAAAAATTCAAATAAATTAAACAAAAAACATAAATTAAAACTCAATCTCTCAATGGTTTGGACTACCACTTTTCATCTATGATTATATGAATACATAAATAATACATTAGAGACATAATATTTCCCCTTCATCTTTGTTTCAATTTTAAGTCAAATAGAACTATAATGGGATTCATTCTTGTCACCATTCCACATATCACATAAATTGGCATGTTAATTAATTTTTAATTAGATATGATTTAGATTTTGATAAAAACCTAGACCACATTGCGTCTCATCACACGTAGATCACGAGGGAGCATCAAGTTAGATGACGTCGCAATGATCATGTGAGGATAGCATGTTACGCAATGCCATTTCCCTTACGCCCAGTGGATTTTAAAATGCAGTAGCCAAGAAGTAGACAGATTCACAGCACTCGGCCGGGTATTATGGAATATACAATTTAGGGACCAAAATAAGTCTCCTCGCTACCAGATTTTGAGAATGCATTAGGGTTAGGTCACATCGCAGTGATTATGAGAGGATAACATGCATACACAACGCTTATTTCCTTTAGGCAAGAAGCGTGATGGCATGGACCAAAATTGATAGATTCACAGAGCAGTCGGGGTGATAGAGAGGGGGGGGGGATCCATATCTATTCACGAGTTCTAAAACTTGCTCGCCATACTTTGAAGGAAACGGTCATTAGCAGCTTCAATTAGAGAGCAAAAAAACAGATGAAAAGCAAGGATCTAAAAAGAAGAAGAAGAAACCGTGATGATGATGATGATGATTTCATAGAACCATGCCGGGAACCCAGCACCAAACCACAGATTCACAAAGCTATGCAGCACATGAATTTGATGGAAAGTACTTGAACATTAAGGTACTTGCCCAGATTAAGAGTTTTATTATTGAACTGGAAAGTACTTGATTAACAAGTCTCGATGGGATTTTGGTGAGCTTTCAAGGCTTGAAGGTAGGGGGTCTCCTAACCTTGGTAGCTGTCTCAAAGCCATAAGCAATCTCAATTAGTTGTGGCTCCGAACCCTTCAGTCCACCAAAGCAAATCCCAAAGGGCACACCGCCACTATCATATCCAGCAGGGACACTGATTCCAGGGTATTGTCCAATTGCAAGAACAGATGATACAGCACTTAAACTAGGTGCCACCAATGCGTCTAGTTTGTGCTTCTTGATTAATTTCTCCAGTCCATTCTTCGAAAGTTCCCTGAAATTTGACACCAGTTTCTTCAATGTGGCCTCGATGTTTGTTATATTTCGACTCAAGAACTCGGCTTCCTCGAAGAGGTCTTGACCGTATTCCTTCGTCTTTTCCTGCAAGACCAAGCACATAAATCAAAACTTGGATTGTACCCGTGTTGGTTCAATGCCGATTATATCCGCACAAACACTAACCAGCCTGGAGAATTTTTTGTTGAAGGCTATTACAGCTTCCAAGGAACGGACCGGAGATGCCACCAACTGTTCTAGATACTTGTTTAAAGCTGGCTTGAATTCGAGCAACATTGCAAGTGTTTCTCCACTCTCCTGGGATGTGATTGTGTCAACGTGGCTTATTTGCAGATTGTCAACGAGCACTGCACCTTGTCGTCTTAATTTTGGAAAATACAAAGGTCTTTTCAGCTTGCACTGATTTGCTAAAATATTATTGAAACTACTACTAGAAAAAATTAGACATCGTTTGGAAACATTTTGGTTTTTTTTTTTTACAGTTTTTATAAAAGCAGAACTTTTTTTTTTAATTTAGAAAATACATTTAATCTCAATTGGAATGAATACTCATTTTATCCAATGCTGTAGATTCTACGTCCAGGACCTGGTCTCGAATTGACCCCTATCGTCATGGGGTGGTCCCAAGCCAACCCTTCCAGGCGCCCTGGACCAGGTCCTAGCTCTCAACTCAACCCTTGGAGGCCCTGGAGCCAGGTCCTCACTCAACCCCCGAGGCTTCGTAGACCCCGGTCAGACCTGACCTCCAAGTGTCGTGGATTTAAACATGAATCATCTAGGTGTCACGCGCATGTTCTCAGCCTGGTAGCCACTCAAGTGCTATACCGTAGATTAATAGTGTAAAAACAACTTTTGAGAAACCTTTGTTTTTAGTTATGAAAACTTGCTGTCATTCTTTTTATTGATTGAAAACAGAAGAAAACGAAAATGAAAAGGTTTTTATATTTTAATTTCATTTTTTTTATAAAAAAACGAAAATGATACCAGATAAACACTTTTTTTGTTACCTTAGTGTTTGAAAATGGTGCTCAAAAGTTTGATGCAGATGGGATTCGTTGCCATAATTGTAAAATGGATCCCTCACTATCCCCAATCTCTTCCCTTTAAGCCCAAGAGGGTTAAGAAATTGCCTGTAGCCACCGTTTGGGATATATTTTGCTGCTTCTCCTGTTGCAGCATCATTTGAATCGAAGCCTGCAATGGCATCAAGAACATATACAGCGTCCGATACTGTCCTGCACATTGGCCTGCTCAATCCAACATGTATCAGCCATTAAAGTGAAACCAGCATACATTTTATTGACCATTCAGTATAATTCAGCAAATATTGGTTCACGTAATCTCTATCGTTGATGCTAGTCGAGCTCGAATAATAATAAAAAAGAGCTCTATCTCTCCTGTCTTGGTAAAATTATCACAATTAGCTAAGAATAACCGGTAATTTTCGTTGTATATTAGAAATAAAAAAGAGCAAAGAATTCACCTACCCCACAGTGTCCTGTCTAGGGGTGATTGGGATAACCCCAGCTCTACTCGTGAGGCCAACAGTGGGTTTGATGCCCACAACTGAGTTGTAACTGGATGGACATAGGATGGAGCCATCAGTCTCGGTCCCAAGTGACACGGCTGCCAAGTTTGCTGCCACTGATATTCCTGATCCACTGCTTGAACCACAAGGAGTGGTGGACAAAACATATGGATTCTGCAAATAAAAGTCACACCTCAATTCTTATCTCATGTCGTCAGTGCGATTGACAAGTCGTTCAGAAGACAATCGTCACAGAACATGTAGCATTAGAATACCAATCCTGCTTCCTGCTTGTTTGTTCTTAGCAACAGCTAGAAAACCTTTTAAACTCTACAAAATGATTGATTATAATCACAATCAAACCCCAAAATTATCTGTTAGTTTCAGACAAAACTCCAAAAGTCATGGCAATGTTTAGCATAGCAGAGTCATGACAGCAGTTAGAAGCCTGGATAAGTGAATCATTTCAAGAACGACTTGAACAACAGACTTGTGCAAGTAATTAATCAGCTCACCTTTCCTTGGCCGCTTCTCCCACAAAAACCTGAGGGTGCGCCATATGACCTAAAATGAGCCCACTCACTCAAGCTAGCCTTCCCTAATATGATAGCTCCAGCTTTCCTCAACTTCATCACCACACCTGCATCCCGAGGCACAACTGATCCAAGTAGTGCATAGGAACCAGCTGTAGTGTTCAGCTTGTCTTTGGTTGCAATGTTGTCCTTGAGCAGGATAGGAATCCCATGTAAACCACCAGACGAACCTGGGGTGTTGACCTTGCGCTCTCGGTCAGCCTTATCGGCTAGAAAGAGTGCATCAGGGTTCACCTCTATGACCCCTCTAAGAAGCGGATTGAGTCTGCGGATCCGTTTGAGGTAGAACTCAACAAGTTGTCTTGAGGTTAGTTGGTTTTGCTTAAAAGCTAGTCGAAGATCATCTATAGCTGCTTCTTCAATTGAGAAGGCACTGCTTGTCTTGGTAAAGAACCCAGATAATAATAAAGAAGCGAGAATTAAAAACAGTAGAGAATCGTTGGCCATAGCTTATAAGATGAGCAGTGCTCGACTGAGTTACCCAGCTGAGTTTTCAAGTGTGAACTCGGGAAGGTGCTGCCTTTAGTAGACAAATACTGGAGGCTGATGTAGCACGGGACGTTTCTGTATATATTTATAGTAACTTATGGTTACTGATAGAACACTTAACTAGGTATTAATTTATGGCCGTAGCTTAGGATGTTCAGTTAATAATAATTTAATATTATGTTTTCTCGGTACTAGAAGCGAGTGAACAAACTTACTTCATGTAGCATTGCAATGATTGTCTCCGACAGTGCTTTAGCTTCTTGGATAATGGATTTCGAAAAGGAGAGTGCACTAATGAAGGGCGAGGAGAGATTTCGGTCCACACATGAGGGTGTGGATGAGCTGAAGCTTTTGACTGACTTTCTATGTTTGTCCTTTAGAAATGGGTGGTTTTGATTGTTTGTCAAGTTCACATGTTTCACAAGTTTGAATCTCATTTCAATTTCAATATGGATATATCTTCAACTATCTCCTTTTATTTCAGATTTGAGAGATCCTTTTGATTAAAGTGTCCAAATCTTTTATGCTAAAGATTTGAAACATCTTGAGTGATATTAACATAGGCATGATTACATATCCTTTCCCAATCAGCAACAAAGCTCATATTTTTCATCTTCACACAGAACAATTGTTCTCTAAAAGAATAAAAAATAATGCATTTATAATCCTTAAACTAAAGAGAGAAATTTTCTCAAGTATTTGTCCAACACTCAATGGATTTTGGTTGATGTCAGGTATAAACAACACATCAAGAATGATTTTGAAACCTGAAGTTGTCTAAACATTGATTGATCATCTCTGCCTTTGAGCTCTAGAAATTCTCAATTGTCAACTTTTACTCTGGACTTGTAAGATTCATCTAGTTTTTTGAACATTTCAGAATCATTAGCATGGCTTGAGAAGATAAAGAAAAAGTTTACAACATATTGGAATAAGGATAGAATTCAAAGTAAATGAATTCCTTACAGGACTTTTGCAAAGACAATGTGATTGTTGCATGAGTATTCGTGATTGTCTGGTAGTGTGATTGAGGTTGTTTTTAAAAGTATTTTTTATTCAGAAATGCATTAAAATGATGTTTTTTTTAGTTTTAAAAAATTATTTTTGATATCAATACATGAAAATGATCTAAAATTACCAAAAAACTTCAATTTTTTTCAAAAATATTTTTGAAACATAATGCCAAACATGAACTTAATTTTAAATGATTTGAGTGGAGAAGGGAAATGGGCTTGAAGCTTCATAGAAAGTCTTGGAGGGGGGATGCCTCCTTCCTTCCCTTTATTATTAATCCAGTTTTTAACAACAAATTTAACTAATAAATAACTCAAAAAGATATTTCATAGAAATCATACGCATCAGAACATGCACAGTATTTCCCTCTTGATTTAATAAAATATGAAACAAAATTAAATTTGTAGGATGGATCGGTCTGTACAATTCATGTACTTCTCTTTTGCTTTGCCTTCAAGAATTTGTAGCTTAGGATTTTCAGTTCATAATAATTTAATATTATGTTTTCACGGTACCAGAAGCTGAGTGAACAAACTTACTTCCTGTAGCATTGCAATGATTCTCCGACAGTGCTTTTGCTTCTTAGATAAAGGATTTCGAAAAGGAGAATGCACTAATAAAGGGCGAGGAGAAATTTCGCGGTGGTGCCTCTAAAAAATAAAGTTAGATTCCCTCGTGAAAAATAACAAAAATATCTCTTTTGTTCTTAAAAATTATATTCTTTATTATTATCTATTATTTCTCCTTTTTATATATGTGTTTTTATATTAATAATTACAATCTAAGTATTATGTAATTCTCAATCATTTTAAACCTCATAGAATTTGAAAATCAAAATTGATTGATTTAAAACAATTGTGTGCTATTTTGGGCTATTAGCATATGAAGTAAATTATTATAAAGCAAAAAAATTGGACAAACCAGCATAATTTGGAATGTCACATTTCTAAAATGTGACTTTCAATTGATGTCAATTCTCTAAATCATGGTATGCAATTAATATCGTGTTTCAAAACCCTAATAATAGAAACCATAATTGAGAAATGTGACATCAATTACATGTTGTGTTTCTAAACTGCGATATAATTAAATATCGTGTTTCTGAAACATGATGTCAATTAAACTTTAATAGTCTGTCATTTTTACAGCTATCCTGCAAAATTTAGTATCAAAATTCCCCTTGATCCAACAAAAAAGGATCATATGGGATTTATCTATGAATCGCATAACAACTCTAACTTCGATAATTATTTAGTTTGTTAATTTTTTGATTTAGTTAATGATTTTAGATTGTAAGAGATTTTTTTAATTTATAACAAAATTTCAGTAAAGTTTCCTCTATTTAGTAACTCTACCTAAAATTGTCTTGTTTAAAAATACTTGTAAATTACCACAATAATCTAACATAGTAAATTCTCACATTTTATAAGTACAAGGAGCCTCAAGATTACCACTTAAAACACAAACCTCAATTATTTTCACCCACCATATGATGTGTGGGAATGTTTTCATGAGATGAATGCAAATAGATAAACAAACATAGGAATATGAAATGTTTAAACAATACAATATTTTACCACTTGAGATTCAAAAACTGCCAAAGACATCAGAAAAATTCAGAGTAAGTAACACCATTTACATGTAGACAGTTTATTGATTCCAAGAAGAGATCAAAAGAAAGGTAGAGGTAAACTATCCTAAAGTGAGTTTGATTTTATATCTTTCCTATCAGATAAGAATAATAAAGGTTACAGAACTAGTAAAACGAAAAGAAAACCATCCGAAATTGACACAAAATCTGCTTGAAAAGCTTCCTAACAAGCAAATCCTAAGAGACAGAACGCAAGCACCCTCAGAGTCCAAGATAGTGTTCTAAAATAATGAAGAGATGGAGCACTGGATGTTGCTGACGCAGCACTGATAAGTGAGCAGCTTGGCAGTGATCAGGGAAGCAGCAGAACCACCAACCTGGTAAAGACGAGTAGCCATGGAGACTCCACAGAGAGCCGTAGTCAAGAAGAAAATAGCCAAAGTTTTCTTGAAAACCATGATTGAAAGATGATGAATTAATGGTTCTGAGAAAGCTATACTTGTGAATCGAGAGCACTGGCAAGAGAAACATTGCGAAGGTTGCTTGAATGACTTTAAGAAGAAACCAAGCCTGAATACCTACGTATATAGAATGACTGTTCATACTTTCATGGGACATCAAAATCAGTCAATTGATACCCTTTGATCATAAGCAACATGGCCATCAGGATAATTAAAGTGAACAACACAAACTTAAAGCAGTGTGTGTTCAGCCAACAGGTTTCTATCTTCTTTCAGGGGATGAGCCCCTAAAAGTTCTCCCAAAAACCAATCCAATTATCAAATTTACTAGCTGTTTTAAAGTTCATAATGAGTGGATTATGCTAAAATAATCTCTAATTAGACAGTATTAGTTAGTCTTCAGGGAAGTGATTGCTTCATTGTTGCATGCAGTTGCAATTTGAAGACAGGGTTTGAAATTTGAACAGATTCAGTCCTCAAAGATAGCAGTGAAGATCAAAAAATGGAAGAGCTCCTCCAGATCCAGACCTAACTTGGGTTTCTTTGGAAGGGAGATTTACAACCTCAAATGCTACAGTTGAAGAATAAAGTCCCCAGATTTAGGAGGGCTTCTGATTTTAGTAGCTTGTTCAAAGCCAAATGCGATCTGAATCAGCTTCGGCTCTGTACCCTCCAGTTCTCCAAAGTTAATGCCAAAAGGCATCCCGACGTCGTCATAACCAGATGTCATCATGGCTGTCACGATTTTACGATTAAATTCATCAAATCTTGTCAATCTTAATAAAAAAAATCAATTTTAATCAAACTCGGTCAAAATCATATAAAATTGTAAAATCAAACCGGATCGGTTTGATTTTGTGATCCTGCTAATTTTATCATCGCTTCAAAAGCTAATTCAAAATTTCATTCAAAATTTTAAATCCCCCCTCTCAATTCAAAATTTCGATTTCATTCAAATTTTAAACCCCCCCCCTCAAAAATTTGATTCTCTCTAAAATTTTGAATGAAATCGAGATTATATATATATATATCATGAAATCACTCTTAAAAATCAGTAATATTAACTTTAAAATTTATACTTAAATTTTTTTGAAAAAAAATAATTTTTTTTATTTTTTATTTTAAATTAAAAAAATTGATGTTTTTAAATCATTTTCATGTCCAGATCTCGAAATAATTTGTTGGAGTTGGAGCTAGTACTAGTAATATCGGTGTTGGTACCAGTATTAGTACTGATAATCTTTTCAATAATAATGTTTTTGATGAATGTATTAAAAATAACGAGGAAAATGATGGTCATGAGACTGATTTTAATTTATATATCACATCAACAAAATGTTTATTTTAAATTTGTTAGTTTTTACCTAATGAAATTCTATGGACATAATTGTTTTGTAATGTATTTTTAAGTTATTTTGAATCATGTATTAACCTTAACTAATGAAATTTTATGGCCATAATTATGTTGTATTGTATTCGGAAATATTTTTACTTATAATTTTACGATTTTTCTACCTACATGATTTTATCTTTGATTTTACAATTTTTATACGGAAAAATTTAGGTACGATCTTACGATCCGAGTTTCCGAAGCCCTTTCCGTGTCGTGTCAAAATCACAATTTTGACAACCATGGATGTCACATAATGTTTAAAGTCTTGGCCCACATAGTTTTTTTTTATGGCAGCCAGTCAAGGCCCGAGCTGTCTACTCTCTTTCTATCTATCTATCTCGGTTTAATCATTGATATATATTAAGAGTAAATATGATATAATATAACTATGAAAATAATATTAATAAACGTATAGTAATGAATATGAATGATTTTGTTTCAATTAAATGTGATTAGTTGATTGTTTACTTTTATTATTGTACAATTTTGAGATATTAAATAGTTTGTTAAGTTATACAAGTCCGAATTAACAAGGCAATAGTAACCTATATGCACATATCATAATCTGCTCTCTGCCTGACAAAGGTTCTTTTGTTAGGATGTACACATCATATTTTCTTCTTATATTTGATTTTTTTTCCCGCCATGACTTCAATTGTTAAACTATCATTCAATATGTTCCACGCAACAATATTTTTTTTATTAACGTGGTTGTTCGGATCAGTTTACACGCATTTCTATTAATTTCACGGAATCTGAAGTTAACAATCATGTAAACATTCAATAATTATTATATCAGTCTCGTACATGAGACCAGAAAAAACAAACATATTCCTGAATCACCTACTAGATTGTTTCATGCAACAACATTTTCTTAGATTGTTGTTAACCTTTACCCAGCACGCCCCAGGAATGTAATTAAGCTATGATATCCTGAATTATGCTATTTTTAAGGAAACTTTATTACTCTGATTTTTAAAATTTTATAGGCATATCAAACTGTTACTGACGTGCCTGATTAGTTTCAGCTTCGTGTTCATCATTATTTTCTTTTCCTTTTAATGATGTCGCCGACTGATTTTTGTTGGAAGACAACAAGCTTCCATATCCCTTTTCATGAAGGAGGGCTAGCTTTTGAACTACTCATGCATGCAGACTTTAAAAGGCCGCAAGCTATTTTTATGTTTGACGTTTCAAAATATTTAAAAATAAATAAATAAAATTAGTATTTTTATCAGTTTTATGATATCAAAAATAATTTTTTAAACAAATATATATTATTTTAATGTATTTTAAAATAAAAAATATTTTAAAAAATAATTTTAACTTTATCCTCCATAATGTTTCCTACTTTTTATTGTGGCCTACAACTTTTTATTTTTGTTCACTTAGTTTTTTTGGAATTGTCTTGTTTGGAACCATGTTTTTCAAAAACATTATTATTATTTTTGCTTAAAATTTATTTTTGTATGTTTTTCAATTATTTTCATATATTAATGTCAAAAATAATTGTTAAAAAATAATATATATATATATATATATATATATGATTTTAATGTATTTTCCAGTAAAAAAACATTTTAAAAATAAATCACTCCCAGACACCCAGCATGTGAAAAATGTGTATCTTGCTTTTTGTTGGGGTTTAGACAGAATTTTGTTTTAACAACTACTACATCAACAACTATATGAATTCCATCACTTTAGTTTTCAGTATTCTCAGGCGAACACGACTGTGTCCTCAGCTTTATAAACTGTAAGCTTCAGGTGCGAATACGACTAGCTTTATACACGGCAAGCTTCAGATGCTGCCGTAGCATTGTACGAGCAACATAACTAGTTAGTTCTGCCATGGGTAAACTACAGAGTTATTTACGCAGTTTCATTATACACTTTATTAATAGCAAAGACGTACAACGTCATCCAATGATGTCTGATAAAAAATGAAGGCTGAGAACAAGCAGATCCCAATCAAGATGAGAATTGACTTATTTCAGAGCCTCGATCCTTTCTTTATGGTGGTTTTGATAGCATGGAAATAGACAGGGAAAAGAATAATGATTTATTTCAAATAAAATCATGCTGCCAACCACATTTTCTATGAAATAACCATTTATTTCTTTTCCAAAACAAGAATCAATGTGGCCAGTTCCATACTGCAGAAAGAACATATCAATGAAGGAAACAATGGGAGAAAAAAGAAAACTATTAAAATACCTATTTGGCAGAGATCCCATGCCTCATCTCAGGTGACTCTGGACAACTCAACATTCTGTAGTACAAAATTTTAACTTTGGAGACAGAACAGTCAGAAAACTCTTGATCCAACTAAAACATGAATACAGTGGCAAACTTTGTAACTATGAACTCAAACTCAACTCTGCCCTTGGTTTGTCGAGTTGTGCACTAATGACACAGATCATCAAGCCAATCAGCATAAATCCGATTTATTTTCTTCTGTCCTTTCCACTTTAATAAACATTTCGTACCTTTCTCTTCAACTAAACTAGGCACATTCACTGTCGACATACCTGGAGACAAGTTATTAGGAAGAGCAGGTGTTGGTGCTTTAGTCACTGTGGAGCCTGCATTTCCTGCTTCCACCTCAGTGCGTCCACCAGGAATTTGCAACTCTGAGTTCAATGGAAAAGTTGAGTTTAAAAGATAAAAATAAAAATGAAAATAGAGTTCATCAATGATGATTTCTTTGCATCTTTTCTAGAGGAACACAATTGTGATCGTATGATGGAAAACACATCAAATACAAGAAGAACCTTTTCCAGTCAAGAAATCAATGGAAGATAAGGAAACTCGACAAATACAACATCACACAATTCTTATTGCTCACTCCTATCAACATATATGCATGCCTGTGACAAATTCTGTCTATTTCTAATCATAGAACTAAAACTGAGGAACCAAAAACTATTGCTGCTATACAAGACACAACAGTTCAAAGTTTCTAACAAAAAAATAAATTTCTGTTCTAGATAAATAAATAATATACTTTGAGGAGATAAATGATGAATGTCTTTTCAGAAGAGAATGAGACGGCCTCACAGAAAGTCAAAACAACAAAGCAAAATCAAGATGTAGGACGTGCTGATCCTGTTAAATATTAGCTTAAGAAGACTCGACATCCAAAAACACGAGTCCTGAAGGACATTAAAAGACTATTCTAAACAGATACAGTGTGAATAAAATTAGGAACTGATTAAAAGAGAACTGATTGACCAAGGGATCCATCTCCAGAAAATGGAAATTTGAATATTAGTTGGCAAAAGATGAGTTTTTCACTGTAAATGGTAGGCCTTTAATTTTCATGCAAGAATTCTCACACAATTTGAAGGCAGATAATGTGACATGTAAGGACCTATGCCAGTATCTCGGGGCACTGAATCTATACAACGGAACTTTTAAGTCTAAACTCACTGATTTATGTTAACAAGTTCAGTTGGAAGCCACCAGGCTCCCCAGAAAGATAAATCAAGATATCATCATATATTTAAATCCTATTGGAAACAAAAAGGAAAACAAATGAAGAACTCCAATTCAAATAGTCTGACTCATCAAAATTTAACCAAACTTAAATGCTAACAATTACTGCAGTGACAAACAGGTGTTAAATATAACAACAAAATGCAACTTTAAGCAAAAGAAACCACCTTCTAGCCCATGAGCAAAGTGACATTTCTCGCCAAAGGGGCATTGACCTGTCATCTCCCACTTAGTGCACAGCTTTGTCTTCCAATAAACAGGCTTTATTAAACTTGATCGAGATGCATCCGAAACAACATTGTTTGCAGGCCTGTTAACTTCAGCAGCATTAAAGACGCCACTTCCTTGACCCATCAGCTGACCTGTAGTCCCGATACTTATTGCAGCACTCTCCCTGAACCTCCCTGTGTCCTCCCTGAAATTTGCTGGATCCTCGTGAAGGAAATTACACCTATCCCCATAAGGACATTCCTCCCCATTATAAAACTTCTTGCACAGCTTCATCTTGTGAATTATCCTCAGATCATCTTCACGATTCGTCGCTGCTGACCTATCTTCTTCACTACCTGCACCTCCGCCCACTAGTTCCTTCCAATTTGGTGGGGGCTGCCTCAAATCTTGCATTCCATGAGCAAAATTGCAATTCTCACCATTCCTACAAGTACCAGTCTTAAACTTTGCACACACTCTTGTCTTGAAAAAGATGTTGGTTGTTCCCTTGTGGACTGGAAGGCTGTTTGTTGGTGGCACCCTAGAACTCATGGATTGGTCGGAATTGTCCTCAGAGTTTCTAGGTCTATTGTAAGGAGGTTGGTGTTGTTGTTCAAATTGCTCATTGTTATTGATTACAAATTGAGGACACACATCAATAGCATCACTGCCTGATTGATATGAGGCCTGTGATGCCATAAAAGAAACAGGGGAATCAGGGTAGCTCATATTTCTACAATGTAGAATCAAACTTATTGAGAAGAACTAACTTAGACCTCAAAAACCCTTGATTTATAACACTAAAATCTACCAAACCAATTAAGAAAGATGCAATCTTTAGCCCCAAGAGACAAACTTCTCACTAAAGATATGAACTTTTGGTTTAGAACTGAATCAATGTATCAAGATTGGGAAAAGAAAGAAAAACCCAGATTTGTATGTGGATCAAAACCAAACAAAAACAATAGAATTTGGGACGGACTTGAGAGGATTGATGAATGGTCGATAGAAGAATTTAGACAAAACCCAGAATTGAAATATGGATCATAAGATGAAAAGTTTATAGCTTTAACAAACAGGATATACAAAGTCCAAATATGAAAAAGGAATGGTACAGACAAAACCCTAGCCGCCAAATTGAGCGAATGCATGTTTGCTAGGGTTTTTGTCATGTTATATAAGTAATTCTTATTTGCTTTTAGGAGACAGTCTGAAGAGTCACAAGTTTTTAAACGTGAAATAGCAAAACGCCGGGTTGAATGACTTGTTCCAGGAGTTGCAGTAAAATAATCCATACCCTATGAGCACGTAATTTTAATAAAATATAATAGATTAATTTACTTAAAAAATAATAATTTAAGAATATAATATATTCTTTAGTTCAAGCCTTATTTTACCACAAGTAAACCAAAAAAAATGGTGTTTGGCATCCTTTTAAGTTATTTGAAGCTTTCACAAGAATAATCTAAATCATTCATTCTTCTTTATTGTTTGTTGGCACATTCTTTTGTCCAGACAAAATCCAAGGAATTACTAGCTTTGTCCAGATCCATGACCGACACCTTATTGCAATTCAGATTAGTGCTGTTTGTTTGCTGGAAAGTGGTTTTTTTTTAAAAGTGAATCCTGGGGAAAGTGAATCCCGGGGAAAGTGAATTCCGATGTTTGGTAGTGTTATGAAAAATGAACTGGAAAACACTTTCCAGTGTTTGTTTGTGTTATGGAAAATGAACTGAAAAATAATTTATTAATAAATTAATTTTTTTTCAAGTTTATTAAAATAATGAGGAACAAATCTTACAAATTAAAAAGTTGAATGAGAATGAAATTGAAAAAAAAATATAATTTCATAAATTATCTCAAATAAAATAAATAATAATCAAAATAATAGAGATCAAATCTAAAAATTTTAAAAAAAAATGAAAGGTGAATAAATTAAAATAATAATAATTAACATTTCATAAATTATTTCAAATAAAATAAGTAACAATAAAAAAAATGAGGACCAAATTTGATAGATAAAAAATTTCAATAAAAAAATGATAAGAAAAAAACAAATAGCAATTATAAAAATAAGGACCAAAATTAATATAAAAATTAAATTTTAAGAGATGGAATTGAAAAATAAATATTCAAAAACAAATTATATATAGCAATCAAAAGTTTGTGGATCAAATTTGATATAATCAGCAAATAATAACATTTCTAAATTTTTCACAACTTCCAGAAAGTGTTTTCCGCCCAAATTTTTCGGAAAACACTTTCCTGAAAACCAAGCCAAATTTTTCTTTAACCGGAAAGTGTTTTCCGTTGACCAATTTTCCGGAAGGCAAACAAACACAGGAAAGTTTGGAAAATAGTTTCCCGAAAAATGAATTACAGAAAACAAACACAGCCCTAGTTTAACGAGTTCCGAAAAATAGGTTCCTGGAAATCTCGAATCTCTTCCCTTTTAAATCTCTTCCCTTGTTTTCTAAATTGATATTTGTTTTATTTTTATTCTTTTTTCGCAGTTTGATTTCATTAGGTTAGCTCTCAATATTTTTTTCAATTTCATTTCGTGTCATTTTTAATCGATGAATAACCTATCAAATTACAAATGCCTTTTCATTTCATCCTAATCATTTTTTTAATTTTTTAAATTTGATTCTCATTCTTTTAATTTTAATTTATTTTGTTTGGTATTGTTTTTGTTTTTCGAATTTCATCCTCCATGATTTTTTCTATCAAATTTTATCCTTATTTTTTTGTTGTTGTTTTTTCTTTTGCAAGTTTTTTTTATTAATAATTTTTTCATGATTTTATACTTCAAGATTAAATTTGTTAAGAGTTAAATTTCTTGATTGAGCCTAGGTCAAGGATTTCACAAGTTGAATGTTTAAAATATTAGATAGGTTTAAAAGGTTTACTTGGTTTTTTTCCTTTTTCTTTTTATAATTTTTATTTTATTTTATCTTGTTTTATTAGTTTTTGGGTTTGATTATATTGGGTTAACTCTCTATAACTAGTTTTTCAATTTCACCTCTACTATTTCTTAATCTATAAATAATTACAAATGTTTTTCAATTTCTTCTCATTTTTTTAATCTTTTAAATTTATAACTCATTCTTTTAATTGTTATTTATTTTCAGGATTATTTTACTTTTCTTTTCAATTTTAATCCTCCTTAGATGTTTTTCTCTCCAATTTTATCCTCTCTCTTTTTTTTTGTAAGTTTTTTTATTAATATTCTTTAAAACAATTTCATCCTTCAAAATGAGATTAATTAATATTTAAGTTTATTGATTTAATTCGGGTCCAACATTTAAAGAGTTGCAATTTTGTAAGATTAGATAAAATTTAAGAAGGTTTTCTGAGTTTCCCTGGGGTTTCCCCCTTTTTCTAAAGCTATTTTTTTGTTTTATTATTATTATTATTATTATTATTATTTGTGTTTTTTCTTCTATTCAGTTCGTTGTTTGATAATCTTATTGGCTCAGGTATGGTTTTTTTGTCGGTTTATTTCTTAATGTTGTTATTATATAATTTAAATTACAACTTGAACAATGTATTTTTTATATAAAAAATAAACAAAAATTGCTCTACCCTGCGGCGGAGCGCATGCAACATTTCTATCAAACACCAAGAACAAAGCAGTAATTGTCTGATCACGGTGCATGTCAACGGCAAGGGATAATTAAAATCAAAGCTTAGACGACAACCCTTTTGTGTATAAAACTGTTCTGTCTAGAGCAAATATTACCAAGAACTTCTAGCTTTATCTAGCTCTATGATCAATAACTTAACTGTTAAGATGATGCTAAAAAACTGGGTTCCTGATATTGATTCTAACTGCAACGCAATATCAATGAGGAGAATGGACCTTTTGTCTCCATCGCAGAAACTTCTTTGGTTCCGTCAAACTATACACAAAAGGGCTTAGCAGGGAAGAAGCTGTTTACTCAATCTTGTTTTTGTTTGACAAAATTATTTATCACTTGACCAACAACCAGCACCTCAGGATTTCTCATTTGTCGGAGGCTTCCGGATCCTAGTAGCCTGCTCGAAGCCGAATGCAATATGAATCAGCTTTGGTTCTTCTGTACCCTTCAATCCTCCAAAGTTAATGCCAAAAGGCACTCCCAAATTATCATAACCTGAAGGGACATTGATTCCTGGGAACCCTCCAATGGCTAGGACAGGAGAAACAGATGAACCAGGTGTCACCAAGGCATCCAACTTATTATCTTTCATCAACTTCTGAAATCCATTTCTTGTAAGTTCTGCTAAATTTGACAATGCAGTATCCTCAGCGTTGCCGATTCCATTTGTCGCCTGAGCTCCTAGAAAGATGTCTTGTCCATGTTCGCTGAGATATTCCTGCATATAGATTCGAATATGCATTAGCATATTAAGTTTATTAAACGTAGATCACTGCAACTTGCACGAATCAAAGGAACCAGTTTTCATTTTGAACACTCACCAAATCTGCAAATTGCTGGTTGAATGCTATATTACCGGCTAAGGTTCGCACTTGGAGGACACCAGCTCTTATAGGTGTGCATTTAGAGATATTTAAACTCAGCAAGCAATGTTGTTGCTTCACCACTTGCGGCAAAATTTAAGATAGTACTGATGTTGGCTACTTCCAAGATCAAAACTGTGCTGGATAGCATATTATCGCATTACTTATCGAAATTTGTTTGGTTACCTTAGTGTATGGAGATGGTTCTCAAAAGCTTGAATCTCAGGTATGAATTATTAAAAAACAATTCCTTGAAAAATGAGCAACTAAGGAATTTTTTGTCATTTTACATGTCTTGTTAGAATGGTCATGCCCCCCAATATTCCCTGCTAATGATTTATTGTTAATAACAATAAAAATAAAATAAAATAACTTGTAGATTTACGGGGCTCGAAACCGAGATATATTTTCTTAAAGAAGCTTACTATGGGCCTAGCCATTGTAAACTTCTATGAAAATTTCTAGCTCAGCCCATTAAAAGATCCACAGCATTAGCACACCCTTCATTGAGTGGACACAAATAGTTACAAAACCTCACTCGCCCGATGTGTCAACCAAGGTATCAACCCAGTGCCTAGTTCAGGCCGTTTGGGTTGAAAATTGAGTTAATCTAACCATGTGTAAATTGACCCGGCTAAGCTATGAGCAAGTCAAACCCCAGGCCATGTCATAACTATGATAAAGAGCACTCCTGGCTCCAGAACTATCAAGTTGCATGGGAAGGAGCAGTCAGTTACTTCATTAGTTAAAGAAGCTAATCAAAATATCGAGTCAGAGGTGGAAAGAAGTTCAAAAGCTGAAACCTTTCATTATAGTCGGGAGACGGATAAGAAATCATCTCATCTAAAAATTTAAGTTGTTAGATAAAATTCCAGAATACGATTTATATTATTCTCTAACATATCCTCTCAAGTAAAAACCCTTTGAGCTTGAAACTTACACAGACTCACACTATCTTGTGTTTGATTTTTATCAAATAGAATGAGGATGATAAGATTCGAACTCATGACCGCTGAATCAATAAGGTTCTGATACTGTGTTAAGAAACCATCTCATCTAGCAGCTTAAAGCTCACAGAGACAAAGGGAAAGGAGAGATAGTTGATGCATGCAATGCTACAGGCAGCAGCATATTTTTGTTACATTCATACAGCAAAAGAAAATCATAATTTAGAGACTGAGAGCTTCTGTTTCAAGTCGAAAATAGTAGGAGGAAGGAGACTTGCGAGACAGGGTAGCCTGCTCAAAAGCATAAGCAACCTCGATCAGCTTTGGTTCCATCCCCTTCAATCCTCCAAAACAGATCCCAAATGGCTTCCCTTGCTGTCATACCCAGCTGGGATTGTAACTGCAGGGTACCCTCCAATAGCTAGCACTGTAGAAACATCCACACCGAGTGTCAGCATGGCATCCAAGTCATTCTCTTTCATCATCTTTTCAAACCCTTCTTCTGACAGTTGTTCCATTAACTTCACTGCCTTCTTCTCTTTCTCTCCGACCCCATTTGTCATCTCCGCGGCAATGAGTAGTTCCTGACCATACTTGCTCATGCTTTCCTGCAGTGGTCAATGGCATGCCATGTCTTAAAATCAAAGAACAGCAGCAGCAGCAGCAAAGCCTCAATCCCAGACTGATTGCAATCGGAAATTGATAGGATATTTCACTTGAACGCCTAATGGTTTCAGCTAAAACTCCCAGCATGGTAAATTTTCAATTGGAAAGATGAATTTCCAGTACATCATTTTCGGTGTGAAGCATGGAGAGATCTCCTTGCTGGTGTAAATTGGTTTAACCACGTTCTACAGCGAGATAAGTCCTTCTGCCTTTTTTATTTTTTCGGTAAAGCATGATCTTAGAAACTACTTACCAGATCAGGATTGTTGTTGTTGAAAGCGATGATGTCTGCCAATGACCTCACAGGAGATTTGATTAGTTCTTCAAGGTACTGTTTAATTGTGAGCTTGAACTCAGCTAACATTACCATTACTTCGCCACTTTGATAGGGATCCAAGATGACATCAATATTGTCTATTTGAAGGTTATCCACTATACTCGCACCACCATGCCTAAGCATAAGTGCAATGTCAGATTCCTTTACAGAAAATTATGGATACTGGAATTTGCTCATGAAGCTAACACCAATATGCTACTTAATGTGTGTGATTTGTCCAAGTTGGTAGTACTTGTCATCATTGTTGCTTGACACTAACCTTAACACTTTCAAATGGTGGTTGAATGTTGAGATAACAGTTGAATCGTTGAAGGAGTCCATAAAAGGATTTCTCACTACGCCCACTCTCTTCCCTTTGAGCCCATCCTTCCTCAGAAACTGTTTGTAGCCACCAGCAGGAATAAACTCAGCGGCTTTGGTTGTTGCTTCAGAGTCTCTTGGATCAAAGCCAACAATTGCATCAAGCACATACACCGCATCTGACACTGTCCTGCATATGGGCCTTCAATTTTTTGTTGGTATAAAAATTCATCAGTTAATACCTACTCGATAAGTAAATGAAAAGCTGCATTAACAGTCGACCAGCTGATCTCACTATCTGTTTACGAGTTTCTCTCTTCAAAAGAGGATTGCAGAAAGAAAAGGTAAAGTGTGCATGTCAGCATTTGACCAGCACTGCATTCTTGCAACTTGCAATTGTACCATTACAGGAAACTACAGGGAAGATGGTTCATAAATTCTTAATACCTATGGCGTTTAGCCAACAGAAGCAAAATGAGTGTCTTGTGACTTCATCATTGCAAGTTTTCAAGAGTAAAAGAAATGTGGCAATTGACTGGCTTACCCAATGGTGTCCTGGTGAGGCGAAACTGGGATGACACCAGCCCGACTAGTGAGGCCAACCGTTGGCTTGAGCCCGACAACGGAGTTGTGATCAGCAGGGCAGATGATAGAACCATCGGTTTCGGTCCCTAGTGATACTGCCACCATATTTGCAGCCACTGATATTGCTGATCCACTGCTTGAACCACATGGATTTCCCGATTTGACATAAGGATTCTACACATTTCCACATAGTAGGTTTTGTCTAATATTTATCATCAAACATGGCAATGTTTGATTCACCAATTCATTGAATTAATAAAAGAAACACCTTTATCCAAAACAACAAAATCAATACATGAATCAAAAGGCCGACGATTCCATTATTATGCAAATTAATAACAATATAACATTGTATTCATATCATTAATTTTTTTACAGTACACAAGTCATAACTCATAACCAAACAGAGCCAAGTTAGAAAGAACTCAATAAAATCTCTACTGGTACCTAATGTTTCATCAAAACCTGGAATCTATTGCAAGAGCTATAACTTATAAGCCATATCTAAAAATTCTAAGAGGGAAAAACTCAAATTGCACAGCCATTAATGTTACTCAAAATTAATAAAGAAAGAAACTAACCTTAGCTAGGCCACCTCTAGCACACCAACCATCAGGAATGTCAAAAGACCTACACTGATACCACTCACTAAGACTGGCCTTCCCTAGAATCACAGCACCAGCATTCCTCAACTTCTCCACCACGTGGGCATCGCGAGCAACCTCTGATCCCACCAAAGCATACGACCCGCAAGTTGTGTTCAATTTATCTCTAGTCCCTATACTGTCCTTCAACAGCACTGGAATCCCATGCAAATCCCCCAAGAACCGCTTGCCCTTGTTTCTTTCCCTCTCTTCATCAGCCTTTCCAGCTTGTTCTAATGCGTCTGGATTGACTTCTAGTACACTGTGAAGCAGAGGGTTCCGTTCTTGGATTCTATCCAAGTAGAAGTTGACTAGTTGTTTTGAAGTTAATCTGTTTTGAGCAAATGCTTGTTGGAATTCTTGGATCGTGGCTTCTTGGATTGTAAATGATGAACCCTTTATTGTGTTGACAAAAAGGAGAAGTAGAAAAATCGTCGATGGAGATAGATAGAGGAGACTTCTTGCTGGGTTTTTGAGGTTCTTCATTTTGGTTCAAGAGTTGGAGGTCAAATGTAAAGCTATTGAAGAGATGAGTATCAAATGGATTGCTTTATTTGGTTCGATTTAAGGAAGCAGCTTGGAGAGTTCGACTCTTGGGGCTTGTCACTGTATTGGGAAAGGAATAGTCGTTGACTTTACATGGAAAAAGTTTTGAGCCGTTAGATTAGCTTAATTTCTGGGGCTAACATTCAAATCAGTCCTTTTAGTTATTCTATGTTTTTAATCAATATATTCACTTTGAATTGGATCAAATCCATCCCTTTAATTCAAATCAGAGTTGATTTCAGCCTCTCAATCCATGTCTATATGAAGCACTGCTTTTCAAATATGTCTTTAATTGAAACAGAGGGGTTGGTTTAATTTAATTTAAAGTACAGGTTTGGTTTTACTAATTGTAAGAAGTATAGGGACCATGGACTTTTTAAGCTCCGTGCCTCCTCCAAGGAAAAACGATTAAGGTACGAAAGGCACATTACACTGTCTGTACTCTGTATATCAGCATCTAAACTTATTAGGTTTCAATTTTTTTTTTAATTTATTAGGTTTTATGAGGTAGAGATTAGAATTTAGAGTTTGACCGAGTCAATCCAATCATTACCTCAAATTTAGAGTCTATTTAGAAATGTGATTGCGGTAGCTTTTCAAAGTATTTATCGTGCCGAAATACATCAAAATGATATTTTTTTTATTTTTTAAAAATCATTTTTGAAATCAGCACATCAAAATGATCTAAAAACACCAAACCGCCGGTTTTTAAAATGAAAAAAAATTTCAAATTTCGGCTAAAAACCGGTAGGATCATAATGTCAAACGGACATTTAATAAATTCAGGAATGAAAATTAAAAACATCCCAAATTAAGAATCAATCCCTCTCAAAAACATTTAATGTATCGAATTTAAGGAAATATCACTTGTAATTATTGGTTTTTTATAAGAAAATAAAATAAAATAATAAAACACTCTCAAAAGTCAAAACTGAATTATAACATATATGATAATATGATAAAGTAATACAAATCCTAGTGCTTGTTCTAACAAGCATGAAGAACAGGAAAGCAATAGGATTAGAGTGCATTATAGTTTATAATAATAATAATAGAAGGAATAAAATATATCCAATGGACAAACTAGAGCCAATGAATAGTACACGTCATTTGCAGGTATTGAATTTGCAGGTGACTCTGCCGTAGCCAGAGTTTGCCCTCGTGAATCTCAGCGCTGTCAGAAGAACACTTTTTTGGGAGCCCATCAAGGCCCAGTTCATGCGTGTGACCACAGTGATCGCATTGTAAGGGAATTCGATGCTGTTGTAGGAATTGAGGAGCGCAGTTGTTCCCTCCCGCAGGAGAGTCCTGTACGGATCACCTCTCCCTTGCAAGCCTTGCCACAATGTCATGTCTGTTCCGTATCTTCTACCCGCGAGCAGCCCGAAGACGACAGCTACCTTCATGTCGGGACCCACTGCTCTCCAGTAGCATTTGTGCTCCGGCATGGTCCAGCTCCTGAAGAATCACTTGATCTTGTTAGTGGAAACATTGGAATGGAATTATTTACTGAATTTCTAACAGCCAAAACAATGACTCCTTCATAATGAACTTACTGGTGTGGACATGCCGATGCTTCTAGGATGGAAACTGGTGGCATCGGAGGCAGAGGAGGCAGTGGAGGCAGTGGAGGAAGCCGGAGAGCAGGAGGAGGTGTTGTGGGAGTTACTGGAGGCCGTACAGGTGTTGCTGGTGGAGGCACTGGGTTCACAGACCTTGGACAGAAAGACATGGAGGCTGAAGGCTCAGTTAGCAAGGAATCCACCGAGTAAAACTCCATACCAAACATGCTGAACGTTAATCTAAGCTTTTGGGCAGGACCAGCTGCTGCACCACAGACATTTGAACCCTGACCACTGCCTGAGACCTGAGCATAACAGTTGCTCAAATCTGGGCTGCCGTCAAACTTCATTGCATAGTTTCCAAACCAATTTGTGGTCTCTTCCCTCGACGTTGTGATCTGACCACTAGCATCAGCACAGGTCACTGTAACTTTGATTCCTGCAGAAACAACAATGTCAAATGATCACAGGGAAGCACAAGAGAGTGGATAGAAAGCATTTAGCTGATGACATCAGACGGTCTTCATCTCACCATAAATTGGATAGTCAAAAAGGGATATCTGGCCATCCTTGCATTGGTCACAAAAGACAGTTCCGGTGACCGTGGCATCTGCTCGAGCTCCACCAATGGCTGCAGATAAAACAAGAAAAGCACAGAAAAGAAGCTTGTGTGACCAGTCCATGTTCCTTGATAGATATAGGAGACACAGCCAAGATTTAAGGAGAGGAATATAAAGGCTTGGTGCTATGAACACCGCCGCGATTGTCAAAAAAAAACGCAGACGAGTAAAGACGCCATTAACTCCCCAACTGCCTGTATTTATAAGAAGTTGAAAAAGAAAATTTAAACGACGAGAACAGCTGGTAGTACGGACAGCCTATTTAAGACCAAGTTGTGATGATGAAGGATGCCATTGTCATCTGGGCACGGGGGCAGGTCCGCTGATTTATGGCTACTCGCTTATTCTGATGTACTGGGAGTTCCCATTGAGACCTTAATCCGGGTGCTCGAAAGATTAATTTTGTCGAGGCTCTAGCCATGATGGTTGTATCATATAGAATGAAATCAGCTTGATTAAGTTCACCTAGAAGTCCAGCAAATATGATGCCTAGCACCCATAAGTCACTTATAATTGTTTTTTTTTATATTTTAAAAATAAAACAATTTAAATACATTTTGAAAAAAAGAACGTGAAATGCATTCAATATCTCCTCCAAGTGAGTAGCAGTAGCCGTCCTTACCTAACTCATTCACGCCAGAATCACTTATACTCTAGACATTTGACACGTGGTAAGCTACACGGACGTTGTCTTTTGAAACTTTTGGCGGTGGAGGAAGATGTTAGTTAGCCGTTAAAGTAGCAAGAAGCATTGATTGAGTTGCGCAACAGTGTCACTCGTGCCATTGTAGAGCAAACCCGCTTCCCCTTTTCTTTTCAACTACAACGCAGATACAGGCGTTGCATGTGGCCATATTGATGCCAGAATTTTTCATCTTTATGATTCTAAACGACCCGTTTTCTTATCGTGCCTGCTAACTTGGAATTTTCCATCTTATGATTCTAAACGACCCGTTTCCTGTGTAGAACATGCTCCGATCTGTATTTGGCATTTGATCAAGAAATGTTCCAGTTGAAATGGACACCAGACGATGGAATTTTCCATCTTATGATTCTCATCGTCTGTGTTTCCTGTGTAGAACATGGGACTAGTGAAAAATGAATGCCTTGTTCATTTAACACGCATACTGGAAACACAGACGATGAGAAAAATTACACGTGCCATTGCACACGCAAGTCTCTTGATTTATCTGGGCAGATTTCCGGTAACCAAAACCAGCACTAAGAATGAATAGAAAGGGGAAAAAACAAAGATAAATACGTAGGAATGTAATAACACATAATCCTGAAGTTCAATCCCAGCTATAAAACAAGCTACATAGGCAAACCAGAGTCAAGTACTTGTATGCCTACCAAAATTGTCTTAACAGTAATATGAGTCACGGCAAAACTCGGGTGGTACAATGGGCAAAACAGAACACCTTGGACTACCAATAAATAAAATGTTCCTACTCTTTTCTTTTTCTCAATCCTCAGCTTTTTAATTTGCAAAAATTCATCTTCAATTTCCTTCAGCAACTGCATCCTCAATGGCAAGCCCATCCTCAGCAATGCTTCCATTCTCAGTTGTCCCGGAACTGCATCATACAATTATTAATTTCACAAAATTAAGCAGTTCATTATAGGGCAATTCTGACATAATCAGTGACATCATAAGAAAATACCTAAAGCTCTAAACCTTCACATTTGATTTGAAATAGCTCTCATTCAATACAACTTGAGTCAGACAACAGCTATTATCACACAAACACTGGAAACAGAAATCATATCATAGGCGAAGTTTTTTTGCAGTGCATTTTGTTGTCTGATATGTTAAAAACAGTTAATACGTAGAAACTATGTTAGGAAGCAAGAAATACATCCAACATTCCCGGCATGACTAGAATATCCAGAGTGAGTTGTGATAAAGCAAATATATCAACCACTTTATCACAAAATCAAAAGTAATGAGCCTTTGTAACTTCAAATCACATGAGTTTATACAGACCTGGCAATTAATTCCATTCCACAAAGCTATGGCCAATTCAGATGCATGCGTAATCCAACTTAGGAATAAGAGATTCCCTTGCTTTATACACAATCAGAATTGTATTTCAGACGACAATCTCAAAGACTCCTCTCAAGTTACAAAGAAATCCGTTTAAAGATAAAGCAATCACATACAGTCCAGTAGCTTGGTTCCAACTTAGCAAGGCAGGACAGGAGTACAGCACGAGGCCTTATCTAATCAGACCATATAACTTATTAAAATACTGAAAGAGCGCAGCAGCTCTCGAGAACCAATTCGACAGTAGGACCAGAACGAACTATCTTATCAGGTTCAGATAACTAACGACAGAGTTAGCAAATAATCCTGAGGCAGTATTCCCTAAGTGCGCACAATTCAAGTGATAAGATTACCTCCCTCATAATTAAGATAATCAACTCCAACTCCCCCGTAGACAAATAATAAACCACGCACGAAAGAAAATAAAATATATCATCTAAAACTAGATTAACATCTCCTATGCAAAAGAGATCTAAAGACACATCACTAATCACCCAGCAAATTAATCAAAGAGCTTGTAAAACAAACCTCTGTGGACGAGAACCAGAATCGGTAACATCAGGCTTCCTCCAACTTCTCTCATTACCGGAACCTCCACCAACAATTCCAAATCCCCTTCTTCCAAAGGAATCCCCTCTCTCCACATCTTTATTTCTCTCACTGTTAATTTTCACAGCCTCCAACTTCTCATCAATCTCCTTATAATCCATCCCTTTCTCCTTCAACACCTCCTCTCTTGGCCTTGCATCTCCAAACGGACTTGACCCTTTAGGTTTCGCTAACACCTCATTCCCATTACTCACCGAAAAAGTTCTTGGCTGCAACTTCAGTTTCGGTCTCTCACCACCACCACCACCATTGCTAAGACTCTCATCTTTCTTCCTCCCCCAATTATCCGAATCAGCAGCAGCACCGCTACCACCACCAAACCCATGTCTTTCTCTCGATAAGGAATCGAAACTCCCCCTCCTCTCAAATCCACCACTATTCACTCCACCAAATCTCCTTGGCCCATCATTCGCTGTCTTATTAGAAGCCCAGTTCTCCGATTCATCAGCCTTCGATTGAGAATCGAAAAACGAAGATCCCCTCTCCCTATCCCTCCTCTCGTACCCATTCCCCACCGGGGACTTCTTCGTTTTCGACCAATCATCAATCTCATCTGCTCGCGACGGAGCAAATTCCCTACTCGACTCCCTATCAGAAGCCCTAGAATTCCCATTACCACCACCACCCCACCTCGAATTAGACTCTTCCCCCCCGTTACGATAGTTCAAACCATACGATTTAAACCCGCCGCCGATACGGGCCCGGTCGAGCTCTTCAGCGGAGCGTTCGCGGGGCCTGGTTGGGAGACTGAGGAGATCAGGCTCATGACTTGGCTTAGGCGCTGAATAAGTAGAAAACTCGGCTAAAGAGAGGGTTTGGTTTTTTTTCTTTTTAGGTTGTTTAGTGGCGGCGGCTAAAGAAGGGAATTCAGTGGTGCCACCGAGTGGTTCAGTGGATGCTCGTTGGGAATTCTGTTGTTCTTGTTTGAGTTCAGCTTCGTGTTCTTCGGCGTCTAAGGCCCACGCACCGGGTTTGCCCCAAGCAGAAGAAACTGTTGCCGCCATGATGTTGCTGCTGCTGTTTTTCGCCCAGATATTTTTGGTCTCTTGGAGATTTTGGTTTCAAGGTTTCAGATTGCGTGCGCTGGCAGCGGAGAGGGGAATATATAAAGGGGTGAAGAGTGTTGATTTGATCGGACAGTAGAGAATGGGTGTTCGAGACTCTTACGGGTATTTGATGGTGGGGATCAGTTCATAGTTTTAGAAATATTACGTGTATTTTTCAACAAAATCTAAACTTTTAAAAATAGTTATTTTTTATATGTGCATTAATTTTTATATTATTAAAAAAATAATTATTATTTTTTTTATAAATTCATTATTTTAAATTGTGTATAGTACATAGTTACTTAACCAAACCAAGAAAATATTTTAAAAAACAGGAAGCTAATTTGGATATATTATGAACGAGAAAAAAATCATTTATTATGTGTTTGAAATTATAATGTTTTTTAAAAGCAATTATTATTTGAAAATATTTTAAGATAATTATTTTAAAAAAAATATTTTTAACATCCAAATATATTAAAATAATATTAATTTAATATTTTAAAAAAAATATGAGTACAAAGACATTCAGCTCTTTAATATGCAGCTAGCTATTCTAAGGGGACGTTTGAAAATATATTTCAAGAGTGCTTTTAAAAGAAAATTTTTTATTTTTTTATTTTAAATTAAATTTTTTAGATATTTTTAAATTATTTTATTGTGTTGATATCTATAATAATATTTTAAAAAACATTATTTTAATATATTTTTAAACAAAAATTATTTTAAAAACAATAAACCAAAATAAAATGCATGGCAAAACATACAATTATCATCACAAATCTATCTGGACGTCCAAAGAGCTTTGTTAACCCCTTGTCTATTTGTGACAACACAAATATACAACAAGATTCAAGTTTAAAAAACTCGTGCTCTTTTTTTTTTTTGTAAGAAGGGGGCTAGAAGCCCAAGAAACACAAAAGGCTTACAAAACAACAGAACGGGACCTCACAACACTCCTAACATCCACAATTAGAATATTTTTTAGGAAGTCAGAGCCTCCTCATAAATATGGAGGCCAAAGCCAAGATTATAACTTCTAGTAGCTAGAGCATCAACAACTACATTTTGTTCATGGTAAATATGCTTAATTGTGCAGCACCAATGGTCATGAATCTTCATTTTATAACAGAAAATTATGTTGTATAGAGGGTGAGTTGAGACCGTAACAGAAGTTAAAAGAGTGACAGCAGCACCAAAATCACACTTAATCTCCACATCCCGGTATCCATAGTCCCAAGCCAAACTAAGCCCCCGCAAAGCTCTGGATCCAGGCCTCAGTTGAATCACGTAAAACACCTCCTGCACCACTAAGACCAGTGGCATTTATTCTACTTCCATCTATATTAACTTTGCAAGCACTAGGTTTGGGGGGGTTCCAATGGAGATAGACCATAGTGTGCTTTGAAGAACCTGTTTTCAGTTTGTGCCCTATACCAATTCAATGTATAATCAAGAATCAGATGCAAAGGCTCAGAGGGCATAAGAAAACCTTGCTCAAAAATCACCTTACATCTCCATTTCCATATGAATCATAAAGCGATCGAAAAAACTAGGTATCAAGGCAAGCCATGAGTAATAATCGTATTGGATTGAAGATGCAGAAATAACCAATCATCAAACTCCATGGGAGAGTGACAGATATTAGGTTCGTTACTGCCAAACCTGCACCAAATAGAATGGATAACTTGGCAATCCTTAAACAAATGCTCAATGGACTCCACAAGGTGGGGATATCTTGGGCAAGTTTTGACATGGGTGAAACCTCTTTTATATCATTAGGCATTTGTGAGAGTCTTCTTATGGCATAAAGCCCAAAGAAAGGTTTTCACTTTGGGAGGAATCTTCAACTTCTAGATGAAGTGCCATTTCCATTCGAGGTCGTTATCCTCTATCAAGGAGCTATAAGCAGTTTTAATAGAAAAGCAATCATTGGAGGTGAATTGCCAAATACACTTATCTACCCCATTCCCATTAAACCCAACATGAATACCTGTAATCAGCTTGACAATATTATCAAGCAGACAGGTTAGAAGGCACGTTATGTCCCAAATCCCATCATCCAAAAAATCATTAACCTTAATTAGTAATAACTCCTCAGAAAGATCAATGGTAGCCTATTGACGAAGAACACTGCAACTAAGCCAATTGCCAGTCTAGAATAAAACATCTTCTCCAAAACCAATTTTCCATTGAATACCATGAGCAAGGGCTTTAGATCCATAGAACACACCCCGTCAGACACTAGAGGAATCTTTATAATGCAAATCATTTGCATCCAGGACTCCCCTATACTTCAAATATTTGGCCTTAAAGACCTGCGTCCATAAACCTTGCTCAAGATGTAAGAGACGCCAACCATTTTTAGCAAGCAAAGCTTGGTTCATGCGAGCAGATTTTTTAATGCCCAAGCCACCATACCATTTTGGTTTACATATAGTCTCCCACTTAACCAGATGAGTATTGGATGTCTTAGGAGTGTGCCCCCACAAGAAATTCTGTTAATCTGATCCAACTTGTTACAAATAGAGATAGGCAAGGAGGTTGTTTGCATAGTATAAAGAGGGATCGTAACTATAACAGATTGGAGAAAAATAATCCTACCAGCTATAGAGTATTAGACTTCCAAGAGGAAAATCCTTTCTACACTTTCTCAATGATCTTTTGATAAGTATTTTTGGAGACTTGAGAGTGGATAAAGGGCATACCAAGATATTTACCAAGACAAGCCGAGAGGGGGGAACCACTAATGGTAACAACAGAGTTCGCCATATCAACATTAGTGTTTGGGGAAACACAAATAGAAGACTTTTTAAAGCTAACCTTTTGCTTAGAGAGATTACAAAACTCATCAAGGCACTGCTTCATCAAGGATGTTTGAGCAATAAAGGCTTCTCCAAAAAGGATCAAGTCATCAACAAAGAAAATGTGAGATATAAAGGGGTCATCATTACAAATTTGAATAGATCTCCAACCATTTTCCTAAACCTTCTGTTGGATGATGTGCAAAAGCTTTTCCATGCACAACATAAAAATATAAGAAGAGAGAAGGTCTCCTTGCTTGATGCCACACTTAAGAGTGAAAATATATGAAACCTCACCATTCAGAATGGCCTGATACTTAATTGAAGTGATGCAATGCATTAGGAGCTCAAGGATTCTACCCTCAATCCCAAATTCCCGAAACACATTCCTGATGAAAGTCCAATTCAGACGATCATATGCCTTGGACAAGTCAATCTTCCAGGCAATAAAACATTTATTACCTTTAGAGCTCTTAAATTTATATAACATTTCCTGAGCAACAATGATATTGTCCGTAATGTCTTCCCGAAACAAAACTGACTTGATTAGGACTGATAAGATTAGTCATGCAAGGACATAATCTGGACACCAGAATTTTCGAGATCACTTTATAGATGGTATTGCACAAGCTAATTGGACGAAATTAAGCCATGTTAACAGGGGTATTTTTGGGAATCAAAGCAATAAAGGTCTCATTGAGTTTCTCAGGAAGAGTTGTCGTCTGGAAGCATTTTCGAGTGAGCATTATGATGTCATTGGAACAAAGGTCCCATAAGTTCTGATAAAAAATGAATGGAAAGTCGTCAAGCCCAAGACTTTTAAGACCATCAATGGAGAATAAGCTTTGGTGAATTTCCTCATTGGTAACATCACTGTTTAACCCATCCAAGTCTACCTCTACAAGTCTAGGAAACAACTAAGGGGTACGATTGTAGTCTCCTGATATTCCAGAGTTGGAAAAAAGCTCATGAAAATAATTCACCACTATATCTTTCATGCCACACATATCAGTAACCTAATCATCATTAGTATTTTGTAAACCTGCAATTTTGTTCTTCCTTCTTCTAATAATAGTTGAGAGATGAAAAAAGTGGGTATTTCTGTCAACTTCCTGAAGCCAAGTATTCCTAGATTTCTACTTCCATAAAGGCTCTTCTTGATCAAGAAGGAGATTATACTCACCAGAAAGCTCTATGTCAAGCTGATTAAGAAAAGGGTTTGGAGCAATACATAATTGTTTTTGAATACCAACAAGTCTTGCCAAGATACTTCTCTTCCTTTGAAAAATATAATCAAACACAATCTTATTCCAATGGATAAGAGAGGAGACCAAATTAGCAGTTTTCTAAACAACATAATCTGTACACGAGTTCCAAGAATCCCTAATAACCGTAGCAAAGTCTGGATGGGATAATCACATAGCTTGGAAATGAAAAGGAATACAATCTCTTTTAACGGAATGATTAGAATCCAAACGGATCATGATTGGGCAGTGATCAAAATTAATTCTGGGTAAATAGGAGAGATGGGCTTCAGGAAATAACAGATGCTAGGCAGAATTACTAAGACCCTTGTCAATCCGCTTCCAAATAATACCCTCTACATTCCTCTTGTTGCACTCATGTGCTCTTTCATTCTGTAGCTCCTCCATCTTGCTAGGAAAGAAGCTTGCATTGTTTCTCGAAGGTAAGAGACTAAGTGGACATTTTGTCCAAATACATGTTTGTTTGGTACTATATTTTAAAAGTATTTAAAAAAAAATTATTTTATTTTAAATTAAAAAAAATAGTGTATTTAGATTATTTTCATATGCTGATATCAAAAATAATTTTTTTTAAAAAAAATATCATTTAGATACATTTCTGAATAAAAAATACTTTAAAAAATAATCTCAACTATATTCCAGAATAGTCACCGGAAAATAACGGACGCGAGAAGATTATTAACGATCTCCCAAGAATTGAAACTGACTTTATGACCAAATGCTGACCGGCAAAAGCATCAAATCTTGCATCAATATTTTACATAATTCCTAAATTTTAAGGTGCGCTTCGAAGGATGCAATACAGAATTACACTGCAATAGAGAACAGCAATACAGGCGAAGAATTCGTGCACTCTATTATAGCTTCATCTGTCAGTTTTTCCTTCAGATGATAAGTCGAGCTCTGTGGAGAAATGGCAATATTTCAATACTGTAACAACTATAAATCAATCGTAAATACACACTTACAAAGAAAAAATCAACATGAAGAAAATACACGCACCAAAATGTACAAGTGCCATGATGGGCAAAGTAAGATCATGGACCTGCCCCAACATCTTCCCTTGAACTGGTTTTGATTCTACACCGTCAGGCATGTTCAAAGTTTCAGATAAGTTTGGGCATTTCAGGTGAGGATGGCTCTTTTCATTGAGGGCCGACTTTCACACGGCTTGTCAAGAAATGATATCCCATAGAGGCAGAGCCCAGTATTGATACCGAAAAAATACTCCAGGTGAAAGAAGAGCTCCTCACTGTGCAAATACATCTCACCATTGGTTGCTTTCTTGCTCCAATGGCGGGAGACCGTCCTTTCAAATCCCAGATAAAAGTAAAGTAGCTCATTGCTCATCCGAACTCTGTACAGTGATTAAATGTTCTTCAATACCTTTAAGGGAATCCCCGCTAACATACCATGTTACAGTTCCTGCAAGGAATAGTAAGCCCTCGATCATAAACTCAAGTTAATGGCAAATTTCACATCAATGAAGGTAGTGCGGATACTTGTACAAACAATGGCAGTTAGTTGCCAGTAATCAATACCACCTAACTTGAAAAGCAGAGATTCAATTGAATTGAAGGGAAAGTAAACGGGGTTTTTCAGATATGGTGTGAACTGTAAGGTGAGTGGCTATGCATCAAACACAATAGGATAAAATATATTTTGTTGGTGATGTGGTGAGCAAAGCACCAAACTGCTTTGGGATTCAGTTAGGCTCACATGCTCTTGCTGTTAACGATTCCTTCAGTCTCCTTCATCTCTAAGGTCCTGATATTATGTGCAGTTTAATATTCCCACTCCCACCAGGGAAATTATTTTCATTGAAGGTCAGTTGTTTATCTAACAGGAAGAGTAACAGCAGAAATTACACAACAGTCATACAGTTTCAATCAGTTGCTTCTAAATCATAGTTAGACAGTCCAAGCATTTCAATAAGGTCCATCAGTAAATGTTGAAGTATATCTATTTCATTTTCCTTATCCTTAAATGGTACGGGTCAAAAGTCGAAACATAATTTTGGTATCATCAGTCCTACACTGACAACCCTTATGCAAGGAGTGAAAAAGGAGGAGAACCGGGATATGGAATGTATTTACCTATTGGCGGAGCTGGTTCCTGTTCTCTTGTTGCATGGAGTATGATTGTTCCAGAAAGAACAGTGATAAATCCACAAAGCTCAGAGGCTATACTGCTCACATCTTGGCCCGACCAATCCTGCAGAAATTACATGGTGACAAGCATTTTGAGCTCGCAGGTTTGTGGTAATTGTAACCAACAGTACTTTATATACACAACAGAAACAAATCCCAGAGGATGAATCAGTACCTTGAACATTATGGCACTGGCAACGATGGTCAGAGTTGTAAACATTACATAATACACTGGAGAAACAAGTGCTGCATTGAATGTATCCAATGCCTGGAACATAAAACACTACTGACATGAGAATGATAACTATTACGGGTTTGTTTGGCATTGCGGCCAAAAAGATGTTTGCCCAAAATTTGAAAAACAAATTGCTTAAAATTATTATTATTTTTTTAGTGTTTTTGGATTGTTTTGATGTGCTAATCTTAAAAATAAGTTTTAAAAAATAAAAAAATACATTATTTTGATGCATTTCTGCTCAAAAAACACTATGAAATGCAACATTTACCGCACTCTTAAACAGGCACTAGATAGAATCTCATCTGACATGAAAAACATCAGCAGATGATGAAGATGAAACTGCTTCAATAAACTTTAGGATATCAGGTTGATCATTTTCACTTGGCATACAGCAAATATCCAGAGATAGTCTTTGCTTGAGACATGTGAATAAAGAAACAAAGTTGCATGATTGAACATAGAGGTGTTCTAACCCAATCTGATAGCCTAATAAATAACAGTGCAACCTGCTATCATCCACCTGCAGTATCCAAATAAGCATCTCCAACTACATCACACTCGGGACCAAGTAGCATAGCTAGCCCTTTTCCCATAGCTCTCATCCACACAATTGACAGGATCAAGTAGGTTGACTACGCCATCAGCTTAACTTCATAGAAAGCAGAACCACCTCCTAACATAAAGTACCCTACCTACTCATCCTTATCCAACTAAAGGTGATACATTCCCTAGTTACAATGAAATTTAAATTCTTCAACGACCATCCCAGAAACAAAAACATGTGCATAGCTAGGTAATAGAGAAATCTCAAGTTTCTAATTCATATTCCATGGCCCCCTTTGAACTCAAAACCTCACCCAGAAACCTACTCCAGGTTCTTTTTCTATTATTACTTGCATAATTTGTTTCCTATTTTCCCCTGCACTAATGAATATATGGGTTTCTGCTTCTCATGCCAGCCTATACCATGACTTACATTTGAGAAATACAATTGATGACATTAAACTTACCCTGTTCAGGTAATTTAACTGTGTGATGACACAGATCACTGCAACTGAAAGAAAAAACCATGTCTGAGGATAAGCTATCTGATTTATCCCTTCCAATGTCAGCTTTATTGCAATTCCAATGGCTTTTATGCTTACAACCTGAATAACACCAGGAAAGAAAAAAAAAAACATGAGCCAGACATAATGCTAGGAATGGTGATGCAAGGTAACTGACAATCCATACAACTTTGAATAAGAATGTCTGTACATCTACTCAAAGAAATAGTAAATACCGTTATTGAACCCATCAAAGAACATATTCCCAAGTAGACCAATATGTTTGTCTGCCCACAGCGTGGTTCAAAGTGCAAAATCAGAGCTAACACTATTGAAAGTGTAGCTAGTGCATATATTAGAAATGCTGTGATGTGAGAGGGGAAAACAAAATCAATAACTCGATAAGTAATTACCCAAGACTATAAATTTGTTCAACAAAAGAGAACAAAACATAAAAAAGAGTACGAACCTGGTTGGGTTGCCAAAGTCCAGATTTCTAGTACAGAACTAGGTGTATGCTCTTGAGGTGCATGGATTACTATCACTACTGATCCCACAACACAAGAAACACATCCTACAACACCCATTTTCTGCAGCCGTTCCTTCAACATAAAATGTGCCAAAACCGCGCTGCTCAAATTTCCTCATGCATGTTAATTATAAATAAAAATGCGAACTATTTAATCACAACACGAAAAAAGAAAGAGAATCCACACATCTGCAATCTCTACCTGATAATTATACTCAGTGCACCAAGTGGGGTAACTAGAACTGCTGGAGCATAAACATAAGCCACAAAATTTGCAATCTCCCCAACAATCACTGTTTGTGCATCATAACCAAAACAAATTTTAACACGACATGTATGCAATCAAAACAATCACACAATTCAGACAGAAACAGAATCATCCAATCCATGTATTACTTACTTGTCACCATTCCTGCCCACCATAGCGGCTCTAGCAAGTAAGTATAACCTCCAACCCCTACATTTTCGATTCAAAAATCATCACTTATTCTAATAAACAAAAACCCAGAATTAATTAATTTATTAATAGAATTGGATCCAAATCTCAAATTTGAACTAAAAAATGTGAACTTTATCACACAACCATGTTAAAAATCTCTCGTCTTTACTCTCATACTTGATAATTACCTAATTAAACAACCAATAACATTGAAATCCAGATGATTTAAGGTAATTAAAATAATAAAACGAGATCGAGAATAAATAAATGAACTGACCCGCGCGAGTACCATTTGCACCAGCTCGTTTGAGTCCTTTCTTCTTTAAAATGAAGCTTGCCCCTATAAATGCACTCGACACTACAGCTAGAATTAGCCCTCTTGAATTCTCCGATACTCCCATCTCTCTCCCAATAAACTTTATATATAATCAAACAATTGCTAATCAAAATCAAATCAATTATTTTTCTACAAAACTGAGATTGTTGGATTTACAGAACGGGAAATGGATGGAGGAATTTATTCATTTCCCGCCAAAACGGGCTAATTAACAGAAACGAGAGCGTTCTGAACTGTTTCTTTCTTCTCTCTGCTGGGCTCTCTGTCCGCTCTGGTCCTGGCTCTTGACGACTCTTTCTCTGATTGGGTTCTTTCTTGCCTTCTTTGGCGTTTTATTTGAAATTTCCGATTTGAAGGAGTAAGGATTACGTGTTTTGCGTCCGAATATTTAAATCGGCACGACGTTGTTAGAGAAGCCGGAGGGTTTGACGTCGAGCTGGACACGTTACAGATTTTAATTGGGTTATTGAAGCATTAAAAACTCTTCATGCCGATTCATTTATTTTTCGGGTTATGGATTGGTGGGTTTTGGTCGTAGAATGACGATATTACCCCAGTTTTTGTGAGCAACAAATCCATAATAGCAGGCAACGATGCCGGCAGGGTATTTTTAGGAGTGCGGTTCAACTATTTTTGTAATTTAAAAAATATTAAAATAATTTGTTTATTGTTTTGATATGTAAATATTAAAAATTAAAAAAATATTTTGATATATATTTTAAAAAAAATAAAAGAGCACATTCCAGAATGCCAAACATTCTCTGAGCTGGCAAAGATGCAAGTAGAAATTTGATACCGTTAGGAGATGAAATAAATATTCGCGTTCTTTATTATGCACATGAATTTACAATGACAAGCTGGAGGACAGCAAATGTGTTTAGAGGGTGTGGTGATGGCCTTGGGGTAATCATGAGGTCCGACCATGTCCCCTTTCGTGTCCAATCTGCAGCAAGCTTCATCATTTTATTTATGGGGGTATCTTTGGGATCCGAGGATGTGAGTTTGTTTTTTGAATTGTGAAAATAAATAAAATAGTTTTATTTTAAATTTAATTTTTTAGTGTTTTTATTTGTTTTGATGTGCTATTACAAAAATAATTTTAATATATTTACTTCAAAATCATAATTAATGTATGGGTTTGGGTCATAGGGATGACTTGTCTTAATTCTCAAGCTTCTCCAGCCCACACCTCTTGACCGGCGGCTATCCAATTTCCATCCACTCTTGTGGCGTGTAGTACGTTATTTGGCAATGCATGAATGTATTTATTAGCAGCCAAAGATTGAATTTGTTTTTAATAAAAAAAATATTATTTTAATATATTTCTAAATAAAAAATATTTTCAAATATAATTAAAATACGATCGAATGGATGCAAGGAAGCTTCTCCGATCTGTTTCATTGGGGAGTGCATGGCAGAAGCAACTTTCATGATGAAGAATAATTTAATACGAGCTACGACACCGTCTCTATTAGTTAAACCTTTGATCACAGCTTAGCATCCCACTTCGATGGGCCGACCATGGAAAGAAACAGTTTGGCGAACACCAGGCCCAGACAAATCTTAGCCATCGTATTAACATTAAGTTATATAAACTAATCATAGCTTAGAAGCCCTATTAATTTCAATTTGTACGGAGCCCACTTGCATGCTTGCCTCAAGTTAAGCTTGATAACAGCACAAATCACAAAAATGTGGTGGCCCGGCGCCGCATGCGGTGGCAATGAGTTTCATTCATATCCCAAAACAGGCTATTTTATAGGCCACAAAAATTATTTACGCATTTAGTGGCGGGTACTCGTAATTATCAAAGCTATCTACAGGACAGTAATCACTTTCACAAACCCCGATCGCGCAAAAGCAACTGAATCTATCTCCTCCTCCTTTGTCCTTTCCTCCTCTTCCATGGCGAACACCGCCAGAAAAATCAAACATAAATCTCAAAGCAGCAAGATGAAAATGTTCACAAAGATTATAAGCACTGAAGAAAATCACAGTAATTAAAACTCGATTAGATAGCAATAAGCCTATCTTATTTATGGCAGCTCCTTCACAACACATAAAACCCTGATAGAACCACCAAACTCCAAATGGAAACACCAGAACAAAGGCCCCATAAAACCTAAATCACTACAAACACACCCAAAATCACTAGAGAGGACAGATATTGAAAAGACAAGACACAACGGAAAGACAGGTCAACCGAGGCCATCTAAGAGAGTTGACCACAGTCAGCGACAACAACAGGCTTTGAAGTCCTGCCATTTCCAGACCCAACCTTCTCAATTCCCTTCACCACATCCATCCCTTCAACAACTTGACCGAAAACGACATGTTTCCCGTCAAGCCACTCGGTCTTTACAGTGCAGATAAAGAACTGAGATCCATTCGTCCCAGGACCGGAATTAGCCATGGAAAGCACGCCAGGTCCAGTGTGCTTCTTTGCGAAGTTCTCGTCTGCAAACTTAGCCCCATAAATTGACTCTCCCCCGGTTCCATTTCCGGCGGTGAAGTCACCACCTTGGCACATGAAGCTAGGGATCACACGGTGAAAGCTTGAACCTTTGTAGTGAAGTGGCTTGCCGGACTTGCCGATACCTTTCTCGCCTGTGCAAAGAGCACGGAAATTCTCGGCTGTCCTTGGAACAATATCGGCGAACAGCTCCATGACGATCCGGCCAGCAGGTTGGCCGCCGACGGACATGTCAAAGAAAACCTTGGGGTTTGGCATTGTTAGAGAGAGAGATTAGGGATTTAATTTCCGAAGAGTACTAAATCGAGAGTGGCTTGTTAGGGTTTTTGGGTGATTTAGGGGTGACTTTATAGGGCGAGAGGGTGGATTTGGATCGATAGATCAGGCCACGTGGAAGGATCGCGGTGCTTTGGGATCAGCTGTGGTTAGGCTTGTTTTGACTAGGGTTAAGTAAGGGATCCTAAGTGGTATATGCTTTCCGGCTTTATTAGCACCGTGGAGAGACGGCGTCGTTTGGACATGGCGAGCATTTAATGGAATTTTTTAGGGATTGTTAAAATCGTACAAATTTCACGCGCCACCATGATTAATGTTTGTCAGTGATTCGATTCGATTCGATTTTGAAAAATACATCCTTTTGTTTAGTTTATATTTAACCAGGTGGCCTTGTTGATTTTGTCTTCAAATCAAAGTCAACGATGATCATCATATTTATGCATTAATGATCTAATTCGGAGATCAGGTATCGTTTTGAATTTTTAATGTTGTTTTTCAAAATATTCTTTTAATTATAATATATTAAAATATTATCTCTTATTTTTAAAAGTTTAAATTAATTAAACAATATTCCAAGTTTTTTTGTCAAAAAAGTGTTTGAGCCACTTTTTCAAGTACTACTTAAGTTGTCGTGCCAGAGAATATAATACTATTTGTATTTTTATATATAAAAAAATATATTAAAATAATATTTTTTTATTTTTTTAATATAATTACATCAAAATAATTTAATAACATAAAACAAATACAGCTGGAACACAATAACAACCACCACTTTTTGATGCTGAACAAATTAAAATAACATCAATAAATAAATAATTAAACGTGGTAACTGACAGCTGTAATGAGGCAGGGAGCACACTACCGTTGAGGAACCCGTGATTTACCAAGCCCAGTCAACTTAACCAGTACAATTTGTTAAGGGAAAGTGTTTAACAGAAAATAATTCAGAAATCCATAGTCAACCAGTACAATAGAATGTTTGTGACTGAAGAGAGAGAAACGACAGCATTTAGTGCAACTGGTTATCATTTCAGCCCCGCAAAAATTACCCGTGAAATCGAACAGTACAGGGTTTACCCATAGTCAACCAAAATGAAAGACAGATTGCAGAGAGGAGAGAGATAATGGAAGCTATTTCCTTTTTTTTCTTTTTATTTTCAATTAGGTGGTTTAATTTTAAAACATTTGGTCAGCAAAAATATATTCTTTTAAATTGAAGAAAAACTCCATATGACTTAAAAGGTGTTTTTTTTTATTTTAGACAGAATATTTTAAAAAAAATAAGAAATAAGAAATATTTTTATTGTTATATATTTGGTTTTGAGTTTATTTTTGTAATTTTATCCCTTAAAATCTTATTTAATTTGATTTTTATATTAACTTTGTTCTGATTTTTTATTGTTATTTATTTTTCTCTTGTACTTTAGGATTTGATCTTTTTTTCTATTGCTTCTTATTTTATTTTAAATAATTTATGGAATTGTATTTTTTTTTATCATCTTTCGACTTTTTTATATTTAATCTTTATCATTTTGATTGTTATTTTTTTATTTTGAATATTTTATGAAATTAGATTTTGTTTCAATTTCATTCTTGAATTTTTTTATTTGTAAGATTTGATCCAAAAGCTTTTAATAAAGTTAAAAAAAATAACATTCATAACTTATTTTTCAGCATATTTTTCTTCACACTACCCCATATAAAAAAAATAATTCATTTCTTAGAAATTTATTTTTTTATAGAAACTATTTTCGAAAAATGTTTTTACTTCCCAGCACAAATAAACGGTCCTTAGCGTGTGTGTGTGTATGCATATCACTTAATATGGATAAACTATGAGCCCCCCCCCAAAAAAAAAAAAACTTCCCTCCTCCTCAAATCAAAAAATATTAGATTCATTTTTCAAAATGATTTACAGAAAATTACGCAGATATAGATATGCATCTGGAATCAATTGAGGGAAACTCTACATGACAATGGCATGATTGATAAATACTATTTTTTTTTATGCGAGGATAAAAAGCATATTTTATAAATTCAAATCATCGAATAAAATTTTGATTATCCGAATTCTAACAAACTATTTCTGGATGAATAGCCACTACCACCTGCATAAAAGAGAAACAGAGATAGATTTCTTGTCAAGAGCTTCAATGATTGGCGGTTGGTTTGTGCTCCAACAATTGTCTCGCCACAAAAACATGCTACATTGTGGCATCACGCATGCTAGGGGGGCAGGGCCCATTCAAGCACAAAGGTGAAAATTCAGTCCCCCTAGAAATTAATTCATTTCCCTAAATGATTATAACAGTGCATGATCGAGGGGGAAAACAAATCTTGCCCACGTACACCATTTTCATGATCTGTTACTCACCCAACCAAGTTCGCCTATTTTTCCAAAAGTGTTTCACAATAACAATACGCGATAGACATGAGATGTTATGAGTTTCAAGGATGTGGCTGATGCTTTTAAGAATGCATGGCCTTCCATGGCTAAAAAAAGGCAATTACAATAGTAAATCTAAAAAATCAATTCAAAATATAGTTAGCAGTGTTTGAAAGGGATATTACCTCCCTAATACAGGGCTTATTCCACAAATCTGTAAAACGACGAGCTCCAAATATAGGACCCTCTCCATTATTTGTAGTAGTAAGAGACAGACTGAGTGGATTTCAGGATTAATGTACTTTGATTTGTTTGAATCACAGTTCCGGAGCAATAGCAACCGCCTGATCCTTCATTTTAAAATATAACAAGTCAGTACAAAAGCATAGAGTTTAAAATGATATAGCAACAACATGCATGTCAATAGGGTTATAGTACTGGAATCAATAGAACCAAAACAAATAATAAATAAATGGAGGAAAATTTAAAGGACAACTTTTCACGATAAGGTATTTCATTCTCTTATTCACAAGAAATATATAAATTGATCAGGTTGCTGAAAATCAATCTCTCAAACCAGCTTGACAAGATATCTTTCAACTTAAAATCATTTGCTGATATTGAAATGTCTGTTCTTGATGTATTTCTAGTTCTCTCCTTCAATTCAGACACTTATTTTACAATACACTCAGCATGTGACAGCTTCTTCTTCAGGAACACGTCCTATGCCATTTTTTCCAATATGGCGGATTGACATTAATATTTGAATGCCAAGCTTTGAGACTGGATACAGTTGGACAATTGCCTCAAGAACTTTCCAGAGCTCTTCAGGCACTCCAGTATAGATTCATAATAAAATGCCCCTTGCCACGGTGCCTTGAGGAAATCAAGTACTATGAAAAGAATGCAGGGATTGCTGCAGATAAAGAAAAAAATTTAACAGATTACAGCGACACTGTTTATGAAGATAAATCATATCAAGCATCCTCTAAAAAAAAAAATGATATGAATGAACATCACAGATATGTTGTGTGAGTAAAAGCTGTCAATAAATTCATTTGATATTCCAACACACGAAATAAATGCATCTAACAGACTTGATTTCTGGGAACATAATGAGCCGTTTGAAGGTTCATTGATAGGCTGCTTTGCGCCACCAGCATTACTCAACTGGACCTCTCTATCCTCTTCTAGGGGGAAATCTAGCAAGAAGATACGAAAGCTGCAACAGAGAAACCACCAAGAAGCAAACAATTTACACATGCTAGAAAGCTGTTATTGAGATACCAGATTTTATCAGAAAATAAAAGCTATCCAAATGTTTTCCATGAGTAAGTATTGAGATAAATGCAAAAAACTGTATCAATAGATCGTGAAGTTCTGCGTCAGAAGCCAATTTAAGTGGAAAGGAATGGGAAATAAACCAACCAGGGATAAACTTGCGACTCCTGCCAATTAAAGCATACCTGTTAATGTGCTGCAGCAGTAAGCAGATTGGCTGTAGCAAAAAATAAATCTCCATTCCGGTCCATCTGCTTAACCAATTTACTTTTAACAGGGTACTTTATATCTGCGATCAAGAAGAAACAGTAAGTCAAAGCCACTCGTGATGCCGCGTTCGGTTTCTTAAATAGAGAAACAGTTTCCCCAAGCTATGCGTGATTCTCCTCCAACCTTTTCGCCTACAAAAAAACAAAATTCAAATTGCAAGCGAAACAAAGTAAAAGAGAGAGAGGTAGTTACGAGGTGAGGAAGGAGGCCAGAGGAGCGTTTTCGAGGTCAGTGAGGATGGCAGTGAAAGAATCAGACCAGAGCGTGGAATCGACGGTTTTAGGGATTGACATTGAAATGTAAGAATATTTCCCGAAAGTTCAAGTTCTTTGTAAAGTCTACGGATTCTAATACGTTAAAGCGAAACCGTGATGGATCGGTCTCAATAAACGAGTATTAGAATGGGTACGTTGAGACCCTTTCCTCTAACCATAATATAACATATATTCTCATAAGGTTGTATACATACATATATTGATGGTTTTAAATATATGTATGTGTATAAAAATAAAATTAAGGTAATGTCTTTAATGTCATTTAATTAAAAGACACAACCCTCCTATTGTTGACACCCATTCGGTGGGTATAAAAGGAAGAAGGATGGTGGTTATTTGGTTACCCGAAACCAAAATTCTGAATATTGGAAGAGAATAGAAAGCAAACCGAAAAGTTAATTCCTCTCCATCAAGGGATTGCCGAAAAGAAGAAGGTTTAGAGGAGAAGATCAACACAGTGATCATCAAAGGATTCTATACAACATTTCAAGATCAAAATGGAGAACGGTATGTTCTAAATTCTCCATTGTTATATATCCGAAAGTTTCATCATAAATATAAATGTTTGTGGGATCAAATGATCTATTGTTTAGGGATTGATTTCGGTAATAGAAATCAGTATGTTTGATTAACATTTGGTATCAGAGCCTAATAGAACCCATTGATCTCCCATTAATGGATTGGTGATGAATTCTAGTTTTGTTTATTTAATCTTATCAAACATTGATAAATTGAGATGCATGAAAACAATTATATCAATGTGTAGAGGCTGAGATTATCTTTCCAACAATGTATTATATGTTAAAATGTTGGGTGTAGATCAAAAGTTATGAATTTTTTTTTATTACTGGTTTTAATGGTGGTTTTCGTCAAAGATGACGATGAATAAAACACAAACCGGTCGACCGGTTCACTTGGTAAAAGTGAACCGGTCGACCGGTTCATATGGGGTAAAAGTGAACCGGTCGACCGGTTCACTTGGTAAAGGTGAACCGGTCGACCGGTTCATATGAGATAAAAGTGAACCGGTCGACCGGTTCATGTATATAAAGGTCGACCGGTTCAAGTGCCCAACCGGTCGACCGGTTCCATTGGTGACCCAACCGGTCGACCGATTCCATTGTTGACCGGTTCAATTGGTGACCGGTTCACTTGGTAACCCAAGCGGTTGACCGGGTCATGCAGAAACCAAAAAGTTTTTTTTTTTTTTTTTTTAAAAAAAAAATGTTTCCGCTGCAAACCGTAAAGTAATTAAGCTCATGTATTACGAAATGTTAATACATAAAAGCTTATTAAAAGGAGTTCATATTATGTATAACTTGTTAATCACCACAGTGATCTAGTTATATTTAATATGACGGTAAAGTAAAGATTCATAATTGATCATGATTAAATGATGCTTAAAATGACATGAAAGGTTTCGATTGATCAATTAATTACTTAATATATCCTAGGAGATCACCCACAGGTGGATCATTGGGTGTAATAAGTAACACCTAAAGTATTAATCATTTATGCTACGGTCGATAATGTGTATACCCACAGGTAGCATTGTTATCGGTGGTATGTATGACTTGATTAATTATTAAAGAAAATCTAAACAAGCATCATGCAAAGTGTATGTATTTATGTATTGCCCACAGGTTGCTTAAATACATACAAGTAAAGTGTTTAGATTTTATTGGTTGATGAATCTATTAAAGTTTCAAAGCACTAACGGTAAGCACGTTGAAAATTTTGCAGCTTCATCAAGTTTGTTTGCTTCTGCAAATTCTGTGGTCAAGTTTAATGGACTCAACTATGAGGAATGGTCTGAACAGATAAGGTTTTCTTTGGGTGTAATGTCCCTAGACCAAGCCATACTCACTGATGAGGAGCCAGCAGCCATTACGGATGAGAGCTCAGAATTGGAAAAGTCTCGTTATGAGACGTGGGAGCGCTCTAACCGGCTGTGCTTGAACTTACTAAGGATGTCGATGGCAGAAAGTATAAAGCCATCTATGCCTAAAACACAGAAAGCAAGGGAATTCATTCTGAAAATAAAGGAACAATCCCAATCGGATGTAGCTGACAAATCGATTGTAGGCAGCCTGATGAGCGAGCTGACTACGAAGAGGTTCGATTGGTCTCAGACAATCCATGAACATGTTACGCACATGTCTAATCTGGCATCACGGTTGACGTCCATGGGGATGGAGGTGCATGAATCTTTCTTGGTTCAGTTCATCATTAACTCTCTGCCTCAAGAGTATGGCCAATTCCAGGTGAATTACAACACCATAAAGGATAAATGGAACATTCAGGAATTGAAGGCCATGCTCATACAGGAGGAGGCGAGGTTAAAGAAGCAGAAAAATCAAGTTGCACTCATCGTTGGACTAAACAAAGCCGGTAACAGCTTTAAGAAACCAAGTATGAAGGACAAAAAGAAGGATAAGGGTATCTTCAAAGGACCTGAAAATAATATCCGTAAAGTGGTCAAGTGTTTCTTCTGCAAGAAGGAGGGACACATGAAGAAAGACTGTCCTAGAAGGAAGGCATGGTTCGACAAGAAAGGTACACAACATTTATTTGTTTGTTCCGAATTAAATCTTGTAGAAGTGCCTAGAAATACTTGGTGGCTTGATTCTGGTGCATCTACTCATGTATCTCATATTAAACAGGGATTCAGTACGATCCAGCCTTTAAAAGGAACTGAAAGTTATTTGTTCATGGGAAACAGGATGAAGGCGCGGATAATAGGCATTGGGACGTACAGATTGATCTTTGACACTGGTTGTTATATAGATCTTGAAAATTGTCTCTTTGTACCTGAATGTGCTAGAAATCTTGTTTCAGTAAGTAGGTTGGACGATTTAGGATTTGACTTTAAGATTGGACATGGTATATTTTCTTTGTACCGAAAAGACTACTTTTATGGTAATGGTACTTTGGTTGATTCACTGTACAGGTTTAATCTTGATAAATGTTTTTCTGAATCTTTGTTTAATGTTGAGAATCAAGGAATTAAACGTAGTGCATCAAATGAAAAATCAGCACTCTTGTGGCATAAAAGATTAGGTCACATATCTAAAGAAAGGATGACGAGGTTAATAAAGAAAGAATTATTACCTCCATTAGATTTTAGTGACTTAGATGTGTGTATAGAATGCATTAAAGGAAAGCAAACCAAACACATCACAAAGAAACCCGCCACAAGAAGTAGTCAACTTTTAGAGTTGATACACACGGATATTTGTGGCCCATTCGATGCTCCGTCATGGAGTGGTGAAAAATACTTTATCACTTTTATTGACGATTACTCACGTTATGGATACACTTATTTATTGCATGATAAAGCGGAGTCAGTGAATGTACTGAAATTATTCATTGATGAAGTGGAAAGGCAATTAGAAAAGAAAGTGAAAGTAGTGAGATCGGATAGAGGTGGTGAGTTTTACGGTAGATTCACCGAAAGTGGACAATGTCCAGGTCCATTTGCAAAACTTCTAGAAAGTAAAGGCATTTGTGCGCAATACACAATGCCGGGAACACCTCAGCAAAATGGTGTAGCTGAAAGGCGTAACCGTACAGTAATGGAAATGGTTAGGAGTATGATAAGTAATTGCAAACTTCCCATGTCGTTGTGGATATACGCATTAAAGACTGCAACGTATATATTAAACCGGGTTCCTAGTAAAGCAGTTCCAATGACACCATTTGAACTATTTAAGGGAAGGAAACCCAGTTTAAGACATTTACGTGTTTGGGGATGTCCAGCAGAAGTAAAGCCGTATAACCCACATGAAAAGAAATTAGACTCAAGGACGGTCAGTGGATATTTTATTGGCTATCCGGAAAAGTCTAAGGGATTTGTCTTTTACTGTCCTAGTCATAGTACAAGAATTGTCGAGACGGGTAATGCTAGGTTCATTGAAAATGGTGAAACTAGTGGGAGTTCAGAATCTAGGGGAGTGAACATAAAAGAAATTCGGGTAGAAGATTCTTCACCCGTAGTTCCGACCCAAGTTGTAATTCCTGTTGTTGGTGTACAACCAAATACCGAAATAGAACAACAGAATGAAGAACATACGGTCCCACTAAACCAGGAAATCGAAAATGAACCTATCGCAATTCAAGAGTAGCACATCGTGCCACAAGTACCATTGAGGCGATCTATAAGGGAAAGAAGATCCGCCATTACAAATGACTATGTGGTTTACGATGTTGAAATTGAATGTGACCTTAGTCTTGATGAAGAACCGAAAACATTCAGAAAAGCCATGGAAAGCGAAAATTCTGAAAAGTGGTCAAATGCTACAGAAGAAGAAATTTCTTCTTTAAATGTCAACAAAGTGTGGGACCTAGTAGAGTTGCCTGATGGTTTCAAAACTGTTGGGTGTAAATGGATATTTACGACCAAACAGGATTCTAAAGGTAACTTAGAAAGGTACAAGGCTCGCCTTGTTGCTAAAGGTTTCACTCAAAAGGATGGCATTGACTATACGGAAACCTTCTCTCCAGTTTCAAAGAAGGATTCCTTAAGAATTGTTTTCGCATTGGTGGCTCATTATGACTTAGAGCTTCACCAAATGGATGTTAAAACCGCCTTCCTGAATGGAGAGCTTGAGGAAGAAATTTATATGGACCAACCTGAAGGTTTTGTGGCCACAGGAACGGAAAATCTTGTGTGTAGGCTGAGGAAGTCAATATATGGGTTGAAACAAGCTTCCAGACAATGGTATATAAAATTTAATGATACCATATTGTCATATGGTTTTGTAGAGATCATCGTTGATCGATGTATCTACATGAAGGTTAGTGGGAGCAAGTTTGCCATTCTGGTATTATATGTTGACGACATATTAATAGCTGCGAATGACATGAGAATGTTAAGTGACGTAAAGAAATATCTCTCTAGTAACTTTGAAATGAAGGATATGGGTGAGGCATCTTATGTGATAGGGATAGAAATAATCCGTGATAGATCACAAGGACTGTTAAGTTTGTCTCAGAAAGGATACATAGATAAAGTCCTAAAGAGATATGGGATGGATAAATGTTCCATTGGAAAGGCTCCAATTCAGAAAGGGGATCAATTCAGCAAAATGCAATGCCCGAAAAATGAATTGGAACGTAAAGAAATGGAAAGAATTTCGTATGCTTCAGTGGTTGGGAGTTTGAACTATGTTCAAACATGTACTCGGCCAGATATCAGTTTTGCTATTGGTATGTTGGGCCGGTATCAAAGTAATCCCGGAATGGATCACTGGAAAGCTGCAAAGAAAGTTCTCAGGTACTTGCAAGGCACCAAAGAGTACATGCTTACATACAGGAGATCCGACAATATAGAAATCGTCGGATACTCAGATTCAGACTATGCCGGCTGCGTCGACACTAGGAAGTCGACGTTTGGCTATCTGTTCCTATTAGCTGGGGGAGCAGTCTCATGGAAGTGTGGAAAGCAGTCTGTCATTGCTACTTCCACCATGGAGGCCGAATTCGTGGCATGCTTTGAAGCCACGGTTCAAGCATTGTGGCTGCGAAACCTTATCTCAGGGCTTAGAATCGTTGACAGTATAGCCAAGCCGCTGAGAATTTACTGTGATAATTCCGCAGCAGTCTTCTTCTCAAAGAATGACAAGTATTCGAAAGGTGCTAAGCACATGGAAATTAAATACTTGTCTGTAAAAGAAGAAGTGCAGAAACGCAGAGTGACTTTTGAGCATATAAGAACAAACATGATGTTGGCAGATCCTTTGACGAAAGGATTACCGCCCGGTATATTTATTGGCCATGTAGAGAAAATGGGCATAATAGATAAGACCTTGCTACAATAGTTTGTGCTCATGTAAAATTGTTACTCAAAGATGATGTCATTAAAGTTTGTGTTTTTCTGTAATTAAAGAATGTTATCATAATAGTTATGAATGTAAAGTTTTTAGATAACATATAAAGTTGAGAATTTTGGTTTCTCTCAACATAAAGTTTTTTTTGAGAATTATAGTGAAATCTCAATAGAAAAGAAGTAGTAAAGTTGGAGTTGGTGTGTGGTACTTGGAAGGGACCCCATCGCAGTAAATGATGGGCAACCGCCATGACTCGACTAATTCTGGTTTTATGGCACTTACTGAATATTGAACTTGATGTAAAGATACACATGAAAGGGAATTGGACTATAAAGTTAACACAACGGCCAAGTGGGAGAATGTAAGAATATTTCCCGTAGAGTGACCGATGTATTAACGGTCCGATCATGAAAGTTCAAGTTCTTTGTAAAGTCTACGGATTCTAATACGTTAAAGCGAAACCGTGATGGATCGGTCTCAATAAACGAGTATTAGAATGGGTACGTTGAGACCCTCTCCTCTAACCATAATATAACATATATTCTCATAAGGTTGTATACATACATATATTGATGGTTTTAAATATATGTATGTGTATAAAAATAAAATTAAGGTAATGTCTTTAATGTCATTTAATTAAAAGACACAACCCTCCTATTGTTGACACCCATTCGGTGGGTATAAAAGGAAGAAGGATGGTGGTTATTTGGTTACCCGAAACCAAAATTCTGAATATTGGAAGAGAATAGAAAGCAAACCGAAAAGTTAATTCCTCTCCATCAAGGGATTGCCGAAAAGAAGAAGGTTTAGAGGAGAAGATCAACACAGTGATCATCAAAGGATTCTATACAACATTTCAAGATCAAAATGGAGAACGGTATGTTCTAAATTCTCCATTGTTATATATCCGAAAGTTTCATCATAAATATAAATGTTTGTGGGATCAAATGATCTATTGTTTAGGGATTGATTTCGGTAATAGAAATCAGTATGTTTGATTAACATGAAAGGGATTTCCGTAGATTGGAGTCTTCGAAACCCTAGAAATTAAGAAGAAGAGGATTGGATTGGAGAGGGCTTATCGTGTTTTTTTTTTAAATAAAATAAAATTGATTTGATTTGATTTTGGCGCCATTGGGGTTTTTGGATTACAATGTTAAACTGGAGGGTTTTAAAGCTGAGCAATGATGACGAGTCGTACGCTATTGTGAGAATGGCCGTTGGGTAGATGACAGACACGTCATTTTTGTAGGCGATTAGCAAACTAACAAGTCTGGCCCGTGTTAGAGGAATTCACGGGATTGCAAATGGAAAGAAATCAACAACAAAACACTCATTAAATATGTAACTAAAAGCTAAAAATTATAACCAGCATACATGAAACTGAATAACAAATTTTTTAAACAAATTAAAATAATTGAACTTAAATTGTTCTTAACGACAACAGAACAGTCATCCAATTAGCAATTCAAATAGCAAACATCATCATCTTCATGGAAAGCATCAACATTAATATGAACTAACCAATTTTTTGCATGAAAAAATCAAAGTGTCGAAATAGAATTTGCTCTTGAAACCAACAAAATAGCTATCAAATAAAAAATCGAAGTAGAAACTAAAAATGGCAATATCAACTGAAATGAACATCAATTGCAGGAACAAATCTAACACAATTAAAGCAACTTTAAAGGCACTAAGAACAAAACAATCTAATCGGAAGAAACTGAAAATAGTAATATAAACTCAAATTAACATCCATCGCACAAACAAATCTAACACAATTAAAGCAACTTAAAAGGCATCAACAATAAAACAGCAGCGTAACTTGTAATTTAAATTAGAAATTGAAAGTAGCAACATAAATCGAAAAAACAATTAGCAGGAAAAAAATTTAGAACACTTTCACCGAAATTGATTTTTAACCTAACAATTCAGCTATCAAATAAGTAATTGAAATAAGAAATTGAAAATAAACTTCGACTTTAAAGGTATAAAGAGCAAAACAGCAGTTAAATTGACAATTGAAATTAGAAACTGAAGCAGCAACATAAATCGAAAGAACTATTAGCGGGGAAAAATTTCAGAACACTTTCATCGAAATTGATCTTCAACCTAACAAACTAGCTATCAAATAAGTAATTGAAATAAGAAATTGAAAAAAAAACTTCAACTTCAAAGGTATCAAGAGCAAAACAGCAATTAAATCGACAATTAAAATTAGAAACTGAAGCAGCAACATAAATTGAAAGAACAATTAGCTTGAAAAAATTTCAGAACACTTTCACCGAAATTGATCTTCAATGTAACGAACCAGCTATCAAATAAGTAATTGAAATAAGAAATTGAAAATAAACCTCAACTTCAAAGGTATCAAGAGCAACACAGCAATTAAATCAACAATTAAAATTAGAAACTGAAGCAGCAACATAAATCAAAAAAAAAATAGCGGGAAAAAATTTCAGAACACTTTAACCGAAATTGATCTTCAGCCTAACAAACCAGCTATCAAATAAGTAATTGAAATAAAAAATAGAAAATAAACTTCAACTTCAAAGGTATCAAGAGCAAAACAGCAATTAAATCGACAATTAAAATTAGAAACTGAAGCAGCAACATAAATCGAAAGAACAATTAGCGGGAATAAATTTCAGAACACTTTCACTGAAATTGATCTTTAGCCTAACAAATCAGCTATCAAATAAGTAATTGAAATAAGAAATTGAAAATAAACTTCAACTTCAAAGGTATCAAGAGCAAAACAGCAATTAAATCGACAATTAAAATTAGAAACTGAAGCAACAAGATAAATCTAAAGAACAATTAGCGGGAAAAAATTTCAGAACTCTTTAACCGAAATTGACCTTCAACCTAACAAACCAGCTATCAAATAAGTAATTGAAATAAGAAATTGAAAATAAACTTCAACTTCAAAGGTATGAAGAGCAAAACAGCAATTAAATCGACAATTAAAATTAGAAACTGAAGCAGCAACATAAATTGAAAAACAAATAGTGGGAAAAAATTTCAGAACACTTTAACCGAAATTGATCTTCAACGTAACAAACCAGCTATCAAATAAGTAATTGACATAAGAAATTGAAAATAAACTTCAACTTCAAAGGTATGAAGAGCAAAACAGCAATTAAATCAACAATTAAAATTAGAAACTGAAGCAGCAACATAGATCGAAAGAACAATTAGTGGGAAAAAATTTAATAACACTTTAATAGAAATCGATCTTCAATGTAACAAACCAGCTATCAAATAAGTAATTGAAATAAGAAATTGAAAATAAACCTCAACTTCAAAGGTATCAAGAGCAGAACAGCAATTAAATCGACAATTAAAATTAAAAACTGAAGCAGCAACATAAATCGAAAGAACAATTAACGGGAAAAAATTTCAGAACTCTTTAACCGAAATTGATATTCAGCCTAACAAACCAGCTATCAAATAAGTAATCGAAATAAGAAATTGAAAATAAACTTCAACTTCAAAGGTATCAACAGCGAAACAACAATTAAATTGACAATTAAAATTAGAAACTGAAAGCAGCAACATAAAACTGATAAATAATATTTGAAGAGTGTTAACGATGAAATGATTTGCCACACAAAAAATAAGGAAACGAATTAAAAGGCATCAACAAAATTGTAATAATTGCAACAGGATGACCATTCAGAACATAAATGGAACGAAAAATGGAAGAAAACACAGAATAGGGCAAGACAGAGTAAGTAATTGTATTGGAGTAGCAAAACTTGTTTATCCCATCACACAACAATGCAAGCTGAACATGGACAATGATATTGTTAACGAAATCATGGCCAAGTATATTGAGTCATGGAAGCCAAACAAACTATGTAAGCTGAACATGCAATAATAGCGGGAAAAGAAAGAACTTACCGTCAATGGAGGAATCAAAGGCTAAGGACTTTATCCCATCACACAACAATGCAAGCTGAACATGGACAATGATATTGTTAACGAAATCATAGCCAAGTATATTGAGTCATTGAAGCCAAATAAACTATGTAAACTGAACATGCAACAACAGAGGAAAAAGAAAGAACTTACCGCTAATGGAGGAATCAAAGGCTGAGGACTATGACGAAAGAAGCTCCAGGCACACAGAGAAAGTAACAAATAACCAAAGAAATGTGAACGAAGCAAAAGCAGAAATGTGATGAACGGGAATTCGGAGCAAAAACGGAAGAATTAACTGCATGGATACAAAAGCTGACGTCGATTTTACAAATTGTTTATCAGTGAGCTTTTAAGAACCGCATTTATAGATAGATCTAGAGGGCCATGATCATTTCATTAATAATTGATATAAATATTGCACTGTGTTTTTGCTTTCAGCCTGTATGCATGGACCATGGCAGTCATCATTGTTAACTCTAAAACAACAGCTAGCAAAAATGTATAATCGGACCCTTCAATTCGGACATCTTGCATGGACAGGAAGTTCTCCGGCACACCACGACGGAATCTTTCCTCTGAACATTATTGTCTTGCATTATAGAGAGATTTCATTTATATAGAATTACAGATATATATATTCCACCTGGATGTTCTTTTATTCATCAATTACTTGTCTTAAATTACCAGATATTTTGCCCACCAAGAACCTTATAATTAGACTTTGATTCATGATTGTTTCTAGCTAACCAGTTGCTAAGATTATGGAATTAAGGTCATTGAATGCTCAGCTGTCAATCAAAACATGGAAATTGTCTCCCATCCTTTTTTGAACCGAGGTGTGTCGGGCAGCTCGATTAAATCTTTGGGTTTTTGTAATTGTATACACGCAAAAATAAGTTGATTTTTTAAACTAGAAAGCATGAATCCAAAGAAATATAGATAATGAGATTTGAAACTGAAAGGGTGTTGGCAATCAAAAACAGGAAATTCTTGAACATCAAAATGAGTTATGGTAATGGAACGCATCAGTAACTCTGATTAGGTATATGCTAGTGAATACAGTAGACAAGAAATTACTGCTGGGTGTTTTTAGAAAAAGACATTCAACTAAGTTAAAGTTCTCTGCTGGCTTGCCATGCATGCAACGGTGTAGCGTGCAATTGCAAGTGAAGTAGCAATCTAACAGAAATGACATAATATATTATTGCAAAGGCATCGAAAGATGAAATTTACAAGTCAAGAAGAAAAGAGGAAATTCACAAATTAAGACAATCGATTTGAGTTCATTGACAATATAAATAGGTAATAATTGATAAATAGTAATCCGCACTCTTCACACTCCATGATGTCTTCGTTTGCTTTCTTTCCCTATCTTGAAGTCTTTATTGCCGAGCAGCACTGAGAACTTCACACTAGCAGTCATAAACAATTAAGAGAAGCAATATTCATCCTACTTGCAGATAAGAAAGCTGCAATGTAGCCTAATGAATGGGAGAAAATGGTGGCAAGGGTGGCCATTTTCCAAACTTGGGGTGGTGGAAGTACTTTGGAGGAATCTTGGGGAGAGGAGGGAGCTCAGGAAGAGGGGGGCATGGCTTCTTGTAAATTGGAGGGAGAGGCTTGTAGATTGGAACGGGAGGTGGAAGAGGCTTGTAGATTGGTGGTTTTGGCTCTGGTTTGTAGATAGGAACAGGAGGTGGGAGATAGATTGGTGGTTTTGGCTCTGGTTTGTAGATTGGAACAGGAGGTGGGAGAGGCTTGTAGATTGGTGGTTTTGGCTCTGGTTTGTAGATAGGAACAGGAGGTGGGAGAGGCTTGTAGATTGGTGGTTTTGGCTCTGGTTTGTAGATTGGAACAGGAGGTGGTAGAGGAGGCTTGTAGATTGGTGGTTTTGGCTCTGGTTTGTAGATTGGAACAGGAGGAGGGAGAGGCTTGTAGATTGGTGGTTTTGGCTCTGGTTTGTAGATAGGAACAGGAGGTGGGAGAGGCTTGTAGATTGGTGGTTTTGGCTCTGGTTTGTAGATTGGAACAGGAGGGAGCTTGAAGACTGGTGGTTTTGGCTTGTCGATTGGGGGCAACTTGGGGTGAGGAGGAAGCTGAGGAAGAGGGGGGCATGGCTTCTTGTAAATTGGAGGGAGAGGCTTGTAGATTGGAACAGGAGGGGGCTTGTAGATTGGTGGTTCTGGCTTTGGTTTGTAGACAGGAACAGGAGGTGGGAGAGGCTTATAGATTGGTGGTTTTGGCTCTGGTTTGTAGATTGGAACAGGAGGTGGGAGAGGCTTGTAGATTGGTGGTTTTGGCTCTGGTTTGTAGATTGGAACAGGAGGGGGCTTGAAGACTGGTGGTTTTGGCTTGTAGATTGGAACTGGAGGTGGGAGTGGCTTCTTGTAGACTGGAACTGGTGGAAGGAGAGGCTTTGGAGGGAAAACCTTCGGGGGGAGAGGTGGGAAAACCTTCGGGGGGAGTGGAGGAAAGACTTTAGGTGGGAACAGGTAAGGATGGTGAAAATCCTTCAATTTTGGAAGCTTCCATTTAGGCAATGGAGGCAATTTAGGTAGTGGTGGATACTTGAAGAGAGGCCACAAAAATGCTGAAGTGCAAGTCACAGGTGAAAATTTCAGTTTCCCTGCAAGCCCAAATGTGTGTTTCTCATCAGTTTTCGACTTGAATACAATCTTGGAGGCTTCCAATCCATCGTGCGATGGGCATGGCGCAGATGATGCACTGTGAAGCTGCGCATAGCATTCCTCCTTCAATTTTCCACCCTTCACAACATCACTTGGAAGAGACACCTTGAACTTCCCTTCTTCGTCAAGCTCGCCAAACCCTCTTGTTTTGAACTCTCCATTTTCAGGCTTGCAATCAATTGTCACTCGAAGCCCTGTAAAAAATATTGCATCAGATTATCATCACCTCAAAACTCACAAGGTCTAGGTCTGGCTGACCATGGCATAAGCCTGTGACCTTGAAAACGACAATGCATTAATAACGATCAACAAAATCACTACCACGATTGCTGTAACAAAATGACTTTACCCCTAACATTTTCCAGAAAAACTTCTTTACCTGAAAAGGCATGGAAAGTTTTGATATTACTCTGTGCACAATCTGCACATTCTCCTATCCCAACTACCTCGACTGTCTTGTCATCGGCATGGCAGAAAGTCGCAGCAAAGAGTAAGGACACGTAGAAGCACAGAAGTGCTCCTCGAAAAAGGAAGCGAATCCGCATCGGGAACACCAAAACTCAGATGCCAAACTTAGAAGCTGTAATAAGCTTCCTTTTAGTGTTACTGATGCAATGGATGAAGAACTGGTTACCCCTGAAGCCTCATTATATAATGCTGCCAAAGAAACTATTTCAAGGGTTAGCCGACACCAAATTAAGGGCATCACATGAGGTTAGGGACCCTCCTGAGATGACTTTCGTTTCTGTTTGAAAAAGATAGTAGCTTGCACACCCGATTCATCAACCAGATGACATTATCTTACATTCAATGAGCTCTCAACTGTGCACAGCTATAAAGATTTTGCGCTGCTCTTATCTCTTTAAACCTACTAGCCAGCTCCTCATAAATACCTCACTTTACTATGACTTTTGGTCAATTTACAAAAAAGTTCTTGCTTTATAAAATACAATGCATGGTTTTTGCAGAGCCACAACTTTTCAGAGCTTGGAAGAGAAAGAAAACAACGCCTATCCGAGGCAGTAACAGCTTCTCGTGAATCAACCTAGAATGCCGAGTTGTCAACCAAAACTTTTCTTAAAAGTCCAAGATATCAGTGCGTTGCTCACTGATAAACCGAAAAGAGTTGCATTTTGGTGCACCAGAAAAGAACAGTAAATAATAACTTTAGAAAGGAAAAGGGAAAAAAAATCTGGGATTCAATGTGTGAGCTATTATTTAACAGAGTTTTGCACCCCAGATTAAATTGTTCTAGAGATAGGATTTCTCAGTCCTAGATACTCGAGACCTAACATGTAACCAAAACCTAGATAAAAGAGCATGACAAGCTATCTAACCCATAACCCTTTCAAGTTTAGATGATTGTCTAGGATACGACATATTGTTTTGGGCTCGACTGATTGTTAAACGCAAGTATATTGGATATAACATCCCATGAGACTCATGATTGCTTGAATTAAACTTTACATCCAAAAATATGGAGTCTAGCATCTTGTCATATCAATAATTTCTAGCCTGATGTGTCTGGCATCTTATCATACTCAAGTTTCTTTAGGTTTAAATGACAACTAAGCTCAAGCTTGTATTGTTTGATGTATTGTCAACCCGGATTCTATTAGTTTTAGCTAATGACTTAACCAAAGTGTTTGTTCTGGGTTTGGTATAGTATCATTATGTTTCATTTTGTATCCATCTCTCCCCTTGAAACAGAAATGAGAATTACTCCTGAAATGATATGACATTTTCTTGGAAGCAAGAGTTTGAAGGACATTGTTTCGTGGACTGGGTCTAATAAATTGGTTGTGTAAGATCAGGGTATCCTGGGGACAGAAAAGCAGTGATGCCCCATAAAAGAGGAGCTGGCTACTTTCTTGGAAATAAAATCATATCAAGAGTGTTAATCAGCTAGACTGAAGAAAAATGATCTCATGTAGAGATCTCCCACGCCGCTCTCTACTTCCACCTAACACAAAACATTATGCACCTCAAAATATACATAATGATTATGACAGAGCAAATCTGTGTGGATTATATCGGTCCACCATCAACAATCGAGCAATCAAAGATGTAAATGAGGGGTGATGAGTGGGTGATATTAGGTGAGGCAACAAATACTCTCTTCATGATGCCACCATTTGCCCCTAAGAACCTTCAGTGCCTGACAGGCCACACGTGGCTTGAGGCAAACGACACCGTGAAATATGCTTCAGAAAAAGTTAATTTCCGGGATAACAGCCTGTTGTGACCGTTATGGCCGTCGTGACACTGTTGAAAGCGTGAATTGTGAGGCCCTAACATAGTCTAGGTTGAGATCTCCATGAGGCAAGAGTTGAGATCTGTGCTGCGACGATCTTTTAGGTTTGCATGGGGAAACATTTTGGGAAAAACTAACTGCTTTGAAATGAATTTCAAGTTTTGTGGATGAAAAAGCATCAGATCTGTACAAGGGAACACATTCTGGGAAATTCAACTGCCCTGGAATGATATTTCAAATTCCGTGGACGAAAAACCAATGGTCACAATGGTGGCATGAATTCAATAGCCAGTTACGTCCACCATCATTCGGGATGTAACCAAGCAGAGCTGTGGTCATTTTCATGGGCCAGAATCATGAAACAGCAACCAATTCCCAATATAGACTAAACATCAACTGTCTCCTGTTCGTTTCCATGGAGCTTTGACAGCAAGAGCATCCAATTTAAAGACCAACATCTTCCTCCACCGCCATAGGTTTCATGCCAGCACGTCACATGCCACAATAAATGCAGTAAATGTTAAGGAATCATGTTATCTCTCTCGAAATAGTTATCCGAGATGAGTTTTCCCGAAAAAATACTGGAAACTCAATGGCGGACGTTCTGTAAAACCAGTCAGGGAGATCCACCGTATGGATAATCGATATTGCTCGAAAATCCCATCAAGGAAAATATTTTGGGAAAGGAAAATTACTCGATTATATCCCTCCAGCACTAAACGAGCTGTGACATAAAGAGAGTCCCCAAGAAAACAAGCATTGATTGAATATACGGCAATGCACTAAATTAAAGATAAATGATATCCTTCCTACCTCGGAGTTTTCTTCAAAAAGGCTCAACTTTCAAAAATTCACCAGAAAATAAAAAACTAGATTATTTCTTTCACGTGCTACAAAAGCGAGGCAGGTTAAATTTCAGGACTAATTCATTTCATGGGCTCTCTTGGAATCTCCAAATGCCTAGTGTGAGCTACAAGAGTTTGCACTCTCCTACAGTGCCTTGCGCAGCTGAAACAGGGTAAGCACCACTGCTTACTTCTTCTTCTTTGACTTCTGGGATAGTGACTTGCCCAATGATGTTCCCTGAACATTACAGAATGTAGAAACACAGATTTATCAGTTACACCTAGATTCTCTGTAACCGATGACACTACAAGTGAGTCTAGGAAATTTCTCTAACAAAGGATGAATGATGGGAGGAAGAACTATTCTGAAAGAGATTTCTTATCATAAAAATCAGCATGGCAATCAATCATAGGAAATTTCTGAAAGCAAAGTTAAAACCTAAAGCCACACACCTCAAGCCATTCATCCATGGAGGCATCTCTAGTCCCAGTTCCAACCTCCACTTTCGAGGTCCTCTTAGTTTTCTGACCAGAGAAAAACAGCAAGTTAAGAGAATTTCATGAATCAAACATATGTAATTAGTTATAAATAAGCAGGCAGGGCTGGCATGGTAGCAAAGATATCAATCACAGGCTGAAATCTAATAAGCTCTTAGCCTAATAGGTATTTATCCAAATCAAAAGCATTCATCTTGTGATTTGTTGGTTCCAAGAACATGTGGAAATTAAAAGAGTTATTCAATACCAACTTAAATGAAGTATAGTGCGGTGGATCAAAGGATCCACCACTTGGCTTCTCAAAAGTGATGAAAATGTCCATAAGAGATAAAACAATAGAATTTAACATTTCAGTTACAGTAGTGGAATTGCTTATAAAAATCTATGCAAGAAAGAAAAGTCCTGTGAGTACCTTAGAAAGATTCTGTATTTGACCATTAACCCATAGACCAAAGAGGACAAGAAGGGCAATTCCAAGGGTAATAAGAAAAACTGACTCCATGCTTAGGAAAACACCAGAGTCAACAACTTCAATTGTACCATTGTGGAATGTACTTTGGTATGGATGCTGGTCTATCTCATAAACAATGGTGCCTACAAGATCAAAGCTTCCAGGCTGCACAAAGAGAATAAAACATGTAAGCTTGACTATGGGGGAAAAAGAAAACATGATGGAGGAAAGTTCAAGGTTGAAAGTTGGGATAAGACATAATTCTCGGGTAATGATGTCTGTACCTGCAAGAACTTGCTGACACCAAAGATATATGGGAAGGTAGCCTGAGTAGAGGCTGGAACGGTTGCATTGTTGAAGCCCTAAATTAAAACAAAGAAACCAGTTGAATAACAAATAGCAAACTCAATCAACCCTATAAAAGATGGATGAAAGCAGTTTCCAGTCCAAATGATTCTGAAAAATTCAGCAGTACAGAATAAATAAAATAACTCTTGGCAATAAGCACTAAAAAAGAAAGAAGGGATGTGAAGACTGACAAAAGCAACCATAGAGAATCACAGACAAAATACATTGCAAATATAATAGCTCGGGGCTTGATGGGCATGTTAAAGGCATCATCAATGCTGAACTTTGCTATCCACAAGATTTACCAAATGCACACTGCTAATTCACACAACAAAGCAAAACAAAAGGAGAGGGAGGGAGAACACAATTTGTGTCATGTGTCATTATCCTTTTCCAGGCAAACACAATTAGACAGCCAAAGGACAGAAAACACACCAAATAGTGCAGGGCAGCATTGCATATGAAGAAAATAAAAGAGCTTAATCTCAAAGACATACAATTGACATAATTTATAGCAATCAAATTAGAACCTGAAATGGAGATCATGACATTTGCTATGCAAATGGAATCATACATAAACCTACAATTACCTGAGCAGAGAGATTCTGAACCAGTAGCTTATGATCAAAAGGAAGATGAACACTGGCCCTGATTGCAATGATAGTAATGGGCAGCTCCCCTACATTTTATTCAAACAAGAAAAGCTTACCTCTGGTCAAGACAGTACAAAGAAGTAGAGCAATAAAGCACACAAATTCATATGAACTAAACGGAGAGTGAGTAAGAGAAAGATCACAAAACAGCATTATAATCCCATTGCTAAACAAGCCAATGACAGTTTTATTACCATCATTTTTCATTCCAACTAATAGTTCAGTCTCTTCTCCAGCCATCACCACTGCAAAAAGAGAGATAGAGAGCGAGAGAGAGAACAGATTAAACAAGCAGTACACATCCATCTTCCAAACGCCTTAAAAAATCAACAAAAATCTTCATAGATGAAAGCGATAAAAATAAAGTTCTTACAACGTGCGCTGTTTTTGGGGAAAACACAGACTGTCTCAACTCCTGGAGCTGGGCTAAAATTCCCATCACCAAAATCCTGTGCATCCTCACCAACTATCCCAAGATCACTGACTTCTCCCGCAGTCTCTGCGACTTCGGCATCTGAATCTGACTGGCACGTAGCAACTACAAATAGAAAGGAAACGGACAAACTCGACTACTCAAAACACAAACAGATTGATTTAAAAAACATGCATGGATTATTGAAATCCAAAAAACAGCAAAGATTCCTTCCAATACAATTCCAGCAAAACATCGATATTATTATATAACATAAAACTGTTACAACTAGAAATTCTATCACCAATTTTTTTTAATTAGCAAAGCAAAACACCGAGTCAAATTTCACTTTGAAAAGCAAATTAAAACATACAAAAAATACCTAATCAATCAATAAATCAGTAACGACGAGCTAGAACAGAAACATGATAAAATCCGCGCAGTCACTGCCATCGATATGTCAACAAAATATCCAAATAACTAAATCAGATCGATCTCAATTCAATAGATCGAGATGATAAAAAGAACTGATGAACGACACAGAATTTCAGATTTAAAATTCACGAACAGAAAAGGATGCGTTTTGCAAGTGCGTGTGGATCTGGATCTGGATCTAGGAAATGAGAGAAGGAGACAGTGATATTACCTTGAAGGAGAGGAGAAACGAGGAGGAGGAGAGTGAAGAAGAAAACCCTAAGATTCATCGTTATCGCCTTGTTTGGCTTCTTCGGTTGACTCAGAGAGATTATCAATAGTGTTTTATTTAAATAAAAATTTCAGTTTTTATTGTTTTTGGTTTTGCTCTGTTTTCTATTGGATTGGAAACCAAACACCTTGGTAATCGAGTCAAACTGAAAAAAATGGAACCGTCAATACCATTAGGGGCGTGTTTGTCTGTTTCCTTGAAAATGGAAGTTGAGGGCTCTGACTGATGAATGGAGAACGCAGTTTATACGTTGCCGTTTCGACGTGTGATCTTGCAATTAGTTTTGTTTTTTTTTTAGTTTATCCTCTGTTTTGTATTATTTTATTTTATTTTATTTTATTTTATTTTCCTTACCATACAGCTGTATGTCATTTCAGGTTTTCGGGGTTTTTAATAATATAATAAATGTTGCTTTTTACTATGTTTTTTTATAAAATATATTTTTATTTTATTTTTTAAAATTTATATATTAACCTCCCGTAACAATATATTAACTAAATATTAATGTTAAATTAAAAGATCAATAAATAAAAACTTTGTGTTTAACATATATTGATTACTTATGATATTTTAAATAGGTTGAGCATGCTGTTCATATTAATATGTATGAAGGTGATGGAACTTGTTTAGGATCTAAAATAATGACTTAATGTGTGATATCATAAAATGATCGATGAAATTTATAAAAAAAATTAATAAAACTCTTAAAATTTAACGCAAAGCATACTTGACTAAAAATATATAGAGAGAGTCTGTTTGTTTCGGCGATACAACCGTTGTTTCCTCAAATTTTATTTTATTTTAAATGAAATTTTTTTGGTGTTTTTAAATCATTTTGATGTGCTGATGTCATAAATAATTTTTAAAAAATAAAAAAATATTATTTTGATGTATTTCTAAATAAAAAATATTTTCAAAAGCAACCGCAACCGCCCTCCCAAATATGCCCATAATGTTACACGCCACACATGACAGTTTTCATTAGGGTTTTTTCTTTTATAAGGGGGGCAAAAATTAATTAGAAATTACTGTGGGGGTAGAGTGCAATTATTTTTAGTACAAGGGCTATTATTTAATTATAATAGGGAGCTATTTTTATGGCGAGTTAACTCAAGTAGTGAGTAACTATTTTATTATTGTATTTCGGAATTGCCTATTTATGGCTCGGATTCTTATGAATGAAATGGATATGCAATTTATGAATTGAAGATGACTTCATTGTGGAGGTTTTTGGCTCCTTCAATTGCCAGAGTTAATTTTTTTAATTAAATCTCAGCAGGTAACATATAATATGTGATATCAAATCTAATTGATATTTCATACACAATCACATTAAATTAATCTGAATTTATAGGGGGGAATATAATCCACAGAAAATTTCAAATTCGACATCTTCTCCACAAATTCAATACAACTATTCATGCTCTCTGGTATGAAATCATCAAAGCGTTGAAAATTAGGGCAACACATAATTAATTAAACTTATTCTCACAATTAATTATATCAAATAAACCCTAATTAATAATATTTTGAAACATGATGGGCCTGGGAGTTAGTGCCCGTTTGGGACACCGTCTCAACCGTCATTTCTAAAAAAAATGATTTTTATTTTATTTTAAATGAATTTTTTGTGTTTTTAAATCATTTTGATGTGCTGATGTCAAAAATGATTTAAAAAAATATCATTTTGATGTATTTCTAAATAAAAGCACTTTCAAAAACAACCGCAACAACCCTCCCAAACAGGCCCTTAGCTAATAAACAACATCCTGTTTGATTTCTGTCGAGCTTCAGGTCTTAGAGTGAATTGTAATTATAATAAATTAAGGATTGCGTTATAAAACTGTTAGCAGCAAGGATTGCTCAGTTGTATTCCATCATAGTCACGGATGATCTTGGAAGATATTTGGGGTTTTCCTCTTATTCAAGGGAGAGTGAGGAAGAAGCACTTCAATTTTATCATCTAGAAGATGGGGGTGCGGCTTGGAATTGCAAATTGCTAAACGAGGCTGATAAAGCTTACTTTAGCAAAATCTGCTTGAACTGCAGCTCCAATTTATCCCAGGCAACTTGTAATCAAATTTACAAGGCTATCAGAAATTTTATTTGGAGTAATAGTGAAGGGTTGCCATCTTGTGAATTGGAATACCGTGGCTCGTCCATAGAAATTTGGAGGCTGTGTGATGTGTTTTTATCGGGGAAATTGGTGTGGCACGCATTAAACAGCCCCAGCAAGTTTTGAGTCACTATTCTGCGCCACAAACACTTGAGGAGTCAAGAGCTTACTAATCTAATTTCTCCAACAGCTTCAGGGTCTTACTCATGGAGGTCCATTGTTAAGGCTCCCATGTTCTTAAAAGATGGCTTTATGCACAGCATAGGGGAGGGGAACACATCTCATTTTGGTATGACACGTGTATGAAGGTGGGCACTCTTGCTTCTCTGGTTCCAGTGGTTAACATCACAAATACAGGTTTGAAGGTAATAGGTTTGTGGAATGAGACGGGTGGGATTTGAGTCGGCTGGTCACGGTAATGCTTGATGCTTTAAAAATTCAAATCTTGGCCACTCCTGTAGCTATTAATCCCTCTTTTATGTATCTTCTAGTAAATCTCATCTGTTTCTTTGCCACTCTCTGGTGGGTGTGGAGGCAAGGAAACATGCGTGTTCTAGGTGATTTTTACAAGGGTGGTGGCCGGGCTGATCCAAAACATTTTTCGCATGGAAGAGGTAGCAGGTGCAACTTAACAGGAATAGGAACACTTGAGTACAGAGTCACTTCATTCAATGTGTCTGGGCATAGAACTTCCCATAATTTTGTAAGGCTCAACGGGTAATCCGGGCAGTCTTTGAAGGGTTGGAGTGTAATTTCCTCCCGGCGGTGATGGCTTTGAAATATGGTCACAAGCTTGCATATCCTAGGGGAATATTAGTTTTCCACGAGTATAGGGCTTTAATTTCTGATATTAGAAATTTGCTAGCATGGGATTGGATCGTCGAAATCTACCACATTTTTTGAAAAGTCAATGCCACATCATGGCCAAGTTGCAGTTCTGTGGGAGATACTGGATGGGCCTCACCTCCTTAAGGTTTAAGGCGATTTCTTTCGGCTGAGTCTCTGGGTGTTAGCTTTCCAAGAGGGTACAAAAAAAATAAAAAAGGCCACTTGAAATTAAACGAATACTGCCACATTGAGGTATCAAGTATCTACCTAGATATCTTGACTTGGATTTGAGGTGCGAAAGTTCAGCCCAAGCATTTGATGAAAATAACTACCGGTTTCTCTTTCATAGACAAACTTTCGAAAAATTGCAAGCAACCATGATTAGCTATCCGATCAATCCCCGTGGATGGTGTAACGCTCCCACTTCCTTGTCGGGTCATATATCTGCCACAAACGCAAAGGAAAGTTACAAGAGAACTTGAGGTGAAAACTGATCACTATAACTGGCCCTTGGCTCCACTAAATTAGTAGCAGGTATTATCTCAGCACTGCTGGGCTCCTCCATGAAACACGATAAAAAATGTGAAAAAAATCATGCATACGGATATGTGCACATGCTAAGAGAGAGGGAGGGAGAGCACACCTCCCATCTTGAAGCAGGAAAGATGTGTTTATTCTTTTCATACCAGTGCCTCTCAACGACTTTACCGGCATGGGACTGTTAAAGAACAAAGGCAAAAAAATAAGCATATCATTGTTTCGGCAAAGTATGTGAAGAAGCACAATTAGGCACGTTACAATGGGTAAAAAAATCACAGAACAATATAGAAACAACAAGCAGATTATATAAAATACACACCTCATCCTTCTCTATAGTTGCATCAGCAATTGTCCGCACATCCTCGTGCACGTCAAAATGGAAAAGCTGTGCAAATAAAAAGAATAAAAATACAACCATTCAGATCACCTTCATATTATTGTGAGAATTTATACTGAGAACTGGAAGTGCTTTTTAAAAGCACAAACAGTCTCGGTAAAAGAATCTAGGGTTGCAGGAAAATTGTACTTGGGGAGGCGACTGCCAACATGTTGAGCACTTGCAGCACTTTCCATGTTAGGTTTTTTTATAACATGAACAAGTCCCAAAACCAACCATTGTCTTAGTTTTTCAATTCTTTTAGTGTTTATGCGAATACAAAGACAAGGGAAGGAAAATATTATATCACTAGATGGTCCAAATAATATGCATATGCTTATTTTGTCTTGTTGGCTACTCAATGGATAGTTCCGAGGGTGGGAAATTAGACTCACCGGACCACTTTTGCCCCTAGCCTTGTTAATGATCAGCTCATAAAAACTGTGTTGCTGAAATTCCACAGCCATGAAAATGGTATGAATTTGTTAGCATGAATGAATTCAAGATAGCAAGTGCAAAGGCTGTTATTAAAAGCTGGATTTCAAAATTATCTCACATGGGGAATGATAAGATCCTCTTTCACATAAAGCAAATTTTCCACAGAAGTTGTTCTAATTTCTCTGAACTCCGGTGCAAGTTGTTGCTGAACTGATCGAAGAAATTCTCCTATGGTATCACCTTTACGAACCTAAAAGATAAAATAATAAACCAACCATGAAAACATATGAAAAAAGGATATTTAAACTATTTACCAATATTGAGAAGAAGAAATTGGCACGTCAATAATTAAAAAAGCAGGGTGAAGTCTAACCTGGATGACTCTTCTATGGCCTGCTCCATCCCAGTAGCTGTAAGTGATTTCAAGGGGTTCATCTGAGTCATTAGAGACACTTGATTTAGCTCAAAGTGTATTTCATTGCAGCTGTTAAATAGGAGAGACCAACGAAAATAATTACTTTGAATCTGTTCCTGTTCACGAAGCCACTGTTTCCGAAGCCTTTCACGCTCAGCTTGCTCCTCTGCCTCTCGCTCACTGAAACAGCATCCTCAGCACCCCTAAGCTCATATGTTAGTTCCAAGTCCATGCAAAGCCTTTCACAGTTGAAGGTGCATGAAGAGAGAGTGAGAGGTGGGAGGAGATAAGAAAGGAGAAGGAAAAACATTGCACCTGTCAGGCAAAAAGCTTGTTTCCACAGTGGGATCTTTTCCAAATTTACCATGTATTAAGGTCTTGGGCTCTAAGCTTCCTGAAGACGACATTGATAAAGAAAATTTTTAAGGTTAAAATAAAAGTTGTGATCCAGTTCCTCTCACTACCAAGAAGAAGATTGGATAAAGTTAAACAAACTTCTTAGCAACAGGGAAAAAATTACAAAGCGAGAGTCCTGCACAGACAAGACAATTCAAAACTCTAGGACGCACAAGGAACAGTGCCTACTCTATTTGCCCAAAATATTGCTATAAATATTTCCTCTTCCTAAAAATACTAACCATGCCACAATTTAAAAGCCAGGAGCAACCACTTTCAACATATGTACAGAGCATGGTTTGATCATGAAGAGAACTCAACTTAAGCCTTCTCAAACCATCTAAACAACATTTTTTTTTAAAAAAAAAAAACAGCTACCAAGAAATTATAAGGCGAACTGGACACCAAAAGACCAATAAACCCAGTTTGCCTTATAATTTCTTAGCTAGTTAATGTAGTACGACTTCACAGCAAATTTCCATAACAGACAGAATATAAAGTGCTTAGCTAGTTGACAATGCTCTCATCAAAGAAAAGGTACTATCCACAAAATGCAGCCAACACAAACCCAGATTCTTATACACAGATTAAATAGCTTAGTATATCAACTCATGTAATTTCTTACTGTTTTCACCATCCCCTTCATCACTTCCATTCTCAAAATCATCAGCAAAAGACAGCTTAGAATTCCCCTTAATCTTCCTCTTTTTCCGCTTCTGCAACTGAAGCTCCTCCTCCCTGCCAATACCAAGATAACATTAACATTTAAATTCAAAACCAAAACCAAAAATATGAAACGAAAACACCGTAATCAAACTCACTCTTTCCGAAGCTTTTCTAACTTCTCCTTCTCTTCTTCTTCAAATTTGGTCTGGATATTAACCCTCTATGTAAACAAACACACATCAAACAACATTATCGATTAAGCACCTCGTCATTTTCACTAACGTTAACAAAAACACGAAACCCAAAAAACAAGAAATTAACAGAATCTGCTACCTTCTCTACATACTGTTCTCTTGTAACCAGACCTACAGTTTCCTTCTTAAATGCAGTCTCGAGAATCTAAAAAACAAATTAAACCCAAATTAGCATCAACACAGGAATAATCGGAGTTAACTAGCAATTAATCAGGTCAGACGATTAAAAACCCTGGAAAATGAGAGTTTTAGGCAAACCCAATAAATTTACCTCGGAGGTACTTGACCCGAATTGGAGGAGACCGGGCTGGTCCTTAGAGGAGGCTGACTTGGATTTGAGCTCTTGAATTTTAAGGCGTTCAGCTTCTCTCTGCTTCTGTAGCCGGCGGATCCTCACGGCATCTTGAGCCGTGCCAACGTAGCCGTCTCCCATGCCCGACATCTTCGCTTATTGGGCTCTCTGTCAAATACGGTTTTTTTTTCTCTTGTTGAAAGTGAGTGACATCAAACCACCAAGGGGTTGGAGATTTTATATGAAGGTTCGAGTGATACGATAGGTGGAGGTTTAATAAAAACCTTATTTAGGGGTAATTGCTACCGTTGGATCGGATGACATCTGCTTGAGTCAAGGAACATGTGGTATTTTGGAGGCCTTTTGGCCAGGGCGCATGGATTAGTCGATGATTTTATTATTATTATCTGGGGGGAGGGGAATTGCTTTCGATTGGGGCAAAAATTATATTTTCATCTTTATACAATTATTATTTTCAAAATCTTTAAATTATACAAGAGCGTTTTTTTAAACAATAAAACTAGTACAATTAAATCACTTGGGCATGTTTAAGAGTGTGGTTAAAGTTATTTTTTAAAGTTTTTTTTATTTAAAAAATATCAAAATAATATATATATATATATATATAAAATTATTTTTGATATCATCACGTCAAAATGATCTAAGAACACAAAAAAATTCAAAAATATTTTTGAAATGCAATGTCAAACAGACACTTTATTGTTCTTTGACAAATTCAAATAGACTTTTTAGGATGGATTTATTGGTCATTTAATCATGGTTTTTTTGTTAATATAAAAAAAAACTTAAGGGTGTTTTTTTATTTAAATATTTAATAAATATCGTGAAAAATTATTAATACATACAGGGTTATCCAATCACAAAATAATATTTTCCACAATAGTATTTAAAAGATTCACATGCATCTTCGTGATAGGACAATGCATATGTCAAACACATCTCCAATTTTCCAATTTTGATGGTGGCATCCATTTTTTTTCTTTTATTATACCTACAACTAAATGAGGTTATGAAATCATTGTTCATCCACACTCACTTCACTATGAATTTGAACAATGCATTTCATTACCTCGTTTACATTTTTTTGCAACTATTCATGCTAATTAATTAGCATGAACAATGCTTCTGGCGTGCCCATTGCAGGGTGGATTTTTTTGGTTGCATTTTTTTGCTATTGTTCACACTAATTAATTAGCAACATCTTATGATACTGTTCATGCTAATTAATTAGCATAAACAACATTGCAAGCAGGGAAACATATTTTCCTACTGTTTATGTTATTGCATTAGTGTTCTTTTTTTTTTTTAATAAAGCTAGAAAGAGTAAAGTTCAGATAAGGGAATGTTTTCTCAACCATTGACTGAACACCACGCCTGGCTGAGAGCATTATTTTGCGACTGTTCATGCTAGTTAATCAGCATAAACAATGTTTCTGACGCAGGCAGTGCTGAAAACGTGACCAAAGCAGAGAGTCTACTTCCTAAGGTCATCATTTGTTTCATGGTAAAAAAAAAAAAAAAAAAAGCATAAAGAGAGCATGATAAATCATCATGATAAAAAAAAGCAATATATTTGCAAAGAATTTACAAATATATTTAGTTGGCCAAAAGTTAAATCGTCATGATAAATCAAATCTCAATACTTAATTAATTTCACACCTTGGATAATTTATTGCTCCATAACGAGATTAAATTGGATTCCAAAAAAAAAATCATGTTAGCTACACAAACCAAGAGTTGCTTTGACAGTGTGGGAAAATTAAAATACAATTATAAAAATTATATGCGTTGTTCAGTTCTAAATCAACACCATGTAGAAGATCGAATTAAAGATATGATGTTTGCTTATGCGTCATTTTATTTGGTTCGTCTGGCAAACCACCAATGTTCATTGTGGGACTCATATAGCCTAATAATAAACAAATGAAATGTTGAAAAAACCCACAAATAAAGGTATTAAATCATTATGTTATATTTGCAGAAAATTTATTAAAACAATTAGTTAACCAATGTAAATCAAGACAAAAAATAACTAATTTATGAAGCTCACTTCTGAAATAATATATTATTTAATGGCAAGATTCAAGAAAAATCCAAAACATAATCAGCTTAGAAACACAAATCAATAGTTGCTTTCACACTACAAAATTAGAACAAAATGATGGAAAAAAATTATATTCAATGTTTAAATCTAAATCAACACCATATAAATGATGAAATTTCAAATATAATGTTTCAAATTTTTATGACTTGTGCGTCGTATTTAGCTCGTGATGTAGGCCACCAATATTTTGCGCTGAGCTATTGTAACTTATCAAAAAAAAATGCAATATGGAAAGAAAAATGAACTAAGACATTAAACCATTATCACATATTTGCAAGGAATTTACAAATATCTTTAGTTGACCAAAATTTAAACGGTCATGATAAAACAAATCTCAATAATTAATAAAGCCCACTCCTTAAATAATTTATTGTTTCATTACGAGATTGAAGAAGATTCCAAAAGAATCATGTTAGATACAAAATCAAGAACTCACATATTTGCAAGGAATTTACAAATATCTTTAGTTGGCTAAAATTTAAATCATTGTGATAAAACAAATCTCAATAATTAATTAAGTCCGCTCCTTAAATAATTTATTGCTTTGTTAAAAATGATTCCAGAAATAATCATGTTATATACAAAATCAAGATATTACTTCTTGCGCTGATTTATTATGCTTTATTACTTATCTTTTCACCTTTTCAATTGTGTTTTTTGCTGCCATCAAGAGTACTTCTTGCGCCGATTTAGAATGCAATTTCCTTTTTATTGTTGCTCGTTTGTCAGGTGCTCTTGCCTTTTTATTGATTGGGTGGCCACTTTGGGTTAAAATTAGAATTTTTTTTGCAATCTATTGCTTAAATTATTATCGAATCGGTTAAAACACGACCAACAATCAAATTATTTGCTGCTAAACACAAATCACTTATCTGTGATAGATTTCATCGGTTGTAATTTTAGTGTTTACCAATGAAATTATTCAGCAAAAAAATAAAACATAAAAAATAATCAATCAGTTTAGTACATAAATCAAATAGCTCATCTTCAATGAATTTTATCGATTATATTTTTGCGATCTACCAATTAAATGATTATCCAATCATTTAAGACAATAGCAACATTCATTCAGCATGGTACACAAAGCAAATAACTCATTATTGATAGATTTCATTGATTGTAATTTCACTAATTAAATATTTAGCCAAACAACAAAGATACGCAAAATAATAAATCAATTTGCTATATAAAAATAACCATTTGCAGCACGTGGACAACGCATCTTAATAATAAGCCAATTAAATAATGAATCAAACAATTACAACAAGCCCAACCATCAACCAATTCGTTACAGAAAACAAATAACTTATCTTTAATGAATTTAATTGATTGCAATTTTGCCATTTGTCGAATGAATAATTTTCAAAACAGTTAAAACACACTTAACAATCAATCAATTTACTAAAAAGGTTGTCAATTCCGTTTCGGTTTATGCTTTGTTTTTTCAATAGGAATGGAATGTTTCAGTTTCTGCGCGTCGTTTTGGGGTTGTACTGTTTATGTATATATATATATAATTAAATATATTAATTAAAAAAATAGTTCAAATCCAAAAATAAAATTATTTAGAATTTTGAAATTTAATCTAAAAAAGACACAATAAAATGTTTTTTCTGAATAAAATTATGAATATATATAATATTATGAGAATATCATCCTCAATCTCGTCAGGCCATTACATACTCAAATTGCTCTAAAATTTTAACATAATTTATAAAAATATATCAAGATACTCATCGTAAAATTTCATCTCAATCTAATGGTCGAATTAAGAGATATGATTGATATTGTAAAATTATTCATTATTTACAAAAAAAAAAAACACTTTTTGGCCTAAACGGAATGGGAGAAACGAAAACGTAACGTTTCAGCAGGTATTTTGCCAAAAAATCTAGAATGGGCCGGAATTTAAACTGAGATAAAAACGACGGTATTTTGTTTCATTTTTTTATCTGGTATGAAACGTTTCGGGTGTTTCAACTGAAACAGAATGAAACTAACAACCTTGATATGCTAATTAAATAATTATGATAATAGTTAAAGCACGTCTAACAATTAATCAATTTGATGGAAAAAACAAATGACTAATCTTCAATAAGCTTTAGCAATTGCAGTTTTGCTTTCTGCCAATTAAATAAATCAACAACTAATTAAAACAGGTTCACTAATTAATCAATTAACTACAAAATACAATTAACTCGTCTTCAATAAATTTTCTCGATTGCAATTTAGCAATTTGTCGATTAAAGACAATTAAAACAATAGCAATAATCAACCAATTCAAAACATAAATCAAATAACTAATCTTTAATAAATTTTAGCAATTGTATTTTTTCTATTTGTCAAATAAATAAGTCATCAAATTGTTCAAACATGCCCAACAAACAATTAGTGTGTTAAAGTCAATAAATAACTCATCTTTAGTCAATTTGATCAATTGCAGTTTTGCTATCTACCAATTAAATTATTACCTAAACAGTTAAAACAAGACCACCATTCAAATTGTTTCTGCATAAAACAAATCACTCATCTGTGCAATTTTACTATTTGCTAATGAAATAATTCATCAAACAAATAAAATATACACAACAATCAATCGGTGTGTTACAAGCAGCACATAACTCATTTTCAATGAATTTTATCGATTACAATTTTACCGATCACAATTTTACAATCTACCTATTAAATAATTATCCAAATAGTTAAAACAATAGCAACATTCAATCAATTCAATGCAAAGGGCAAAAAAACCATTTTCAACGGATTTTATCGATAATAATTTTACTAATTAAATATTTAGTTAATCAATAAAAATATATACAACAATTAATCAATTTGCTATATAAAAAAGCACAGCACGCGGGCAAGGCATCTCATCTTTAACTCAATTTCCTCACTAGCCTTTTTAAGATTTAAAAAATGCTTTTTCAAATTTTTTCTTAGTTCATGTATTTTTTATTAGTATTTATGCATTATTTTTATTTATTTTCAAGTTTAGTCTCAGCTCTTTTTATTGTTTGTTTGAAAATATTTTTTAAATTAGTTTTTTTATGATTTTATTCTCCTTGAGTCTATTATCTCTATCAAATTTCTTTTAATTTCATCATTCAAACTTTGAATAATTTTGAAATAACTAACCCTTTTTAATTTTTTTAATCTTTCAAATTTAATCATTTTTTATTGCTATTTTTTTGTTTAAAATAAATTTCTTAATTTTTTTTTATAATTTTATCCTCGTTAACTTTCCTTTTCCTGTCAAATTTGACTATCGTTTTTTTATTCTAATTTTTTCGTACGTTGCTGAATTTTTTCAATTGCTATGTTTTTTTCAACATTAAATCAATTGAGAATTTAGGTTCTTTATTGAATATAAGTTTAAAATTTAAAGGGCTGCAAGGTTTAGAGCAAAGTTGTATATTTCGTTTCGTTCCGGCCGAAACGGCCGGAACGCCCCGTACCGGTTAAAAAACCGATACAAACTGGCGCAATATTTACCCCGGTTTTTATTCCGGCCTATACCGGATATTTCGGCCAAATTTCGGCCGGCATGAACCGGGAACATTTCGGTTGTCTCGTTTCGTTATTTGTACAAAAATTAAATTTCAATCAAATGAAATGAAATCTGCCAAATCCCCCAACATGTCGTTTTTTCCCCAGCCCAAACTTCAATTCCCAAAATCTGCCAAATCCCACTTCGTCGTTTCCCCCCCTAAACTTCAAATCCCTAACCCACAACCACACCACCATCGTCACTTCGTCAATCTTCAATTCTTCTCTTCTTCTTCTCCAAAGCTCTTCAGTCTTCCCGTGATAGCGCCACCGCCACCTTCATCAGTTTTGTCTCCAAAGTTCTTTTCAGTTTTCACGGCGGCAAGCCAGCAACGCCATCATTTCTTCCTCTCCACAGTTCTTCCCACGGCGGCACACCCACCGTTTCTTCTTCCACGACACTGATTGAAGACATCTCAGGTACATAACTATACATCCCGTCATCCCTTTGTAGATTCAGTAGAACATGGCAGATAAAATACGAAATAAAAATGAAATTGTACATTAATCTGTGCATTGTTTGGTTATTAAAACTGGGTATGATCATATGATGTTGATGTGTTTGTTGGGAGTTCTTTGGTTGATATGTATGCCAAGGTGTTTGATGAAATGCCGCAGAGAAATGTGGTTTCGTGGAGTCACTGGAGTGGGATGATTTATGGGTATACTCAATTGGGTGAACAATTTTTGTATGGCTGTTGAGTACTTGAGTGTTGACTGTTTTTTTTTTATTTAACCCGTGAGGATTGTTGCTGCCACTTTTTTTTGGATTGCAATGCATTTGTTTGATTTTATTTGTCCGAGTACTGGATTGTTGCTGCCACTCGAGTATCAACTATCATGTTTATATGAAAAAGTTTTTATTCAGAATTTCCAAGTTGATTTGCATGGAATTAGAAATGTAATTCAATAACAGTTCTTATTCCTTATAATGGGTTTGTAATGAAGTTTTGAAGCTGCCTTGTTTGTAAAGATGAGAGGATTTGAGGGGTTAGGTACTTAGGTTGTTTTTGGGAATTAGATGAGTTCCATGACAATTTCCAATAGATTACTGTTATAATTAGAATGATTTGAGAAACAATAATTTATTACTTATATTGATGTTTAATTGATATGTGGATGTTCAGAATTTAGGATATAAATTCTGTTAGAGATTAGAATTAGCTGCCTTGTTATTTCTCGAAACTATTGCTTGTTGTTTCTCGAAACTCTTCCTTTAGAGATCCAATTGACTGCCACCTTTTCTTTGCTGACATATGTTATTTTTTTTCTTAAGATTAAATTACATGGCTGAAAACTCATCTAGTGGTGGGACTTCCATAGCTTCAGCTCCAGCACGATCGGATGATCCGGCATGGGCTCATGGACAGGTGGTTCTTGGTGCAAGAAACGCAGTTGTATGTGTTCATTGTAACAAACGAATCAATGGTGGTGGTATTACTCGTCTGAAGTATCACCTTGCTGGTATCAAAGGCCAAGTTGAACCTTGTAAAAAGGTTCCCCCAGATGTGAAATGGCAAATGAAGCAATTGATAGAGGACTTAACAATGGAGAAAGAGAAAAGAAAGAGACTTAGAACTGATATTGGAAATTCTCAAACATTTTCCAATGATGAAGTTGAAGAGGGTGATGACGTCAGTCCTAATTTTAGTGAAATGAGTTCACAGATAAATAAAAGATCGACAATGCAAGGCACAAGTGCAAGTAAAAGAAAAATGACTTTATTTGCTCCACGAACTACCCCAGGTTCACAACCTAGCATTAAAAGTGCAATGGCTTCTAAAGAGAAGGAACATAATGCAAGAAAGGCCATAGCAACTTGGTGGTTTGATGTTAATGTACCATTTAATGGTGCTAAATCATATTATTATCAGCCAATGATAGATGCCATAGCATCAATGGGACCTGGTTTTAAAGGACCTGCATATCATGATTTGAGGGGACCACTGTTAAAAGATGTAGTTCATGATGTCAATGAATATCTTTTAGGAATCAAGGCTGATTGGAAACTTTATGGATGCTCTATTATGGCAGATGGGTGGTCAAATAGGAAGAATGTGCCAATTATAAATTTTCTTGCTTATTCTCCAAGAGGGACCATATTCTTGAAGTCTGTTGACACTTCAGGTATGCGGAAAGATAAAGAGACATTACTTGAGATGTTTGATGAAGTTGTCAAAGAAGTTGGACAAGAAAATATTGTCCAATTTATTAGTGATAATGAGTCTGCATTCAAGGCTACTGGGAAAGCATTGCAGCAAAGGTATGGCACCTTTTATTGGTCTCCTTGTGCTGCCCATTGCATTGATTTAATGTTAGAAAATATTTGTGATCCAAGATATTTTCCGATGATTGACGAAACCATTAAAAATGCAAGAAATATAAGCAAGTTTATATATAATCATGCATGGGTGTTAGCTTTGATGAGGAAAGAATTTACCAATGGAAATGATTTATGTCGTCCTGGAATAACAAGGTTTGCTACTCATTTTTTAAGCATCCAATGTTTACTTAAATTTAAGAATGAGCTTCGACAGATGTTTACTTGCACAAAATGGGTAGAATCAAGTCATGGTAAAAGTCAAGTTGGGAAGGAAATTGCTGCTATAATTTTACAAGACAAAGACTTTTGGCCGAGATGTGAACATATTGTCAAAGTTAGCGAGCCTTTAGTACGAGTTCTTAGGTTAGCAGACAGTGAAGAAAAACCATCAATGGGTTATTTATATGAGGCAATGGATAAAGCAAAAGAAGCCATCAAGACAAGGTTGAAAAATAGAGTATCTCAATATGGGCCATATATTCGGGTAATTGATGCTAGATGGGATAAGCAACTTTATAGTCCATTACATGCAGCTGGTTGTTTTCTTAATCCCGGAATATATTTTAGGCCTTCTTTCTCAAAACAAAAGGAGGTTACTCGAGGTTTGCTTAGCGCAATTACTAGATTGGTTCCTGATTGTGACATTCAAGATAGAATTAGTGGCCAACTTGAGGAGTATAAGAAAGCAACTGGTGATTTTGGCATGACCCTAGCTATTCGTCAAAGAGAAAAGTTAAATCCAGGTAATAACTTTTAGTTTTTTAAAATATAATGTTTTTTTGAATTCATAATATCTGATTTATTGAATTTTTTTCTTATCTAGTTGCATGGTGGGAGCAATTCGGCAATGATACTCAAGAACTTCAAAATTTTGCAATTCGAGTTCTTAGTCAATGCTGTAGTGCAACTGGGTGCGAAAGAAATTGGAGTGTATTTGAATTTATCCATTCCAAAAGACGAAATAGGCTTGAGCACAAGAGATTAAATGATTTAGTATTTGTTCGTTATAATCTAAGGATTCAACAGAGGTAAAATATCAATACTATTATATTAATAATTAATTTTTATTAAGTTGATATTGAATTTTTAATTTCTTTCATGTTTATTCTTTGTAGGAATTTGAGCAAAACAAGAGATGCTTTAGATCCCATTAGCCTTGATAACATTGACCTATTAAATGAATGGATTTGTGAAGAACCTAACCTTCTTGATGGAGATGATATCAGTTGGGAGACTATTGAAGCACCTTTGCCTACATCAAATTTAGAAGATGAAGAGACATGTTTTGATGAGGAGAATGAGCTTGGTGGAAATGATCAACTATTGGAATGTCTAGTTGATGACTTTCCTTACATACCACCACAAGATCAAGATCCTTATTTTTATATTAATGATGTAGAAGATGTTTGATTTACATTTCTTTTATTTTAAGACATTTTACTTTCATAATATTTTGGATTTTTAGAGATGTTTCTAATTTTTAGATTATGTTTGTTTGATTTTGTGTTTGTACTTTGTATTACATAATTTGAAGTTAAATTTTCTTGAATATGGTCCCTCTTGGAGAATTATATATGAACAGTACAACCCCGAAACGGCGCGCCGAAATGCTCCGAAACCGAAACGCCCCGTACCAGTAGAAAAAACGAAACGCCGACCGAAACGAAACGGACAGCTTTGGTTTAGAGACCCGAATTTAAAAGATTTTCATGGGTTTGCTTGTTTTTTTTGTTCTTACGCTTGTTTTCTTGTCGTTCTTTATTGAGTTTTCTTTAGCTAATTTTCTAGATTCATATTTCCTTTTCTTTTAATTTCACATTACATTATTAAATTGGTCGAGAAAAAAGTTTATTTATTCAACCTATGTTTGGAAATTTATAGGTTGTGAGTTTGAACATTAGCGTTTAGAAGATTTGTCTTAGTGACCGTTTGGCTGTGCGTTTCAATTGACGTTTTGCCGAAATTTAATTATTATTTTTTTGCATTTTAAATGAATATGGTTTGTTGTTTTTAGATTATTTTGATGTGCTGATGTCAAAAATGATTTTTAAAAAATAAAAAAAAATATCATTTTGATGTATTTCAACACGAAAAACACTTTGAAAAGCTACCGCAATCGCACTCCCAAAAAGACCCTTAGTTTTTCTTTAAAGCTCGTATTATTTTGGTTTCATCTTTCATTATTTATATTATTTTATTATCATTTTAATATGTTGATATAAAAAATAAAAATATATTATAATGATTTTTCAAACAAAAATTATTAAAAAAAAATCATTACCACTAACCAAACACTATTTTTCTCATTTTTGATGACCATGGTGCTGTCACTTGTCATGTGATTCTTTATAATATCTCATGGGAGATTTATTTACGTTGATAATAATTTTAGATTAAGTTATTATTTTCCACTTGAACATTCTTTAATGGTGCAAATAGAAAATTCGAGTAACAATCGTAGCTAGCTACATCATATTATATATTTTTTGCGTAGTTGGCAAAGTGATTTTTTTAAAAAGAAAATCTGAAAAATATATTAAATTTATTTATTTAAATTATTTTTAAAAAAAATAGGTATATAAGAACATTGAAAAATGAATAAAAAAAATTAATTTTAAATATTTTAAAATAAAGAATACAATAATATCAAACCATACCTTTAATCAATAATCTAGTGCTGGATACAGGGATTTGCAAAACTGCAAAAATAAAAGAAAACAGCGATAAATTAAAATTAAAAAACAGTTAACTCGGTTACCCGGCAGGCACGAACCAATCCACAAAGAGAAACAAAAACAACCACACCTTGGAACAGCGGATAAGCAATTAATTGTCTGGCGCTCTCACGGAATCCACTAATGGATCCGTTCACTGCCTTCAATCCTCCGGCTCCTCCTGCTGACCAGCGTCACGTGCCGCCCACTCGCCCCATCCCCAACCCCAAATCCAGGTACCCTCTATCTATTCCAATTAACAAGGTCGAAGCTCACTAATTAGGTTTTTTTTTGTTGATTTTTGCTTAATCGAAAGATGTGCATTAGTGTTTATTTTTCTCTCCATGCCCATTTTTATTTTTTAGATAGTGTGTCTTCTAGGAAAATTCAAAAGGCGGACCGAGAAAAAATGAGGAGGGATAGATTGAATGAGCATTTTGTTGAATTGGGGAATACCCTAGGTAAATACCCAGTGCTTCTGTAGCTATCAATTTTTTTTAATGGGTTTGAATTATGCGATGCTGATCTCTGCTGATTAAATTCAGACCCATTTTCTTGTAATGTTTGGAAGAAAGTTTAGCTACAAGTTCTGAATTCTTTGCTTTTATGACCTGGGTTCTAGTTGCTGAATGTATTGCATGGTTGTTCTATGAGGATTGAGGGGTTGGACCTGACTTAGGTGCCTACCTTGCCCAATTACATTCTCCAAGGAATGTAAAATTTGTTATAATAGATCACTTAAAGGTTCTTTTAGGTTGTGGATATAATGCTCCATAATTGGTTTCTGATATTGGAGAATCAGCTAATTATGATCAGAGTGGCTGTCTGGGTCTAAAATTTTAGTCCATGTTTAAATGGTCATGCAGTTTTGATCTCCATTTGGTCATTTTGATATACAGATCCTGATAGACCTAGAAATGACAAAGCGATCATTCTAGCTGACACAATTCAGCTGCTGAAGGATCTGACATCTCAAGTTGACAAACTCAAGGCTGAGTATGCTACACTGAGTGAAGAATCTCTGGAGGTGATCTTTTAATACATCTATTTTTTTTAATAATGATGATGATTGGCACAGTATGCTTAATCTTGAAATGTTTCTCAAACAGTTAACCCAAGAGAAAAATGATCTTAGAGAAGAGAAGGCATCTCTTAAATTGGATATTGACAATCTTAATATTCAGTGTCAGCAACGGCTCAGGGCTCCATACCCATGGCCTGCTATGAACCACTCGGTTATGATGGTCCCACCTTCGTATCCCTTTCCCATGCCAGTGCCAGTGCCTCCAGGGGCAATTTCATTGCATTCTCCCGTACAGCCATATCCATTTTTTGGAAATCAGAATCCTGCAGTCATTCATAACTCATGTACAACTTTTGTTCCATGTATGGCCCCTAATACCTTGGTTGATCAGCAGTCCGCCCAGCATGTTTCTTCTCTTTCAGAGCCTGCCACTCGATCCCATGTTTCAGGCAAACAAGATCTAAAGAATAAATCTTCAGGGGAGTGCAAGATCGAGAAAGGCGAAGGTTCTGATGATGTGTCCACAGACCTTGAATTGAAGACTCCAGGATCCATAGCAGATCAGGTAAATTGCAGTCACCTTTCAGATTCGTTATGATTTAAGAGAGAAACAAGGAAATGGGAACGTTTTGTCTTCATTATTAATAATTGTATTAACAAACTGATGTCATAATTTTTGCAGGATATATCTTCAGGACAAAGAAAGTCCAAAAAATCCCAGAGGAAGGAAAGCAGTGTTACAGAATGGAGTTCTTCAAGTAGGTGTTCTTCTTCTCAAAGTGTACAGGATAGCTCACACAACAGTGTAGTTGGCGGCACAAAGCACGATGATTTAGAAAGTTAGAGCACAAGGAGAGTGAGGTTGTTTCCAACTTCCGTATGTTCATCGTTCATTTACCATACATTTGTGATTTATGATAGGCAATTTGCTCTCTTCAATTTATCTCATTTCAATTCCCCAGACTAATTTCTAATTCCTTCAATATGTAATATGTCTCTGAACTGAATTTTTTTTATCAAAGGCTAGGTAATTCCATTAGTATGAGAGAGGGCTGTCTGGGTTAGGGAAAACTGTGATGACAGTTTATTCATGGGCGAGGATGAAGCGCGGTCCCAGGGGTGCTGCTAGCCTGCTAGCTGGTTTCAAGATCTGACAAATGCTAGCAGGAGCACCGTATGCACCAGGTCGTCGTTGTGTATTGTTGTCTATACCTATTTATTCACAGGACCCGTTCATCTTAATTAACTTTAATGTTTGATAAGGATACGCACCGACCCGGTTAGATCTTGTTGCCTATGATACATGCACCAAGAGGGTACGGTGGAAATGAAGCAAAGACAAATAGGATCTCAGCTGTGTTTGCTGTATTTGTACTGAAATTTTAGGATATTTGATATTATATTTTAAAAATATTTTTGAAAAAAAATAAAATTAATTTTTTAGTATTTTAAATTATTTGTATAGGTTGATATTAAAAATATTTTCTAAAAATTAAAAAATATTATTTTAATATATTTTTTAAAAAATAAATATTTTAAAAAACGATATGAAACTTTTTGCACGTGGACAGCCCTTCTTGAACTCCACCGCCCCTCCTCTCCGCTACCTGAAATCTGAGACACCGTAATGTTTTAGTCTATCACACAGCACGCGCTTCCCCCCCTGAATGGCGAGGGATTATGGTTCACGCTCCCAATTCCTCTAACCCTGCGTCCACCGTAACATTAAATGTTAGGTGAATCAAAATCACCTACCCACGAGATCCTTTTGTCTGAAGATTGTCTGCCAATCATGCCTCGCCACCTATATCCGCGAATACCGCTGGGTTTTTTTTATTTAACAACAAGCATAACTTTCTTCGATTAAATTATTTCTCTTTGTTTTCCGCATCGTGATGACGTCAAACGGCGTCGCTATAGCAACAACCAGAACACTCTTACGGTCTTACTTACCCCTCCCCGACTAGACATGTAATTCAAATAAAATATTAACTACAGACTGCTTACCTATAAAATCCTTCGTGCAAACGACGCTCTGAAAACTCGCGTGGACCGAACAACTATCCACGTCACACCATACGATAAACCCATAAACGTTAACACTGTTAAGGAACCATCTCATCTAAAAGCTCAAGCTTATAGGTGAGGCTCCACAATATGATTTATATTATCCTCTAACACACCCCCTCAAATGAAAACCCTTTGGGCTTGAAACTTGCACAGGCCCACATCACCTTGTGCTTGATTTTTATCAAATAGAATGGGGGTGGTGAGATTTGAACTCGTGACCGCTAGGTCAACAAGGCTCTGATACCATATTAAGGAACCATCTCACCTAAAAGCTCAAGCTTATAAGTGAGGCTCCACAATATAATTTATATTATCCTCTAACAAACACAATGCAATGAACAAATACAACCACCACAGCTTCAAAACCCCGCCTGCCTCTCCTCTCGTCTTCTTTATCACTTACAGCAAACAATAACGTAACTTCTTCTTCTTCTTCTAAAAAAAGGCAAAAAAAACTAGACCTTAGCTGCCATGTCTATGATCTCAACTTCACTCTCCGGTCCAAAATCTGCAACTTCGTATTGCTCGCCTGAGTTCTCCGGTCTTCGCCGTTTATGTCCTAACAACGACACCAACAACTCTCATTCCCCATCCTTTCTTCGCTTCACTTCTCCCCGAAAACCTCTTAGAAGAGTCCTTGCCATGGCTGGCACTGGACAGGTGCGTTTTTAACCTTTTCCTTTTCACATTGTGCTTCCTAATTGAAAGTCCATGTCTCCTCAAGATCTCGTTTCTTTAACTATTAATTATATTGGTAACCTTTACTTCAGTCTTTATTATATATTATTCAAGATTATTATTTTAAGCGAGTTTGGTAAATGGAATCCTTTTTTTCATTAAAGGAAATTTGATTGTCTAGATTGTTGGTTCTCTATGTTGCCATTTTTTTTCCACTTCCACTTCTATTAACTAATTAATTTTTCTTTTTTTCTTATGCTTGCAGTTCTTTGTTGGAGGAAATTGGAAATGTGTGAGTTCTTGTTTAATTTCTTACTGATTTCTTGTTTATTTTCTTTTTCAACTCTTAACATTAATTACTCTTATAGTCACTGTTTAAACTTTAAACTGGAAATATGGAAGTACCCACCCTTGCTTATCAAAAACAAAGAAAAAAGGCGGCGGGGGGCAGTATCTCTAGTCTCATGCCATTTTCTGTAGCTCGACAATGGTTCTGCAAGTGTCTTTTATGCCTAATTCTTGATGGGATTGATAGGCACTGGATTTCCCCTTTTAGGTTTCAATTCTTCTTCTGATCCAGTTTTTCATCTTTGTTTCTGTATTTAGAATGGAACAAAAGAATCCATTACCAAGCTCATTTCAGACCTGAACAGCGCAAAGATGGAGTCTGATGTTGGTGAGAAAATCTTTTCTTGTGCTTTGCTGTTTTATCTGTTCATTGCCATCAAGTTTAATTGATAGGCATTCACTGGTCATGGCACTTGTATTGTCATTGGATTCACATTCCAAGCGGCACCGTTGTCTTCAAAATGATTTAGACGTGGTTTTAGTGGCGGTGAATGTGCTCCTGTGTTCTTGGTAGGGAGGTGATCTGTATATCATGGGATTTTTTCCCTGTATAATGTTCTTTTATTTTTTTTCAAGGCAATATTTATATCTAGCTGTTAAGAGGTTCTTGCTTTTAAATTTGTTTACTGTGAGTTTCGCAGATGTTGTTGTAGCACCTCCCTTTATTTACATCGACCAGGTCAAGTCTTCCTTAACAGACAGAATTGAGATATCAGCTCAGAACTCCTGGGTTAGTAAGGGTGGGGCTTTCACAGGTGAAATCAGGTCAGCTAGCTGCTCCTTTTCAGTTATAGCTTTGTTTGGATGGAATGACAATTGCTACTCCCTTCCTGTAAAAGACCTATAAAACATAATAAAAACCAACTCTATCCTATGAAAACGTTTTTAAGGCTTTATGCACTTACAGATTAATTGCATGGACATTGTTGGGCATCTCATCCGAGAGAAATTCTTTTCAGGTCCATTAATGAGACATTTGTTGTTTTAGGCTACATGCAAGTTAAATTTAATTCACCTCTGAGGTTTTCTTACCATAGTCCTAATGCTGCATGGAGAAGGAATCACAAGCAAGGGTTATTTTGTTTTATGATTCTTCCATGCTATTGCCTTTTCCCAGTGTCTTCAAAATGTTTTTTTTATTTAATTTATTTGCAGTGTGGAACAACTGAAAGACATTGGCTGCAAGTGGGTTATCCTTGGGCATTCTGAGCGTAGACATGTGATTGGCGAAGACAATCAGGTGAAAGTTTAGTGGCTGCAAGGATTAATCATAATCCCTTTTGCTGTTCTATGACATGTAGAACTTGACTGAAAGTTTATTAACTACAGTTTATAGGAAAGAAGGCAGCTTATGCCTTAAGCCAGGGTGTTGGAGTAATTGCTTGTATTGGTGAACTGTTAGAAGAAAGAGAAGCAGGGAAAACTTTTGATGTATGTTATCAGCAACTGAAGGCATATGCAGGTTATTGCTGATGTTTCTTTCTCTTGAAATATGAGATGATAAGTTAAAATGTAAGAACCTAACACCAATAGTGTCATTACCCCTGCAGATGTCGTGCCCAGCTGGGATAATATAGTTATTGCATATGAGCCTGTATGGGCTATTGGTACTGGTGTGGTGGCCACACCTGCGCAGGCTCAGGAAGTGCATGTAGCTGTTCGTGATTGGCTTAAAAACAATGTCTCGGCAGAAGTCGCATCAAAAACACGAATTATATATGGAGGTACTTCAGTTTCTGTATTTATGTTGAGCTTAGTGATTTCACTTGCTTAGGGCATGGAAAATATGCATGAACTTGCAATTGAATAGGCATAAGGAAAGGTTTTCTTCTTCATGTTTTCTTTATAGACTAGGGCAAAACAGGGCAATATGGAACCTGCCGCAATGCTTGTGCTAATTAGAGGTTAATCTATGCCAATACAGTCATGGACCATTATCATTAAGTTATGTTGACCGTTTGTTTTGCCAGGGTTCCCATTTCTAATTTGTTTCTTTGCTTTGAATGCACCAGCTCTTCTGATCTTCTCACAATATTCTGCTTTTGTAGATCTTGTTTACTGCTGTTGGTCGTAAAGTAATTATGACTGAATTTCCATTTCAGGATCCGTAAACGGAGGAAATTGTGCTGAACTTGCAAAGCAAAAAGATATTGATGGTTTCCTTGTCGGTGGTGCATCCTTGAAGGTAATAAACATGACTGCAATTAACTTTTTGCTGTCATAAAAGTACCTAGTATAATCTCCATCCAACGAACCGGGCAGGTATTAACAATGACACTGATTTCCTGGAATGCAGGGCCCTGAGTTTGCCACCATTGTCAATTCTGTAACATCCAAGAAAGTTGCTGCTTAATGATATGAAAGTTGGCGTTGGAGACAATAACAAATAAAGGACAAAAAGGAGCTGCTTCATTTTGAAGCTTGCTGTCATCAACCTTTGAGTTAGTTTTATTAAATGGAGTTTTGATTATTAAGCCATTTCTTTCCCATTCCTAAAATCAAACAAACCCTTTTGCCTAGTTTTTTTTTTTTTGTAAAGGATTAAACTTAAATCAAGTTGGTGCTGTGATCTCAATGAAGCCCCCTTCATGTGTTTATAGACCTCTTTCTGCATGATATCTGCGATTTGTTTTTGAAATTTGTGCAAGCCGGCGGAGAGGTCTGCGCAAAATTCCGACCCGCGTTTGCTTTTCGATGGTTCTTGACTCGGACAGTTCTGTAGCCATAAAGCATGTCCACAACTAGTGTTAATTGACTGTAACATATGCCTGATTGATGTACTGTAAAAAGAATTGATGAGATGGCCACGACGTTCAGCAACACTTGTATTCCCTTGAAAAAAAAATGACAGCTGAACTGTTGGGGCAAATCCAGAGTCCAGGGTATGATTAATTCGTATTTTTGGAGGTTAATCCTAGGTAATTAAAGAGCATGTGAACCCTAGTAAAGAATGTGAATTGTTATTTTTTATGAAAAAAGTTAGTTAAATAACCTTCCAAAAAGAAGATTGAGATTGAGATTGAGTTGGTATTCTGGAACGCTAGACCATTTACGGAAGCTTATATTGAGAAAATCTACAGAAATGAAGTCAACATCTGCTTTTATGGTGCTACGATAGTTCAGATAAAGGGTTTTTCTTTTGCTCTTGGTAACTTTTCTGTGGCTGATATATAAAACTTTTGAAAACCATGAAGGTTGATCATGAACAAGGTTAGGAAGATGTTCCACTCTGCAATTTGAAGGTTGGTCAAGTTCATATAATTTTGTAGATGGTTTAGGTTAAACTAATCATTTCACTCTGCAATTTGATCCCAGTTGCAATTGGGTCAAATAATGAGTCTAATAGAGTTGGGCCTCAAGAAAAAATATACTTAAAATTTATGGCCATGGAGGTCTTGATTGGTGGTGGTTGGGTTTGCTTTTACGAGAGACACCAGCTGTTGTCACAAGCTGGGTTCGAAGAATATGAGGTTGGTTGATTGTGAGTATGAGAGTATTTTTGATAGAGAGAGGAGGGAAGGTTAGCGTAGAAAAAAGAGAAAGGGGTTGTCTGATAATGTTTTTTTTTAATCATAGTTATATAATATTTTAAAACCTGGTTGTAAAGTAAAAAAAAATCAAAACAAAACAATATTCAAATAACTGTAGATCTTATTTGCAATGTGTTTTAAAAGTATTGCTAAAACAAAATTAAAAAATATTTAAACTAATGTTAAAAATGACTTTTAAAATACTTTTTTTTTAATTTAAAATAAAAATAAAATATTTTTAAATTTATTTAAAATTATTTTTGAAATACATTGTCAAACACTCTCTAGGACTAATAACTTTTCCGGTGGAATATCTTGTTGGTGGCTATCCATTTGATGTGGAAATGGCATGGATACATTACTTTGAGCAGGGCAAGTCCAATGGTAAGAGCTATTTTTAAGATCCAAATCTGTAAAATGGCTTCTTGAATAGTGTTTATATGATTTTTTTGTTGATGTGTGCTCCAATAGTAAAAGCTATTTTTTAATCTTATTTTAAATAAAATTCAATTATTTTGTATATGGTTTTAATTATGTAATTAATTATACAATTAATAGGAGTAAGTTATATAATTAAATAATTATTTTTGAAAAACTCTCCAACAATAAAATTATTATTATTTTATTTATATTTAAATTAAAAAAATGAATTTAAATATAATTAAAAGACCCGCAATATTTAAAATTTAAAATTTAAACAAAATGAAGACATTAACAAATAACCAATAAGTTCAAACATAATTAATTAATATACACTTCATTACAAATAATTCAATCAAATTAATTACAACTTAATTATAAATAATTAAATTTATATCATTTAATTAAGCTAACTGAATTTTTTATTATTAATTTCACATAATTATTTTTTTGTGCTAACTATTTTTTCATGCTAACTATTATAATTATTATAATTAATAATACTAATTAGTATAAAACCCACCTCCCACCCATCCCCACCCCACCCCAACCCTATCTTCTTTCTCCTACACAATGCGTCGCCACCCCTGCCCTCTCCAACCAGCCAGCCAACCCCCCTCCCGTTTACTCCCCTCTCCCTTGGCCCTCTCTAGCAACAAAAAATTGAAGCCCAAAGCAACTCAATAAAATCAACTCAACTCCCCATCAAGTTTCAACAAAAAGGAAAGGAAGAGTTAGAGCACTGGACCCAATTCTCACAGCAACCAGGAGTAAGGAAAAGTTATGGATAGCATCGCGTCAATTGGAAAATAGAAGAGTAAGGAAAACTTCTAAGGCTCTTTTGCTTCGCTTGCTTGCCTGCAATTCCAGCCTTTATTTATGTTGAAAAAGTAGAATAAGTTTGGAGAACAAACCTTAAAGGTATGTTGATCGAAGCAAAAATTGAATATGTTGTGTTGTCTTTGTTTGCAAATGTTGCTGTGTTTTTGGCTGCCAAGTGATTTTCGATTATCTGTGTATTTTTGAACTGTGGTTTTCTATTGATTGTTGCTGGGTTTCAATATGATCTGCTGCAACGGTATAATTTTACCAATTCCAACGGCTCTTTCAATTTGGCTCTGCATCCATTTTTATGTAGGAATGCCTTCTCTGAAGTTGGAAAGGAAAAATGCCTCCCGAGATGCCTCCCCCGTTGGAGTCATTAAATTGAACATCAAGAGCTAAAATTTAAAAAATTTGACTTTGGCTCTCGGGATGCCTCTCCTGTTGGACTTGCTCTTACATGTGGTGATTTATAATCTTGTCTCAACGATGCCATCGATAAATTGTTTTTGCTCTTGAAATCTATGGGATTAGGAGGTAGAAGATTTTATGATTATTGGCACAAGCTATGAGTTTGGAGAAGACGAGATTGATTGCCTCTAAATAATGAATTAATTTTCCAAGGGGAAGATTTTTTTTTTATTAACGTGAGCATTCGAGCCAGTATACGCGCACCTTAACTAATTCTACGGATCTTAAAGTTAACGACTATTTAAACCTTTAATAATTGTCATATTAGCAATCGTATAACTCAAAACTAAGATAAAAAAAAAATAGTCTCAAACTTTTATCACTTATCATTTATTTATTAAAAGGAAGATTTTTTAATAAAGAGGTGAGAGGGGAGAAGATTAGTAAGAAGAGAGAGAATGAATTGTGTATCGAATTATTTTTCATGTTTTACTCTCTCTCTCTCTCTCTCTCTATATATATATATATATATATATAAAGCATTACTATTATTATTATTTTGATTTCAAAAATCTATTTTGGCAAATATAATAATAAAAATGAGTGTAAAATGAAAAAACAAATTATGATAAATGCTAGAGTAATTTAAAACTTTGACAACCAAAAAATAAAAAGTTAAAGTTGCTGGATAGGCCCATGGACCCATACTAACTTTAACATATAATGTTGAGTTATTCAAAATCCATTACAGGAAAAACAAGAGGCTTTCTCATTTTAAGGTGGAAGGCATAATTACTGTTTCACAACAATGTGTTTTTTTTTTTTTTGCTATAATCAGGGCACCTCAGCGCTGGTTCAGACTAATTCTCTTTGCTCCGAGTGGCAAGAGTTCCTCAAGAGAACAGCTGCAGACAAAGAAAGGGGTTTTTCTGTGTTTTTAAAAACAAAATTGAAAAAAAATAAAAAAAAATATTTAAATCATTTTCATATAAAATTTTATTTTAAAAAATAAAAAATATTATTTTAATATATTTTTGAATAAAAAATATTTTAAAAAACAACTTTAGCTATAATTTTAATCACTTAGTTTCATATAAATTCATGGATTTCTTAGTTTTAAGAAAGAAAAGAGAGTCGAGCTTATTAATTAAAAAAAAAGGTGTTGATAAGGGCAAAACATATTTTCATTGCAGACCCCACAAGCACTCGATGATCTTCTCTTGCACGGGGCTTCATAAACATTGGACCACGCAGGCAGTGGTAGGTTTGGATGATTGAACAATGGCTCTTTCTCACTCTTTTCCTCCCATGACAGCATGACCTCAGACAAAGACGGTGTTTGTAAAAAAATTAAATTTATTTATTTATTTTTAAATCATTTTCATATATTAATATTAAGAATAAATTTTAAAAAAATAAAAAAACAATCATTTTCTACATAAATTTAAACAAAGTGGTAGATGGATGAAAGTGACGTTCACATATGGCTAAACATCGAGATAGGCAGAGGGTTTTGCTCTATCGTCATCAAAGTGTTGCTCTGTAAGGTATAGACAGTGACATCTGCAATTGGGTTTCTGGTCCCGAGCTCGTTCGAAAACTTCTTTTCGTGTAAAAGTTCTTGGATCTTCACAGAATTTTTGACTTTTAGAATCCACGGGTATTCGGTGGACACAGGATCACCATGGCCATGCCAGCTTGCTCGGTAGGTTTGTTCTATGGGGATGAGACAAATTTGACTAATGCCCACTTGACTTGAAGATCAAGGGAGTGACTTGAGCGATAACTTGTCTTCTACGACAAACTATTTAGCTTCATCAATCAAGCAAAGTTGATAACCATGGACATTAGATAAACCGATTAAGCATCACTGGACCGCCCCCAATCGCTTATCTTCAAGGTTTCCTTTGTTTCCGGGGAAATTTCAAGAAGGGTCTCGAGTGGAATACATGTGATTTAATTTTCTTATTCGAGCTAAATTGATTTCCTGAATTTTCTCAGCATCCAAACAGGCAGACAGTTCTTTCATCAGGGTGAGTTTTAGCCTTTAGACCATATCAGTCAGTTTTTTAAGATGTAATTTGAGCCAGAAGGAGCATATACTAATTTTACATAGCCAGTATAAGCCATCCAACTGAGAAAAAAGCTTCATTAAGATCTCACCCACCAAAGCAATATGTAACAAACATGAATTCTCAAACCCCAAACACACATCTTAATGCATCATCCTATACAATAACTTCATATATCTTCTCTATATTCAAACATAAACAAAGTTACTAAAGCCACAGAAAAAAACTATTTGATCTTCAATCCATACTGATCAGTATAGGCGTAGCATCAACATAGCCAGCTATCAAGAAAGGTAGATTGAAACTTCACCAAAACAAGAAGCAACAAGATGAAAGCAGCCACACCCCAAGGAGAGCTCCCTTCTGATGGCCGGTGGTGTGTCCTCCCGCGCTTGCCCCATGGTGACATAACAAAGATCATGTCAGGATTTTCCATGGATGAAAGCCATCGAACTATGACTATTAGCACTAACGGTACAACCAGAAGAATCCAACCCATTTGTTCCTCAGTAGACTCCACCATGTCTTCATAGCGAAAGAACCAAGATATGCCCAGAAATATTGATATCACTGCCAAGATTAAGAGAACTGGATAGGGTAGAGGATTTAGAGTGAAAGCATCAAAGATGGAGTCACTTCTTCTCCTGTAGTAGTGCATTGCTGCTCTCTATTTCTTGGTGTGGAGATGTCTACAAAGTTGTCGAAATTTAAGAGGTCGACAGAAATTCTAGGCCCTGTGTATTTATAGCAGAGAAACTGTCTGTTAGGTCTGTCACGGGCACTTTGAACTAAGTTGTATCGGGGGTTTCTGGGCCGTTGATTCGATGGGTCTTACAATAGTTTAAATGATCAAGGGTTGCTAATCTTATACTTGTTAAGCAAAGAAAGTATAACCCCACCATCATTGAACTTTGTGTCCGCTTTGTAAATATCATCCCGTAATGCATAATGCTACCCCCTCCCTCTCAGTAGGCATGGTGATCAAACACATTCAGTGATGGTGGTGGACCAGCCAGTTCCATGAAAGATGCATATTTTGAGGCTCCAAGGTGGTCCCCGACTTGTTTGTTGCATATTTTGAGGCTCCAAGGTCGTCCGGTGCTTGTTTGTTGTCTGTTAGAATAAGGTACTGCTTGCAATTTGTTATTGCAGTTGCTGTTATTGTTATGGTTGAAGTTTTAAAAAAATAGTTTTATGAAAAGTACTTCTAGTTGTGATTTATAATTGAAATTATTTAGTTAAAATTATGGTTGAGTTTATATATATATTAGTACACTGATTTTATTCTCTCATTAAACTACTTGCAATTTCATCACGAACTAAATTGATACATGAAGGCTTCTACGATCCCTTGTTATTTAATTGAGAAACATCATCTGGTAAAATATCATCAGGAACAACATCTACGATCCATATTGAGTTTCAGGATCTCTATTTACATGTTATTGAGATATAATTTCAAGGTTAAATCCAATTACAAGTTTCTGATCCATAATCAATTGAAAAGCAACAGGATTGTGAAGTGAAACGAAGTCATGCGTCTTTTCCTTTCATCAGGATTGATCTCTATCTATAATTTTTTTTATAAAAAAAAAATCAAATTGGATCTGACCCAAATAAATGGGTCGGTCCAACTCTAGTGGACTTGGCTGAGAGCAAGTCCAGCCTAAGAGTTAAAAACAATGCAAAGTGAATTAATCCACCCATGCACTGTTCACGTAACACATGAACAGTAGCAAGGTGGTCGGCGATAGTGACAAGAGGCTAACCTGCCAATGTCGACAGGTAGAGGAGGTCGAGGTGTTTTTTCCTGTGGTGATGACGTCGAAAATGATGATGTGGTGGCCGAGAGGAGCGTCGAAAGTTTGCTCCCGCTGCTTCTACGCAGGGACTTGCTGCTATTGTTGGAGGTCACGATGGAGCTCTAGTGTGGAGGAGAAGCTATCGGTGCTGAGAGGGATGCTCTTTGGAGCTTTTGTTGACTGTGGAGAGAGAGAGATTGTCGGTGCTGTGACTGAATACAATGTTTCAGTGGAGTCCTGGATGAAAGTTGCAAGCTTCATTTTCAAGAATTATGTTTTCAGTATTTCATCGTGCTCATTGAACCAAGCAATGACAACGGTGTGCTTGTGATTTGGCTCTGCGTGGTTGAGGTAAAAAGCATCTCACAGATACTTTTCAAAACTAAGTTTGAAACTCAATTTTTTTATGGTATACATTGTTGCAACACTAAGGGTTTGGTTGTTACCAAACGGTTTGGCTCTGCAATGAGCCTCAACTGTAGAAACCACCGCAAAGCCAAACAATCACTCAGTGTCACAAAAATAAAGAGTAAACGTTAAGACCACAATAAACTTCTTTTCAAAGTTCAAACCCTAATTCTGGTTGATCACATGCATTCATATCAACACTGTTTTCTTTGGGTATCTCGTGAGTTGCTTGAACGATGTTTATCGGGTAGCTGTTGATATTTGGCACATAAACATCAATATATGTTTGAATCACTTTTCCATCAGTTCACTGAATTCTGATTGTTATTATTGTTTTCTTGACGAACCAACTAAATTATGAGTGGGATACAAGCTACCTTCATGTAAAAACACAAGGAATAAATATATATATTCACCAAACGCCACTGCAACCCAACTGAGGTTGCTTGCCAAATTTTGTCAAGCTTTCAGTGACACGTTGCCATCAACCATTGTAGAATTCAAAGATTTCAGGGGCAAAAGGTAAGAGATTCAGAGAAAACTTCAATCTGCTAGAAGAACTAGGAAATTCCTTTGGGAAATTCTCACATTTCAGGGACATCAGTTGGACATCAACCATTCATAAAACAGCACTAAATGACCGACCAAATGTTCGTCATACTCAAACTCTAAGTACGCCTTACTCCAAAGCTATTAGAAACCATCTTCATTAAGGTAGAGTGAAACCTCTGACACTTACAACTAGACCTCAGGATGTTTTTGGTACTCCACAAACATGAAACTAATAGCATGGTTGGATGCAATAAAACTTGGAAGCAGGGAATGGCAAATACAAAAGCCAACCAAATCGAAGACTATATTCAGCTAGTGCTAAAAACGATGCAAGTTTCTTCTTTCACCATAAGGTGGCATATAATCGACAGACAACTCAATGGAACAATAACTCGGGTGCTTTTGTTCTCTAAAATCTGCTCTGAAGCAACATTGAAACACCATTACACTTGAGGAATTGGATATTCACATATAAAAAAATACAACAAAGCCAAGAGAAATACCATTGAAGAATAACCATCACTCAGGATTCGCTGCACCCCTGGACAAAACTGGAGTTTTCTTCAGATATACCTAAAGCTACAAAAATTTAGGAGCCTGTCAATAGCACTTCTGAGGGCTGAATGAAAAACCCATCCTTCGCTGCGACTGACAATGGACTACATGGAGCCCCCAACACAGTATAAATGGGCAACATCGTTTTATAAGGCAGCTAGCACATGCGTCTGGCTCCAAAAATGATTGCGGTCCCAAACTGCTCTTTGGAGCTGGAAGATAACATATCACTAATTTTCTCACCATGATTTGAAGAATTGCTGAATGATTTTGATACCTCGGATATATATTCACCCTAAGATTAATCAAATCAAACTTTTCCTTCATATTGGAAATTCAGCTTGTAATCATGCTGCAGAGTAGCCAATGTGTTTCTGCAAGGACCCTCTGCAAAAGCGGTGACACCCAAAGAAAAATAAGGTCACACTGGTCATGGAACCATACTTGAAAGAAACCTGATTAAAGCATACAGCATGAAGATATTTAGTTCAATTACCCCCAAATACAGAATGCAGATATTGAAGATCATCTGCTGAGCAGGAATCTATTAAAGCATAAACACCAGGTCTCAGAGCTTCATCTATCTCCCTGTATATCAATTGAAAAGCAAATTGTTTTTTTTAGCACTGCATGAATCCAGTTTGAAATTTGCAATGAGACTACATATGTTAGAACCATGATCACCACCGTGCTTAAAAATTGCAAGGAACATGAAAATGAGATGTTGAGGACCACCTTCTGATGCCAGTTTTAAGTGGGCCATTTCCCGAATAGACCCAAATATAATTGGATAAAAACTTGAAACAATGCTGGCCAAAGACATCTTTTTGCTGCCGTAACTGTAAATAATGAAAGTAAACAAATTAATGCAAGGTTAATAGAAGATTATAATTTTTGGAAGAAAAAAAAACTACCAATACTTGTAACCACAATGCATAAAACAGAAACATACTAGATGTGAACGACCACAGAGGTCTGACTAAACTACCAAGAGTAAACTTGTAATAGATACTTGTTCAGCTAGAAGTTGAGAAACGCCACTTGCTCAAGCTCGAGCATGGTAACCAAATTTTCTAGACACATTGTGGAAAAACCCACAATAAGCTCGCTCTTAAGGGTTTTAATTCAAGACAAGATACAGGGGTTCATGCACCAAAAAGTTCACCATGCAAAAACTTGTAATTAAATCCTATAGTCACTGCAGTTAAGCCTGCACTGTCTGTTTTAAAAACAAAGGTGATGTCAATAGGTCAACAAACAAACCTTCGGGAAACTTTTTCAGATAAATTCCCATGTTATGATGTTTCCTTTGCCAATTCCTTATGTAATTAACAAATTAAAAGACCATCTCATTCTCCCATCAAGAGATGAATAATATTTTCAACTTGAAACAACACAAGCTATATATTCATAACACACAGCAAGCTTAAGATAACATCACATACCTCCTCATAAATCCTCCGGAAAGAACAAGCACATTTCACCCCCTCAGTAACTCCCCATGAAAAATAACCTTTTCTGACTGGTAAATCAACATCCACCATCTCCAAACAATGAAGAAGAACACGCTCAGATTCTTGAAGTAAGGAAATGCACCTTTCTGACTCCCTGGAATTACAAAATAATCAGCATGATTACATATAAAAATCTCTGAGATAAAACCACACCAGGAAGGATATAGACACAGCTAGGAAACAGAGAATGAAATACAAGGATTGTATGATCAAGCAGAGACAACTATATCATAGCATAGAGACACATTCTCAAATGGCCAACATGCTTTAGCACTGTATACAACTGTTTTAGCATGTGCTTTTATGTGAACGGTTGTCTTTAGGCAACAGCAAGGAAGAAAACAGTAATTATCAAAGTAGGATTGAAGTACGAAATGTTCATTCCTCTGTCCTATTAAAGGCAACAATAGATCTAAATCCCTTCACAGAATGCCAATGCTTTCAGTTTTACTTTTTTCCATGTGTATGATGAGTCTGGCCTGATGATAACAAATCTAACTGCAACATTTATGAACATAGTAACCGGGTTCTTCAGGATTGAGTTAAACATCATGATAATAACCTTTTGTGATGCTTCAGAATCGTGTACAATAACTGGCAGCATGCAGTGTATAGCTCCACGGAGAATTTTAGATCTACAGTACGGGAATTCATGCCTCCCAGAGTATTCCAATCTTGGTTGTCCGAGTTCAACAAAGAATTAGATGAAGCTGGATCTTGAGAAATTCTCAGTTGATCAAAATCTTGAAAAAGTGCCGCTGGTATATGTAAAGACTGTGCTACGTGCCAGGAATCCATTTGAAACAAAGCATGTTTTCCAGAAACTCTTGTTAGTACCTCAACACACATAAGAATGACTGCTCCTGGATCTGGTGCATTGTACCTTTCACTACCCATTGCTATCTGATAGAAAATTAATGGACTTTGCAAGTGCAGAACTATGTTGAACAAAGCAGCAACTAAACTCTGAATGTTCTTTTTAACAACACTTAAACGTTTACGACCTGCAAAGCAAGCAGATGATTAGCACAACAATTTGCAATTAAAAGAGTATAAATTTTGAACAACATCATTATGCACTGTACCAATCCCCGTCAGTGGATTGGTAGTAGCTGCCTGTTTGTTAAGCAGGGAGAATCTGGTTTGACTTGCCCCCTCCTCCAAAAAGCAAAAAGTAAGGAAATTACTACACAATGTACAGCAGTGAAGTCAGAATTTTACCTGAAATATATTCCAGAACCAGATCCAAGCAATCAATGCCAGCTGCAATAGTTGAAGAAACCTTTCCACCATCTACATTCCCAGTAATAATCTCGTAAAATACTGGGCAGCCTTCGTATACTCCTACCAGTGCTCTCTCTATAGCCTGTATTGCAGACAAAAGATGCAACTCTGATGGTTTTCTTATCAAACTTCTGAATGACATCCTCAACCTTGCTTTAAATTCATCTAAATAGTACGGATGAGAAAGAGAAGCTGATCCTATATGAATGTGGAGTGTATTAGTGCTCAATTCTTTATCATGAGAAGCCAGAGTAGCTTCTTTCCCCTGTAAGGATATGCATTTTCCCAAAGCCTTCAAGTGCAACTCTAGTAGATTTGAGAACAAGTTTCTAGTCAAGGTAGGATTAGTTATGGGAAAATGACTCCCTAGCTCTTGCAGATACTTTAGAACACCATCTAACCAAACAAAAGAGAATGGTTTTGGTACCTCAATACCATCTGCTAACTTCAAGAGCAAGACTTGAGATATGCCAGTAAAACTTGGCACCAAACTAGACAACGATGGAGTGCATTTTGTCTGCAAATTGAGCTTCACAATAGCTGAAGCTGCAATTAATAGCTGTCTGATTAATACTGCTGCTTTAGGATGATCACCATCAAGAAAACTTTGCAACCGCTCCTTAATTAATGGTGGGCATTCATACGAGTCAAGCTTACTTAGAATACCAGCAATAGAGGTGGCGTTTTCTGACTGTGAACTATGTTTATTCACAGTGACTTGCCAAGAGTCACCTGATACCAGTGAACTGTCACAATCATCAGACTTTACAAAATTTCCAGCAACGGATAAATGTTCCAGTATGTTCCAGCAATACTGCTGCTGGAGATCATCCTTGACAAACAGCTTATGGAAAGTAAAACAGATAAAATCAGCAAATGCATTTATACAATGACTAATTTTTGAGATGACTTCACATTTCCATCTCAACAGCTTCGCCTTATAATCTCTATCTGTTGCATTGGAGTGGTCCAATGCGGATGCTAGGCCCCACATGAACCCACTGAAGCAAGAGACCATTGAAGATAATCTGTTCCAGTCAACATCGATTTCATTGCTCAATTTCTCACTGCAAAGAGCATCTTTCAAGGAAATAATTAAGTCTTGTGCCTGTTCCTTCAAACTTTCAGCAATGAGGAGAACACTTTTCCAGCTTTCAATGTCATTGGTGGTATCCAGACATGACACGGACTCATTTACACTGCTCTGTTCCTGGGTAACATCAGGATTGAGTTGCTCTGAATAAGGTTTCTCAGCAATTATGGAGACAGCAGAAGGACATTGATATTTGCTAAGTGTCAGGAACACATATGATGTGTGGTCCATCAATGAAAAGATCATATCTGCAGCTTCACAATCTTTATCTTCTGACGGTGTCTCTTGAAGCCTAAACACCACAGACAATGATCTGGAAAGCCATAATACAGAATGCACATCCTCAGACAGAACAGGAATGAGTGCAGATTGAGTAGTTCTAACTTTCTCCTCACAATATGCCATAATTGAACATTTCAGAGCCCTCCGGCAGGCCACCAACAACCTTAAGAGCTCATACTGCTTATGTGAAAAGAATGAGTCCCCGCATTCTAAAAGGTGGTCAATCACAAGCCTGAAATGAAGATAGCATAGATGAAACATGAGCAGATGGTACATCATACTAAGTATATGTATCACAAGAACCTCAAGTGAAAGCAAGACTAATAACAGCAAGCACGCATAATTATGTAGTCGAGGACACAGGGTGGGGGGGTATTTTGCACATATGTAGATTCCATGTTTAGGTGAAACACATGCATATTTTATATCACCCGAAGTATATGTATCCACAGAAACTTCAAGTGAAAGACTAATTACTGCAAGTGGCCAAGCATATAAAATTTCATATAATTCCAAGGATACAGAAAACTAGTGGACGTCACAATTTTAACATGTACCATGTGCAAGACTTTAACTGGGAACGCTTTTATTCATCTATTGTGCAGAAAATCTACATAAGCAATCTGCATATGCTTGCTTAAAGTAAATGTAAAATGAAGACATGTGAAGCATGATGGATTTGAAATGATGAGAGATGCAAAATTACCTTTCAAGGTTGAGTGTGCAAGTAACATAAAGTGAGAATGATTTTGAATTAATACATCCTTTTGGCATCCAGCACAAAAGCCTAAGCAAACTTTGACAATCTGTAAATTTCACAGAAGTTGCTTCTCTGCAAATATCTGAAGGCATCTCAGACAATAAATGTGAGGCTGGTTTCCCCCTTGCTAAATCATCGCATGTAGAGGATTTTCTGCCTGAAACAACATACGTGTTTTCAAGTGCACTTAAACCCTCTTTCCATCTAGGTGACATGCTCAGTTTAACATCTCCAAATAGTGGTAGGATTGATTTCTCCAATAAATTGCAAAACCTGGATGCCAAATGCCTGCGCACAAACTAGGAAAAGATGCAGTATCAACATTATGCAATACAACAGTTCACTTCAGAACCGAATATTTGAATGGTGATGTGTGCATGCAAGCAAGGGAAGGGGGTGAGGGATTGTATGTAAATTGCATCTTACTTTATGTTCATACAGAACGGAATCAACCAGAAGTTCTGCTGAGATTTGATGCACAGAAATTCTATCAAGGAAATGGGCTTCATTTGTGAGATGCCTTTCCACCTGTGTACATCCTTTTGTCATAGATGGTAGAGAAGTAAGGATCACATACTTGATGAACATCTTCAACTTCTTCTTACTAGCATGAGGGGACCATATATCGATATTTTGGCAAATAATCCACCAAATTGCAGCAGGCAATGACTTCTCGTTCACAGAACTGACACCGAAAACCCATTTATCACTTCCATGCAGAGCTTGGTTGCAGGTATCTACACGTGTTGCAGCTTTAGAAGAGTTGAATGGAAGTTGCTCATTTCCCAATAAGGAGAGGTAACTCATCAGGAACTCAGTAAGATCAGTTGCCTCCTGCTTAAAAATAGCAATGTGTTTGCCCCACTTTCTGCTCCTTTTGGAGCACAGTGATGAGCCACCATCATCGAGCAGCTTAAATTGAACAATATTATCATTTCTTTGCTGCAGATACTCCAAAGATTTTATCTGCCTGTTCAAATCAACAAGCCTCTGAAGAGCCATAGTAAGCAATACATAAATCAGAGGACAACAATCAGCAATGTCTCCCTGAAGATAAATGTCAGAAACAGATTGTATAATGACAGGCAGAGAGGCTGATGGTTGGAGAATCCAAGAAAAATAACCCCCATCTGCCCAGTCAGTTTTATCCATCCAATCCCTTGCAGAATATGCTGTAAATGGATCCCCCATTACTACTGACATCTTTCTTGATACATCTGGAGGCATAAGGCTGACTGCTTGCCTGTATAAACTTCGGCATGACATGTACAAGCGAGAAAAGAACACAAGGACCCAGTGGGTGGACAATACAAATCTCAGCATATACTGTGTGTTTCCAGCAAGCCTGACATCAGAAGATCTTCCTGTCACGGAAGATATGAACGCATTAACACTTTCTGACTCTGTTCCTACCAGAATACTCATGTATGGACGAATTACAGCCATCAAGTCCTTCATGGTTCGTCCAACAATGCTGCTGTTCCCAGCTGTGACATTCAATGAATCTAGCACCAGAACATATATTTCAGACAATCCTCTTCCGAAAAGTTCCACTTGTAGATCAAAAACATGCATGCTGGAATTTGCATTTGATTCACCAAACACCTCCTCATCTGCCAATGAGCATGTGGTTTTCATCCATTCCATGGATTCTGATAGATCTGCAGTTAAGTGCTGAATGCACTCACTTGCCTGCCCTTCTGGTGTGGAGTATATATCATTACGAATGGCTAGTTTAAATTCATGTGAGCAAAACAACATTTCCACTGCTTTTGCATATGATGCATGTGGTAAAGAAATTTTGCATAATCCCAAACTATCATAATTGAGCTCAGCTTCACCACCATTGTCATGTGCTATTAAGAGCCTTGTTGCTTTGCAGAGCGCGAAGATAGTACTTTTCACCTGCAGCAATCAAGAAGAGAATACATCAGGACATGAAAAACCATCTGACATTAAACAAGACAGATAAAATTTCAAAAACTCAATGTGATGACAAACTTATTCGGCAGATTTAAAGCAAGCATGTGCGATTAGATTATCAATGATTCAACTAACCTGTCGAAGTTCACTGTAAAGTTTGACCAGCTGACATCCAAGTCCTAGTATCTGAGATGTCAGTGAGCATGCATTCGGTGCATCCTTATATGAATGGCCAAAGGCCAAGCAGGAAAGCATGATAAACCATAACCTGGTTAAATCATTCTCAATAACTTCATACTCGATATCCAGTAGGTGCCTGACAGAAGCAAGTAGCTCCCTTGCTAATAAAGTTAAGGTCTCTTGTGTTTGTGAATCTACATTATATGTTGGCAAACAAAGTAAATTGGCTGTGAATGGTAATATAGCATTGTACACCTTCTTCAAGAAATTAAGGCAAGCTCCTTCCGACATATCCTCTGTTTTTACGTACAGCTTTTCACGCAAAAAGCAGGCTAGTAAATTATTAATAGATTTGATTGTGCAGTGAACATCCAACAATAGAGGCCCTACTGCCAATTCAGATTGAAGGTAGCCATTCATCTCAGGCAAAAGAGGATCTGTAATCTGTACAAAAAAATTGAAAAGTGATTTTCTTTTCTCTGCACTCAAAATACTGGGTCTATAACTAGTGTCTAGCGGAGTACTACTACCATATAATGTTTTAGATAGTTGACCAGACAAGTGCCTTGAACCTTCTGTTCTCTCCACTATCTTCATATCTTCTGACAGCACTAAAGTTTCTTTTTGCTTTTTCACACAATCAACAAGCAAATGGAACAGTTCTCCTAAGCCACTCAGAACATATTCCTTCTTTGCAAGGATAATTCTTTCAAGTTTATCAAAGAAATGTCTGTGGTAACTTTGAATAACATTTTTTGACTCCTTTGTTTCTCCATCATTGGATGCAGAATACTTCTCTGCAACACGTAAGCTCAGAAATCCATCAATGTGGATTGGATGAAATAAACCTTGTGATAAAACCTCTTCAACAGAAACCAGCAAGTTTCTTGTCCAACCAGGATTGCTTGCATCACTCTGAAGATGCAAGACACCCAACAAATGCAACAATGGCTCAAGGAGTTTATCCACAAAATCACGAAATCCATTTTTTCTTGCTGGATGAACCCTCAAGAACTTGGCAAATGGTTCAAGCACCAAGCAAGAGAAACGCAAAGCAAAAACACCCACATTGCCACCCTCGAGCTTCTCATCATACACTTTGCTAACACATTCAAGAACCGGAAGAATAGACAAAATCCACAAGTCCAAATTCTCATTAGACAAGCCACCATGAGATAAGAACACCAGAGAAACACAATCGAGCACAACACTGTGCAATTCAAACCCGGCACCAGTAAAAACTGATTCTTTCAAACGCACAGATGGGGCTGTCAGTACAGAAAGCACATTTCTCGCAACACTCCCTATAGCCCTCAAAAGGTTCCTTGAAAAACTCAAAGAAACTTGCAATCTCAAAGACTCCTCCAAGCAAAACTTGAAAATCACCCAGCACCTACAATCCAAACACGCCTCAATAATTCCCTCTCTACCAACTTCAATTTTCTTATCTGTAGAAATCAAAAGTGACTGTACCCAATCATTAAGAAAAGCTACAACTCGTGATACTTTCACCGTTTCACGATCTACATCGGCGTCTTTTCCTCCTCCCTTCTCTCTCGAGTTCACAAAATCATAAGCTAGTTCAACCTTCCTGCAGACAATTCTCTCAACAATCAAAACAAAACTCTAAATAATCCCTTAAAACTCTAAAATTTTACACCAAAAGAATAATTAGAGAGAGAGAGAGATGGTCTAACTTTTGAAGATGAATTTCTCTGTTTTGAATCGATAAAATCAGCTGCAGATTCCTCCATGGACTCGCAACTTCTTCAGCTTCTTGCTTCGAGCCCTTCTCCTTCGCTGAATCATGATCAACCCGGTTTATTTTGGACGGTTTTTGTTGTTTCTCTTCATGTCTACTCAGTGTTCGCTTCTTCTTAACCTTTTTTATTGATAAATCAGAAGAATCAACCATTGTTGAGTTATTTTTTAGGGTCTGTAGAACTCAGGGTTTAGGGTTTTTGTAGTGCTAGCTATCAGGGTTTAATTTAAGGTGATTGAGATTTGGACACGAACAGTTGCGTGACAAAAGACCATAACGTTTGATTAATTTACGACGTTTGCCACCACATCTCTTCTTATTCGTTATAAGAGGTTCGTGTATTGAAGCTATAATTCCTTTCGTCTTTTGGGGCTGAGATTCAATTTTTTTTAGTATTTTGATAAAAAAACTAAATTTAAAAATACATTATTTTAATATAATTTAAAATAAAAAAATGTATTACAAAATAATATCTACTATTTTCATCATTTCAGTTAATTTAATATTTTAGCATTTAGCGTGTCTTTAAAAAATATTGAGTTAAGAGTGCGTCAATCTTGGTTCATTTATAAAATAAATATTACAAATTTACAATCATCAAAAATTGATGACATGTAACTCGGTGCAACTCGTGTTAAAAAAAACTCAGAGATAAATTAAAAAAAATAGTGTTTTTAGATCTTTTTCATATATTTATATAAAAAAAATTCAAAAAAATAAAAAATATCATTTTAATATATTTCTAAACAAAAAAATATTTTCAAAAACAATATTATCTCGGTTACAAACAAACACTATAGTTTAAATAAATGTTTATTATTAACATTACGATAGCATTTATAGGCATAGTTTTTTTCTAGACGAGACCTAACAACATATTTGAGTTTAATTTAATTTAGAGGATTTTGTATTTGAAATTGTTGATTTGAATTATACATGGAATTTAATTAATTTATTTTGAAAAAGGTGTAGGAGTATATTAAAGGGAAATCCTTACTTGTTAAAGTAGGCTCTATTAAAATTAATGTTTAAAAACAATATTGCAAAAATTCTCATATATCAACACAACATATTTTAACCCAACCTCTCGTTCTTTTTATTTTTTGCAACACAATATCATTTCTTTCTATGCATGGTATCAATTCTCATCAAGATATTCAAGTTCTTCACAAGATATGTTGTTCATATTTGTTTTCTTCTTTATTTTTGTTTTTTTACCATATTTAAAAAAAGATTAACAAGTACTAAGTAAATAGTTAGGGTGAGGTGGATGTATTTATATATTTTAAAAAAATATATGTATTTTATGTCTTTTATGTCAATTTAAATAAAATTGTACTAGCAACAAAAGGAAATTACTAAAATAACTAATTGTGCCTTAACCTTTTTAGATTTTACTACTATTTTTTATCCTTTTTTCAACTTTTTATGTGTTCTTAACATGATCCCTGATTATCAAATTTTATTTAGTGTTTGAACCATATTTGATTCTTGTTGTTTGTTGTTTTATCTCAAAATTTAGCTTCTTTTTTTTTAATCTTTTATGGGATAATCATGGCTTTATGATCAAACAATTGATTTCAAATATTATCTTAATTTAAGTTTGATGTTTTTTTTTTAATTTTCTTATTATTTTATAATTACACATTGGGATATTGGCCTGGAGCCTAGGGGTTTACTTTGATTTTTTTATATGAGGTTATATGATTTCACATCTTAGACAATATGATGGATGAGTTAATCAAGTTGATTCAATGTTTTTTTAACTTTTTTATGATAGTTATTTTTTTATACTTTTATCATTTAACATTAGATCATTGACCCTTACATTTTGGGATTTTCCTGTGTTTTATTTTTAGATTATCCCGGGTACAACTTGATTCGAGTTTTATTCCGTGTTTTGTTATTGATTTAACTTTGATTTTCTTCTTTTCTTGTGTCTTTTTTTTTTAATCTAGTTTGTTATATAGCATCTCATATCATGCACTATGAATTAGTCAAATTCATTTAGGTTAACATTAGTTTTTTCTTTGATGTTTTTTATTTATTTATTTTTACAATCTCATTGTTTAACAAGGGGTAATGGGGCCTCGACTTTTTTTATTTATTTGATATGCGTTATTTAAAGCTCATATCCTAGATCAAGTTATCTCAAATTGACTTGGGTTATCATTGCTTAGACAACCTTTTTAAATTAACAAAATTGAATCGTAACATGAGCCATCTATCTAATGATTTTTATAACAAAAATATTTTCCAAATTAAATGCAAGAAAAGGATTTTTAATTTAATTAATTTCCATAAACATTGTAGTTAAAATATTTTCCATGGTTTAAAATGTGATTCCAACCATGAGAATTATAACACGTTATAGTTTCTTTAAGGATCGAAGTAGAGAATTTGCTCGACATTTGTTTTGGTTATAAATAAGGTGCATAAATAGATAATTAATAGGTTTGAGCAAATGCCATTTTAAAAAATACTAGTTATTTGACCCATACTTTGTTGTAAGTTAAATGTTTTTTTCTTGAAAAACATTACATAAATTATATTTTTTACATGTTTCTATACATTACAAATATCATGTCAATCAAACAATTTATGGTTATGTGTAATTAAATAAATTAAGAATTGTATGTGTTAATAAACAAGCAAAAAATTCATTAACAATAACTAAAAATAAAATTGGAAAAATCAAGAGAAAATTATAGATGTTTACTAGGTTGTAATTGTTAAATTTGTTTATTAAAGCTAAATCTTTATTTTTTTCAAATGATAATGAAAATACACAAATATTCAATTAATTGAATAAAATAAAATAAAATATGTAAAGCTGCATGTATTACACATTTTATATGAAATAAATATTTTTTTTCTTATTTTAATAAATAAATTTCATCTAAATAAAATTATAAAAAATATATAGATGAATTATAACAATATTTTCAAAAAACTAAACACACGCGGCACCATTAAAAAAAACTCTATCAAAAAAAGGTTAACTAGGAAAAAAAATTCATAATTGAGGGGTATTAATTGAACCAGTAGTTTAAATTCTAGGCACCACTATGGTGGTTAAAACATTGAGGCAACACTTTTCTTGTTTAAAAACACTCATTTTCAAAGTCATTTCAACCCTAAAACACTCATAAATATCATCACAACACTAACAAACTATTATACAAACTATAAATATTTTATAAATAAATAACCTAAAATTAAATCAGGTTAGTTTTGTTTCTTGACTCAAATCCTATTTATCACATGACTTTTAAAGCTTGAAACAACCACCATAAAGTCCAGCTTGTTTTTAGAAACCCTTGAACAATAGTACATATAGCTAAAGGACATCACGAATTCAAACAATAATGAATAGTAATTTTCACTACAATAATAATGAATAGTAATTTTTATTGTTTATTATTGTTTGAAAATATGCTTTCCCCTTGCATTTATTTTCTTATCTATTTATTTTAACTAGACTTTCTTCTTTTTTTGGTTTTTTGATGATCGGGGTGTCTGAGCTAGCCTCTGCGCACCACGAATAATCCCCGAACTCACTTTTTTTTCATTTTTTCTTGTTTTTTTTCCCACTTATACATTTTTTTTGATAACCAGGGTATTTGGGTGAATTTACACGCACCACGACTATTCTTAAATTATAGAATAACTAAAGAAGATCGCAATTTTAAATAGTAATGAATATTGATTTTCATTGTTCATTACTGTTTGAAAAGGTGAACTCAACTATGGTTTTGGTGGGAGATGACAGGGGTGTTTGAGAATGCATTTGGGAAGCGTTTTTGAGAAAAATTGAAAAAAAATTATTTTTCATTTTAATTTTGAATAAAAAAGTTTTGTGTTTTTAGATGATTTTGATGTGCTGGTGTCAAAAATAATTTTAAATAATTAAAAAAAAATCGTTTTGATATATTTCTGAATGAAAAAACACTTTCAAAAGTAACATCACTCATGCTCCCAAAAAGCACGACATGTGGTAGAGATGGAATGTAAAAGGCAAATTTAACTGTTAGCTAAATTTTGTCTTTTAAATGATATTTTTTATATATGTGTTTTTCATTTTGATCCTTATACTTTTAATCTTGGATTTTATTTTAATTCCTTTATTTTTTTTATATTTCTTAAATGGTTTCTATTTTTGTCTATATTTATATGTACTTGCTCTTAGTTTTTGTTTCTAATTTTATGATTCCATTGTTATTAAGGTTTTTTTATTTAATGTTTAAATTTTAATTTGTGTTGGTGATTATTTCAAAATTGATATTTATTATTTTTTCTCTTTGTTTTTTTTATTTTTATTTATTCTTCAAGTCAAATAATTTATTAAAATCTAATAATATTTATTTTTGTTTTGTCATTTATTTTGTTTTTTAATTGCTTTTTTGTTAATATTATTAGGTGTTAAAAATTCTAATTATTATAGATAAGACATTCAAAATAATGATAATGATTATTTGTAAGTTTTTTTTTTATATATTTTGATATTTATTTAATATTAGTGCCTATATATATATATATGAATGACCTAAGTCTTTTTTGAAAAAGAATTAATATCAGTATTCTGAAATACTTTTAATATAATATATGAGGAATAAATCTTATAAAAAAAATTTAATTTCTTTTTGTAACAATAATTATTGCGTCATCGATAGTATGAACAATAATAATTAAAATATGAATTATTTATAATAATATTTATAATGACAGTTACAATAATTGTGACAATTTAACGCTCATAATAATAACAATGATAATAATGATCAAAATAATTCATCAGTTGATGTTATTTTTCCTAGAGATTGACTTCTGCGGCTTTTTTTATGTCGAATATTTCATATCTAATATCACATAAATAAAAAAATATAGATAGTGACACATAGACAAAATAATTGAAAAAATTGGGGTAATTTATCTATAATAAAAAAAATATACGAGTCAATTGCCCTTCACTTCACCGTAGCCATAATCAAATTTTTTAATATGCAAAAAAATATTAATGGTCTTATATTTTTTTATAATGCTATATATCTGAGTAAAATAATCACCCTATAAAACTTTCAATTCTTACCATAACAAAATTATTTACAATACTACTACTACTAATAATAATAATAATTGTATATTAGGTTTTTATATATTCATTTTATTATGCTAAATGCGTTTAAAATAATGATGACGATTATTTATAAGAATTTTTCTCTTGAAAATAATTATATATGTTGATATTTTTTTAATATTAACACCTTATATATATATATATATATATATATATATATATAAATGAAGTAAGTTTTTTTTTTTTAAAAAAAAATCTCAAAGTAATTTAATCTTAGTATTATGGAATACTTCAAATATAAAAATATGAAGAATAAATCTTGGAAAATAAAAAAAAAGGATTTTTTTATAACGATAATGATAGTGACAATGATAATTTTTGTCAGTAAAAATTAAAATGTTATTTATTTACAATAACACCTATAATAATTGTGATAATTTAACAATCATGATAATAACAATAATAATAATAATCAAGATAATTCATTAATTGATATTGTTTTTGTTAAAAAATGATTTTTGTAACTTTTTTATGTATGATATTTTAGATCTAATATTACATGAATAAAAAATATACGAAGCTGCACATAAACAAAACAAATGAATTTTGTTTGTCAAATTATCTACAAATACAAAATATATGAGTCACTTGTCTATGTTTTGCTGTAGACAGAACCAAATATTATAACATGTCAAAAAATATTAATAGTTCTTGATTTTTTTTTAATAATGCTATACATTAGAGCGAAACAATCAATCTACAAGACTTTCAATTATTTAGTTTTTACTATATTCATTTTATTATAAATAATGCCTTTAAAATAATGAGAAAAATTATTTTAAAGGTTTTTTCTCTTAAAAATAATTATATATTCTGATATTTATTTAATATTAACGCCTTAAAAAATATAACAAATAACTAACAACTGAAAATTAACTATACATGCATAAGAGAGTTTTACTTTCATTTCACATCACCAAAGGTGAACTTACTCTGTTTTATTTTTTAACCAAAACTACATTTATGTAAAGATAAATTCTAATAAATATTAAAAGTCAAAACTAAGAGTATAGATACATAAATACAAATAAATTATTTAGAATTATACCAAAATTACTGAAAAATTAAAGGATCGAAACAAAATCAAGAAATAAAAGAATTATTTATTTTTTCCTAATAACACTTTTAATTTAATCATTCCATTTAAATTATATATATATATATATATATATATATATTTTATTTTCATTTCGACTCGTATACTTTTAATTCTTTATTATTTGGTCTTTTGTTTAGGTTGTATTTCTTAAAAAAAATAAATTCTTAGATTTTAGGTTTTTATGTCTAGAAAAATACTCTTACAACATTTTTTATGTATAATTTTTCAGATCTAATATTACATAAAAAAAAATACAGGGCAACACATAAACAAAATGGGTAGACAAATTTGCCCAAGTTCTATAATGAAAAAATATACGAGCCATTTTCCCTGTGTTTCGATTACTATATTCTTTTAGGCAGAAAAAATAATTTCTAATAAATTTAATCTATTATAATTTAAATAATTAAATATTAATATAAAAAATTATAACATGCATAAAATCAATCAGTTTTCTACATTAAAAAAATCAAGCATAGCACGCTGGCAAATAACTTCATAAAAATACCTATATTTGATAGCTGGAAAAGGAGCGACGGGTGACTTGCTGCTCTATCTAACAACACTTCTCTTCCCAATTAAAGATTGAAAAAATAACATACCTATGAATCAAAAATGATTTTTCAAGAATTTGAAGGAATCTAAATTATATGAATTATATTATTTTAAAAGATCGATGACCTCAGAGTATTGTTTTTTAAATTTTCAGCACACCACCTATATTCGACGTGTTTTTCATTTTAGTCTATTTTACCCTTAACTAAAAAATCATAAGTAATTAGTCTTAGATTATATCAAATTATACAAAATAAAACTTCATAAACAACATGAATTATTAGAAAATAAACAATGAATCCACTGTGTATTCGAGCGTGCGAAAGGAAAGAAAAAAAACTTTCAACCAAATTTGCAAATGGTAAGTGTCATGATGGAAACGCATAACAATCTCGTGGTGTTATCATTTTACTTTCATCTAAAGGCATTGCCTTTTCACCATAAGGATTCAGCCACCACACGGTCTCTTCTTACAGCCCGTTTGGGAGTGTGTTTGGACCGATGTTTGCTAAAAATTTGATTTTTTTTCATTTTAAATGAATATATTTTGATATTTTTAGATCATTTTGATGTGCTGATGTCAAAAATAATTTTTATAAAATAAAAAAAGTAATTTTGATATATTTTGACATGAAAAACATTTTAAAAAGCTACCGCAATCATACTCTGGACAGTTACTTAACCGTTCCTTCCTTGCATTCCCTTGTTATTATTAAAAATACAAAAAGATCCGTGCTCCAAGAATTGCGCACCTCAGCATTTTTTTCACCTGGTTCGTATCCAATCCTCTTTTTTTTTTAAAAAAAAAATGGCGAGGATTTTATGATCATCAGATCATGTATTCCATATATTTTTTTATGTTAGTTTATTTTATTAAAAAAACATCTTATTTGTAATCTATTTCTATATCAAATCCAAATTGATAACACAAATCAAAGACAAGTATTTTTTTATTTTTAAATTAGAGTGCTTGAGATCATTCTTAATGTTAAAAGTATAATTGCGGTGGTTTTTGAAAGTGTTTTTTATTAAAAAATATATTAAAATAATACTTTGTTATTTTTTTTTAAATTATTTTTGATATCAGCACATGAAAATGATACAAAAACATTAATTTAAAGTAAACAATAAATATATATATATATATATATATATATATTTTTTTTTTTAATTTTTTTTAAATGTAGTAAAAAAGGAGTAATTAGGCTATCTGAACATCCTGTTTCAGTGCTGGTAAGTTGACAGAGAATGTTTTTAAAAAGTATTTTTTAATTACAAAATATTCTATTTATATTCTTTTTTGATATCAATGCATTAAAATCATAAAAAATACATAATAAACAGATGAAAGGGTGAAAGAAACCAATTTCCATCACAAATTCAAACTTATCTCGAGAGTGAAAGACAATTAAAACAGAGTCCTCGTTTTCCATTTTTTACGGCAGCCGTATATCCCACTGTGATCCCACCGCGCGCTGGGTGCCAGATGACACACCAATCACCGATCACCAACTCCTAGGGGACCTGGCAAAGACTGCAAAAAAGACATCTTTCCAGCCTACAGAGAAAAGATCCCTTTCATTATTACTGTCACAGACAAGTGTTCGTTTCATATTCTTTTATGGTTCAAGTCCCAAAGCTCCTGCACATTCACAAGGTCAGCGATCTTTCCAAGGATGCCCAAGTTAGTCCCCAGAACTTTGTGCTGGATCTGTTGTTATCCACTTAAGTATAAGCCATCGAATTTGATCTAATTATTACATAGTTAAATCTAAATGATAACCTGGTATGGTTTAGTGATTATTCTAAATGTCTAGCCAATCAAATCCCTAAATTGGATCGAGTCTCGTAATGCTAGGGACTGATTTGGAATTTCTAATACTTTTTTAGATTTGACTCTGGAGATTTTCAATGCGAGGACTTAAATGATAGTGGGTTGATGCTCTGGGGACTGATCGTCAGTTTTGTCTCCTCCTTATTCAAGCCGCTGATCCATTTCTCATGCAAGAATGCATCACCATCAGATTGTCACAGTCAAATCAGAGCCTCCCCACGTGGACCCCACAAAGGTCTTATTAACCGTCCGTGCATACAAGCAGACTCACCTGCCTGTCATCCTCTACCAATCTACTACCACAGTTTGGGCCTACTTGATTCCGTTGGATCCTCAACAAAGATTGCATTCATCTATCACTCCCCCCCAAGTCAGCCTGTTCCTCTCTCCCCTCTCTCCGTTTCTGGATAATTGAAGCTGTTCTCAGAGTTAGTCGTACTTTTTCTCTAAATCTTAATTTGTTATGCTCTATAGTGGTTCTTGAATAAAAAGCTTGAAGCTTTTGAGTGTTAGGTGTGTGAAAGTTTAAGACTTCTTGTTTGGTTGACGAGGAAACCTTTCAAAACCGATAGAAAGACTGAATCTTGAATCTTTTTTTCTCCAAAGAAACAAGGAAAAACCCATCTCTGTTTTTACAAAATTTCCTATTGCATGCATTGAGTTTGGTTGTTTCTGGTGAATTTCATTGCAGGTTGTTTGCACAAGGCGTTAAGCCCAAAGTTGCGTGTTTTGTCTTTGGCAAAACATCCGACAAATGTCCAGTCTTGATGGAGACGTGTCTCAAAATGGGAGCTTGAAGAGAGTCGATGCCCTTCGTGCTTTGGCTGAAATAGAAGAATTCGATTTCTCAAGGAGCTTAGATAAGCCACCAAGGACTTTGAATATGGAGAGGCAAAGATCATGTGATGAGAGGTCCATGAATGAATTGTTTGGGGTGCCTTCGCCTTCTCCTCGTCCCTCATCAAGAGCTGAGAATAACTTTAGGTTAAGTGACCATCTTGATGGCTTATATTCTCCTGGTAGAAGGTCAGGATTCAACACTCCAAGGTCACAATATGGGTTTGAGACACATCCATCTGTGGCTGAAGCTTGGGACGCTTTGAGGAGATCGTTGGTTTTTTTTCGTGGCCAACCTGTTGGAACCATAGCAGCTTTGGATAATAATACTGATGAACAACTTAATTATGATCAGGTGAAGGCTCCATGCTTTTTGTTACTTTGTGTTATGTGACAAGAACTTTTGTTGATTAGGGTATTAACTAACTGCAGACAGGCCTTTTGTTGCGAGGGGGTGGTTGCCGATTTTGTTTGGTCGTTCACTCGATAACTTTATTTGGAGATCTAATGGGGTGACACTTGCACACCCAATCCCCCCCACCCCGTTCTGCCTTTTGACTATCCCTGTGTCTATAGCGTGCTTATGTTTCGTGTTCCAAAGTTAACTTTCATGCCACTCTGTTCTTTTTCCATATATGTTCCGATATGGTAACATGATAATGGCTTTCTTGCATTTGCAACTGGGATTGTAGGATCCCGTGGGCCGTAAAGCTTGTACATTAACGCAGTTTCTGTATTTACATAGGTGTTTGTAAGAGATTTTGTCCCAAGTGCGTTGGCCTTTCTGATGAACGGGGAACCTGAAATAGTCAAGAATTTCATTTTGAAGACTCTTCGCCTCCAATCATGGGAGAAAAAGATAGATAGATTCCATCTTGGAGAAGGAGTTATGCCTGCGAGTTTTAAGGTACTCCACGATCCGGTCAGGAACAGTGAGACTTTGATGGCAGATTTTGGTGAGAGTGCAATAGGAAGAGTGGCTCCCGTTGATTCTGGATTTTGGTGGATTTTCTTACTTCGAGCATATACTAAGTCCACAGGCGACACATCATTGGCTGAAATGCCAGATTGTCAGAAGGGCATGCGCCTAATTTTGAGTTTATGCCTTTCAGAGGGGTTTGACACATTCCCTACTCTTCTTTGCGCTGATGGATGCTGCATGATTGATCGCAGAATGGTGAGTTTCATTGGCAACCAATGAGGCATCTCTTGATTTGCCGTCTGCTTGGACTATATTTGATGCTGTGTTTGTTGCTATGTTCATCCTTTGTTTATTTTTCAAGTTTCAAATCATATTTGCATCTTTTGTTATATATCTTTCAGGGTGTTTATGGGTATCCCATTGAAATTCAAGCACTTTTCTTCATGGCTTTAAGGTGTGCTTTGCTTCTACTGAAGCAAGATGATGAGGGGAAAGAGTTTGTAGAACGGATCACTAAACGCCTTCACGCCTTAAGTTTTCACATGAGGAGTTATTATTGGATTGACTTGAAACAACTTAATGATATATATCGTTATAAAACAGAGGAATACTCTCATACTGCAGTTAACAAGTTTAATGTAATTCCCGATTCTCTCCCAGAATGGATATTTGATTTTATGCCAGTCCATGGTGGCTACTTTATTGGAAATGTTAGTCCTGCAAAAATGGACTTCCGTTGGTTTTGCTTGGGTAATTGTATTGCAATTTTGTCATCCTTGGCAACCCCTGAACAATCGACAGCGATAATGGATCTCATAGAATCACGGTGGGAGGAATTGGTTGGAGAAATGCCACTCAAGGTAATCTATCCAGCGATAGAGAGTCATGAATGGCGGATTGTCACAGGATGCGATCCAAAAAATACTAGATGGAGTTACCACAATGGAGGATCCTGGCCAGGTATGCTATTTGCACTGCATTTTCCTTTGCGCAAAACTAATTCATAATGTAACTAAAACTGCCATGGCTTTTTTGGTTGATTGCAAGTCAGGCCTGAACAATTCATATGATAGAACGAGGCCTGTAATGATTAACTTTGTTCCTTTGCCATGGCTTTGCTTGAATTTTTATTGAATCAGCATTTACATGAATCTGCCCTGGTGGAATGCTGAATGCTAATCTCAAATACATCTAGCCAAAGTTTCATGTTCCTATGAGCAAAAATATAAAAGAAGAAAAAGCTTTATGAGTGCCCCAATTTTTCGTTGGAAGTACATTGTTTAGGAAAATCTTGTCCGACGTTCGTGTGAATTCTTCAGAGATCTTTAACTGTTCTGCATGCAATTTTTCATTAATTTTGGCATCGGGTGAAATAATAGCTGGTATATTCTGTGTCTATGCTATTAAAGCCTGTTGATGTCCCTTCTGCACCTGCTTAAAATCGTCATCATTATATTTTGCCAACTATGCTGAACTCTTTGAAGTAAACGATGAACAGTTCCAAGTCCATTTCTATGTAACTTTTTGAACTCCATTGCTGAGATTATCTGAGAAATTTTGGCTATTGCAACGGATGCAGTGCTTTTGTGGCTTCTCACCGCAGCATGCATCAAGACTGGACGCCCCCAAATTGCAAGACGTGCCATTGAGCTCGCCGAAACAAGATTAGTAAAAGACAACTGGCCAGAATATTACGATGGCAAGCTTGGTCGATTCATTGGGAAACAGGCTCGTAAATTCCAGACCTGGTCCGTTGCAGGTTACTTGGTAGCGAAAATGTTGCTGGAAGACCCTTCTCATCTGGGAATGGTGGCACTCGAAGAAGACAAACAAATGAAGCCTCCCATGAGAAGATCACATTCATGGACATTCTGATGCAACTTGTCTGGCATTTCTACATTTCAGATGGTAACCTGATCTATAGTGGTGATAGGGCTAAATCGTCACTTCTGACCCACAGTTCTACTTCCCATTTTGATCATGTCTTCTGCCTTTACATCTGTGCAATACCGGAATGCTTATTTTCTATCTTGCTGTAGTGGTTCTATGCAAATCTTAATGAATCTTAATCCTTCGATGTTTTCCTATCATAGTTTATTTAGGAGTTTTAACGTGTAGCTCATCATGTGAAGCCTGATTTGGTGTGTTGGTGAAGTTATGATGCATGGTCATTATCTGGAAGTGGAGTAGCAATATTATTTTTTAAAATAATATGTATATCTATTATTTTAAAAAATAATTATTTATAATATTGGCACATTAAAACTATTTAGACATTTTAAAAAATTATTTTGTTTCTAAATTTGATATATATTTTTAAAAATATTATTTTTATTATTAGCACATAAAACTATTTAGAAATATTAAAAATTATTTTGTTTTTAAATTTAATAAAAAACAAGTTGTTGTCCACATGATATGACTAGTGTAAGCATATGGAAGTCAAATTGTAAGCATATGGTAGTCAAATTGTTGTTGAAGGCTGATTCCCCCCCCTCTCATTACAATTAAAGTCCATACATGTTTTCATTTTTGTTTGTTAATTTTAGTCTTTATTTTTTTATTTCATCATAATGTTTTTATTTATATATTTTTTAATTTTTCCCTACAATTGTGTTTTCTCATATTTTTTTCATTTCATTCCCGAATCTTTTAATTTATAATTTTGTTTTTATTTCATTTATAGTTCTAGTCATTTTAAAGCAATCCATGTTTTTTTGTTAGTGTTTCTAAATCTACCCTCAAAGTTTTGATTTTTGATTTGGTATTTTGTTTTATTTGTTTTCAATTTAGTCATTTAATTTTAATTTGTGTAGATGACGTGTTTTTTAATTGCTACTTCTTTTGATTCTTTTTTTCTCTGCTATTTTGTCAAATTTTTTATGGTTTTTAATTCTTGTGCTTCAAATGAAATGATTTTTTTCAATAGCATTAATATTTATTTTAATTCTACCCTTATTGTTTTTTTATTTTTCACTTGTTTCTTTTTGTCTAAGTTTTTATATTTTTGATTTTATCCTCCAGGATAAGAAATTTATAGATTTATCATCTTACCTAAAAAATCACTGCACTTTTATACTTTTAATAACTTTTTTTTACATTTTAAAAAATATAAGCACAAACAAACCATCCAATTATATTTAATTGTAGAGTTATTGATTGTTAATTATTTGTGAGGCTTTTTAAGCGAAGAGTAGAATCCAACATCTCGTGGAAGAAACTTGTAACTATATTTAATTAAATCAACATTTATAACATGTTTTTTTAATTAAGTTAAAGCCTCCAATTGTAATTTATTAAATCAACAGTTATAATATGTTATGTTTTTATTTAATTTCTTTTTTTATCCCTTAATTTATTTATGTTTTTCAATATTTATTAAGCCATCATTTCATTTGATTTAAGTTTTCATTATTGGAATAGAATATACGAGTTAACATTAGCTAAAGCACAGGGACTGGTTTGATCAAATATTGAAACTAAAATGACCGTATTGATTTCTATTTTTTCTCTAGACAAAAATAATAAATAAGCAAAACATGACGGGAAAAATAAAATTTCGCAACCCAAGCAGTGAAGCCCTAATTTTCTCTCAATTTCCATCACCTTTTCAGGAGAATCAAATCGAGTTCTACGATGAGAGCACCGAGGAGGCCGATCCATGTGGCAACAACATGGGTGCGACGACAGCCTCCCAAGGTCAAGGCGTTTTTGGCGGTGGTGGCGGGGATGACAGCGCTGGTGCTTCTCCGATTCATCGTACACGATCACGATAACCTCTTTGTGGCTGCTGAGGCTGTTCACTCCATTGGAATCTCCGTGCTTATTTATAAGCTAATGAAAGAGAAAACTTGTGCTGGTAATTAAACGGAACCCCGAACTATTGGTTTTTTTTCCATGGGAGTTATTAATTAGACCGAAATCTTTATTTTTGCGTCAATTATCGATCTTTTCTGCTTTTCTTCAATGATATAGGGTTAATTTTTTTTATCAATCGATCGATTGTTTAATGGGAAATGGTCCAATAGAGTGAAAACCGGATTCTTGTGCTGAATCTCAGGTCTATTTTTGTTGATCAAGGATTTAATGGTTATATATTTCTTGGTTTTGAACTGAATTTTTTCTTTCATTGTTACTGCTTTTGTTTGGAATTGATGGTATTAAAGAGAGCTGGGATTATAGTGCTAAATTTCGGGTTTTCTTTTGCCGTGTTTCAATGATTCTGTGACTTCATCTTTGGTATCATTTTGGATTTTATTTTGTTTTCCATGGATAAATTTGTTTTTTTTTGGTCGGGTAACTAATGTAATTAGAGAGAAAGTTTGGATTTTTCCGTTAAATTTTGGAACTACTTGTGGTTATACCAGTTTTTGGATTCTAATTTTTGGCTTGTAACATTATTTTGAATATATTGCAGGGTTATCACTGAAAACTCAGGAGCTGACAGCCATGTTCTTAGCTGTGAGGCTGTACTGCAGCTTTGTAATGGAATATGATATTCATACCGTACTGGATTTAGCAACATTGGCTACAACCCTGTGGGTTATTTATATGATCCGTTTTAAACTGAAGTCGAGTTACATGGAGGATAAAGACAACTTTGCAATATATTACGTGGTGAGTATTTGATTAACTTTACACTGTTTATTTATTTATTTATTTATTTATTATTAATGTAGTTATATTTATAGTTTCTCGATAGGAAAGAACATTAGTTTGTCATTATGTCAGTTTATATTTCAAGTAAAGGCATTTCTGGCAACTTTAGTGCTTCTTTTACCTGGGGATGAATGCCACCTTGTTCACAAGCTGAGCTTAGGTGTTGTTGTTATGGAGAACATGTTTGTGGCAAGACCATGTTTGGTACTGTGTTTCAAAACTGCTTTTGAAAAAAATGATTTTTTTTCCTGTTTTACGTTAAATTAAATGTTTTTGGTGTTCTTAGATCATTTACATATGCTGATATCAAAAATAATTTTAAAAAAATAAAAAAACATGATTTTGATGCATTTCAGAACAAAAAACACTTTCAAAAATAAAATCTCAACTACACTCCCAAACAGGCACTAAATGTTTTTTCTTTGTCTAATGTACATTTTGATGAAACATGGGGATTTTTTAAGGTAATCCTTGAGCTCTTGTGAGTTGTGACATCCCTTTCAATTATGAACTGATTGTTTTGCTCAATTTTCTTTCCATCAATATTCACTATATGATGACAATGTCTTCTTGATGTTTCTTTGTTCATGTTCATGTTCATGTTCATGTTCATGACAATGACACACTCTTATGATACTACCGTGAACTTGTGGATGAAACTAAGTTTGTTGCTTCTTAGATTTTCTGGCTGTCAAATTTCAAATTCTTTCTTTCATGCCAACAAGTTCCCTTTCTCTCTGTAATGAATATGGGATATGGATTACTCGTTAATGAGTATACCTTTAACTCTTATCCTTTGATTATACCTTTAACTCTCACCCTCGATTGAATTTGGATGCAGGCTGCACCTTGTGCTGTTTTAGCTTTGCTTATTCATCCGTCAACATCTCACAATCTAGTAAATCGGATCCTCTGGGCATTCTGTGTATACCTGGAAGCTGTTTCTGTACTTCCTCAGTTGCGCGTCATGCAGAACACCAAGGTCGGTGCTTTGGTTTCATATTGTAGAACGTATTACATTAGGAGGTTTGCAAATTGAAAGTTGAAAATCACATATTCTCTCACTGTACTTGTAGATTGTTGAGCCATTCACTGCTCATTATGTATTTGCATTGGGTGTTGCAAGGTTCTTGAGCTGTGCCCATTGGGTCCTCCAGGTTTGTTCTTGCAGAACTGAATCTTTTGTATGGCTGCTCTTAGAATGTTTTCTGAAGGGAATGTTTGGAAAAATTCTGAACCAAGGAGCCTAAGCTTATTAGATTAGAGGTTTTTTTTTTTAAAGTACTCATTTGGTTACAAACCTGTGTTTGTGTTTGGTCTCTGTCGTCTTATGGAAGGGATGCTGAACCTTAACTCTTAATCTTCTTTTAGTGATGCTCTAAATGCTATTCATGCTTTCAGATAGCTAGCCATGCCATTAAGTGATTCCAGAGTCATTAGAGATCATGTGGAACATTGCCATCTCAAAAGGCATCATGAAACCTGCATATTGTTTATTATGATAAAAAAAATCAGTTGTCAAATAGTGGTTGTTAATGATACTGGAATGAGGATAAATTCTTTTTCTTCATCGCATTTACTATTGCATCATCACACTCATATCCCTGAGGTCACTACTGGAAGTCACTTCAAGAAATTTTTATGCCAAATGCGCTTCTTCTTTTTTTGACAGCCCCCCATCCATCTTTCTTATCTTTGCCCGATTCAAGTATTTTCCTTTAAATTATTAACTGACTAGAGTTGCAATTTAACATTTAAGTTTTGCATCCTGTGAACAGGTTTTAGATACTCGCGGGCACTTATTGGTAGCCTTGGGGTATGGATTATGGCCTTCCATGGTTCTTATCTCAGAAATTGTCCAGACTTTCATCCTAGCAGATTTCTGTTATTATTATGTGAAAAGGTTTGTTTTATATTTGGCTGTCATTCTTTTATCGAAAGAGCATGTGAAACATCAATGTAATTTTTTATTGCAACATGTATAAGATTGTGGTTTTCTTGCAGTGTATTTGGAGGGCAGCTTGTCCTCCGCCTTCCCTCCGGAGTGGTGTAATTGAAGCCGTCTTCTGGTGTAGTCCATGAGCAACATTGCTGCCTGAAATTGACTTGGGTAATGCTGTTGAAATCTGTTTCTCCATATTAAAGTTTCTCATTCAAATTATGACCGGAGAAAAGTGGGTTTACTTGTAAAGTTGGGGATGCAGAAACTTGGTTGGAAGTTTGTACTTAAACACATAATTTATTGATGGTTAACTTAATTAATCTGTCGGCTGTAATCTTCTTTTTTGTTTTTATTGTGAGAGTTGATGCATATCTAGCACACCTATTGTGACGAGTGAACTTCGATTTCCCGAGTTATCCTTGTCAAAGCCGATACAAGAGCCTGTGGTGTTGAGAAGGTAATAAGATTTGGATAAGCAGTTAAGAATTGATAGAGCTATCAAGTTACACAAGGCAGTTTTGGGCCAAGAAAATGGATTTAGAGGTTTTCCGCGACCAGTTTAGGAGAAACCAAGTTATTATACAACTCAAAACAGCACCGTATCATGTTTAGATAGCTAGGTTTCTTGCAAGAATTCCCTCAAAGGTTATTCCAGGTCCAAAAGCCAGTATCAAGCCCCAATCACAATTTGCATCGCCTGCCTTCATCTTCCTGCTTTCTTCTAGCATGTACTCCAGCACGTACACAATGGTGTTGCTGCTAGCATTGCCATAATCCATCAGAGCTCTTCTGCTAGCATTCAGTTTGTCAGGAAGCAAATCAAGTCTCTTTTCCATTCGATTCAAGATTGCGGGCCCGCCTGGATGGACTGCCCAGAACATCTTGTTGTAATCCTTGTGAGTGAGTCCAGCAACTCCTATCAACTTTTGGCAGAATCCTTCAATGTTATCTTCAATTATTTGCGGAAGCTCCCTTGCTAGCGTGAAGCTGATACCCTCTTCTGTTAGCCTGCCATCAATAGTCTTTTCAGTGTTTGGCAAGAAATTCTGGATTGCTGTGTGAAGCTCAAATAGTGGATTTTCAGTATCCGGAACTGGATCTGTGCCTATTATCATTGCTCCGGCACCATCCCCAAAGAGGGCAACCCCAACTAGATCGTATGGTCTATCTACACTTGGTGGTTTGAACCCGATAATTGTAGTTTCAGAAGTAGCCAGCAAAACTCTACTTCCAGGATTGTTCTCAGCGATGTCCTTGGCAACACGAAGGCCAGCCACACCTCCAGAGCACCCTGAAAAGTATAGCATAACACGCTGCGTTTCAGGGCTGAGTCCAAGACCTCCTGCTAAGTAAAGGTCGCCACCTGGTAGCCTAGCTTCACTCGAGGAGACGTAGACTATGTGAGTTATATCTGATACAGACCTGCCCCATTTCTTGATGCAAGCCCGTGAAGCTTCAATGGCCATTTGTGTTACAGCATCGTTGCAGATATCTAATCGCTGTTTGATGGTAGGTAAGCCTTCAATGACAAGTTCAGGGTATTTCTTCAGGATCTCATCTGACATGACCACATACCTGGTTTTCACGGTGGTTGTTTTGCCTGCAAGTTTCCATAAAGTGAAAATGAGAGTTCTGAAGATTGCATATAAACTAATCTATATATGCAGGGAGTGCCATCTCTCTTCTTATTATTTTTTATGTTCATGAATACTATTCTCCCTCCCATTTGTGTTTCTCTCTTCATAAATAACTAATAGTATTTTACTAATTACTCGTGCACCATAAATTTTTCCAAGTCTGAATACCCTAAATTTTGAGCTCTAGCAGATGAACTACTACCTAAAGGGTGATAAGAAAGAATATTCCTGTATTCAATGGATAGCATGCATTCCTATAATTCATCTGGACGTAAAAAGCAAAACGAGAAAAAAAAAGTTTGCAGAGTTACAGAGTCGAGCTAGCTTATTCTTGAGCTCTGGATCATCGCAATTGGTGTTTTTGAAATACCCATCAACCAGAAATTCTTGCATGACCAGCTGGTGAGGAAATGCCTTGCCGAGAGCCAGAATTGTAGCTTTGCCAGGATTGGCCTTCGATGTCAAGCCTCCTTGTCCGACCTGTTCGCTCCCCATGCTTTCGCTGCTGAAAGAGATTTTGACGCTCTTGCTGGGAAAATATTCTAGGCAGTAACCCCTTCACTTGCCTATGAAGCAAGGCCAGGAGTCTCATTTATACAGCTGCATTCTATGTTGAAGTATTAAAATAAGGTTCAGGGGATACTTTTATTTAGTGTGAAGGCAGTAGTTGGGAAACCAGGCTTTCATGCAGATCATGTTTATAATCTTGGTAGATATTTGGTGCTGGGTTTGCAAATTAATGCATTGATGTGTGATTTCTTATAATCTAAATATGCAGCCCCAAATCTCTGCATTAAAAAAAGAAGCACTAGCTGCATCAATAATGTGAAATCTTAAAAGTCAATCTCTAGTGAAGCAAATGCAATGGACGGTTCAACATGTATCGTGAAACAATGGTTCATTGGAAATATAAAACCAAACCATCAGACCCCGAAACATTGGGCCCTCTCAAACTATGAATTATGTCATTTTTAAGCTAAATATAACAGTTCTTCAAACATGTATTGTATCTCGTGAAATAATGGTTCATTGGATACTTCCTGGCATGCATCTTCCAAAAAATCAGGCGGTGAAGGCCACATCATTTCATTTCAAAGCTCAGAGAGACACTTTCCACTGATAAAATCAACAACTTGGGTGACTGCCAGGTCAAGAGCAGCAGTCACTGCAGCCAGATTCTGCAAGAACTCCTCTGCAGTTGGCTTGTCACCATCCACAATGTCAGTCACAGCTTTTATGAATATTGCAGGGACTTTAAGAAGATCAGCCACATAAGCAACAGCAGCTCCCTGAAACCAAAAACATCATATATATTAGGAACTGAAGAAACATATATATTTTAGGAAAAAAATGGTATTTTTCATTTAAAGTGCCATTCTCCCTATCATATAAAGAGAAAGGTAGCGAGATGCATGGATGACGAGTTAATTGCAATAAATTCCTAATGCTGGAGAAAACCCAAAATTGCATTTTGTAAAAACTAACAAAGGAAAATCTTGGTGGACGTTAGAAAAAATGACGTTCAAGTTCATTATGAATGAAGGTGTTCAAGATTTGATATGTATAGCTGTATATAGTATGCTGCCCTTGAAGATTCATAAGAACTTAAGGATGGATATTACATTGAAAGTAACCCTGACATTCATAAGAGCCTGTAAGTCCTGCATTTTTGTAACACTGGCACTCCAATAAAAAAAATAATCTTAAACAAGCACCCTCTCCTTGCAAGTTAAGTCTTAAATATGCATCAAGCAATCCATAAAAGTTCTTCTAGTCCATTAACTCAGTTCATTTGAGGGCAGAGACGCAAGTTAAGTCTTAAACATGTATCAAGCAATCAATAAAAGTTCTTCTAGTCCATTAACTCAGTTCATTGGAGGACAGAGACGATTCAACCCCATGTTATAAGGGAGGGATTCAACTTTACCTCCATGTCTTTAACAGTAGCATCATTTGCAACAATGGATGCTTCGTCTTGTGGGGACATATCAAGAGAGTCTCCAGTAGATAATTTCCCAGACTGAAACATGAGCATATTATATGTTAAAATTTTTGAAGGTCAAGGCAGGCTTCCAGATGTAATAATACAAAAATTTTCCATATCATGCAGTGGTTTCAGCATAGGCAATTTATAAATGCCTTTCACAACAACTTCAACCATTCACTATCATCAGTTACAGATAATTTTTAACCATTTCAGAAAATCAACCATACTATGTGTAGAAGAATGGAGCACAAGTTTAACTCCAGAGAAATGGATAGACTAGCATAGCATCATCATTGGCAGAGTATTCAATAAGTGGGTGCATAAACAAAACCCTACACTTCTTGCTAGAGTTTATTGATGAGACATGTTACGAGAGGTCCATAAGCAATAAACACTCTATTTACGGGTAACTTTTATTACACTCAATCTCTGAACTGGCAAGAGCCTACAAACTGAACACTACTCCAAAAAGAAAGCATCCAGTACATCTAGATAAGGGATGGAAAGTTCAATAAATTCACCTTCAGGTTAAGTTCCTTCAAGAGATTAGGTGTCGAGAAACACTGCCTTAAACCAACTCCATAGAGATCAAAAACCTACCAGGAAAAGAAAAGAAAAGAAAAGGCAGAGGCAGAGGCAGAAAAAGATTAAGTACTTCAGTGCTACTGAAAAATACAAACAGACAAAAGGAAATCATCATTTTATAAAGCAGAATTAAAAAACATGCACCCAACCTAGCCATCAGCCAGGGATTTGCATGTGCTTTCATGGTTTTGTTTTGAGTCTGTTTGCTATACCAGAGGCAATACCAGAGTTCATGATGACTTCCAGCAACCTTTAATCTAACAACTTTACTTCTAGATTGCAGATTTCACTAGAGAAATGAGTGTTTATTTTTATCATAGAATACGATAAACAAAATAAGTTGGTCTTGTTAATGGCCTTCAAATTTAGGTTTTGGCCATCAGAAAGTCCTACACAGAGCAGACTTACAACACAAATTTCAGGTTCCTTTACATTATTGACAAATAACAAAAAAAAGGAAAATCTATCTAAGGAAAACTTACAGGAATAGGGATTCTTCTGTCATGGAAAGCAACATCAGATACAAGAAACACATCACTAATGCATGCTCCTTTGACCTGGAAGCCTCCATCAATCAGCTTTTGATCGAAATTTAAAAGAAATTGCATAGTTTTATTTTAGATGAATATTCCAATTGGTTGTCAGCATTTTACTGCTTTTATTAAAGGAGGGTGCACCCTTTTCAATACTAGCAACTAATCAAATTAGCAGCTAAAAAACAGGCACAATAAAAAAGAATGAACCTTGCTGAAGTGGAAGAAAAAAATGATCTTAACAGTGGAAAAATGAATGAGAATCGAATACAAGAAGACCAGCAACATTTTGAAAATAGTTAAATTTTCAGTTCAAACAAGAAAGGAAAAGGGCATACCTTAAAGCCACCAGCAGTGCCTGCATTGATAATTAAGTCTGGCTGTAATGCTTGGATTGCAGCATAGGTCACAAGAGATGCAGAAATTGTGCCAACACTATCAACCCCTGAAAATACATGGTAAATATTTGAATGATCACGCCATAAGAACCTAGAGATAAAAAAAATCTATTCCTTGACAACCCATTAGTTACTGTATGACAGCGGGGAACTAGATGAATGCATATCCCATATCCATGTGCAAAACAGGTGAATCCATGAATATCATTAAGTATGTCTTGGAAAGTACGAATTTGAAGGGGGTGGGAGTTCATAGTTTTATGGAATTTACATCACAGCATGAATATAAACTTTCAAAACGTGAATATTTGATAAGCACAGTACTTTGGTGTTTTGATCGTGCAACTCAGGCAGAACTGATGCTTTAAACATAGTTTGAAAAGAAAACGATAAAGAAAACTCCCAAGAACATAAAAAATTACCCAGAGTCAAATCCTTTCCAGGTCGTACTAAGTTGATATGGAGGTCTTTGTAAATGCCATGATATCTGACCCAAGGCACCCCTTTTGGAAACCTGAACCATCATTCATTGGCATATTAAGACTTGACGGCAACCAAACAACATGTATCTTATGGTATTCAAAACTTCAAATAGAAAACAAAAGCTCATTACATTTTCGGAAACTTAACTGCCCAATAAAAATCCCTTAATCTCCATGAATATCACTTTTATCAGAATAAGCAAGGCACAACAAGACTACAACATACAAACGATGAAAAAATAGTTGCTCCCCTCTCCCAGTATCTACGTTTCTCAAGCAAATAAAAGTTCCGAAAGCAAACTTGTAAGTTCAACTAACAATCAAACTTAAAATAAAAACCTTCAAGCCAAAAAATGAAAAAAATGACGGCTAAAATAATGACCCCACACAATTAAAAAAAGAGGCCCCTTTACTGTAATTTATAAAAGTGCCTAACTTCATTTAGCCAATAAAATACGAATTACCCAAATCAAATCACTTGGCAAAAAAGGAAAAGGGTACAACTTTCAGTGTTTGATACATTGAAATTCAAGAAAATACTTAGATCTGGTAATCTATCATATGTCACCATAACTGATCGTACTTGATTCTTTTAAAAAAACTATCAAACTCAAAAATATTGAAACTCGCGAAGGAAAACAACAGCCAAAAAGATCTTTTAACTATCTCATTATCATAAAAAATATTTAAAGACAAACACAAAAAAAATTTGCAACTTCATCACACATTGAAATGAACAGAACAGAGCTATCTTTACAATCAATCACCACAACCCACAATCAGATCAAACATGCCAAAAACCCATTTACAACATAAATAAATAAAGAAAGACATCAACTCACACAGGATCAAGGTCTTCTTTGAGCTGGAGTTTGTTAACAACAGGCATGGCTTCTGTTTGCATAGCTATTAAAGACAAACACACGTAAACACATGAATAAAAAGCAACCCAGATAGATAAATACAAGACTGAGAAAGAGCGTAATGTACCTATAACAATGAGGATGGAGGAAATGGGTTTGCGATTCTCATCTTGAACAACCATGGCTTCCTCTGATCCCTCACCGTGAGGAACCATAGCTGCCTGATTGGTGGGCGTCTCCGTGCGAAATGAACAAAGGAAGTTATTAGTACGCAAGGACAAAAATGATTTTAAAATTTTTGTTTGTGTTTTTTAAAAATATTCTTAATTTGTTTTTTAAAATTATTTTTTTAATATTCTTATATTATTTTAATATCTGCATATTAAAAAATTTATTTTCTTTTTAAAAATATTTTAAAAAATAATCATTAGTAAATATTTTTTTTACATATTATTTACAGTTGCGGTATAAATTTACGTTTCATTATTGAAAAAACAAATTGTGATAGTTGTCCACTTAATCTAATAATATATTTATTTTTATAAGAAAATGATTTATATAATTTCTTTATCCATATTTATGGATCATTCGATATTTTTTAAATTGAGATTTATATGATATTATTTTGTTAAACGGTTGATTGTTCATGAATTATTTTTGAAGAAAAAATGAATTTTATTTATTAAATATACATGTGTTGATCTTATTTGTTTTTATTTTAGAAATAAAAGTGTTATATGTTTTTTTTCAATTTATATTTTTGAATTAACAAACACAAAGAAACATATATTTTTTTATATTATTTCAATATTAAGAATAAAAATCCGATTAAGAATTAGAAATGATATTTCAATTTTGATGCTGTATACACATAATAATAAAGAAATTAAAAAAAATATTTTAAGATTTTAAAACCTGTTTTTAAAATGAAAAAAATAACAGTGATTAAAAAATAATTAATTGTAGAAAATGCTGTGAAAAGATAATTAATTAAAAAATGGAAACAAATGTTTAGATGAGGCGGTGGTTGATAGGAGTAAAAGGACTAAATTATAAAATTCTTAAGATGAAAGACTGAATTGTATATACACTCAAAACCTAGAGTGAGGCACTCAAAGTTGCCCTCTCCTTACTTCTGTGCAAGTAGTGACAACAATGTTCAATTATAAATTACTTATTTAAATTTATAAAAATTAATTCAATTTTTCTTTAGCTTTAAGAACAATTAATTATTTTTTCAATTTATTTGTAACTTGATCGTTTTTATCTTTGTTATGATTTTTCCTCAAGTTACTTCTTTTGAAAAATATACATAGAAAACTAGAGGATAGAGAATATAAAAAGATTAAGAAAAAATAAAATATTTTTAAAATAAAAATACTAAATTATGCATGACCATTAGTTATTAAATTATTTTTAAAATTGAAAAAAGTTACTTAATTCATTTTGAAAAATTAAAAACTATAATTTATAATTTACTCTTAACCATGGTTATAAATTTCATTCCGATCGAAACGTTTCATACCAGTTAAAAAAACGAGACAAAACGGTGTTGTTTTTACCTCGATTTAAATTTTGGTCCATTCCAGATTTTTTGGTCAAATATCAACTGAAACGTCTCGAAATCGTTTCGGCCGTTCCGTTTTGGCTAAATAGTGTTTTTTAAATAATGAATAATTTTACAATATCAATCATATCTTTTAATCCAACTAATAGATTGAGATGAAATTTTACGAGTAGTCTCTTGACATATTTATATATATTATGTTAAAATTTTAGATCAATCAGAGAATGTAATGAGCTTGCAAGATTGATGATGACATTCTCGTAATATTATACATGCTCATAATTTTGTTCAAAAAAATCATTTTATTGTGTTTTCTTTTTAAATTAAATTGCATAATTCTAAATAATTTTATTTTTGGATTTGAACTATTTTTTTTTAAAATTAATATATTTAATTATATATATATATACACATAAATAGTACAACCTTGAAACGGCACATGAAAATGCTCCAAAACCAAAATATTTTGTTCCAATTAAAGTAACAAATCACCAAACAGAATTTACAAATTGCTCTTAACAACAATCAATCAAACAGTGGCATGCTCTAGCCTCAAATGATAGCTCTTTTGTAGAGTACGGAAAAATTTTCATTTCGTTTACCAATTCTTAAATGAATTGCATTAAATTCCTACAAGTGTCCTGGTGATGCTAGTTCATGGGACAAGGGTTCAAGTCTGCGAGCAGCCATTAGCCATGAATGTACGGACGTAGCCTGTCAGCACAAGCACTCTCAATAATCGGTTATTGAAGTTCTCTTAATGGACGACGATTCCCATTGTAATTATTGAATATTGGAGCTATGGAAGCTGATCGTTTCGACAGAAAACTGGGCTGTCGGTATTGTGAGCCTTTTCTCAAACTTTGTTCTCTTTAATCTTGTTGTATTCCAAGAATAGGTTGTTCTTGATGATAATATATTGTAGCCCTTAGTTGAATCTGAGGAAGAACATTGTGAACCCATTATTTGTGATAGTGGAAGGTTTGAGTGGACTATGGTCCCTTGGTTTTTTTCTGCATTGGGTTTTCCACGTAAAAATCTTGGTGTTGATGTGTTTGATTATTTGCATTATATTGTTAATTGTTTGATCCTATTATTTGATTGCACAAAGAGGGAAAAATGATTGGGACTTGTGAATGGTAATCCGTTAAATTGATGCCCGATTATTGAGTTCTTTTCCCAACAAGTGGTATCAGAGCATTGGTTGTGTAGATTGAATTTCTGGTGCATTTAAAATGGAAAAGGAAGATTCGGGCATGATAAAGCTCACTTCCTTAAATTATTTTCTATGGAAAACAATGATGGAGAATCACTTATATTGCAATGATTTAGCTTTGCCGATTGAATGTAAAGGAGTAAAGCCTGATGAAATGGATGATGCAAAATGAAATCAGTTTAATAGAAAGGCTACCGCTAATGTTAGAAAATGGGTATCTTCTAAGTTCATTAATCATATTTCTCAAGAACATGACTGCTATAAAGTTTGGAAGATGTTGGAAGAAATATTTGCTAAGGAGAGTGCACAAAACAAGGTTTTTGTAATTAGAGACCTTGTGAATTTGAAGTACAGAGATGGTGAAGATGCTTCAATGCATATAAATGAATTCCAAGGGTTTTTGAATCAGCTGTCATTGATAAATCTTGAGTTAGCCGATGAGATGTAAGCACTGATCCTATTGAGTTCGTTGCCGGATAGCTAGGAGACTTTGGTGGTGTCACTTAGCAATTCTAATCCGAATGGAGAGATCACTTTGAAAACAGTGAATGATTGTATCCTCAATGAAGAGAAGAGGAGGAAAGGGACAAGCACTTCTGAGTCCCATGCACTTGTTACAGAAAGTCGAGGGAGAAGTCAAAGTAGGTTCTCTCACGGCAAACAAGATAGAGAATCTAGCAATAGAAAAGGCCAATGAAAGCCAAGAGAAAGATCTCAATCAAGGAAGGGATTTAAGTGCTATTATTGTGACAAGCCCGGGCATATTAAAAAAGATTGTAGAAAGTACAAAAGAGATAAAAAGGGAAAAAATGAAGATAAGAATGTAAAGAATGGTACAATTGCAGTTGTATTTGATGGTGATGTTGCCATTGTTTGTGATGATGGTTGTGTTAACCTTGCATGTCAGGATATCACATGGGTTGCAGATTCAGCAGCTTCTTACCATGGTACACCCCCGCGTGATTTTTACACATCCTACACTGCTGACGACTTTGGTCAAGTTAGGATGGGAAATCAAGGGATGACTAGTGTTATGGGCATTGGAGACATTTAGTTGGAAACTAATATTGGGTGCAAGTTGATACTCAAAGATGTTAGACATGTACCCGATATGCGCCTACATTTGATCTCTACAGGTACTCTTGATGAAGAAGGCTATCATAATTACATTGGAGATGGAAAATGGAAGCTCTCCAAAAATTCCTTAATTGTTGCTAAAAGGAAGAAGATGGGTCTCTACATGTCACAAGCTAAGGTGATCAAAGGGGAGGTGAATGCAATTGAAGATTGCTCTACTGATTTATGGCATAAACGGCTTGGACGCTTAAGTGAGAAAGGTCTTGGCATCCTTGCCAAGAAGAACCACATTCCTTTAAAAGATATGAACTTGAACACATGTACTTATTGTTTAGTTGGTAAACAACATAGAGTTGTATTTCAAAGATCACCTTCACATAGAAGATCACATGTTCTTGATTTAGTTCATACTGATGTTTGCTTTATGATTGATAAGTCTCTTGGAGGTGCATTGTACTTTGTTAGTTTTATTGATGATCACTCCAGGAAAATTTGGGCCACTTGTTTGAAATCCAAAGATCAAGTGCTTGATGTCTTTAAAGATTTCCATGCCAAAGTTGAAAGAGAAACTGGTAAAAAGCTGAAATGTGTTCGAGTTGATAATGGTGGTGAATACAGAGGTCCTTTTGAGAAGTACTGCAAGGAACATGGTATCAAGTTAGAGAAGACAATTCCTCAGACTCTACAGTAGAATGGAGTGGCTGAGAGAATGAACAGAACCATTGTTGAAAGAATTAGATGTATGCTCTCTCATGCAAAGCTGCCTAAGTCCTTTTGGGGTGAGGCAATGAAGACTGCAGTTGCCATGATCAACCTTTCTCCATCAGTTCCCCTTGAATTTGATGTTCCAAATATAGTTTGGAAAGGAAAGGATGTTTCTTATGCACACTTGAGAGTGTTTGGATGCAGAGCATTTGTACATGTTCCTCGAGATGAAAGGTCTAAGCTTGACAGCAAGACAAAGCAGTGCATTTTCTTGGGCTCTGAATATGATGAGTTGGCTATAGGTTGTGGGATCCAAAGGAGAAGAAAATTGTGAGAAGCAGAGATTTTATCTTCTTTGAAGATCAAACCATTGAAGACTTTGAACAGAAGGAGAAAGTAGAGTCTACTACTTTTATTCCATCTAATTCAAATCCAAGACCTCCTCCATAATTACCTTTGATGCTTGCTAATCATGGGGGAGATTTGCAAAATGATGATAATGGTGGTTTTTTTTATTGAGCCATTAGTTGGTGATTCTGAATCAACTAATGATGATATTGATGTTATTCCTGAACAGGATATGCAAGAAGCTCCAGATGAGCCACAGTTGAGAAGGTCAACTAGACCTCACCAACCTTCCACCAAATATTCTCCTCATGAGTATGTGCTGATTACTGATGGGGGAGAGCCAGAATGCTTTGATGAAGCTATGTCACATGAGAAGAAAAGTGAGTGGTTGAAAGCAATGCAAGAAGAGATGAAATCCTTGCATGAAAACCATACCTTTGAGTTAGTGAAGCTTCCTAAAGGTAAGAGAGCACTCAAGAACAAATGGGTGTTCAGGTTTAAAATTGATGAACATTGCTCACAACCAAGGTACAAGGCAAGATTGATTGTGAAAGGTTTCGGTTAGAAGAAAGGTATTGATTTTGAAGAAATTTTTTCACTAGTGGTCAAGATGTCTTCAATCCGAGTTGTGCTTGGTATAGCTGCTAGTTTGAATCTTGAAGTTGAACAACTTGATGTAAAAACTATCTTTCTCCATGGTGATTTAGATGAAGAGATCTATATGGAGCAACCTGAAAGGTTTGAAGCAAAAGCCAAAGAGCAATTAGTTTGCAAGTTGAAAAAGAGTCTATATTGGTTAAAGTAAGCTCCAAGACAGTGGTACAAGAAATTTGATTCTTTCATGGTGGATCATGGTTTCGACAAGACCACTTCTGATCATTGTGTATTTATGAAGAGGTTTCCAGATGGAAACTTTAGTATTCTGTTGTTGTATGTGGATGATATGTTGATTGTTGGCCATGATGCTAAGAAGATTCAGATTTTGAAGGAAGAGTTAAGTAAGTCTTTTGCAATGAAAGACTTAGGACTGGCAAAACAGATTCTTGGCATGAAGATCACACATGACAGGAAGAAGGAGAAACTTTGGCTATCTCAGGAGAGATATGTTCAAAAGGTACTTAAGAGATTCAACATGAGCAACTCCAAACCGGTTTGTTCTCCACTTGCAAGCCACTTTAAACTAAGTTCTAATCAGTGTTCTTCAAGTGATGAAGAAAGAGATGAGATGAAAAAGGTTCCTTATGCATCCGCAGTTGGTAGCTTGATGTATACCATGGTTTGCACAAGGCCGGATATAGCTCATGCAGTTGGTGTGGTTAGTCGGTTCCTCTCCAATCCTGGTAAAGAACACTAGTCAGCAGTGAAATGGATACTCAGGTATCTCAAAGGCACTTCTAGCTTCAGCTTATGTTTTGGTAATAACAAACCTGTGTTGGATAGTTACACATATGCAGATATGGCTGGTGATGTTGATTCTAGAAAGTCCTCATCATGATACTTGATGAAGTTTGCAGGGGGGGTAGTCTCATGGCAATCAAGGTTGCAAAAATGTGTTGCATTATCCACTACAGAGGCTGAATATATTGCTCTTATTGAAGGGGGCAAAGAGTTGTTATGGATGAAGAAGTTCTTACATGAACTTGGTCTAGTTCAAGAGAATTTTGTGTTGCACTATGAGAGTCAAAGTGCAATCCATCTCAGTAAGCATCCTACTTCTCACTCTTGATCAAAGCACATTGAAGTTAGATATCAATGGATTCGAGATGCTATGGAGATAAAGTCATTTGTTGTTGAGAAGATCCATACTGATAAAAATGCGTCAGATATGATGACCAAGCCTTTATCGAGAGAGAAGTTTGAGTTTTGCAGAAATGAAGTAGGCTTGGTAGAGCCTCCTAAATTAAAGTTTACAAGTTGATCGCCAGTATGGTGAATTCCTCACATGGTGCGTGAGAGGGAGATTTGTTGTGTGGTCACGCACCATGTGATGGTGGGACCACCACATTTAAATTAAAAGGGGCTGCCACATCACTTAAATGTGGCATTAGGGTTTTTAAACTTAAGTAGAGACAAAAAGAGAAAAGTGAACCGGGAGAAAGAAAAAGTGGTAGCAGCTGAACAACCCATCTTCTTTCTTTGATTTTCAGCTCGTTCACCGTTGGATCGAGCTGAGATTTGGAAAAAGGCTTCTAGACACATTAATCTTCATTCTGAACGGTTGGATTGAATATACACCATCACTTCTCAAGTCATGGACATTGAAAGTAACTGTAATGTTTCCATTGGGATCCAATGATTATGAAGCTGTTTGGCGCTGCGGCCAAACCACCGTGCCGCAAAAATTCATTTTTTTTTCATTTTAAATGAATATGTTTTGGTGTTTTTAGATCATTTTGATGTGCTGATGTCAAAAATGATTTTTAAAAAAATAAAAAAAATATTATTTTGATGTATTTCAGCACAAAAAACACTTTGAAAAGCTACCGCAACCGCCCTCCCAAACAGGCTCTATATATCATCAAGAATCTATTAACTTTCTCCTATAGAAATATAAGAAAGGAATAGTTCAATGCCCGAAAAAGTGCAGATAGAAAGTAGCAACAATAACATCAACACAGATGGCCGTACACAAGAAAGAAGTATTTTCATCTTTGTTTACAAGTGGACTCAGATGTATAAAAGTCGCTAAGACAGGGGTTCTTGTAGTTGAATGAGACAATAAAGAGACTTCAGGAACTGCTTTAACGAGGGAAAACTGATCTGATGCCATCTAAAGGGGAGTATATGGATGGAAACAAACAGCAAACATTGAAAATATCAACTACTTATACTCTAATCTAAACTGGAAAAAATCTGTAGAGGACAAATTTGAAGATTCTGCACTGTGCTTATTATATAGGCTACATGATCAAACATGAACTTTTGGAAGATACTGAATGTCTTGTATGATGGCAAAACTTTAAAAACCATCGCCATTAATTTCTTAAAAATAGGTTTTCCTGTTACGTAGTACAATTATATTCAAACAAGGATTTGAAAGATCTAGCTTTCATCGTGAATGTAGACCGATTGGATGACAAATTAAAATCCTGATGCCCAAGCAGCTGTATTCTGCACAAAAAACCCTTCTCATTTCGTTTCGTGGTGATCGTCGCAAATGTGGGATCAGAAAAACATATTCTTGGTAATATCATCTCAAACTCCTCTTTCAGGTCGACTTCAATGCTGCACTCAATAACCTAGATATATAGGAAGACAGAACCTAAAAAAACGTTGTGTTGACAACCAGAAACAGCAAGTTCGAAGCTATGCTGTTCCATCATTCTGTAACTTCAAATGGTTCTTTAGAGCATATGCTGCAGGGTTCTTCACTAAATCACTGATGGAAGCTACATTTCAGTGAAAAAATAAAGGTGTCTTGCCAATATTGCTAACAGCTATGATCCTTACTTTAAAGATATGGAAACAATTCCCTCTGAATTGATTAGCAATTCATAAGCGCAAGTGATGTTGACAAATCAACTAGCCAGGATCGAACTCAATATAAACAAATTCTCTAACAGCTAAATGGGCACCGGGCACTGCTGAATCATGCGTATTAGGTCCAAATTATACAAATGTGATTTTATTCTTCATGACCTGTCTAGAGATTTGAATCTTACAGGAAGGGAATGCTCCCGAACCTGTAAAAAAGAAGAAACAATAAGGAAAAGAGTATATATATATTTTTTGTTTATTTTAATTTGTGGGTATATAAGAAAATAAATCGCGGGTAATCTGGATGATACTGACAATTTTTAGCTAAAACAATTACAAGCATGGCATTCCGCTTGAACATTCCCACGAGGCACAGGATAGACTAAAACAATATTCATGAATTCCTCAAGAACATGAAAAAGAAATGTTTTCTTAATATATATATATATATATATGCGCAGTACTCAAGTGCGCAACATGAGGCACAGCCAAACTACTGAGCTTAGACGAATTAAACAAGTTCGATTTTGCAATGTAATCTATGTAGCTAGGAAGATGGCTGCAAAAGTGTAGAGGAGGAAGCGAGGGGCTCGTGGACAACAGAATTTGAAGAAATTGAGATGGGGTTTCCCTCTAGCTGCAACATTATACTTCCCAAGATTTCTGTCAACATCTTCTTGAACTCATCTTCTTTAACCAGTTTCCCGTCATCTGCGTTCATCATCTTAAACATCTCGCCTATTATCTTGTCCATCTGAAACATTGAAGTTCCAAGTCATCAGCAATTTAATCCAATTAGCATTACTCTGAAGTATTAATCAGTTGTGAATTCTTTGTGATTGGCTTTGTCTTACCTCATGAATTGCACCGATTGGAGGCAAGACAGCTGATGGAGAGACGGTATCTAGCGCCGCACGCAAATACTCCTTGGATATTTTCCCACTGCGATCTTTCGGTACATTCTCCATTGCTGTGTTTAGATTCTGCCAAGCCAATATTGGATTGTAGAACATAAATAGTTGAGATAATTCGAATTCGATTTTGTTTAATTAATTATATTGAGAGCCAAACCTTGTCTAATTCGAATTTGTTGGATAAAAGTCTCTTGATTCCACTTCCATCGAAGGTGTTCTCACTGTGGGCAACTATCACAGGCTGCTCTCTGAGACGCTGTGCCACACACTCTGTCACTTTCTTGAACTCCACCAAGAACGTCTCTTGAGAAGGTGGCTTGTCATGATCTTGACCAGCACAAGATTGTAAAGCTGGTTCCACAATGTTACTCATCACCTGCACCAGAGATTAACTCCACTGAAACCCCGTATTGACTAAGTTTTTCACGATTGAATTGCAAGGATAAAAACTCCATACCCAAGAATCTGAAGATGGAGGCATCCCTTGATCAACAGTAAGTTTTTCCAAAGCTCTAACAATGTGGTGATGGAGTGATCCGCCAGGTGATTCCAACTGGGAAAATAAGGACACCATTTCTGCCTCATAACCTGGTCCTTTAATGAACTCCAAGAGGTCCTCCCCATCCATTCGGAGGATCACTATAGGGTCTCGCTTCAAACCAGCAGCCATGCCTAGAAGGAAATCTGATAGAACTTCTTTAAATTCAGTCTTGCTCACTTCCTCTTGCTTGCCATGTGTGAATTCGTTTAGAACCTACAATAACATGATTTTTGACGCACACATGTATGAGAAAGGTTTAGCTGATCTTAAGGATAATTCACGTTTGAGCTCACAATTAAGTTCATCTTGATAAATCCCACAATGCGTTTCTTTCTCCCAACAATCCGTCCTATCAATTTAATTAAATCTAGCACAACATCGATCATTACAAGTTTCCTGCTTGTCACTTCTCTGAACTTTTGGTTTCCAATGGGGTGTTTGGGAGTGATTTTGAAAAAAATTGATTTTTTTTTATTTTTAAGTTTAAATTAACAAAATTTGATGTTTTTAGATCATTTTGATGTGCTGATAATAAAAATAATTTTAAAAAATATAATTTTAATGAATTTTTAAACAAAAAACATTTTCAGAAACAACCGCAACCACACTTCAGATAGTCAATAAAAAAAAGACAAATCACAATATACAAGTGCAAAGGTGGTCCTGGCGAGACAGTTCTACCTGTTCTTGTAGGCACGGGGTTATATTTTAATGCCCACCCAGTTACAGGTTTGAATTAAAATATGATCTACAGCTTACATTTGCATGATTTCATCAATGGAGCAGTTGCTGGTACTTTCGTTCTACAAAAATGTGAGGAGTGAGACTGTTTATATATATTTGTTTCATGGAACCCACTATCCAAAATCTTTATGTTTATTTAATATTATAAAAATTAATTAACGAAAAATACTTTCCATACAGAAAAATTTAGTTTGGTTTCTAAGAACATATTTTTCTTTTATCTTGAGCATAAAACACTTTTCAGAAATTACAAAAGAAATAAAAAAAAAATCTTGTTGTTTATTGATTCTATCAAATTTATTCATTGATCTTTTGATTGTTATATATTTTATTTTGATTTTTTTAATTTCATACCTTAAAATTTGATTTTCATATTAAGTTTATCCTTATTTTTTAATTGCCCTTTGTTTTTCTCTTATTCTTTTCTTAATTGAAATTATTTATTTATTAGATTTGATCTCTATTTTTTTTTTTGCTTTTTTCTTGTCCTTTTCTCAATCGATATTTTCTATTTATCAGATGTGGACAATTTATTTGTTTATTGCTATTTATTTTATTTAAAATAAGTTATGAAATTGTATCCTTTTATAGTTTCATCATCTTTCATTTTTTTTTTTTTACGTTTTTCATCTCCATTATTTTAATTTAATTTAGTTTTGATTTTTTTTTCAATTTTATATATCTCCAACTTTTTTATGATAGATTTATTTCTTATTTTTTAATAAACCTGAAAACATAATTAAAATATTAATAAATTTCACTTTATTTTCTATAATACAGCCAAACATTAAAAAACATTCTTCTTTCTATACCAATATCAAATATTATCCAGTTTCCAAAATTTACTTTTTAAAAAAATATCTTTCAATAAACAAACGACACCGTAGTTTCCAGATGGCTCTTCAACATGTAATTATAAAAGGAAAAGCATGATAAAAGTCAATTGAAAAATAAAGGACAACTGAAAAACTAAGACCCACAACACCGACTAAAATTGAAAAATAGTTTTTGATTACTTGCTTCTTATCATGTCCCCAATAAGACAAGCACAGTAATTTCGCTATCAAGTGATTGTTTAAAATTACGATTGAAACAGTTTTGTTATTTTTTAAAAATTAATTTTGTTATAATATATTAAAATAATCTAAAAATATATATATTTTTAAAATTTTAAAGTAAAAAATAAAATAAAATTCATTTTTTTTAAAATATTTGTAAAATACAGTGACAAAACACTCCTAATTAGAACTTGAAAGTGTAAAATGTAATAAAACAATGAATTGGCGTTAAAAAAAGAAAAGAAGAAGAAGAAATGACTCAGTAAATCTATGGAGCAGCAAGGTTAAGTAAAACTTACGAAAGAGTAGTGAAAGCAACGGGACAATATTTGTAGTTGAAGTGTAATGAGTTCTAGCGCAATAAAGTCAACAAATTATACCCAACTATCCATCTCCTACCTCGGCTTCTACCTGGCAAAATACCTCGAACACTACTCCACCATCTCGAGGCTGATTTTCTAAACCTTAAATATTCCTAAATTTTCGAGCCAATGGAGCAGCTAGAAATCTAAATTGGCGTGTACGTTCGAGCATGCATGTGCCTTTTAATGGCATAACCCTTTCTCCCTGCTGGCTGTAGAACTCCATGTTTTTCCAAACCACAAAACTCAAGGTTCTTTTCAAATATCATCAAAATAATTCGATATATTAAAATTAAATATCTCATCGACTCGGCAGAGTTACTATATAGATTGATTCTTTGAATCATGAACGTGTACCAGATCAGCTAGCAGAAGAGTTTTACAGAACAAGGTCTGATTGCAGAAAGAAAATGAATGAATAAATAAAGCAGAATAGAAAGATTCAAGGATCGATGTAAAGCGAGGTGGGGGCATATTTGAACTAACCTCGGAGTAGATGTGATCAGAATCAGGAGAAGAACCCTGCGCAGGCAAGCCAAGGGCAGCACCGATATCAGCAACAGCAGGTTCAAGTTCTTTCAGAGAGAGCTTGCCGTCTCTATCCTTATCCAGCTCCTGGAACTTATTATCCACAAAAATGCCAAACACCTCTTCATTCCCAACCAACTCCATTATATCTGAACCGTCCAGAACCTGTCCATTCTCTCCACTTTTTCTGATCTCTTCTGTGCCTGTTCCAGTGCCCCTCTCCATTAAGTAACTCGATCTCTTAACCTTTCCTTCTTTCTTGTGAAATTCTTCGCCTTTGTTTTTCTGTGTGTATCTCGTGAAGAACACGAGCTAAAGTGAAGGTTTGCTGCAGGTGAGCCTCCCTTTGCTGCTTCCTGGGTTTTAAATATGCGAGAGAGAGTGGCTTTTGTGCATTTACGAGGGCGTGGCAGATTGACGGCACGTTTGGTTTTCCTTTTCAAGACCCAGATTTTAGTTTCTTGATTTTCTTTTTATTATTAAAAGTAGTGTATACGTCGGTGATCATGTATTCAATATATTATTTTTATTATAATATTATAATTTATTTAATTATTATATAATGAGAGAGGGCTATCATACCCGCTATTTAGTATTTGTTTTTAAGAGAATCAAAACATATAAATTCTGTAGGGCACTTATAACTACAGAATTATTTGTATATTAATATAAATTCTGAAGTCTCTTCTTATCTTAATTTCAGTGAAAACGACAACGTAAAATACGATACTTACTTACACCACCATTTCGACCCCGTTTGGGAGTGCGTTGCAATCGGTATTTGTCGAAAATTTGAATTTTTTTCATTTTAAATGAATATATTTTGGTGTTTTTAGATCATTTTAATGTATTGATGTCAAAAATGATTTTTAAAAAATAAAAAATATATTTTAATATATTTCAACACAAAAAACACTTTAAAAAACCACCACAATCACTGACAAACATAAACTTCAAGACTTTCGGATGTTACAATCGCAGTTGTATTCATATGGAAAGCTCTAGCAAAACAAGTCTATCTCATGAGGAGTCGTGGACCGTAGGCTATAGGAGATGACGTCGTTCATTGCCTTGAAGTTAGAGTTTCAAACCTAAATTATTGACTGTGAATTAAAACAAGTTAATACTCTTAAGAATAACATATAAATTTATATATATAAAATATAACTCTTAAGAATATATTCTTGATATTAGAATATGAAAAAATAAATTAAAATAAAATAATTAAAATTTTAGCTAACGACATTTTTACTACACTGCCGAAAACTATCTTGATTTTAACGATGAGGCTTAAACACTGAAAGAACCACACAGTTCCTTCGAAGCCAAGAGAGTGGGTGGTGACCACTAATCCTTTGTGTGGATAGGACACGTGGGGCGGTTAAGGAGCCTCCATAATAAAATGCAAACCCACCCACCAAACATCTCTAGTGTCCTTTTTTGCGCTTTGGTCGGCCCGTCTTAGGAGGACGTGTGGACTTGTCAGCCTAATCTGCTCGGGCTCTGTATTTGTTTAAGTTATTGGTTTTGCCTTTACCTTGTATTCTATTCATTTTGAGAAAAGCTACGCATGTTGGACTAATTTCATCCTTTATCATCAAACATTGGATATTTATGTTGAGATTAAAAGGATTTTTTTCAGTTTTTCTAATAATATTATTTTGACAAAAAAATATTTTAAAAAACAATAATAACAAAGTGCGAAACACACTCAACTCATCTCAACTTTAATCAAGAAAGTTTGAGCTCTTAAACAATGAAGAGAAAGTTTGGTGACTTCAGTGATACAATTCAAACATAGTCAATTTTGAATTTTGATGTAAAATTTTATACCGTCCAGTTATACTCTATTGGACACATCTCCATATTTAATAGTTGGACTGTATTGAAACTTTACCAATTGATTCTAGAGCTATATGGGGATGAAGCTCGAGAAGGCATTGTGATATGAATCATAACATAATCTACTAGTTTTTTTACTCAATTTCGTTTGGGCAATAAAAAAAACTTATTTAAAATATATGTTGGGTCTTATTTGGTTTATATTAATGAATATGAGTTTGGGCAATATGAGGTCCAAAATTAGCTTGAGTTAATTAAGATGTTAGGATCAGATTAGGTTTCCCAGCCTATTTGAGACTTTTTAGGGATGACAAATCTGATATTAGCATATCTAAGATAATAATTTTAGGTTTTTATTCTTTTTTTTCTTATTATTTTTTGGATTATTATTACATATTTGAGTCAATTTTATAAGTGCTTTAAAACATTATCTAAATTAATTATATGCTGCAAACATTATCTAATATCATATTCATATTGCTTTACTATGTGATGGTGGATTTACAATGTTCAACGGTTGCCGAAATTACACCTGTGGGCGCTATCCGGCCCATGCTACAGCTAGATGCCCTCATGTTCAAGATACTAGCTATTACATCGACGCATAATTATTGTCCATCGTATGACAAGTAACATAACAAGGAATCTCATGCATGGAACCCACAATTGTCCTTCTCTCTGATACCGCATCAGCAGTCTCCTTTCGAATGACAAGTAGCACAAGGAGGAATCTTATGCATAGAATCCATATCAGGACTGTTCATTTCTATTTGGTCTTTTGAAGCAAGAACTTGAAATCTAAGTTGCAAGAGCATGTGCAAGAAATCATGTAATCTTAAGCAAGAACACAACGCATAGTTAATGTCTGTGTCAAAAATTTTAAGGAACGGGAACAGATATGCTAGCAAGATTTGCTCCAGCTCATCAGGATCCAGTATTCACATGCAGGCAAGCAGCTAGGAATTTGACGGTTTTAGCGGGCTCTGGAATAGTTTCCATCTTCCATGTTTTAGCTGGACAGATTCCTTTGGAATAGTTTCTTGCCGTGGAGAATTTACATCTCCATTTTCCAAGGATTGCATCGTTTCACCAGGCTGTTCTTCCAATTTACTTGCCGGCTCGTGTGACTGTTCATCAGGTTCTTTGGGCTGTTTTACTGTTGTAGCATCTGGCTCTTCCTGCTGCAGGAAAAAGAATTGACATCCTGGAATCTGTTAATGTGGTTCTAAACATTACTAGAATAATGGATTAAAATTGCTCGAGTTTACCTGATCAGAACGAGGCATTGGTAGTGACGACTGAGATGAAACATACAGCAAAATTTCAAAAAATTTCGTCTGTCCATAAGCTGCAGCCTTCTGCCAATAAACGAGGGCAATCTCCTCAGCCTGCACCCTCATCTCCAGCAAATTACGATCAATCCCAGTCTCGTGTTTCGCCATGAAAGGCCGGAAAAAACAATTATAAACATATTCTGTTCCCTGAATCAGTGAAGAAAAGAAACATATTAATCAGGATATAACTATTTCAAAGGTAGATAACAGGCCCGATGATGCTGCTTCACAAATTTAGGGTTCTTAAAACATACTTTCGTTTTCGGATGCCAAAGATATACAAAGAACGCCAGCTTTGCTTCACTGTACATTGGTAGCCTTCCAGGACAGAAACCAGATTCAGAATCATAAAAATAACACAATAGCATGAATTATATACAAAAAAAACAACAGCCCAAGTTTCAAGGCACCATACCAAAAGATTAGATGATCTCCTACCCTTTCGCAAACTGTAAGCATTGCAACTAAAATCCTGCAAGTGTTTTTTTAAAGAACCACCATGTCAGAACAGTAAATTAATTTCTTAAACATTATAATTTTTTCTAATGAAGCGTGAAAATGCTTACCAGTACCGGCACCAAAACAAGAATTGCACAGTATCTGTCCTGTTGTTCTCCGCTACTTTAAAACACTCATAAGCCGGATAGACATAACCAAAAGCCATACTGTCAAGTTCATCAGCACCTCAATTAACACCGAAAAAATAATGAAGTTGTAAAATAGAATTGCTGTTGAATTGAATCAGTTTAGATTCTTACAGAAGGGTTCTGGACAGAAATGATCCAATCATCTTGCTTGCGAGATGGTTATTAACAATTCTTCCGGTCGATTTTGTCCCACAATCTGAAATCCAAGGCAGGCAAGATATGAGTGTAATCACTAGATAAACAGTAGAGCAGCCACTCTTTTAATTAATTGCCCGAAAAAGATAGAGAAATGAAAGTAGTCTTTTGCCAAGTTTAGATATGATTCTCGAGTTTTTATTCATGAGACATACGGCGAAGGCAGCATCCTAAGCACGAGATTCAGTTGTAAGTGACATGTTCTAGAACACAACATCCCACGAAACATAGTTGAAGTAGTAATCTTAGAAGCAACGGTCACATAAGATTAAATTATTATACCTTACCTGGTTATTGAACGATGATTATAAAAAGGCTGCTCAGAAGTTGCAGCAGGTGTTAAATAAATATATAGCAGATGTATAGAACTCGACTGTACGAGAAAAACTGCTTTGGTCACGAATCGCCACGAATGTATCGTTTGGTTTGAATTTAGACGTGACAGCTGTGAAGTTAGCCACGTCTTTTATTGGGCATTCAGAAGTAGGAGGAGGGCTGGGAGATTGACGGAGAGTCAGTTCATGCAAGTTTAGTACTGTTTTTTAAAATATTTTTTATTTAAAAACTAAAAATAACAGTAGACGTATCATGGACCGGCGTGGTTGGCTGACACATTTCCCTCCCAAGAACACAACGTTTTATTTTGGCTTGCAGATTTCTGTTTTCATTTTTAAAATAATAGTAGAACTTGGAGAATGCATCGTTTTGGTTTAGGATGGAGGGCGCCCCCCTTTCACCAGCAGGGTCTGATATCTGGACGGTGTCTTTTTCATGACATTCTGATTCGATCCCTGCTCGGTATACTTGTCATCCTTGTAGTGTCTTACATGTTCACTGGATTTATAGGATATTCAATGAGTTCAGGGAATAGTCAAGATACGTGTAAGCTGGTCCAGACACCCTCCAGTTATAAAAAAAAAAACAAATCAGCGACATTCATGAACAGAAGCCAATCAATGACATCTTTTATTCCGATTGACTGCTTTGATGCCCAAAACTTTCTCCTTGCTGCGAGCCTGCATTTCTTTTTCAAGAAATCCTTAATAAAATCTAAATTAAAAATGAGATGCTAACAAGTTGAGTATTGAGGTGGTCAAATTTATAGTGATAGGTTGATTTATGATAAAGGGAGAGGGGGTTTGTGTTATTAGTTGTAAAGAAAAATAGAAAAATAAGACAAAATGAGGGGAAGGAGAAAGGATAGTCGCTTGTCAGATCATAAATTAAATATTACATATAAGTTTACTACAAATTTAAATATATCAGTAATTCTGTTTATAGAAATAACATGTCATTATATGTTATGATTTTATTTTATTTTTTATTTTTCAGTTATAATTAACTCTTTAAAAAAAAACACAATATACACAAATGTTATTACTATAAAATAAAAACAACCTTACTCCTTGCCACACTCATATATGCTAAGATCTCGTTTGGTTTTGCATTTAAATTTTATTTTTGAATATTTTTATTTGTTTTAAATTATGTATTTTGTATTTTCATATTATTTTAATATAAAAATATAAAAATATTATTTTTATATATTTTAAAATGTAACTGTAACCACAATACTACAATACTAAATGGCCTACAAGACTACTACAAAACTGGAAACCATCTTTGAGACGCAGGACTTGAAATGTAGGCCCATAATAAGCCCAAAATAAGAAAGATGGCAGCCCAATATTTGTAACAAATTATCGAAAGCCGTTGAAAAAGAATCAGTGCTATACCTCCACGTAAGCAACAATATCCAAATACCAGTTAACCAAGAACCTCCATACAACTCAAATTATCATCGTTTCTTGAAAACCAGAACCTCCCTTTCTCCTCCTCCTCCCAACCTCTCTCTGATAAAATCTGAAATGGAGCTTGCGAAGTCGCAAGCTCTAACCCTAACTCAAATCTCCACTCTCACTTCGATAAATCAAGGAGGTCACCGTCAACTTCTTGGCAGCACCGGCCACAATTTGATTAGGCGTCCTTCTGGAGCCGGCCTACTACTCCGATACCGTGGAAGGAAATTACGTGCTCAAAGAAATGGAAATAAGAGGCTCTTAGTTAAGGCGTCTTTGGATGCCAATTCGGTTCTGGTCGTTGTTGCTGTCACTGCTTTCTCTGCTCTCTCTCTTGCTTTCTTTTATCGACATATAAATAGTAACATCAAGAACAGCAGAAAGATTACCTCTAGACCTATTCAGGTAAGACTAAAAAATTCAGGGCCTCTCTCTTTCTCTTTGTACTCTTTAGTGGGAATAATTATAACGTGGATAAAAGATAGGGACAGGAGAGGAGAGAAACAAGAAATAAAGAATTAAAAAAATAATTTTTGAGAAGTTGATATTTCTTATCATTTTTCGACAAATTTTTGAGAAGTGTTTCCCTCTCTCTTTCTTGTCTATCTTTCTCCGATAAATATTGATAGTTGCAGTTCATCATAAACAACATTGAAATTTAAATAGAATGATTAATGTTTTTTCTATTCTTCATAAAGTTACTTCGTTCGGGGAGGATTGTTTTATGACTTATGTGAATTTAAGAAATGGAATCGGTTGAAAATAATTTAAGTTCATTTATGCTAATATTTGTCAAATTTACCTTTTTGGGTAGATTTTGTGATCTAGCGAAGTTTTATTTTCTTTGCGTGGAAAAATAAATCTAATATCTTGCCAATGATGTAGGTGTTAGGCTCTCCAAGTTTTGCGTTCTCTCAATTGGGAAGAAGCATTGTGAGCCAGATTACTGGAAGCCACTTTTTGCATTTTGGAGGTCTTCATGGAGAGGCACGTGAAGTAGAAATCCAAGGATCTGTTGAGAAGGCTAGTGAAAATAGCCATGAGTTTGAGGGAAAAGAGACCCATGTACAATTTCAGGAGACTGCGTCATTGCATGACAGTTCTCGTTTGATAAAAGCAGTGGAGTCTTCTGGTGCTAATTTTGTTGCCACTAATGTTTGTGATAATGTGGTTGTTGAAGAATCTGAGGTTGGTGATGGAAGGATATCTCCTTTACCTTCTGAGCTCAGTGAATCAGGCTCTGCATCACCTCTTATTTTTGCAACACAAATGACTGAGTTGACGTTGGAAAAAAGTGGAGAAGAAATTGAGTTTGGTGCTGAGATGTTTGAATCGGTGGTACAGGTGAAGTCTGATGCTGTTTTGGTTCCTGTAGATAACGAGTCAACTGAAAAGGCTGAACTTTCTAGCTATAACGGTGCCATTAGCCAATCTGTTAGAGAAGATCTTTACACATTTTATGGGGCGAACCAATCAGTGGTAAAATCTGCATCAAATTTAGGCTTAAAAGAAACATCTTCTCATGCCTCCCTGCTTAAAAGCAAAAGATTTTCGTCCTTGAAAATGAATACTGGACTAGAGACGGAAGATTTATCTTCTCAGCAGCCTCTTCAAGCTGCAGGTTCTGCCACAGAAAAGCATGTAGCTAGCTTACTTTCAATTTGTTGAGTATGATACCAATATCAAACTGTTACATCACTAACTTGAGATTTGGTCTTCCATCCAGATCATGTTCGAAAAACAATGCCACTTGCACATTATGCAGGGTCTTTCCATAAAAGTAAAAACCTTCCAAGAAGCAAGGAAAGAAAACATCCGATTCAAGATAGGCATTCAAAACTCCGACAGCTGCCCTCCCCAAATGGCATTCCTTCTAAATTAAAAGACCATCCTCCAGAAGAATACAATGCTTACAATCGTTTGCTAAGAGAGGGGAGGTGATTCTCAACATTCATGTTTCCACAATCTGTTCTGTTTAACTGTCTTCTTGACTAAATGACAGAGACAATTGCTAATGAATCAAAAACTTGATTTAGAATCAAAGGCCAGTACATAAAAAATTCTGAATATTTTTGTGGGTAGTGGAAACTTGACTATCATGATAATTGCCTTCATAACTTGTTCTTTTGTGATATTAACTTTGAGCTTATCCTTCCATTATTTGTTAGGTTAGCTGAGTGTTTAGATTTGCTTGAAGATATGGAAAGGAGGGGTTTGCTAGACATGAATAAGGTAATGCTGCATCCTATGACTGTTGCTAATTGCTCTCCTTCCTGACTTTAATTTCTTGCACTTGGATCACACACACACACACACACACACACACACACACACACACTTCATTTTCTTTTCTTATATATTTTTTCTGATCCAGGTTTACCATGCAAAGTTTTTCAAACTCTGCAGAAGTCAAAAGGCTGTCAAGGAAGCTTTTCGTTTCTGCAAACTGGTTCAAAACCCAACCTTGAGTACATTTAACATGCTTATGTCTGTGTGTGCTACCTCACAAAATTCTGCGGGTAGTCCCATATTTATTTGCCCTGTACTCAGCCAGAATCTATGCTTAATGTGTTGTCCATGTGCTTGAAGCTCCTGATGTCTCCATTGTTATATCAGGGGCTTTTGAAGTTCTACAACTTGCCAAAGCTGTTGGATTGAAAGCTGACTGCAAGCTTTACACTACTTTAATATCAACCTGTGCTAAGAGTGGAAAAGTTGATGCAATGTTTGAAGTATGGCAACTTCTTTGCTTTTCCTGGTTTAGATTGCTTAATATCTGTATTCTTAGTTTTTCAGACATTTATGCTTCTGATATTAACGCAATAATGGATATTCTATTTTCATCCCTGTTCTGTTCTTGCCATTCCACTAGTTAAGGCTGGAAAATCTGATCTTATCGCAGTTATTTATATCAAGGTAATACAAGGGTGATGACAATGAACTTCCACCCATGGACTTGCCCTGATTCCATCAAAGAGAGGGTGTCTAAAATCTGTATTCATTATGATTATGGATGATTTACAAGTGTTCTGATGGTAATTAATTGGTCTAGGTGTTTCATGAGATGGTTAATGCTGGAGTGGAACCAAATGTTCATACTTATGGAGCACTTATTGATGGTTGTGCCAGAGCAGGTCAAGTTGCCAAGGCATTTGGTGCTTATGGGATAATGAGATCTAAGGTATAACTTAGAAAGTTTTTGCATTATCCTTCAATACTTCCCTTACTGTGAGAAAAGTTTTGCATTTGGTTGCTGTTTCACTTTCTTGTTTAGTTTTGCATCCTAATTTTAAAGTGATTTTCGCGCTTATAAGATGCTTTATACAGTAGAATGTGAAGCCAGACCGAGTAGTCTTCAATGCACTTATCACTGCATGTGGACAATCAGGAGCAGTGGATCGTGCCTTTGATGTATTAGCAGAAATGACGGGTGAGGTACAGCCTATTGATCCTGATCACATCACTGTTGGTGCACTGATGAAGGCTTGCACAAATTCTGGTCAGGTGAGTATATTTTTTTCTACTCATATTCTTGATAACTTTGTTGGATTGATACAGGACCTGCTTTGATTTTAGGTTGACCGGGCTCAGGAAGTGTACAACATGGTCCATAAATATAACATTAAGGGCACTCCAGAAGTTTATACAATAGCTGTTAGTTCTTGCAGCCAGATTGGTGATTGGGAGTTTGCGTGCAAGGTGTATGATGACATGACAAGAATAGGCGTGATCCCTGATGAGGTCTCATTATATATATGTATTAGATTGTCCTTTAAATATTCATTACTTTTTAAGATCCGTATTTGTCAAGGCTGATGGGTTAGCATAATAAATATATTGTTGGATCAATAATGGCTCATGGAAGGAAAGAAGTATGTCTGTAGTTCTCTTGTGTGAAGTGTGTGATCACCTATTTGCTAGAAGCAGGCTGCCTTTTAATAGGACACGTGGACTTGACATTTATTGTGGTTATTAAGGATACCTTGATTTTGAAGCACGAAGAAATCTTACTCAAGTTTGTTCTTTCGTCCAGATGTTTCTCAGTGCATTGATAGATGTAGCTGGCCATGCTGGAAAGATGGATGCTGCATTTGAAATCATACAAGAAGCCAAGGCTAAAGGAGCCCAACTTGGAATTATACCATATAGCTCATTAATGGGAGCTTGTTGCAATGTATGTCTCATCCAGTAATTCCTATTGTAAAATGTTCTTTGGTACATGTAATATGGTTCAGTTGTGGGTTGAAAGTAATGTTTTCCAGTAGTAGCCCAGAAACCTCTTCTCAAACTCCACAGTTATAAATCGTTCTCTAGTATAGAATGATAGAGAATAGTACAACCTGGTTTTATTTTGACATTAGGGGTAATGGTCAATAGAGATTCCCAGTTGATCCAATATTTTTGATGATTTCTCTAATAAATAGATAGCCATAAAATGGAAAAATACAAAAAGTCAACAACTTGTTATGAGGTCAAGCAATTTTTTCCTTGTATAATAATCTGGTTTTTTTCTAGATAGGAGATCCTGCATGATATTGATCTAAGTTCCTTTTGCTTTCAGGCCAAAAACTGGCAGAGGGGACTGGAGCTCTATGAAGATATTAAGTGCTTGAAACTAAAGCCAACAGTTGCAACTATGAATGCTTTGATCACTGCCTTGTGTAAGTCAGTATCTGTTGCTTTTTTGTTTGAAATTAATCTGACAATTTTGGCGTATGGCTTGTACTCTATTCTGTGCCAAACAATTTCTTCTACCTTATTCTCATATTTTAATGCTTCTCTTATTGATGGTTAAATTAGAATATATTGCTTGGAGGAGAATGAAATATTTAAGGAGCAATCAGCAATAACAAGTTCAATTGCTGTGTCATGTTCTTTCATTTTAGGAAGTACAGAGATAATTTGTTCAAGTGTATCAACATAATTTTGGCCAGATAAAAAAAGTCCAATAATATAAAGACAGACTTAATCTACATGCCTATTACTAAATGATTACTGTCCCTGACATTCTGGCCGAACATTTATTCAGACTTTGTGGTAAATGACATAAATTGATCACATACCCATGCCAAATCTCCTTGCTGTAAATTGCAGTATTTGAGGTTGCTTTTCTGGATTACTCTTTGAAAGAAGCAAGTTTTAATACAGGTTACGACAATTGATAAAAATGCATGCACAAAACAATCCTACTTTTATTTTTACACTGAAAATTATAATAATCATGTTTGTTCTTATACCTAGAATATTATAAAATTCCAACACTCAAATTTTTGGGAGACTAAAAGAAATGATTATTGAATTACTGCAAAAAGTGCTTTTGATGCTTCCTTATATTTTATTTCCATGCTTTCTAGTTTGTAGATAAACAAAGAAGAATCTGCAAAATTATCAGAATTATTGCTGTGATTTGTTCCTCATGTACGCTTGTAATGCTAGTTTCTCTTAAAGGCTGCATTTCCTTCTATACGAGAGCTTGATGGGAGACAGATAATTTGGAACTCTTAAGCGATATGCATGTCCTAATGTAGTTGTACAGTTGAAAAATTAAGAAAAGCATGGGGATATTTTGCTGCAGGTGATGGAGATCAACTTTCCAAGGCTCTTGAAGTGTTCTCAGAAATGAAGGTATGGGGCCTGCGCCCAAATACCATCACGTACTCCATACTCTCAGTGGCAAGCGAGAGGTAACCATGCTATTGATTATTTTCTTTGAACATCATTATTTAAATTCTTTCACATTTTTGGATCTTGTGAATGTTTGCTCTTGTTTTTTTCTCCTCATAATTCCCTTTTCACTTATATTTTCTCTCTTTTGCAGAAAGGATGATCTGAATGCTGGCCTCATGCTTCTTTCTCAAGCAAAAAAAGATTGTGTTCCCCCCACCCTCATTATGGGTAAATGCATAATTGGTAAGTTGAGTGGAATAGAATCTCTACTACATTTTACACAGAACATTTGTACATTTCCCTGCCTGATTGTGCCTGAACTGATTCCATATCTTGTGAACATTTTATGAATTCAGTGGAACTGAATTACCTTGGCGATGATTTTAGTTTATTTATTCTCTCAAATGTACATCTTCTGTCAAATGGTGTGAAAAATCTTTCTGAAACATTATCATTTTGAAGGCATGTGCTTGCGGAAATTTGAGAATGCCTGTACCCTTGGCGAGCCTGTTTTGTCTTTCAACTCAGGAAGGGCACAAATTGAAAACAAATGGTACTTTTTTCCTTCTTTGACAAATACTCTATTAGACATGCATCTATCTATTGGAAGTTGAAATCCACCTTTCAATGTTTGGTTTAATGTTATGATATAGGAGGTTTTTCTCATACAAGCATGGATATATGGATATGTTCACACTGATATGTTTTTATTTGGAGAGAGAGAGAGCGAGAGAGAGAGAGAGAGATGTGAATTCTTAATTGCTTGATTGAGTTCAAATCATGCATTCATCTAAGAGGTTTAGAAAATTGAAATTGTTAAACAGTTCATCGTCTGATGTCACAAATAGCATTTCCTTTAAAAACCTTTAAGGTTATTTTTCTTCCAAAGTAATGTTATCGTGCTGCAGAAGTACTTGTCTGAGTAAGTCTTATATTTGTTTCTTATCTAGGACATCATTGGCGTTAGTGGTCTACCGTGAGACAATTGCAGCCGGTGAGAAGCCTACAATCGGACTTGTCTCGCAGCTTTTGGGATGCCTGCAGCTCCCTTGTGATGCCACACTGAAAAATAGACTTGTAGAAAATCTGGGTGTCACTGCTTTCTCATCAAGAAACTTTAACCTCTGTTCCTTGGTGGATGGATTTGGAGAGTATGATCCTCGTGCTTTTTCATTACTAGAGGTCAGTCAGTAGGCGGCTGAATTTTTTTTCTCAGTATTCCAGCTTCATGCTTTGTTATGAATTTGACTTGGCATTTACAGGAAGCTGCCTCTATTGGAATTGTGCCATGTGTATCCTTCAAAGAGAGTCCTATTGTCATTGATGCTAAACAGTTGAACATTCATATTGCCGAGGTGAGTTTTCATTTTGTAACTAGTTGTCGCTGTGGTGGCAGTTATGGTAATTTACCTAATTATAATTGAGGGGTTTTTCTTTTGTAAATGTCCAAAACTTGTTTTATGTTGATTGTTTAGCCTCATTTCTTTCTGTGAAATTTTTGCAGGTGTACTTCCTAACAATTTTGAAAGGTCTGAAACATCGGCTTGCTGCTGGTAAGGGTCTAAATATTTTATTGAACTGAACAAATGTTTGTGAAGCGTGCGCCTATTATCAGTTTTACTGATCTTGTACTTCATGCACCTACAGAGATGGCACAGCTTCAGATTATAGATTGTTCTTTGTTCAGTTTGTAAAGCAATGACTAATTTTGATTCCTTCGGCATCTTCGAAATTTTACTGCAGGTGCAAAGTTACCGAACGTAACCATTTTACTTCCCGTAGAGAAGGCACAAATCATAACCCTTGAAGGAGAGAAAACAATCAATGTAGCAGGACGGTGAGAATTACTCCTTATAAGCATCATATGCAATAATAACCAGCAAGAAGATAGAGAAATGCTGGTAGAAAGAAGATAAGGATCTAGATTACGTGCTGCTTTTACGATTCATTAAACTATGGGAATGAAAGAAATGTACAGGACATTCATAACACACACACACACACACACACACACACACACACACAAGTCAAATGCAAATGTTTTATGCAAGGAACGAGAATGGATGAATTGCATATAACAAGTCAAATGCAAATGTTTTGCTTAACAGGATCAGCCAGGCAGTTGCATCCCTTTTGAGAAGGCTAGGACTACCTTACCAAGGGAATGAATCATTTGGAAAAATTAGAATCAATGGGATTTCCTTGAGAAGATGGCTTCAGCCAAAGCTCGATTCTCCTTTCAGTGGAAAACCAGGAGAATGGGGTACATCCCAGTCTCGACTTGGAAAAGAAATAAGCTTTCAGCAACGCAATATTCGCACCGGTGATTTTTCTTTAGAATAAAAAGGACACAATTTTCTCCCAACGGAAACAGGTTAGAAGAATGACCTTTACAATGAGTTTATTTTAGCATGAGACTACAGTTCTGCCATTAACGTTTTGCCCGTATGTTTCAAGCTCATGTCTCATTCACCTTTTACTGTGTATAACGTTCTGTTTATCTTGAGCTTCTTTTGATTTTCTACCCAGATTACGTTAACAAGAGAGTACCTCTTCTTGCACGCTATGAGGGGGGGACAGTCTTTCAGAAAACTAAAAATTTCAGAAAAAAAAACAGTAGATTTCCACGAGACAAAGAAGGCGGCGTCCCATTCAATGCATCAGTTCAAGACTCTCTACCCAACTGGCCTACCTGCTAAACAGAAGGATCATCCACCAAAGGTATCAATCTCATGCTAAGAGATGGATACTACCACTTTAAAATCAGCCTGGTGATTACTGGTCATTCGTTTTGAAGTAGTAACATAGAAAATCCTCTCGAAATTCCAGAACTCTGTATTATTCAGATATAAGTATCAGTTAAGTGATATTTATTCATCTTCCTCGTGCACGGGTTTTTGCTTCTTTTTCTCTTAACTTTCAAATCACTGCTCGTGTCATCATCATTCTTGCCAGTTTCTTCCCCCCTGCAAGTTTTGATTCCTTTCCCTCTCTTCTTTTACAATGTGTAATTCATTAAGTTTGAATGAAGAAAATTAAATTGACAAATGAACTCTTCTTTTAAAATACATAAAAAATAGAATAAAAAGAGAGTCTAAACAAGAGCTCTAATATCAAATGTCTAGAATCCAGGGACATAACTATATCTTCTTCAAGAGGAGAGGGACCGGAATGCAAGTTGTTGCGTACAATTTCTGCACTACTAGAACGCTTTCTCAACGCCCCAAATCACCAAATAAATCTCGGCAAGCCCCTATAGCCATCCAACCGTTCTTTTATTTCAATCCTTTTTTGGGGGGACTAACTTTAATTTTTGGGGCTAATGGGAATATATAGAGACGATGGGCAATGTTTAGCTGGGCACATTTTATCCCGGGAAGGAATGTTGTAATTTCTACTCTTATTTTGTGATGTTTTCTTCCATGGTGTTCATGTGGGTTTGTTTTTGAGTTGTGGTGATAGAGAGATAATGTTTGAGATTTTTTAGAAGAGGTTTTTATTTTTATTTTTTTTATATATATATAAAATATGTTAAAATAATATATATTTTTTATTTTTAAATTTATTTTTAATATTAATATATTAAAAAATTCAAAAATATTCACATAAAAAATCAATTTGAAAATAAATAAATTAATAGTGTTTGGTATTGCATTTCAAAAGTATTTTTGAAAAACAATAAAAAAACTTATTTTTTTATTTTAAATTAAAAAAATTAGTGTTTTTATATTATTTTCATGTACTAATACTAAAATTAATTTTTAAAAACTGAAAAAAATATTATTTCAATACATTAATAAATAAAAAAATATTTTACAAAACAATAATAATCATACTTCCCAACCGTCACTTATTTTAAAAAAAAAATGGCCACATATATTTTAATTTTTGATGGTCTAATCATCGGAGATGTCCGGACTCCGGATCCTTTCTCTTTCCCTTTGTCACTGGTCAAATCACAAATGAGTAGTAGACAAATTGAACGTCTATGGTCAATCCATTGTAGATCGCCTGAGAACATAACAAAAACGACATATATAATATTAAAATTATATGGCAGTGCAGCGAGTTAGCAAAACATCTAGATTTGATCAATTTTTTTTATTTGTTTAATTTCAAATCTAATCCACGCTAAATAATTTAGGTTTAAAGTTTGATAATTATAATTTCTTCACATGATTTGAAAGTAACTCACTCCCATGCTAATATTAGGGTTGGCCGATCTTTTTTTATAGGTTATCCCTATATTTTCTAATGTAAATTTTATATTTCTCTGCCAGACACCGAATTCCGAAGCTAAATAAAGAGAATCGACCAGCGACTTAAATAAAAATAAAAAAATCATTCTCAATTGTTATCACGGATCATAGACAGAAGAGATGAAACCAAAAACAATAATTGAAATCTCTTTCTATGATTTTGTTTAGGTTTTACACTAGAAAATCATGCATGGGACTTTTTAATCAAAACTCATGGAGCCGAGCCCATCTATGAATATACTCCTCCACCGATCTCTGCTTTTCAAGCTTCCAGCTCCCTCTCATTTTGTTTATGAAGTCCTCTGCAATTGCATCCACTCTACGCTCCTTCCAGCTCTCAACACATTCCTCTTCTGATTTCTGATTTTCATGCTTCCAAACCCCCTTCATTTTGTATATGAACTCCTCCGCAAACGCATCCACTCCATGCTGCTCCGTCGTCTCACACGAGGAAAAAGAGGTCTCATCGTCTTCTTGTTCACCATCTTCTTGTTCATCATCCTCAGTCTCCACTTTGTTGCAGCCTTCATCAGAAACCCTTTCAGTATCATTTGTTACAGACACCGCCTTGTTCATTTTCCTCTCCATATCTAAGTACCTGGCGTGGGTTGATTCTATCAAAAGAGCCCCCGCCATGTTTCTGGTATGAGCGCCATAGCTATCCTCCTTTTGATCATGGTAGAAGTGTTTGAAGTGGCGATCATAAAGGCGGCGGCGTTGGAGGCGGTATTGACTGGTTTTGTTGGAGTGGAATTTCGACGTTTCAAGACTTTTTAGTTTCTTTTGTAGGGTAGATATGAAACCTTTCCATACCTTGTTAGGAAATGAGCGTTTTTTTCCAGGTCTGAAGCAAGACATGGTTGCCGAATTTTTTGCCTCTCTAGGGTTTCTGGGCTGGGAGGGTGAGTTTTTATACACATAGGGTTAATAAGATATCAAATATTGTCGGGATACATTTACAGAATTAAATCTTAGATTAAACGTAAAGATTAGAGAAATGTGTAGGCACGAAAATGGTAAATAAATAAATAACCAAGAATTTAGCTCCCATCTCGCGATGGAAAGTACTCAATAATTAATGGGAAATTCTCTATTTCTTTGTTTTTGGGGAAAAAAATCATTTTTAATAAATCCACACATGATGTTCTCACAATAATTTGGGAGATAGCGATTCCAACTTCAATCACCATTTGTCCGTACCATAAAAAAGAAAAAAATCTCAAAGAAATTCTAAGTGTTACTGAGACCCAGGACTGCTTCGGATTCCAGTGTCTGATGAGATTAAAAAGGTGTTTGGTAGTGTATTTTTTTCCCTGTATTAAATTAATTTTTGTTTTGATATTTTAAAATTATTTTGATATATTAGTATTAAAAATTATTTTTAAAAAATAAAAAAATTATTATATAAAAATATTTTCAAATTAAAAATATTTTTAAAAATAACTTTTACCATATTCCAAATAATAGACGAAAGAAAGGTGACTTGAGCCATTCGGAAGGTGACAATTACATGGTGCCTTATTCACGTATTAATTAAAAGTATAGTTGATAGTTTTTTATTTAAAAAAACCCTATTATAATAAAAGTTATTATAATGTCAAACACACAAAATCGTTCATATAAGTCTTAATTGATTTTTTTTTTTATGGAACAAAAAAAAAAGGTTCGGGAATAGAGTTTTCTAAGAATTTAAATTGTCCATCCTTTCCGTCTTTTCTCATGAATAACACATTAGCCCTAATATAATTTCTTTAATTCATTTTATTATTGGATTCTTGAAGGTTTGGTATAGAAATTCTTAATCATGTCTTAAATGTATTTATTTATCAAAAATAGCAATTTGTAAAGAAATAAGATATTGAATTATAATTATAATTATCAGATTGTCTTAGTTGTTTAAAATCTATGAAAAACATATCGCATTCATCTTGTATCCTTGATGTCAACAAAAATGGTTAAGAGACACAATTATTTCCAATGTAACCTATTTCATGATATAATAATTCTCAATGCATACAAGTCACCATGTGACTTTTATTAATGGTTGAAGGAGTTCTAACTTGTCATTTGTCATAGAAAACCAGTCTTTAATCAAGCTTCTATCGTAGATGTAACCAAGCCAATGTGGAGATGTGAGAAATAAAGGTGCCAGTGAGGGGAGCCAACATGAAAAATGGGCAAAGGTGGTTGTTTTGAATAATTGGTTAATCATTTGGTTCTAACAATATGATCAATTCTTACTAGCCAAGGTAGTTGGTGCTTGGTAAGCCAAGGTGACCAATGGATGATACCTATAAAAGGTCATCTTTTTATATTTGTGGGACTTTTTTTATGCTTAAACAAGTATCTTATAAGAGAAATAAAGTGCAATAATATTTAAACATATAAAATCTATCTATCTATATATATATATATATATGGAATAGAGAATGAAGTGTGAACTTGAAGGTTGAAGGATTCGTGAGTACTTATAGTCCATGAGTCTTGTCATTTTATAGAGAAGAAGGGATGAAGTGTCAACTTTCCATAATAACATGTAATATGAGATATATAATGTAGGCTTTGAGATATTTTTATACACTTAGTTGTGTAAAGAGAGTAGGATACAAAAAGTAGTTTAGCCCATGAAGACTAAGTTTTTCACTTTGGTTGGTCTTTCCCTTGGTTTAACCCAATAGAGCTGAGTCCGTTTATTAGATTGGCTCAAATACAAGTGGGTGCTTCCCTTAGCCGAGCCCAAAGGAGTTTGGGTCCTTTGTTTGGTTGATCCTAAGGGAGGTAAGCACTTTTGCTGGCTATGTCTAAAGGCGTTGGGTATGTCCCTTAGCCCAAGGGAGATAGACTTGTATCTTAGTCATGTCCAAGGGAATTGTCAATTGGCTGAACCTAACTATATTAGGTTTGATAACTTGTCACACCTATATTTTCTTGGACTCAAAACATGGTAGAGGACAAGTGTACCGGGTCCCTTCTTTGGTCATTTTCTTGGCTGAGCCTAAAAGAGAAGGGTCATTCCCTTAGCCAAACACAAGATAGAAGTGTCATTTACTTGCCTAGCTAAAAGGTGGATGTTTATTCCCTTTAGCCATATCCAAGGAAGCTGGCTCATTCCTTTGGTCAAGCCTAAAAGAAAGGCTCACTCTCTTGAGTGAGTTTAAGGAAGAAGGGTCATTCCCTTAGGTTAGCCCAAGAAAGGAGGGTCAATCCTTTGGTTGATTCCAAGAGAGGAGGACCATTCCCTTAGCTAAGTCTAAAGGAGTAGGCTGACTCCCTTTTTTTCCAAGAGAGAAAGGTCACTTTTTTAGTCGAGTCTAAGAAAGAATTGGTTCTTATGGTTTTTTAGGTCTACTATATTTGGGTTTATTGTAGCTCTCTAGCTCCAAGTCTTTGTGATATTTATACAAAAGACTTGTAAAATCACTAGGTACAATGAGTTTGTCATATTCTCCTTGATTAAGAAAAAAGGTGGAAACCCAAGGTAATACACTGGATAACCAATGTGTAAGAGCATGCTTCAAGGTTAATTTTTTTTTAAAGTTTATAGAGGGAAATAATGAAAGTTTAACTTACACTTAGAAAAATTTGTAAGTGGCTAGAAGAACCCATTAAAAAAACTCATTGGGTTAATGGAAACTAATTGAGAAAGCATGACTCATAGATGGTGAACTTATACTTAGAAAACTTCTAATTGGATAAGGTGAACCTAAGGAGGGTGAGGTTATACTTAAAAAATCTCTAATTAGCTAGAAAAAAACCAACAAGAGTGAGACCTATACGTATAAAATTTCTAGGTGGTCATGTGGAACCCAAAAAAGGTGAGCCTATACTTAGAAAAATTTAAATGGCTAAGGGGAACTCAAAGAGGGTGAAACCTATACATAGAAAATTTTTAAGTGGTCATGTGGAACCAAAAAAGGATGATCTTATACTTGAAAATTTCTAAGTAGATAAGAATAACCCAATAAAAATGAAGCCTACACTTAAAAAAAATCCTAAAATATCCATATGAAACCCAAAGAGTATGAGCCTATAAAAATTTCTAAGTGGCTTAGGTAAATTCAAGGAGGGTGAGTTTATACATAGAATACTTTTCAGTGGCCAGGAGGAACCCAATAAAAGAGATTTAATACTTAGAATCTTTAAAGTGGTTGAGATAAACCCATAAAGGACAAACCTAAACTTTGAAATTTTCTAAGTGAATGAGGTGAATCCATAAAGGGTGAGCCTAAATTTAAAAATTTCTAAGTGTCTATGTGAAAACCAATAAAAGTGAGCCTATACTTAGAAAAGTTCTAAATGGTTGAGGTGAACTTATAAAGGGTGAGTCTATACTTAAAAAATTTACGAGTGGCCATATGGAACTTAACGAGAGTGAGCCTATACTTACAAAATTTCTAAGTGGTTGAGGTGATCCCATAAAGGGGTTAATTATCCAATTAATAATGACCAATTGACATACACAAAAACATAAGTGTTCATGCATGAAATTTCAATGATGTATTTGTAATATATATGCACTTCATTACTTTGAATTGTTTTTTTTCTTATTGTAAGTAACGAAGTTATTGGAAAAAAAGCTTTAAAAGTTATATGTTACCTTGTTATATCTTAGCAATATAGAAGGAAAATTAAATGGTAGTACACCCTTCGAAAGGATGGGAAAAGGGAAAGAAAGAAAAAATCTCACATTGGAAGCATTTTAATCAAAGTTATTTTAATTGTATTCCTATCAATTCACACTTAACTAAATAATTCCCTAATTTTTTTAGAGATATATACGTCATAATGTTTCACAACATTATTATACAGTAAACTTAAATTTAATAGGTTTAAGATCCTTTGACAAATAAAACAGGTCCAAACTATTACTTGAATTAATTAGGGTGTTAGGTGTGCCATTACCAGTTTATTATTAGGACCAGACATAACTCTTAGACCTAATTATTCTTTGATAATAGATGCAAGCCCAACATCTTGCTGGGCATGCACCCAACATACTATAAGTATTATTGTTTTTTTTGGGCTATAAGACTTGCTAATATTTGTATAGTTTTTGGTTAAAAACAAGACTTAGGATAAGCATATGTGCACTCAAGATTGTATGAGAAGGAATGGACATTGTAATGAACAACAATATGATAGAAAAAAGAAAAGAGAAAATGATGAGTTTGTTTATCATTAATTTCTTGGATCTAGCTGCCAATTAATTGACCCACACTAACATCAAGAACATGCCCCAATTGAAATGCTATAAAAAGATTTCTTTCTTACTATTTTGAGATATATTGCCAATGGACCCTATGTATCCAAGTTATCTTCTTGGTATTATAGAATCAACTAATTTCTATAGTGCAAGGACAAACTACAAGTTGCTACACCATACTAATATCGTTACTCCATTTATTCCCTATATTAACTTAATATCTTATTTTTTCTTGGAATAAAAATTAATGTTTCTCAAACCTATGACCTATGAAGGTCACTAGAAAAATAATAAACATTTTTTTATAACCAAGTATCCAGGTTAACTTGCATTATCTTGATTAAATCCTTGGGTTGTTATGCTTGTGTTCACATAAATTACTTATGCAAGAGTATAAAAAAAACAATATTACTTACACAAGAGTATAAAAAAAACAATGGTGCTGAGCTAGTTATGTTTTTCACCTTACCAACATTTTCTTACCTATTAGAACAAAATCAACATGGCTATTCTATGGAAAGAGATGTTTCTTCATGTTGAAGACATGATTTGAAAAAGGTCTGCCTCATATTATCATCCACACATATAATGAATTCAAGGGTCATGAAAATTTGAGAGATTAAACTCAAGAGTTATGAACATTCAATACATGTAATTATATATATATATATATATATATATATATATATATATATTGGTTATAAGCATAGATTTGAGATTAAATATTTTTTTATGGTTAATAATTAATAAAAATATGGAAAGAAATGAGTTAAATTTCACCAAATGGTGTGTTATCAGCCAATATTTTAGTTTTTCGTATAAAATGGATTTATGCTAATATTTGAGCTACGCAGCCTCTTGTATAAATTAATTGATCAAATATGATTTTCTAATATAGAGGTTGAAATTGCTTTTAATTAGTTATTTAACGCCTCATTTATGACACTATAATATGTTATTCGTTTAGGATTTGCTGTTATCTCAAGCTCCAAGAATAAAAGGATATTCTTCAGAAGAACAAACGCAATTCCGGAAAAGCACTGCTTGGGAACACTTCCATCGAATCTAGAGAGATCATGAGACAAGGATTCGACACGTGGAATCCTATGTTATTACCCTATCACTTGACCCTTAATGTTGGGGTGGCTGGAGCCACTTGATCTGTAATGCAATGTCCTGGCCAATGGGCGGTGGCTAGATACCATTTTTGCATGAACTATGATTTGACGATTTTACATTTTAAAAATATTTTTGAATTTTTTATTTATTTTAAATTAAAAAAGTTTGGTATCCTTAAATTATTTTTATATACTAATATCAAAAATAATTTTTAAAAATGAGAAAAACATCATTTTAATACATTTTTAAATATAAAATATTTCTAAAAGCAATCTTAACCACACTCCCAAACAGATACATATGATCCATTTTCTTATCATATAGCTTAAAAAACTCATGCCTAATTGGGACCATATTTTGACCCAAGTTTTAGATTTTAGATTTTGTTTGTTGGTTAAAATCAAATATAATATGACAAATTTTTAAAGTTTTGGTTTAAATTCTTTTATATATCTTTTAGTTTGTTCTAGATTTAATCTGATCTGTGGACATTTAATTTTATTTAATCACCATTTGAGTGAAGCAACCAATTTTCTATTTGTGTGCTTGGTTGAACAAGTGATGTCAACCTCTTTTTCCATTCATTAATGGTTATGATGCTCAATTAATTTACTCTGAAATATTGGTCGAGTTTTTAATTATCGTTTCAAATATTTAATCAAATAATTAATTTGTTTTAATTATGTATTTTCCTAGTTTTCTTACCCATATTTGACAGGTTAACTCGGGATGACTTAGATAATTATTTTTGTCCTCTTTTATTTGATTTTATTTTCAATTTAATTCTTCAATAATAGATTGATTGAGAATTATATTTTTTTTATATTTGTTTTCTGTTTATGAGTTTATCATAGTATTATAACTTGGATTGCGAGTTAAGGTAATTGACTTGAGTTTTATTTTTATTTTAGTTGATTTTTTTTACTCTTATTTTTTTAATATTAGCTTGACTAAGAATTAGACTTTATAATGTGTTTGGATGTGCATTTTATGAGGTTTTTCTAGTCTCATTACTCGGGTTTGGAGTTTGCTTTTAACTTTGGTGGTTTTTTGGATAATCTTTTTTTTGTAATTTTATCCTTCAATGTTGGGTTGATTGTGAATTGAGTTTCATAATTTATCTTGTTATGATATTTATGGGGTTATGCTAGTCTCATGCATAAGTTTGGAAGGTTAACCTTTGTTGACTTGACTAATTTTTTTATTTGAATTTAGTTTTCAATTTCATTCTTGAACATTGTGTTGATTGAGAATTGAGTTTAACACCTTTTTTATTTGATTTGTATAGGGTTATTAAAGTCTTATGACATGAGTAACAAAATTTAACATGTTAACAAGGGTTCATCCTAATTGATTTAATATATTTTCTTTTCAATACATTTTAAAAAAGCTATTGACCTAATTTGTTTTAGTTAAACTATATTTTTCTGGATCATCTAGGTTGTCTTAGGATACCTAGTTGACTGGGTCACATAAAGTCAATCCATATATAGTTTATTTGTTCTACTTAAAAAAAAAGCAACACTTAAATATTTTTTATGTCAACATGTTCTTTAATCTAATCCACAACGTGCCATAAAAAATTATCTAGTAATATACTAAAACTCGTTGATATTTCACTTTTGTAGTGAATACTGAAATGCCAAAACATTATACAATTTAGTCCTAAAAAATAAAGCAAAATTATTGTCGCACCCTCCGCGAGAGTGCGGCGTCGCGATGATTCTCCTTGCAAGCCGGGGAATTCATGTCGGGGTTTTATCTTTATTTTCGTGAAAAAGAGGAGTCGCCACCTAGTATTATGGTTACTAGAAAACCTAAAACTGGTCTTTCGGAGATTCTAAGGCAATGGATTGGTTGCGTAAAGGGAAGGTTTTAGCACCCCTAACACGCCCTACCTAAGGTAAGCTGCTTGGTGTTTTTGTTTGCCTGATGATTAATATATTGGTTAAATGATGATGACATATCATTCCTGTAAAAATATTTTGGATATTAACCTTTTTAGGATTTATTTATCCAAATATCAACAGTGAATAACAACGAATTATCTCTGCTGAATATTTTGGATATTAACCCTTTTAGTATTTATTTTTCCAAATACCAACAGTGAATAATAACGAATTATCCCCGCCAATATTTTGGATATTAATTCTTAAGGATTTATTTATCCAAATACCAACAGTGAATAATATGAATCACCAAAAAAAAAAGTTTTTATATTTTTAGAATATTGGCCAATATCCTTTGGATTTTACAAACATGTTGTAAAATCCAAAAATGCAAGAAAAACAAATTTTTGTGTTTACGAAATCCATGCTAAAACACATTTTTCTTTAAACTCAAAAATAATATTTTTTAGAAAAAATAATTTTCAAAATATATTAGCGTATTGGCCATATGCAAGAAACAACACATTTTTGTCTTTTTATAATTTCTTAAAAAAAAAAAATTTATTTACAAATTTTTATATTTTTTTTCAGTGGGCTAGCTGTTAGCCCACCTAAATTTGGGTTGGGCTGTCAGCCCGCCACGAGATCTGGACTGGGCTTCCAGCCCAAATGGGTTGGAAGCCCGTCTTAATCAGGGGTCAGGCCGGGCACAAAGCCCAGCCCAACGGGGAGTGAATTATTTCACTCCCCGCATGCAAAACGAAGGTCTACAGTAAAATGGAAGATTTTCGACTGCGATAAAAGGCGTACTTGTTAATATCGTTGGGTAGAGGAGGTCGAGGTGGTTCTTTCAGTCGTGGTGGCGTAGTAAATAATGGCCTGTGGTGGCCGGAAATGACGTCGAAAAGTGGCGGGTTGTGCTTGCTGCGACGGTGGCTATTGCTTCTACCTTCGCCTGAGATGGTGGCTGAGTTGCTGGAGAGGTAGTGGAGAGTCTGGTGACGACGGAGTGGAGTGAGGTGGCTAGAGTTGGTGGCCGGAGTTGCTTAACCGAGAGGGAGAGAGAGAGGGGGGTCTTCTGGTTTTAGATAGAGAAATGGTCGACCGACCGAGAGAGAAGAGAAAAAAGGAAAAGGAGCTGGTGATGCCGGGGTTGGTTGAAGAAAATTGCTTGAGTTTTTTTTTTTACGTGAATTTTTCCCTCCTAATCATCTTTTTTTCTCTTCCTTTTTCACTCCTCTCTTTTTTCTCTCTCCCCTTCATGCAACTTTTTATAGCAGAGAAAACAAACCCTTCAACTGCCAGAATGTTTAATGCAAGGTGCCGCCGCTGAATATTTAATACAGGACGCGCCTTAACATTCAAGGCCGGGCACGCTGGAACATGCAGTGCAATTTTCAAAAATATTTAAGAAGGTAAAAGTATGATTTGGTCCCTCAATTTATAATTGCTCTAATTGTACCTCCAATTGGCCTTAAACTTATGATTTTATACAATTATACCCCATCAAAAATTCAATCTCAACCTTAGCTTTGCGCGCCTTTTTATTCTAGTCCTTGGTTTATGATTTGCATGATTTAAACCTCAATTAACCATTACACTCACAATTCGCTCAATTTGGCCCCCAATTTTGCATAATTGGTCTTGAAAAAAATTCAATTCGGTCTCCGAAAATTCCAACCTTCTCAAACCCGTATTAACTCGAGAACTTGATTTCTCATCGACTAAGCCCTTAATAAAATTAATTTGACCAATTGAACGTACAATTAAGTCCTTACACTTTAATTAAATCCTTTGATCGGAACTTAAATTAATCCTCAACGCAATTACCCTTTTATATTGGCCAACGGTTAACTCGAATTGGCCTATAACAATATACGCATATCTTTCGACTTAATTTTTACGCAGATTTATCCGATAATAAAGGTACGATCGAGCTCTCGAAAATGTCCAAAATTTCCGCCTTGATTTTCCTGCCGACACCAACCCTTTTTATTTTATTTTTCCTTATTTTTGGGTAGATTTGGGGAATAACCCAAAATTGAGTTATGACAAGCTTTCTTACCCTTGTTTGGTAGGTTAACACAGGTTAACCCAGGTAATGTTTTTTGGTTATTTTTATATTTTATTTTCAATCTAATCTTTCCACATTAGGTTGATTAGAAATAGAGCTTCATAATTTATTTTTTATTTGCTTTCTGTGAGGTTATTACAACCTTATAACTTGGGCTGTGAGTTATGTTGATTGTATTGACTGTTTTTGGTTGGTTATTTTTTCAATCTCATCTTTTAATATTAAGTTGACTAAGAATTAAGCTTCATAATGTATTTCAATGTGTTGTATGAGTTTTTCCTAATCATATTACCTAGGTCACGAGTTTATTTTGTTGACTTGAGTTGTTTCTTATGCTTTTTATTTTTTTCACTTTTTTCTTAATTTTATTCTTTAACATTGAGTTGATTATGAATTGTGTATCATAATTTATTTTATAGTGCTTTTTATGGGGTTGTTCTAGTCTCATGCCTATGTTTGAAAAGTTAACTTAGGTTGACTTTACTCTTTTTTTAGTTGAATTTATTTTTCAGAATTATTCTTCAATATCTAGTTGATTGAGAATTGAGTTTAATGTTTTTTTTTTAAATTGCTTTTTTATTCATCAATTAGCTTTTTATTAATGTCTCATGACCTGAGTAACAAATTTTAAATTAATCATAATTGATCTGAGTTGATTTATATGTTGTCATTTTAATACTTAAAAAAAATATATCTTAATTGTTTTTAGTTAACCTATATTTTTCTAGGTCATTGGAGTTTTTTTAAGACCTATCAAGTTAATTATGTCATATCAAGTTGATCTCTATATAGTTTTAATATTTTCTACCAAAAAAACACATTAACATTACTTGAATATCTTCTTATATGTATAAGAAAATTTAATTTGATATCTAGCGTAGGACGGGGAATTATCTAATGGCTTCACTAAAAGAAAGTTATTAGGTACACAAATTTACGCATAAGGGATATTCTGTTTGTTAGGCCAAAAAAAGTTTATTCTACTTGAAATGGAGCTTCAATAAGAAACAAGTCGTGTGGGGGCCATGATATGCCATTTGCTAAAAAGAATAGGAATATGATTTTATTGAAATAAAGAATATTATAGTGGAAGATGGTGACTTTCTATTTTGCCAAAAAATATATATGACCGATTGATTCAAATTTAACCTTAAAGAGAACATATAAATATATGACCGATTGTTTGTTTAAGTTTATGTTTGATTTTATGATGCAATTTATTTTTAATATATTATGTTAAAATATATTTTTTTAAATATTAATTTAATATTTTTCAACTAAAATAAATAAATATAGCAACAAAAACTAAACACTAAATAATCCATGATATTGAGGATTGAGCTCTTTTGCATTAGCTCATATGATTGTCATTGTTTTTGTTAGGAAGCTAATGAGGTCAAATTTTATAAGAATAAAATTTAAGTGTTTGTTTTTTAAGGAGATATAATTATTAAAAAGATTAATGATTATCTTTCAATTTTTTTTTTAGAGGGGAATTATATTATCTTTCAAACAATATTATTATTTTTTCTCGTTTTCTTATTTGAAAATGCACACTAAATTGTTTTTTAATTATTTCTCACCAATTATTACTAATAAATAAATTACTTTTTCTCTATTTCTAATGTTTTTTTTTTAACTCTTTCATTTATAAACACATCGAACATCCTTAAGAATCAACATATTTAAATATTTGTTTTGTAATAATTTATTGTTATTTTTTTAAAATTTCATATAAAACCACTACGAAAAAAAGTATTGAATTCTACACCTCTTTCAAGAATTATATTATGCTAGAATAAATGCTTACAACCATCTTCATAATGGTTTTATGATCCTTTTGTTAAAAGTAAAGTAATGTTAAATATTAAAACAAAATATGGTATGGATTTTTTTTAATAAAATATATAGATTGTTGGATTAAATTCTACTTTAAAATTATGTTCTAAAACAACAACAACATAGATATGCACTCTTAGATTTTTTTTTTCTTTTAGACGTGAAGCATAACTTTATTCCTAAGAGAATATGAAGGATTTCATAACCTTATCCCTATAGGCTAGTTCATCCAAGTGGTCTGCTGGTTTTACAAATTGTATGGGCAGGGGAACAAGCATATAATATTTATAAAATAGTAGCTAGGCCATGATAAAACAACTCATGGAAAATCTATTAAAGATGGATCTTACCCGGCGGAAAACTGAGGTATGTCAGGGTTGTTAATTTTATTTCGGTTGGTTTGCTTTGTTTTTTCAATTAGAATAAAATATTTTGGTTTTGAAGTGTTTCGGCGTACCATTTCAGGATTGTATTGTTTATATATATGTGTATATATATATATATATATATATAATTGAATATATTAATTCATCCTTTTAGTTTAAATTCATAAATAAAATTATTTAGAATTGTGCAATTTAATCTCAAAAAACACAATAAAATGATTTTTCATAACAAAATTATGAACATGTATATTATTACGAGAATGCCATCATCAATCTCGTAAGGTCATTACATAATTTTAAAACATATATTTATTATTACAAAATTTCATCTCAATCTAACGGTCAGATTAAGAGATATGATTGATATTATAAAATTCTTTATTATTAAAAAATACTATTTAGCCGAAATGGAACAGACAAAACAAAACCGGAATATTCTAGCTAAAATTTAGGTGAAATTTCCGGAATAAACTAAAATTTAAAATGAAATAAAACCTACACCGTTTTATCTCATTTTTTTAAATATTACAAAACGAAACGAAATTAAGAACAATTGGTATAACCTCACGAGCTGTTGCCGGCCCCTATATAAGCACATATTTCCATGCGTTCAGTGCACACCCTTCTCTATTTACCGATCTTCTTCGCTCAGCAATCCTCTCTCCCCACCAAGCATTCTTCAAATACAGCTCTGCTGTTTTAGTGCTCTCATAGCTAGGAGTAATGGGTATTCGCTTGCGTAATGCTAAGCAGATCGTGAGGCGTATTCTTTTGTCCTCCGAAGCAACCAGTTTAGTGCCAAAAGGCCATTTTGTGGTCTATGTTGGAGAAACTCTAAAGAGATTTGTTGTTCCCGTCTCCTACTTGAAGAACCCTTCATTCCAAAAGCTGCTTAGCCATGTTGAAGAAGAGTACGGCTTTAATCATCCAATGGGGGGTCTCACCATTCCATGCAGCGAACAAGTCTTCACCACTCTCACAGCTTGCAATTAATCTTTGGACCTCATAGTGTAGATTAATTACAGAAATATCATTAGTTGGTGCTATTGATCTTACATGTATACATGTTTTTACAAAAAACAATATAAGTTTGATTAATTAATCCTTTATAAATATCATAATTTTCCCCTTAACTACGTTGTTAATTTGTAAAATACACATTCCTTAACCATCTAGTAGGTGTACAATGATAAAAACTTGAGACTAAAAGATTTGTTCTTTCAATGATCTCAGATTCGAGTTCTGTGGTTGCTAATATGATGACTATTGAAAGGTTACATAATCATTAATTTTAAGACCCATAAGATTAGTCGAGATGCGTGTAAACTGATCCGAACAACCAAGTTAATAAAGAAAAACAAACTTTCCTTTGGCCCGTCCTTCAAATAAATACAGAAGAAAGCGGATTCATTAGGATGATGCTTACGTAGCTATAACCATTTTTTGGACAAATGTCGTATCAATTCCCAACTATATGTATCTTAATTGAGTCCTCTAACAACAGTTTTTATCAATTGGATCCCTTATCTATACACCTTCTCCTAATTGAATCCATATTTATTTTCCATTCTACATTATTTTTCCCAAGTTTTGATCCAAAAAACACCGAATCATTACTTTCAGTTTGAGACAATTTAGGACAAATTAGAGCGAGCTTATTTTGATTCTGACTACATTCAGGTTTAGGATTGTTTGGAAAATATATTGATTAGTAAGTGCGCTATTTATCATGTCTCTAGTTATTTTAACAAAAACATATAATTGAGGAAAGGTAAGCAGTTGGAGGACCTAATTTATACAGTCAAGGGGATTTAACCAAGAAACAATATATATGTGGGGGATCAACATGACGTTTGCCTTTGTTTCTTATCTAAGATCTCTTACTGTGAACAATGTAAAAGTATTGTTGTTGAATCACGTTTATTCATCATGTACTGGTGAGTATTTATACAGCAAGCTCCTTTGCAGAAAGAGAGAATATTGTGACAGCTATGGCAGAGGAGAGAAAATAGATTCCTAACAATATGTAACAAATTCCTAACAGCTATTGCAGAGTAGTGATTATCGTAAAGTAATAAATACAAAAATGATTTTAATGACAGCTGATATATCTCTTAACATGCCCCCTCAAGATGGATGGCTATTTAGCAGTCCAATCTTGTCTTTCAGAAACAGAAGTTGTTGTCGAGATAATGGTTTTGTTAAGGCATCAGCCAGCTGATCTTGTGAGGAAACATGAGAGACGCGTAGTGCTCCTGATTGTACTCTTTCTCTGATAATGTGAAAATCAATTGCTACATGTTTCATCCTAGAATGCAATATAGGATTGGAACATAATTGTGCAGCACCAAGATTATCATAATAGACAACTGGAGCAACATTAACTGGACAGTGTAACTCAGATAACAAGGAGCAAACCCAACTCAATTCAGCTGCTGTGTCAGCCACCGATCTGTATTCTACCTCAGTAGATGATCGTGCTATGGTGCGTTGTTTTTTTGATGACCAGGAGATTGGATTTCGGCCAAGATAGACAATATATGCACTAGTTGATGATAGATCATCCTTGTTTCCCCCCAGTCTGCATCAGAGTATGCATGAAGCGTAAGTGGTGATTTATGATGAAGGAGCAGACTGTCATGAATGGTGCCAGATAAATAGCGTAGTAAACGCTTGACAAGTTGCCAATGAGCATCAGTGGGCTTATGCATAAACTGGGAAAGTTTATTGACGGCAAAGCAAATATCTAGACGCGTGAGAGAAAGATATTGAAGACTTCCCACTGTAGCGTGATATTCTGAAGGATCAGATAAGAGAGCACCCTCAGCCAAGCTAGGCTGATAGCCAGGTGGCAGCGGAGTACAGGTAGGCTTGGCAGCAGTCATATTGGTTCGGTGAAGCAAATCCTGAATGTATCTTTGCTGAGAAAGAATTAACCCTTTAGAATGAGGCCGAACTTCCACACCCAAAAAATAAGTCAAGATACCCAGGTCTTTCAATGAAAACCTGTGAGCTAAGCAAGAGATAAATTGGTTGACAACAACCTCATCATTTCCTGTCACAATAATGTCGTCAACATAGACAAGGAGGTAAATAAGAAAAGTGTGCTGTTTGAATATAAACAAAGATGTGTCGGCTAGGGAGTTTCGAAATCCAGATGTGATCAGAAACTGTTTCAATTCATGATACCACGCCTTTGGTGCCTGTTTCAATCCGTAGATTGCTTTGCGAAGCTTGCAAATAAAGCCTGGATTTGTATGATCAAGAAAACCTGGTGGATGAGCCATATACACATTGTCAGTCAACGTACCTTGAAGAAAAGCATTGTTGATATCAAGTTGCCGAAGTTTCCACCCACGACTGACAACAATACTTAGAACAATGCGAACAATTGTGGGTTTAATGACGGGACTGAACGTCTCATGATAGTCAAGACCAGGTCTTTGGCTAAATCCTTTAGCTACTAACTTGGCTTTATAACGGGCAACTGTTCCATCAGCATTTCGCTTGAGGCGAAATATCCATTTGCATCCTACTACATTGGAAGCTGTACTGGGGGGTACCAATAACCAAGTTTCATTTTTAAGTAATGCAGTGTACTCCTCCTGCATAGCCAAACGCCAGTTGGGATCTTTTAAGGCTTGAGTGACTGTTGAGGGTTCAATTTGAGCTGATGGAGAGAGCTGTGTATGGTAGGAAAATTTTTGGATTGGCTTGTAGATGTTGTTCTTTGATCTTGTGATCATAGGGTGAGTCACATTTGGTGGGGGTGGTGGAGAAGAAGAACTGTGGGTAGTAGAGGCATCGGGCACAGTATCAGTTGAATCAGTTTGGATTGTAGATGAGTGATCTGGTTGATTGAGTTGTATAGTGGATGTGGAGGAGACTACAACCGGGGATGATGTGCAATGCACATGATGATTATCAGGTGAAGCCGCAGAGATGCATGTAGATGGCTGGGCAGAGACATGGAAGGATTTAAAATAGGGGGAAGCCATATGTTTGTAGTAGTAGACACAGGACTGGACTCTTGTTTTGAATATGCAGTGTATGGAAATGTGGACTCATCAAATGTGATATGTCTGGAGACAAAAACTTTAGATGATGCATAATCAAAGCATAAGTATGCACTCTGTGACAAGGAATATCCCAAGAAAATGCATGGCTTGGAACGTTGATCAAGTTTGTGTGCTGTATAAGGACACAACTAAGGGAAACATAAACAACCAAATATCCTGAGTTTTTGATAATTTGGAACTTGATGAAAAATCTTTGCATACAGTGAACAATTATTTAGTGTAAGAGTAGGCATTCGATTTATTAAGTATACTGCTATGGAAAAAGCATAACACCAAAAATGGGAAGGTAGAGATGAATGAGTTAAGAGAGTAAGTCCAGTTTCAACAATGTGTCTGTGTCGCCTCTCAGCAAATCCATTGTGTTCAGATGTGTGTGGGGGGGGGGGGATGTGAGGTGAGAAATGCCATTAACTGCAAGAAAATCCTTAAAAGCAATATATTCTCCTCCATTATCAGTATATAAGGTTACTATGGATTGTTTAAAGAAATTTTCGACAATGGCTTTAAACCAAATGAAAATTGGTTTAACATCAGATTTTTTCTTTAGTGGATAGAACCATATATATTTTGAGAAGTGATCCACAAATATGACATAATATTTGAACCCATCAATTGAGTAGATAGGGGATGTCCAAACATCTGAGTAAATGATTTGTAGAGGATGATGCGAAATTAGAGTGGATTTGGAAAAAGGTAACTTATGACTTTTATTTAATCAGCATGCATTGCATACAGTTTTCGGAGAATGAGAATTGAAATTTAACTTGTGCTGATCAAGGATGGTTTTGAGAACTGGGAATGCAGGGTGGCCTAAACGAAAGTGCCAGTTTATGTGTGCAGGTTTATGACTGAAAAATACTTGTGGACTGGATAATAGAGAAGACACCTCCAGCCATTCATACACGCCATCTCTGGGTTCACCCTGAGCTAGAACTGCCCTCGTGAGTAGATCCTTCACACAAAAACACCACGGTAAGAACTCAATAAATACATTATTAGCAACACAAAACTGGTAAATAGAGATTAAATTTCGTTTTATCTTAGGCACACACAACACATCATTAAGATTAAATGAATGAGTGGAGGTTGAAAGTGTGGTAGAACCCGTGTGAGAAATTTTCAGTCCTTTACCGTCCCCAATCATGATATCATCAGCACCATTGTATGGAGTGTGGAGGGACAAGTTGTTAAGATCAGTCATGACATGATGCGAAGCTCCGCTATCTAACAACCAAGAGTGATTTTGTGATGGGACTGTAGTAGCCATATTTGCTTGGGGTGGCTAAGCCATGGGATTGTTGGTAGAATCGATGTTTGGGTTTTGGGGAACAAATTTGAAGGATGGACATCGCTTGGCAGTGAGCCCTTGGATGCCACATACTTGACAGTGACTTAAATATGGTCTTTGTGGCACTCGATTTGTGGCTGGGGAAAAATTATTGTGAGGAGAAAAAGACTTGTTCTGCAAGTGTGACTGAGGACGCCAGTTGGATTGGTGATTGGGGTTGGAGTTGTGAGAGAGAAAACGTCCTGTGTTGGATTGCGAAGTTCGTCCATAGTTACGAACAGTGGGATGAGCCGAGGGTGAGAAGTGGGGCACTTTGTTTGTTGCTTGGATGGTGGCCTCAAACATAAGCAGTTTCTCATGGATTTCATCAAATGAGATAGAATTATCTCGTGCTTGAACTGCACGCACAAACTCCCTGTAATCATCCCCTAGTTCTTCAAGAATTTTTTCAGTGATATCTTCATGGTCAAGAGGGACTCCAAGAACAACAAGTTCATCGGCCTTGATCTTGACAGAGTATAAAAACTCAGTGATGCTTAGTGATCCTTTGGTGAGATTTTTAAGATTGGCTTTAACTTGTTTGATGCGCCCTCTGGAGGGTGTTGCATAAGTGGCAACAAGAATATTCCAGGCCTCACGAGCAGTGGATGCTTGTGCAATGAAAGGAATTATTGTGGGTGTAATGGACCCAATGAGTTCATCGAGGATCAATTGATCCTGGCGGATCCATGTATGATACTCTGGGTTTGGTGTAGTGATGGTGTTTGTGGCTGAGATGGTAGTGAGAGTTTGTGTTGGACATGGTGTGGTTCCATCAATGTAACCTTGAAGGTCATATCCAATGAAGAGAGTTTGAAATTGAAATTTCCAGGACAAATAATTGGTGCTGTTAAGTTTGAGAGGTGCCTGAGCCGTGACATTGATAGTCACAAGAGTGTGGCTTACTGTTTGGGTTACTGGGGTGATGGAGTCACTCATGGTGGCTGTAACGAAGAGAAGAAAAAAAAACTTGTTTATTGTGGTTGCTCTGATACCATGTGAACAATGTAAAAGTATTGTTGTTGAATCACGTTTATTCATCATGTACTGGTGAGTATTTATACAGCAAGCTCCTTTGCAGAAGGAGAGAATATTGTGACAGCTATGGTAGAGGAGAGAAAACAGATTCCTAACAATATGTAACAAATTCCTAACAGCTATTGCAGAGTAGTGATTATCGTAAAGTAATAAATACAAAAATGATTTTAATGACAGTTGGTATATCTCTTAACACTTACCACTAGGGACAGGGTTGAGCAGTGAATTCATTAAAAGAATCTAAAATCATTTAGAAAAACACAGTATTATTTTTACTGAAATACTATAATGATATTTCTGTTTTTATCTGAAAAATCTTACACCAACTTCCAAGAGCATAAACGTTTTTTTACACTATCATAATCTAAAAAAGTGAAAGAGTAATTTATACAGTCAAGGGGATTTAACCAAAATCTATTTTGTTTTTAGATTATATGTTTTGCATTTTGAAAAAGTTAACACCTTTTTAAAAGTTTTATAATTTTTTTATTTTTTTATTGTTGAAGAATTTGGTTTCAATTCTGCTACAAATTAGTGATAAGTTTTTTATTTATTAATGTTAGTCATTTAATTTTATCATTTAGTGATGTGTTTGGATTGTTCTTTTCTACTTCTAGTTTACATCTTATCTATGATAAGATTAGTTTAAGAGTTTGTGTTTGATTAGGGTTCTTGTAATGCTTTTGATTTCTTCTATAAATACAATTAGAGGGATGACAATAAAGTTATCTTCGATTTTTACCTCTTAATCTCTTTGTTGTTTGTTCTTAGCTATGAGCTGAAATATTTCAATTAATTTTTAACTAAAGACTAGAGTTTTTCAATTGAAATAGTGGGCACCTCTACATTCCAATAATTGGTATCAGAGTTTTTTCCAATTTTTCAACACTTACAAGAATACTCCGGTTCATGATTTTGATTATGATTTTGACATGATATCTTATATTGTCTTAGTCTGATTGATCAATTATCGTAGTTATAATTTTATTTTGATTTTTTCTTAATTAAATTTTAGTCTCTAGACATCATTTTCTGTCATAAAAAAATAATTAATCGAGCTCTACAGTGAATTGCGAACACCAAGGCCATGAATTTACACGAGTGATTTGGTAGAAAACTAGGGTGGACCAGGACGTATCAATTCCTGAAAGAGTGTGGATCATTAATCCGTTCTATAGTCCCTAGCAGCAGGTAGGGTGTCTGCTACCATGCCGCGTCCGAGCAGGCCACAACGGATCACTCCTAATTTCATCTGGGCCAACATATTTTCGAAATTGCAGGACATGATAATTTGAAATGTAATAAAAGGTATCTCAGGAAAAGTTTAGGTAGATCTTATCCATATGTAGGACATGTTCTGCGACAGTGTATTCATATATATATTAAAAAAATTAGATGAATGATAGTTGCAAACTTAAAATCCAGCTTATATATCTCTAACCTTTTTATCTTGCTTTTTTAACAGCAAAAAAAAGAGCTGAAATGAAGCAATAACCTTTCGCGATTAAGGCAAATTAATGATCACTAAATTTGTAGCAAATAAATTGATCATTGCAGCTCATTTTTTATAACAATGAGTTGCTGTACAAGTTACAGAATATCTCCATGGAAATTAAGCACTCATTTACAGAAACAAAATTGAAGAGACAGGCTTGTCGTCTCGTAAACTTACGTGGGGGAAGAACGATGAAGGAGCCAAATATAATTAGTAAGTGATTTTGTGGCTTCAACATTTATGAAGTACTGCTCAGAAACGAAGTGAGGCTAACGAAGCACTCTTCACTGCAAGGTATTGTGATGCCACCCATTGGATGATCGAATCCGAATTCCTCCTCGGCTCGATTTAGCAGCTCTTGGAATAAAGGATGGTTCAAGAATGCAATCGGAATAACAAATCTCTTTCTGTAGCCTTCTCCAGCATAGACAGCTATGTGGCCTCTAGGAACGTTAGAAGTGGCCAAAACACTGGCAATTTTTGCTGAAAGATTTCTTCGGAGATTTTGTTTGGCATGAGCAATCCCCATCAATTGAATTCCCATTTTTGAAGAGAGAAAGAAAAAGGCACAGACCTTTTTTTTTTAGTTATAAAGGGTTGATTAACCGATGGAAATATGGTAATTTAGTGTTCGTGTGAAAGAACTTCATGGGTTGGATGAAATCTCTTGATAATTACTATATATATAGGCTCAGACATTCCGAAAATAGTAAAAGGGCGAGTTTTTTTTTTTTTTATATATATATAAAAGGAATGTTAAGAAACATAGCAGGTGAAGGGCTAGGTGAAGTTTCACATGGTCTGTTTTGTTTGTCGCTCGACACATGTTGACCTACCTTCTTTCAAGAACAAAAGAGAGCCGCAACTTGGTAATTTATAAATGCATACACACAGTGTTGTGTTTTTAAATAACTAATAAAGGAATGATGAGTTTTTGAATTCTAGACATTTTTTTGGCATCAACGAGTCGTCTCGACCAAAAATCCTGTTGCTTACCACTGAGTCATTGAACTTAGACTTGTATGGTATTTATTAAGGAACCATCTCATTTAAAACTCAAGTTTATAGGTGAAGTTCCAGAATATGATTTATATTATTCTTTAACACACCTCCTCAAGTGAAAACTTTTTTGGCTTGAAACTTGCACACAGACCCATACTACCTTGTGTTTAATTTTTATCAAATAGAATGGGGGTGGTGAGATTCGAACTCGTGACCGCTGGGTCAACAAGGTTCTGATACCATATTAAGGAACCATCTCACCTAAAAGCTCAAGATTATAGGTGAGGCTCTAGAATATGATTTATATTATTCTCTAACAGTATTGTTATCTGGTCTTTTGCTAAACCAGCTATTCAGGGTTATTTCGATTGACGTTAGGTCACCTCCATTTTTATCAAAAACCTGAAAGTCTCACATTTGGAGACTGTTCTTTTCCATCTCAAATTGAGAAGAATTGGTAGTGTCGTAATCTTTATGAGAGTGTGATGTTGTGGCGAATCGTTTCTGATGGGCTGTGAAGTCTTTTGTTATACCATCTGGAATTCTAGTTCCTTGTAACCCTAAATAGTTTTTTTATAGATTTTAGATACGAGATTAGTTGCGCAAAAAGAAGATATTCACACTTCTGATATGCCTTACAAGAGATAAACTGCATTGTTTTTATATGTTTATGGTTACTATGGTCAGATAGTATTTCCAAGTTCTATCATACTACTATGATAGGTTTGCTATTATAAATCTAGCTTTTTGAAATAATAAGTATAATTTGTGTGAATAAATCTAGTTTTTTGAATTTTATTATGGACTCGTGTGCCTAAAATAATTTTTAAGAAAAATGATTCATGTAAATACCCTAACATGGTTTATCTATCTTGAAAGACGAATGAGTTTTCCACAACTCTGTGTTATGCTAAAAAATATTTCAATTAAAAGTTGATCAAAACTTAGAATATCTTTTGGAATTTGCAAGTCAGTTTTGATTTTTTTAATATCATCTTACTTGTAGTTCTATTATTTATATCAAAATTTCTACCATTAATTCTCATGAATTAAAATTATGAATAATTGAAATATTGGTCAAATTCTCATGTATTAATTAAACCTATTATTATTTTCTAGAAATGCATGCAAATACATATTTCTGAGTTTTTATATGAAAATAATAAACAATATGATTTTTTATATTTTTTTAGAGATTTGACCATATGAAATTAAATGTTTTTTTTTATGCATGTTAATTAAAACATTTTATATTCATATAATTTTTTTTATAATCTATTTGAAAAAAATAAAAGGAAAAACAACACACTTTTTTTATAATACTCTTACTTACATATCTATAAATTTACATGTTTACTAATAAAAAAACTAATGACAATTTTAAAACACACATAAACATCTAAAATTACATAATAAACCTCCTAAAATTCATAAAATAATATGTAGAAGCTGGTGGAACTAAAAAATGGTACAAGAATACTAGTGGCGCATGAACCCATGGGTCATCATCACTAACGATGCTTGAACCCACGCGACCACCGTTGGTAGATCACAAACTAGAAGGGGGATTAGGAGCAACGTTTCTTCCTCTTTCTTCTTGTTTTAGTGGCGAATCTCAATGACAACTTGCAAACAAACAAAAAAAATCGCATAGAAATTGTTTTTAATTTTTTTCTTTTAAGATATGTTGTTCTCTTCTTCTCGATTGTTGTTGTCATTACTATCAGGGAATGTTGGTGGGGAGATCTGTGTGTGGAGGAGGAGGGTTACTACTGCTGATGTCGTGAACATGAACTATGGTGGAATCTGGTGGAGATGATGATGGAGGGATAATCATGGGCTAGAAATGAAAAGGTTTCGTGGGAGAAAGATACTGACTTATGAAAGTACGAGGACAAGGTGCAAGATTATTTCACATCGATTCTGATGAAGGTGTCAGACTCTTTAGGCGGGGGTGGTTTGTCATAGTCCTAGGCACGAGGGCGCGCCAACAAGAAAACTGTTGGGATATCGGCAGCATGCATGGGCAGAGACAACATGAATACGTAGAGGCAGATTCAGCAACAGTGCATAACGGGTGCGTGTGAACATCGGTATCATGTTCGCCACGGCTTTAGACTTGGATATAGGGTTGTCCAAGACATGCAGAAGCACAACTAGATTGGCAAAGAGGGCTCAATTGACTGGTTTGAAGGTCTGTGAGGTGGCAGACTAAGGGAAGTTACAAAAAGGCAGTTGGAGGCAGTTTTCGGCAGTTACTGTTTTGTCCAAACTGACAAGTTGTATATATCTATCTAGGGATGACAATTTTATATGTAACTTCCATGTTCTCTTGAGATAAAAGGGAACTAATGAGGTGTAGCCTGCAAGCAAATTTATGCATGGCACACATAACTAGTTTTGTATATCCTTTGTTTCAGAATTAATAAAGGTTGGGTGTGTTTTCCTGTAAACTGTGTTTGCGTTTCTGATTTATTTACTTTAAAAAAATGATAAAAAATTGGGTATCAACACCATCTACCAATTCTGGAGTTTTAATCCATTTTTCAATAGAAACATAAATGTAACGAAAACTACAAGATTGAGAATGGTTAATATAATTCCACTTTGAGTAGAAACATAAAACGTAAGGAAAATTATACAAGGTTGAGAATGGTGGATAATGTTAACCCATTATGAACACTGTCTGCATGCTTGACTCTTCCATTTATGCATTTTTTAAGTCTTAATCTAAGCCACTTTCTTCCATATATATGCGGGACCGGGCTAGTTTGATATGTTTCCATTCAGCCTATCATCCTTTCAAAAGGTTCATGTGATCACAACAAACTATCCACTTATGTGTCTGATCTTGTGTTTGCTAGGTCCTTATTAACAAACATGATATATACCAGCTGAACCATTTCTGTGAATTTGATTGAAAACTTTTAATAAACATGTAGTGTGGTGACATGACCGATTGATAAAAGAACAATATCTATGGTCATGGCACATCGTTTTGCTAAGAGAATAAGATCCATGATTCGATTGAAATGACTTTATCAAAGATGTAATAATATGGTGACATATCTTAAGATAGCCCAGAGGAGCTTGTCTTCCTCCAAGTTGTCTGCTTAATATACATTGAATAAGCAGGCCATGAACAGAACCTTAATAATCTCATGAGCTAGGCCACCAATGTTTCTTTCCTTCTTCCTGTAATTGGTAGGCCATGACAGCTTACCGAATGTTGTATATAAATGGAATATCCATTTGAAGATGCAATCTTATCCCATGCGTATAAATTGTTAGATAATAATATAAATCATATCTGAAATCCAACTTAACAATTTAAATTTTTAAATGAGATAATTACTTGACAGATAAATCCCTGATCCCACTGCACAGTATCTTCACAAGTTACACTAGACGATCGAGTGACTGCTAGCACCTACATAGTTTGTGAGATTTTGCCCTCTATAAGGTACACCCAAGTCATATGTGGATATGCCGATCCAGTGCAGCTTAAAAAGCACCTGTTAATTTCCATAACTTCACGTTCATTTCTTTCTATCAAAGATTTTAAATTATCCGTTTGTTCAAAGCTAAGAAGATTGTAAAGCGAACTCTTTTGTCTTCAGAAACCAGTAGAGTGCCAAAAAGCCATTTTGTTTTGTGTGTAGGAGAAACCAATAAGAGATTTGTTGTTCCCATCTCCTACTTGATCACGAGTATGGCTTTAACCACCTTACGGAAGCCTGCAATGATTTGATCCGTTGCAGTTTGTACATTGGCAGGAAAAATCGATGTGAATCTTACTGTTATTAACTTAATTATACCAGTGACGATTAATTGCCATTTTCAGTTTTTTGTTTGGAAAGCTATATATAAAAGTACACTTGATGATTTGTTGTCAGCCCTCCTTTCGAACACTTCTCAGCGCAGACAATTTAAATAGAATTCTCGAGTTACATTTTTTCTTTTGTAGCGTGGGTGTCTGGTATCTCGATTAATCCAACAAATCTTAAAATGAATGATCAATTACTAGTCTTTAATGACTCTAAAACTTGTGAGACTCAAACTGGTGACTTGACCTCTAGAGAACAAATCTAGAACTGGAGTTACATGCAATAAGAGAAATCACTTAATTTTTTCTTATGAATGAAGCAAATTTCATTATCAAAGAAAATGATTTAAAAAAAGTCACATTTATCTAATTTTTGTGATGAGTGAGTTGTTATATATTTGATTAGTTAATTAAGTGAAAATTGCAAATGTTTTTGATGATTCCGGGGAAAGTTTCACTATACGAATATGCATAAATAAGCAAATTAATGCATCAGGAAATGTATTTTCATACATTAATGAGAAAAACTAATATCTCTTACCCTAAGATACTACTAACTAATGACACAACCAGTAATATTTTGACCTATAGATTTGCATATTCACTATTGTCACTTTTTCAATTTTATTTTGGCGTTTTGATGCAATTTATTATTTATATAAAAACAACAACTAGTGGTGGTGTTATTTATTTATTTATTTAATGGGATGGTTGTGATTTATGCTAATAAAATTAAAATATACTAATTTTTAATTTAACTCTAATATTAATGTGAACATCCATATATAAACTTATAATGTCCAAGCTACTCCCAAAATTGGCAGCCAATGAAGTTTCGGTCATAATAATAAAAATCCCGCACCAAGGTAGAAGATAGTCTTGTTTTATAGATAAACACTAGCTTAATGCCCGCGCGTTGCGCCGGGGTTTTTTTTATCTATGTAGAAAATTAATTGTTTTTATATGTATTGTATTTTGCTATTTTAATATTTAATTAGTAAAATTATAATTGATAAAATCTTTATAATCGAAATGCAAAGTGGGTCGTATATTTCTTAATCGTAGATAATGTAGGTAATTTTTTTTAATGAGTTGCATATTTTTCCCAGTAATATTCAATTTGACACATTATAAATAAAAATATTGTAATTTTTTTTTCGAGAAAGAAACTTATATTTTTTGCGTGTTATAATTAGTTATGTCAATGTTTAAATTACTAAACTTGCAACAGATAAAAATATGTTAGGAATGAGTTTTTTGCGTGGTATAATTAGTATGATTGCCCGCGCATTGCGCTAGGGTTTTTTCCATGTAGAAAACTAATTGATTTTTTAAATGTTGTAATTAGTTGTTTAAATATTTAATTAGTAACATTATAATAGATAAAATATGTAACAAATAAATTTTTCCTCAGCCTAAAAGGAATAGTGCCATCGAAATGGGAAGTGGTTCGTATATTTTTTAATTGGAGAGCATGTATATATATGGACAGAAATAAGAATTATGTAAGAAATATAAAAAAAGGATTTTTTTTTGAAATGGTAATGAACAACGAAAATCACAATTGAAATAATTGTTCATTACTGTTTGAAATTGCAATCTTCTTTAGCTATTTTATGAAATAATAGTAGTAGTTCCCGTAAGCTGACCCGGACACCCTGTTTATAAAAGAAAAAATTATAAGTGCGAAAAATACAGAAAAAAATCCAAAAAGACGGGTTTGGGGATTATTCACTGCGCGTGTAAGTTGTTTCCAGGCATCACAATTATAAAAAAAATGTATACGTGGGGAAAAATCAGTGGAAAAAATGTTAAAAAAATGGATCCAGAGATTAGCTGTGGTGCACGTAAGTTGTCACGGAAACTTTGGTTAAAAAACACAAAAAAAGAAACCCAATGAAAAAAAATATTAAAAAAAGCTAACCAGGACACCCTGGTTATAGAATAATGAAAAAAGAAAGTGTAATTGGAAAAAAAAAGGAAAAAAATGTTAAAAAAAGATGGGTACGAAGATTAGTCATGGTGCGTGTAAGCTGTCCCGGCCACCTCGTTTATTAAAAAAAAAGGAACTCTAGTTATAGACAAAAAGTGCAAGGGGAAAGCATATTTTTAAACAGTAATGAGAGAAAAAATTGTGGGGCGCATAAACTAACACGAACATCCCGTCATGGAAAAAAATATTTAAGTAGGAAAAGAACAGGGAAAAAATAAACAAAAAAAAAATTGATCTGGAGATTAGTCGTGGTGTGCGTAAGCTCACATGGATACTCCGATTTTTTTTTAAAAAAAAGAAGCGTAGCTAAAAAAAAAATTCAAACAGCAATGAAAAGTGAAAATCATTGTTCATCAGTGTTTAAAAACATCAGCAGCCAGAGAGATTCAAACTCTCGCTCTTGTGGTGCGGCAGCAAACGCGTTAACCACTCGATTTATTTGTTCATCCTAGCATACATATAATACTTATCTTATATTTTTGTGTTTTTTTGCATTTATTTTATATATATGTGACATGATATTTTTTTAGTTTACAGTGATTTTTATTTTATTTTTTTATTATTTTTTAAGATTTATTCTTTATATTATTATATTAAAAGTATTTCAAAACACTTAGATTAAATTAATTTGAGATTTTAAAAAAACTCAGTTCATTTTTTTATATATATTTTCAGGCGTTGATACCTAACAAATATCAGAATATAAATGTGTGTTGCGCTAGGCTTTTTTGATGTAGCAAACTGATTAATTATTTAGCCTGCAAAGAATTATTTAGTTGGTAGATAGCAAATTGTAATCGTTAAATTTTGTTGTATTTTTTTGTCTGTATTGAATTAGTTGGTTGTTGTTATCAGTTTAAGTGCTCGGATAATAATTTAGTTGACAACTCTCAAAATTATAATCGATAAAATCTATTAAAGATGAGTGAATTGTATTTTATAGCCAATTCATTAATGGGTGAACTTGCTTAGATATTTTATCGATTTATGTAATTTGCATATTGAAAAACTATAATTGATTAGTTGGTAGGCGTGTTTTGATTGTTCTGACAGTTATTTAATTGGTGGACGTAAATTTGCAATTAATAAAATGAATAAAATATGAAATTTTTTTTGTATCGAACTTGTTGATGATTGGGTTTATTTTAACAGCAACGAACGATTTAACCAGTTGATAGCAAAATTGCAACCGCTAAAATCTATCAGAGATGGATTATTTCTGGTTGATTGCTATTTTGTGTCGATTAATTTAATTCATAGATTGCAAAACTACAATTGATTGATTATTTAGTGTGTCTTAATTGTTTTGACAATTATATAATCGGTTGATGAAAAAATACAATCAATGATATAAATTAGAGATGAATAACTTTATTTTTTGTAGTCAATTAGGCATTCGTTGGCGGTTGGGTGTTTCGTAATGGTTGGGCTTATCATTCTCTTTTTTCTTTTTTATTTATTTTTCAAGTCAAATAAAATCTAATAATATTTATTGTTGTTTTTTCATTCATTTTAATTTTTTTTTTAAAATATTATTAGGTGGTGAAATTTCTAATTATTGTAGATAAAACATTGAAAATAATGACAATAATTATTCGTAAGTTTTTTTCTTTATAAATATGTTACACTAATTAAAGATTTTGCTATTTATTTACTATTAATGCATTTAAAATAATGATAATAACTATTTGTGATTTTTTCTCTGATAAATATGTTAGACTAATTATATATTTTGCTATTTATTTCATATCAACACCTTAAAATATATATATTCATCACTTTTTGGAACCGCGATCTCCTTTAGGTATTCTAGAAAATAATAATAATCGTCGTGGTGCGCGTAAGCTGACCCGGACACCTCGGCTAAGAAAAAAAATATATAAGTGGCAAAACAAAATAGGAATAAAAAAATCGAAAAAAAGTGGATCCGGAGATTAGTCGTGGTGCACGTACGTTGGCCTGGACACTTCAGTTATTAAAAAAAAAATTGTTTTTTGTGAAAAAAAAAAACAACCAGTTAGTAAAAAAAATCATTTTTTTAACAAAAAAACCCTTTTTTTTTTAAAAAAAAACAATTCGTAAAAGAAATCAGATTTGTAAAAAAAAACAACAATCAGTTATTAAAAAAAAAAACCTTTTATTTTATAAGATTTATTACTCATATTATTATATTAAAAGTATTTCAGAGCAATGATAGTAATTTCCCCCCCAAAAAAACCTAGGTTATATATATATATATATATATATATATATATATTTTAAGGTGCTAATATTAACTAAAAATCAAAAAATATAATTAGTCTGACATATTTAAAACAAAACAAACAAATAATCATTATCATTATTTTGAATGTCTTATCTATAATAATTAGAAAATTCAAGACCTAACAATAGTAATAAAAAAAGCAATTAGAAAACAAAATAAAAATAAATATTATTAGATATTAAGAGATTATTTAACTTGAAGGGAAAAAAAAGAAATCATAATAATTATTAATTTTCAAATGATCACCAACACATATTAAAATTTGAACATTAAATAAAAAACTTAATAACATTGGAAATAAAGAAAAATTGATGCAGTATTATCTAAAATTTCAGGAAAAAATACTAAAAAAATCTCTCTTCTACTCACGTCAATTAGATTTCTTTCTTTATTTTTTAGAAGGATCCGTGTTTCTCTATTCTTTTACTTTATGTTTTATTTTTTAAACGAAAGTTGTGATGAAATTCTCTGCCCCAGAGACGATCTCTTAAGCTTTCTTCTTAATTGATGCAGGCAGCGTGAAACAGCAGATCATGCACCCAAGTACACAGTGGATATGGGTATGACCCAAGTACACAGTGGATATGGGTATGCGTGAACAGTTGATAAACATTAAATGAGAGAGCTAATTTAGCTCTCTTTCTAATTCTAATAATGTGTTGCAACTTATTTTCATTATTTTTTAATATATATATATATATATAATTTTTAAAATTATTTTAATATATTAATATTTAAAATAATTTCTTAAACATTAATTTATAAATAAAAAACATTTTAAAAGAAAATAACTAACCACTTCATAAAAACTCGGAATGTAGAATAAAGTCACCATCTACCAGCGTTCTCCAAACCAAACACACCGCGTTCTCCAAACCAAACACACCAAAAACTTGTTACTCCAACGTTGGCATTGGCAACACTAAAGCATCCAAGGCGTGTGCGTAGCACGTCGTCGTTCACACCCTCTCTGTCTTCTCTTAAACAATTTCTCTTTCTTCATTGTTACCTAACTTCGATTCCTTTTTTTCTCTCTTCAATCCCTCAAAAAATCCGTTCTTTTCTCTTTTTGCTATTTTGATTCCTGAGTTTTAACCACAACATCAGCTTAAGAGGTATGGCATCTTAAATTTTCTCGTTTTCTTTCGGTTTTTTAGATCTTTGTTTTTGACGTTATTTCTGACATTGTTATGTGTTCTGCTTTATTTCATCATAATTGAACTTTGTTGATCCCAGAGAATTAATGGTCTGCCAAAGCTCGATAATTTAGAGGTTTAATCTGTCTTGGGATTTTTTTGGGACGATTTGTTTGTTTTCGTTGGTAGATCTTAGATTGAACGCTGTGTATTTTGTTTGAGATATTGTAATTTTTTATTTGAGTTATGTCTTATGTAGATCAAAACACTTTTTTCAGTTTCCATTTTGCATGTTTCTTCTTTTTTTATGTTTTAATTTATTCATCCGGGGTGATTTGGGAGAAAGTATTTGACTTTGATGGCATAAAACTTGCTTGTACGGAAAACGTGATTAACTGGAAAAAAAAGTAGATGAACTCGCGCGAAGCACAAATCGAAAATGACCACTCCACAGTGCCACTAAGTCAGCGTGTACAGTAACAGCCCCGAGCTATTTTAGCTATATAGTAATAATTTGTCCAATGCCTTCTATAATATCTAAGTGACTTTCTTAATATTCAATGGTATTCCCATCCAAAAATAATATTTACTATTGTGGAGAATCCAAAAGATCAAATTGCATCAATTCGGTTAGAAGTCTTATTAGTGCTAGGGTTATATTTAACATGAAAAGAAGAGGAAAAAAATGTAATTAAGCAATGACATTTGATCTTTGATTGCTTGGGATACGACTAACTTAGTGATATTACCCTTTAAATAAGTTAGTACTAAAAAAACATATTGAGTTAATGCAATAGTTTACAGCTTCACTCGTCATGAAGGTAACCAGGGTGAAATGCTCCAATCTCAACCAAAGGCACTTTCTAACCCTTACTAGCAGCTAGGATAGGGTAACATTCAACTAGCTAGGGTTTTGGGAATTTCGATTAAATGTTCTACCAAACTAGCTAGGGTCTTATCCAAACACACAATTCAAACGCGAAAACGTGTGATTCCTATCAAAACTCGTACAATTTTATGTCCTCAAATTGATCCCACTGCCACACTGTTGTCACCAAATTCTGTTCTATGCAATGAGTAGTAGCCTAGCCTTAGCAGAGTTTTTTCCCTATATAAATATCTGTCTATATGTGGATAGCCATTCATCCTTCTAGTTCTCTTATTATAATATTCATAACTTGAACTAGAATACATTTATCTCTTGCATCAAATAATTCCCAAAGTGTTACCACTCCCACACAAGTATAATGCTAAGCAGTTTGCCAAGCGTATTCTTCTGTCTCCAAGTGCCAAAAAGCTATTTTGCTATGCATGGTATAAGAAAGATGTGGATCTTAGTGATGATAATTGTTAGAGAATAATATAAATCATATTCTGGGGTCTCACTTAATAGCTTGAATTTTTAAGTGAGATGATTCTTTAATATGATATTACTGCCTTGTTGATTTAGCAGTCACGAGTTCAATTATCACCACTTCCATTCTATTTGATAAAAAATAAAGCACAAGATAATGTGGGATTGTGCAAGTTTCAAGCCCAAATAACTTTCACTTGAAGGTGTGTGTTAGAGAATAATATAAATCATATTCCGAGGCCTCACCTAACAGCTTAAGTTTTTAGGTGAGATGGTTTCTTAACAGTAATTACCTAACATCACATTGACTTAATTGCTATTATTTTTTCATTCTTCTCAAAAAATAATAAATATTTGTACCTGTAAACATTTATGACCTCCCCCACTTTGTCTTGGGCTAATGATTCTTCTGATACTATGGTCTTAATGATTCAAATATTTAATGTTTTGGGGTTCTTTATTCATTAATTATGAGATAATCTTATATTTTCGTCCCTTGGTGATTAAAACTACTAATGGTCGCTTAGGGTTTGGAAGGCAGAGCGTAATAGCAGAAGAACACAATATATACGCAGTCCATTGCTGCATTCAATTCATCATTATGTTTTGTACGTGTTTGATCTAAAAGCTTTTAAAAAACTTCTCTGTGAAATTAAGAACATTCATATTGTTCTTCTGAATGGTTTTATTAGAAATTCAATTCTAAGTGGGTCAAGAATGATTGAACCGTTCGCAGCTATGTAGTCATCCAAGTGTCTTCTAGTTATAGCCAGGACACATTTGATCTACTTAAACAGATCCGACATCGAGCCTAAAGGCCATTTTTCTGTTTTTGTTGACGAAAACTGAAAGAAGAGATTTTTTTTGTTCCCATATTCAACTCGAAGAACCCTTTATTTCAGAAGTTGCCAATTGCTAGGTAATCATGTTCAGGAATGGTACATAGGGCTCTAATAACAGTAATAAATGGCTTTACTAACTAAAATCATATTTTCAGTCCAATCATTCACTATAAACAAGTCCAAAACTGTTACAATATCCATAAAACAAGCTAAAATCAGCAACACCTTTGATATATCAAAAAATTCGCTTTAATGCTTTGGAATATAAATGTTATGGTTAGTGTTTTCATAAGTCTTCTCACAAACCCTATTTCAAAGAAAATATATGGATGAGTGCAGACCAAATATCTCAAACTTCTAATAGAGTCTTGAATGTTATAGAGTTTATCTTCTCTCCTTCATCATTCTTTGATAACTTTACTCCACACTCAACTCGCGTAATATGTTTTTCACAATTCTCTATCTTGAACTTCTTGATAATCTTCTTTGTAATCTTCTCTTCACTCACAAGGATTCTATCTTTTCCTTGTTTGATCTTATGCCTAGATAGTATGTCATGAGACCAATATTCGTCATCTCAAATTTCTAGAACCATTTTCCATTTCTTTTTTAGAGAATTTTGAATTTAACCCGATTAAAGTATAATTAAGTCCTTGCACTCAATTAAATCCTTCAATTGGACCATAAATTAATTTGTAAATATAATTGAATTTTAATTTGACCAATGATTAAATCAAATCGGTAATCAGAAATGTAAGTATGCCCTTGGACTTAATTGTTCTGCAGATTTATCCAATAATAATTTATCTTGACCTAGAATGTGCATTTGTTTTAGTTTTTTCTATAGAATAGGGGTATGATCGAGCTCTTGGCTTTGTAATAAATTCTTGGCTTGATTTGTCCACCAGATCAACCCCTTCTATGTTTATGTTTGTTAATTAATTTTTTATATATACTATTAGGAATAAATCAAAAATGAGTTATGACAATCACAAAAGTGGCATCATCCAAGTATTTGTGAATCATTGTGATTGTTTGTTGATCCTTCTTTGTGCCTTTCACATGACCTTCTTTTAGGCTGAAATCAATGTTCCTTCTTCCACAAGCTCCTTAAAGCCTTTTTCCAACCGTTTTCCATACATCTTGTGAACATTGCCAAGCTTTCACTTAAATACATCAGTTTCATAATTGTTCTTTGTCAGATGAGGACATCAAAGTGGGAAATTTGAATTGACCATGTTAAATAATAAAAAACAAGCTTTGATGCCACTTGTTTGAAGAAAATAGGTGTTGTAAAAGTTTATGGACAACAATGCAATGATGCAAAAATAAAGAGCAAGAAATTTGAGAGGAATGTATTCTTATTAAGTTTTTCTCTCTCTTGTGTATTCCTCTCTACACACTTGAATTATACCTCTAATTAGAAGTTAATTAAGGATTTAAACGAAACAAGAAAACTAATTCTAATCTAATTTCGAAAGCATTCTATTGACTTAACCGATTGTTTAATTCATTTAATTTAACTGATCTACCGATTCTCAACAAGTAGATTAGTTCTTCTATTTTACAAAAAATCAAAATTCAGTTTACTTTTCATCACTTGAATCTAAAACACATACCATTGGTCCTCTTTTCCTTTTCCACAACTATCAGTTTGCTTTAAAATAAATATTGGATTAATTGGATCATCTAATAGCTGTCTCAAATTGCATGCCAAGGAGATTTATCCTATAATTTGATACTTGTCTTTCATTTGGTGAAGTTCTTGACAACAGCATAATTGAAAACTATCAGACATGCACTGTCCGGGTTACTTAGGGGGTTCACACTCTACCTATCACAAGCCCAATTTCAGACGTCCCCAGCCACTTGTATGCTATGCACGTCAACGACACATCTTCCTATTTGCTGATATCCTCTTTGTCTTGTGTGTGGTTGTTCTCCAACACATATTTCTGTTGCCCATTGTTTGCTTGATCATAGACTTCATAAGAAAAAACAGTGTTCAAGCATAAGGTTCCTATTGGAATACAAGCAATTTATTTGTAGTTATGTTTGAAAACATGGTAAAACTCCATGTTTTCTAGAAAAACAGAAAAAAATATTATTAATACACTCTAGTGAAAATATTAGCTATATTGTTATGTTTATTTTTGTATCTTATTCAATTTAATTAGGTGAAAAGTTTCTCTCTAAATAATGAAAAAAAAATATATGCACGTCAAAATGTAAAGAATATCATAGAAAATAAGTTTAATTTAAACACGATTTCTATTTTACTATTTGGTTCAAATGAATTTTTTTTAGTATAAACATGTTTTCTAATTTTATGGGTTGCAAATATGTTGAGAAATTTTAAAAAATAAACTTCATTTTCAACATTTTATTGAAGCAAAAAACTAGAGATTAAAAAGAAGAAAAATAAAAATGCTAAAGGAAAATTGTTTTGCTAGTGATCACTACTGTACAGCATACCCTGTGGAAGCATTTTGATAGTTTGAAAGTGATGCGGACAAGGTGTCCAGCTTGCTCCATGTGAATCTGACTGTGCCTGTCTTGCAAGTTGACCAGCCAACTTTATCCCCAGGACACATCACAGCTGTAGATTCCTCGTTGTTATCATAATTTCACTAGTCATTTATATGTCGTTTTCAATTAATCAAACCGTTTTAATTTACTTTGTTATAATAACTTGAATATTAGATAAACAAAGGGAATTATATCCGCATTGGAAAAAAAAACAAGAAGTTTTGTTGTACTTTATAATGTGAAAGACATCAAATCAACAGATTTAGATTTCAAAGGTATGATCTCGAGGCATTATGAAAAAATAAATAACTTTTATTATGGAATTAATTAATTAAAATGAATTAATTATTAATGACACCTCTTGGTAAGATCTCAAGCCATTATGAAAAAACAAATAACTTTTATTATGGAATTAATGAATTAATTATGCATGACACCTCTTGCTAAGTTATTTAGTTAATTTGACTAAAGAGTTTCATTTTGAATTCTATAAATATTTTGGTTTGTTGAGGTGTGCCTTTTAAATTTTACAACCACTCTATGAAGGTGTTTTTTAAATTTTTATAGACACAATGGTCTAAACGGTTATAATTTTCCTTATAAATATTAATTTGATATTGATAGAAATAGATTGGAAAACAATCTTTTTCTCTATAAACTTTTTATTTATGTTCATCATAAACAAAACAAAATTTCTTAAGAAACATATAAAAGTTATTGTCTATAAGTTTCAAGGCTTTGCTGTAACCTGAAGGTATAATCTTTTAAACCTATAAAGTATTACATGCCTTAGCATCAATCATCTCAGTTTTACATAATAAATCATGAATGTATTTAGACTGAGAGAGAAACAGACCACGACTTATATGATCAATTTGAAGTCCTAGAAAATAATGTAGATCCCCCAAATCCTTGATTTCAAACTTAGCAGTGAGAGAGTCAATAATCTTGTGTATCTCACAAGGATCAGTGCCAATTACTACAATGTCATCCACATAGACCAACAGAATTATGATCACAGCATCAAGACTCTTAACAAATAAAGAAGAGTCATCATATGTATGTTTAAAACCCAGAGATGGTAAGAAAGTGGTGAACCTTTCATTCCATGCCCTTGGAGCCTGTTTAAGCCCATACAAAGTCTTATGAAGTTTGCAGACCAATTAGGGATGAAAAGGATCTGCCCATCTAGGAGGTTGAGCCATGTACACCTCCTCTTGAAGAATGCCATGAAGAAAGGCATTCTTAACATCTAGTTGCCTTAACAACCAGTTATGATGAGCAGCAAGAGCCAAAACAAGCCTAACAGTGGTTGGTTTAACGATAAGATTGAAAGTTTCCCCATAATCCTGACCTGGTTCTTGACTGAAGTCTTGAACAACTAATCGAGCTTTATGTAGAACAATAGAACCATTTGCATGTCTTTTAAGTTTAAAAATCCATTTGCATCCTACTAAGTTCTTATGAGAAGGCAATGGAACTAAAGTCCAAGTATGCTGAGAATGAAGGGCAACAATCTCTTCTTCCATAGCCTTTAACCATATTGGAACTTGCACAATAGACTTGTAACTAACAGGTTCTATCAATGAGGGATCAACTTCACTAGATGGCTTGATGATATTGAAACAAGATTTTCTTTTGACAATGCCACTTTTACTACAAGTCTGTATGGAATGTAAGTTCATGGAAGGAATATGAAGAACTATTGATAAATTTTCAGTCTGAAAGGTTCCTTTGATGATGAGGATTCGATATTCATACGTTCAACATTAGAATTAGAGGCCGCAGGGATAGAGGATAAGGACAAAGGATCAGGCATAATGGACATGGAGGATGATGAAGGAGAAGAAACATCATCAGAAGCTAATAGACTAGGAATTGGAGGCAAAGAAACTACATTGTCATTTGTAATAATAGGTAGAACTAGGGTAGAAGAATGGTGAGAGGGTGGAGTGAGAGTTGCAATTAGTGATCAAGTCTTTCAAAAGAAACACATTTTCATTAAACACAACATGATGAGAGACAAATGTACATTTGCTAGAAACATTGTAACATATATACCCTTTATATTGAGAAGCATACCCAAGGAACACACACATAGTAGTTTTTGGCTGCAGTTTATTTTGAAGATAGGGTCGTAACAATGGAAAACATGCACATCCAAAGATACGTAAATGTGAAACAGAAGGAATTTTCCCAAATAGTAGTTCAAAGGGAGATTTGTAATGTAGTACTGCAAATGACATTCTATTTATTAAGAAAGAGGCAGTATACACTACATATGTCCAAAAAAATGAAGGCAAACTTGCATGTTGAAGTAGAGTAATGGTAGTTTCAATAAGATGTCTATGTTTACGTTCAACTTACCTATTTTGTTCAGGTGTATATGAACAAGATTTATGGTGTGCAATCCCTTTTGAATCAAGAAATTGTTTTAGAGGTTTGTTAACATACTCTCCCCCCATCACTTTGCAAAATTTGAATGGAATGTGAAAATTGAGTTTGAATATGATGATAGAAGATAATAAAAACAGAACACAAATCACTCTTATTGATAAGAGAATATTATCAACAGTAACGAGAAAAGTCATCAACAAAAATGATATAATACTTATAACCATCAATAGAAATACTGGGGGAAGGACCCCAAAGATCACTATGTATTATCTGAAATGGTGTTATAGACAAATGATCACTAGACTGAAAGGGAAGCTTAGTGAATTTGCCCTGAAGACAACTAACACATACATCAGTAATAAAATCTAAAGGACATTGAATACTTGCTTTTTGTAATATTAAATTGACAATTTTATTTGCAGGATGACCTAGTCTACGATGCCAAGTAGAAGATAATATTAACTGACCATTGTAGGCCTGAAAGTGAAAATTGAAGGAGTGTTGAGCAGACAGAGACACAAATGAAAGTGGATAGAGTCCATTACGACATTCCCCTTTGTACATTATCCTCCCTGTGGCTTTAACTTGAATCCAAAAGCAAAAAGCATCAAATATTAAATAACAATTATTGTCCAAACAAATGCGATGAACTAACAGTAAATTATGAGTTAATTTTGGAACACATAATACTGAGTCCAATTTGAGAGGTTTTGTTTGAGTAGGGATAATGGTAGAAACAGTATAAGACACTAACAAACCTTCACCATTTGTTGTCTAAACTGTGTCATTCGTAGGGTAGGCAATACTTAATGACAAATTGGACAGATCAGCTGTTATGTGATTAGTGGCACTTGAATCAGTAAGCCACACCTGAGGCTGAACTAAGGATTGCTGAGGAGACATACAGATATTATGCATAGTATTCATAGCATGATGTTGAGTGGGAGGAGAATGAGTAGGAGAATCACTTGCATTACCAATAAAATTAGGTCCATTCTCATTGTAGAAACAATACCAGGTTGTGTTATTGAGTTTCCCATAAATATTGCACTTAAACCTTTCATACCCTCATAACCCACACACTGGAGCAGTGTGTCCTTCATTGTTGAATAACTGATAGATAGGAGCACTTGATATAGGTGAAGGGGTGTATGAAGTAAGGTATGAACCAAGCACACCTAGGTTAGGGGTCAACGAGGTATATGGTTTAGCATGAACTGATGGTCTTAGTAGGAAATTTCTCTATCCTTGAGCAGATTTACCCCTGCCTCTACTCCTATTAAATTGTCTATATCCAACATTGTCATATGAGTTATAGCTATGTTGATTACGAGATGGTCTAAGAAATTATATGGATGACACTGGAGATTTAGACATGGTGTGCATAGTAGTAATATATGTTAAACTGTCAGGGATGATGTTTTCCACAATTCATTCCGCAGTTAGTAGCTGAGAACGAAACTCTTTCAATGAAATAACACTCTCTCACCCCCTGACTACACATCTAAATGTATATACTCAGATGGAAGCCCATTTAGTGTCAAAATCACAATATCTTCGTCTGCAAAGTAAACCCCAGCAACAAACAAATAATCCCTAACTTCTTTGATTTTAAGAAGGTATTAGCTTATATTGTCAGTCCCCTTTCTAATATTCTACAAATTAGGCTTCAATTGGAAGATGCTTGTCTTTGAAACAGTAGAAAATTGTTCTTTCAAACGCATCCACAAATCCCTAGAACTGTTACTTCCAATAACACAAGACATAGCTACCATGGACAAGGTTGCAGTAATCAATTGCATCACTGCTCTATCATGCATTTTCCATATCATTATATCATCACAATTCACAATAGATGAAGAGGAGTTAGGAACATGTGTACCACTTTCACCAGTAGTAGCAGAGGGAGGACACGGGTGGGAACCATAAACAAATCCAAAATTTTTGTTGCTCTCTAGTAGTAATTGCATTTGAAAGTGACAATTTAAGTAATTAGAATAATCTAATTTTACATTCGTAGATGTTAAAATTGTTGAGATAAGATTTGTGATCGGGGATTGAAGAATTTGTAATTGTGCAGCTATCACCATTGCAGAAAAATTTATAGAGTACGAAGAGGAGTATGAAGAGAATACAGAGTGCAAGAAGCTTCAATCACTCACTGAGAAATATAGTGTCTTGAATGGTGAATATTTGACACATAAAAGTTTTTCAAGATAGATTCAGTAGTAGCTCAAATATTGATAATTTTTTGAGATTCTTTGATGAAGAACAGTGAAATTTAAAGAAGTTTGAGATGAAGATTGCGGAAGCGAAAGATTGGATTACTTACTCAATCTACGTGAGCGCTATAAGCTCTGATACCATGTTAGGATTGTAAGAGGTTGCAGATAATTGAATAAATTAGGAGGATGAAAAATGGTGTTTAGAGACGGTAAGAGAGAGAAGAGAGAAAAGATAGGAAGAATGAAATTTGAAATTTTCACTATACTGTTGATTCTGTTTATAATACCTTTACCGTGTGTACACATTGCTATTTATACACATAGCATATACTACCATTCATACTCTAGAATACAAATTCAATGCTCTAGAATACACATTCTTCTATACTCTAACAATTTACTTAATAGTTTACTAATAACTGAGTGATTTTTAATCTGATGATGGATTATCCATTTTTTTTTATTCAAGAGTGGTCTTATAGTTCTCTCGGGACAGGTCTCAAAAATTTAAAATAGGATCTTTGAGACAATTTTCTAATTTTGAATATCGATATTGAGAAAGTGAGCAACTCTGCAGATTTCTATTAATAAATTCTCTTATGGGTGGACATTTCCCATCCCATTTGTCTCTACCAAAAGTAAATGATTTACAAAAGTTTTGAAGAAAATCACTTCCTGCTATGTGTTATGATAAATTCAAGCCTGAAATGATGTCGATAAAGGTATCTTCTCGGCAAGGAAGTGTAAGACCGCCCATCGGGTGATTAAATCCGAATTCTTCTTCGGCTTTTCGTAGCAATCCTTGGAATGATGGTTGATTCAATAATGAAATTGGAAGGGTGAATCTTTTCTTTTGGCTCTCTCCAACATAGACCGCAAAGTAGCCTTTAGGAACTTCGGATGCATGATTAGCATGCAAACTTGGACGACGGAGAATTCGCTTTGCATTCATGATGCCCTTCAGTAGGATGGCCATTTTGTGATCTGTATTATTCTGATAGAAAAAGATGATATTAGAGTAATTTTGAGGAGGATATGCTTTCTAAGAGAGAATGTGAGGATTTGATATGGTTGTGGGGAGTTGCCTTCGTATATATAGATGGATTTTATTAGTATGTGGAAAAGTGTGGATGAGAGGATAAGCAGCCTTAGTGGGGTTGCTTAGAGACATAAGCAGCTGAAGGATCACATGGTCTTGTCTCGCAACTCATCGTCAAGGAAATTGTAGTGAATTAAATCAGTAGACTTGCTGGTACAGATTATGGGTAAGAAAGTTTTGGAGACAATCATAAAAGAGTACCCCACTTCAGATTCATACTTTCTTGCTGCAGACATCTAGTGTGTTACTGTTGGTAATGATGTGACGGGGTCACATCAATTTTGTCTTGTTAGAAATTTCCATGGAGATGTGTGGTTAAAATCAGAAAGGTTTTCCGTGATAAATCTGCAACATATGAACACATTCACCAGCATTTATTGCTTTTGCAAGAGCTCATACATATTTCACCAGAAAAATAAAGGGAAAATAAAAATACAAGCAAAAAATGGCTAGACAGGGCCTTGTGAAGAGCACGTGTAGCCGGTGGCAATGCCGCTTCCTTTTGGAGCCTAACTCATATTTTGATAGAGTATAAACTGATCAATGCACATTTGTATCTCTGTGCATGAAGAGAAGTATAAATAGAAGGGCTGCGCACACATTGTGTGGGTGAAAAATCATAAAAACAGAATAACAGAAAACAGAGCATTTTTCTGATTCTCTTTTCTCTTTTAAATTCTCTAAACACGTTACAGTTTTATCTTCTGCAATTACTTGCAAATTCACACATTGTATCAGAGCTTTTATGCTCACGCAAGCAAATTGATTGATCCAAAATTTGATCTCAACTGCTGCGATCTCCTCTTTGCAATTTTTTGAATTTTTTTTTTTCTGCAGATTATTGAGGAATTCTGTGAAACTTTCACTGTGCAAATTACAATGATTACTTAGGTGTTATTTTTTCACGAATTTGTCTGATGCAAGCCAGTTGATCGATCCGAGATTTGATCTCTGCAATCTACCTCAACTGCTGCGATTTTCTTCTTTGCAATTTTTCAAAATTTTTCTGCAGATTATTGAAGATTTCTGTGAAACTGTCACTATGCAAATTTCAGTGATTAATCAGGTGCTATTTTCCAGAAATTGTCTGACTTTGCAATGGTGACTGCTGCATAACTTCAGATTATTCAATCTCCAATCACAAATCTCGTCTCAACAATCTCAGCATCAGTAAATGTAAAATTGGATGATGTTAATTACTTGAACTGGCACTTCCAGATGCAGCTGCTGCTTGAAAGTAATGGAATTTTCGGGTTTGTGGATGGTTCTCATTCATGTCCTCCTTCCATCTCTACTGAATGTGGTACAGACTCTACAAACTCCTCCTCTACTACTGAATGTGATGATGTGTTAGTATGGAGAATGCATGATAGAGCTATCATGCAATTAATCATTGTAACACTTTCTCCGGTTGCACTTTCATGTGCGATTGGTAGCCATAGTTCAAGAGATCTTTGGATGAGGCTTAAGGAACAGTTCTCTACTATGTCTAAGACCAGTATATTTCAGATGAAATCAAACTTGCAGAATATACGGAAAGGTACAGACACCATAAGCCAATATCTTCTTAGAATCAAAGAAGCAAGAGACTACTTGACAGCTGCAGGGGTGCTATTTGCCGATGAAGATATTGTTATTTTAGCACTGAATGGTCTTCCTCCTGAATATAACACATTTAGGTGTGTTGTTAGAGGAAGAGAGAGTGTCATTACGCTGAAGGAATTTCGATCTCAGCTCCTTGCTGAAGAACGAATTGTGGAGAACATCAATTCCTCTTATCTGATTGCCATGCACACAGCTGTTAAACCCAATGCCTCAGTCTCATCTACTGCCTTTGTCCCTTCTTCATTTCATGGCCCTTATGGATTTAATTCCTATGGTAATGGTGGATACCGCTCCTTTAATAGGAATAGAGGAAGAGGCAGATTTAATTCCACACAAAGACCACATCTTCATGGCAGAACACATGCACTGCCAAACCGAACTCAAGGTCCCTTTGGTACCTCTCCAACCCCTATCTGTCAATTATGCAATATGGCAGGACATCTTGCTCCATTCTGTGACTATAAACGTCAAGAGCGATTTCAGTGCAACATTTGTGGTAAAACAAATCATACTTCATGGTTTTGTTTTTACAATACAAATGGACCAAATTACGCTGGTGCTCCTAATGGTCAAGGTTTCGTTGGTGCTGCTAATGACCATCCATCTCCAGCTTACGCTGGTGCTCCTCATGGTCCCCACTTCCCTACACTGTCAGCTATGCACACTGAATATCATCCTTCTCACTAATTTTCTCAACAACCTGCCATGATAGTGATGCATCCTGCAACTTATCCTTCTCATCAGCTTTCACAGCAGCCTGCACTGTCAGCCATGAACACTGGCAGTTAGTCTTCTTCTCAAATGTGGATTACGGATTCTGGTGCTACGAACCACATGACTACAGATTTATCTAATTTGCAATTAAGCACCCCATATCCCATAGCTAACACGGTTCAAACCGCAAATGGGGAAGGTTTGTCCATAACACATGTTGGGGATTTTATCATCCCTACATCAAGTAAATCATTTCGGCTGAACTCGGTGTTACATGTTTCAAAGCTTACTCAGAATTTGTTATCAGTACACCGTATTTGCTTAGATAACATTGTTATTTGATTTTCGATGCTTTTCGTTTTTGGATTCAGGACAAAGTCACGGGGCGGATACTTTACAAAGGGAGATGCAGTAATGGCCTCTATCCTCTTCACTTTTCTCCTCGTGCTCCTCCATCGCCAATTCGTTTTCAGCCTCAGTCCTTTCTTGGCCAATTGGTGCTGTCATCAACTTGGCATCATAGGTTAGGACATCCCTCCAATAAAATTGTCCAATGCCTGTTGCATAAGGCCAATATTTCATATTCCACAGACACCACTGCTGCTATGTGTTCTAGTTGTCTTCAAGGAAAGTTTTGTAAACTTCCTTTCCATTCTAGTGTCTATAAGTCTGTAAAACCATTTCAAATCATTCATAGTGATGTTTGGGGTCCATCACCTTGCATTTCGGTTGATGGCTATAAATACTATGTGATTTTCGTTGATGAATTCACACGATATTGCTGGTGGTTTCCCTTGGTCAATAAGAGTGATGTATTCTCTGTTTTCGTCAATCTTTGTGCTCACATTCAGACCCAATTTACACAATCTGTTGAAACACTACAAAGTGATGGGGGGGGAATATGTGAGCAAACAATTTCAGGCTTTTCTTGCTGCCAAGGGTATTTCTCATCGCAAATCTTGTCCATACACCCCTGAACAAAATGGGTTGGCTGAGCGCAAGCATCGCCATCTCATCGAAACTGCCATCACTTTATTACAGAATGCGAAATTGCCATCTTCTTTTTGGTCATTTGCAGTCCACACAGCCTCCTATTTGATTAATAGGATGCCGTCTGCAATCCTACATAATAAATCCCCGTATGAGCTGTTGTTTGCAGCCATTCCGCCTATAAATCATTTGCGTATTTTTGGTTGCGCGTGTTTCCCGTTGTTGCGTCCCTATATTCTTCATAAGCTGCAACCAAAAACACAAATGTGTGTTTCTCGGGTATGCATCACAATACAAAGGGTATATATGCTATGATGTCCATACGAAACGCACATATATATCTAGGCATGTCATTTTTAATGAGGTTGTGTTTCCTTTTCCAGATTTAATCAAACACACTTCATTATCCTCTACAGACTATAGTTCCTGTTTTATTTCTTCCCTGCCCATTGTTTCACAGCAGAATATAATTACTCTGCCTCCTATGTCTGTCACTCTACATCCTTCGTCTGTCTCCTCTCCTTCTGAGAGTGCTGCAGTTCCCCATCTTGTGTCTTCTCTTCCCATTGTGTCTCAAAACATTAATTCTGCACCATCACCTCAGTCCATTACTACATCTCCTTTTTCATCCATCCCCGTGGCTCCTGAACTCATTACCGAAGGTATGGATATTGATACTTTAAATTCAGCTGCACCTTTTAATCCTGATGGGCTGTCTATTGTTCTCCACATTCCATCAATGAATTTGCATCCAATGCAAACTCGCAGCAAAACAGGCACTATCAAGAAGAAAACTTACCTCACCACCATCAGTTCTTCGTCAGCTGCATCTTTGGCTAGTGAGCCTGCAAGCTACAAGGGTGCTTTAAAAATTCCAGTGTGATCTGCTGCGATGAAAGAAGAAATTGATGCTCTTCACAGTCAGCGCACATGGAGTTTGGTACCTCTTCCTTCACGGAAAAATCTGGTTGGTTGCATGTGGATTTTTAGAATTAAGAAAAATGCTGATGGTTCTATTGCGCGTCATAAGGCGAGACTGGTTGCCCAAGGTTTCAGTCAAGAACCGGGGCTAGATTATGGCGAAACTTTTAGTCTGGTGGTTAAACCGACTACATTTCATCTTGTCTTGGCACTTGCTGCACATTTTGGATGGGATTTACGGCAGCTAGATGTTAAGAATGCCTTCCTACATGGCACTCTTAATGAAGAAGTTTATATGGCACAACCTCCGGGATTTGAGGATCCTCTTCATCCTCATTCAGTTTGCAAACTTCATAAATCTCTTTATGGCCTAAAACATGCTCCACGGGCATGGAATGAAAGGTTCACTTCTTTCTTGCCATCTTTGGGGTTTCAACATACGTATGCTGATTCGTCCCTGTTTGTTAAGCCTCTTACTGTTGGAGTTATTGTTTTGTTGGTTTATGTTGATGATATAATCATTACTGGGAGCGACTTTGGTGAGATTCACGGCATCATTCGTTCTCTTGCTATGGAATTTGATATTACAGATTTGGGGGATCTTCATTTCTTTCTGGGGATTCAAATCTCTCGCTGCCATGACACATTGTTCCTCTCTCAATCTAAGTATATTCATGAGCTTCTCCTTAAGACTGAGATGCTGGATGCTAAGGCTTGTGCCACTCCGTGTCTACCTTATCAGAGGCTTTCTAAGGATGATGGTGCCCCGTTTGACAATCCTACCCTATATCGCAGTCTGGTTGGCGCGTTACAGTATCTTACATTTACTCGTCCTGATATTGCGTTCTCAGTTCATTAGGTGTGTCAATTTATGCAAAATCCTATGGTGATTCATTTCACGACAGTCAAGAGGATTCTTCGATATCTTAAAGGCACTATCAATTTTGGTCTTAGCTATCATAAAAGCTCCTTGGAGCTTAAAGCTTTTAGCGATGCTGACTGGGCGGGTGACCCTAATGATCATAGGTCCACTACTAGAATGGTTGTCTTCATTGGTTCTAATCCTATCTCATGGTCGTCCAAGAAACAACACACTGTTTCTCGATCATCTACTGAGGCCGAATATCGTGCTTTGTCGTCCACTTCTGCTGAAATTGATTGGATTAAGCAATTACTTGCCTTTCTTGGTGTCTCCACTGTTTCACCACCAGTGCTCTTTTGTGATAATCTCTCGGCAATTGCACTTTCCTTTAATCCAGTTCAGCACCAGAAGACAAAACATATTGAGATTGATGTTCATTTTGTTCGGGAACGCGTCGCCAATAATCAGCTCTATGTTCAGTTTGTTTCCTCTTCGGAACAATTCGCTGACATTCTCACAAAGGGCTTGAGCTATTCTTTGTTTCGTACTCATTGTAACAATCTCATGCTTGGTTTACCAAAGCAAGAGATCGAGGGGGGATGATAGAGTATAAACTGATCAATGCACATTTGTATCTCTGTGCATGAAGAGAAGTATAAATAGAAGGGCTGCACACACATTGTGTGGGTGAAAAATCATAAAAATAGAAAACAGAGCATTTTTCTGATTCTCTTTTCTCTCTTAAATTCTCTAAACACGTTACAGTTTTATCTTCTGCAATTACTTGCAAATTCGCACATATTTCAGAAATCTTGTTGGTACTGAAGATGATGAAATTAATGCTTGTCATTGGCAATATAATTGTTTCTACCCATCAAATATCACAGAAAAAAAAGTAAAAAAGAAATGTGGTTGCCACCAAGAGAGTAATTTTTTGCTTCTTGTATATATGTTGACAGAAAGCAACATTGCTAACCCCAGGAAGATTTATTTGGCCAATTATGTTGAGCCTTCTTGTGTATTCTTTGTGGTTCTTGCCATATCTATTTAAACATAAACTTTCTTAACAATGTTAGAGAAAGCGTTTCCTATCAATGGCGACATGGAACCTTATAGGTCAAACCAAATAATATTTGATAACATTGAATAGTGATATTGTAATGATGGTGGATGTAAATTTTATTAAAAGAAACGGGGGAATCAAAGAAGGTTTCTCATTTGTTGAAATTGTTTGATTCTACAAGACAAAGTATTTACATCATAATGGAAGTTTATGCCATACAAAATTGTTGTGTCATGATCTAGAAAGGACATCAATGAATTTATCTTCTCTGCAAGGAATTGCCAAATCACCCATTGGATGATTAAAACCAAACCCCTCTTCAGCTTTATTGAGCATATCTTGAAATAAAGACAACTAAGAAACCTTTCGGTACATCTAAAGATATTGAAGGTGGTACTTGCATTCCATACAGATCGGCTTAGAATTTGTTTGGCTAGAACTGCAGGCAGGCAAATGTCTAGTCATGGTGTTACTGTTGAATGCCACTATTTCTGTATTATTGTATCAAATGTATTCAACATGTTATGATATAAATTAGCAACTGAACAGTTAAGTTCCTCACGCAACTATGGAAGGTAAGTTGCTTACTTAATCCATCGACACACTTGCATAATACTTGAAGAAGTAGATCAATAGTAAGAAGAAAAGGCAGTTAGTTTCTGTTTTATAGAATGTAATTGTTAGTTACATTTATGCTAATTGTAATAAATTGTAGAAATAAAAAGAGAAAATGCAATTGAATTCTCTTCTATTATAAGTATGACAGTTACACATTGTTGTAAACATTCAATTCATGTGTTTTTCCCTAGAGTATATAAGGGGCATTTTATCAGACATTTAATTAGCAATACGAGAAACACTTACCTTTCTTCTGCAATCACTCTCTTCTTCAATTCTCTGTGTATTCTTCTTTTCTCTCCAAAATCAAATAAGTTCACCTACAAATTCCAAACAAAATACAATTAAAATTCAACATGGTATTAGAGCACTAACTTGATTCAACAAGGGATGTAAGAAATCTGAGATAAAGAAAGAAGAATGGTGACAAGTGGAGATCTACGAACACCATAATTGAATGGTGTAAACTATGATTTTTGGGCAATAAAGATGGAAACAATTCTCATAGCATATGATCTACGGGATGTAGTAGAGTTTGGCATGCAATCAAACTCTGAAGCGATAGATGAATTTGAGAGAGGAGATGAAAATGAATACATACCTAGAGAAGCACGTGCTATTTCTAGAGAGAGCAAGATAAAAAATGCCAAGGCATTAAGCCTTATCCAAGGAGCATTATCTGATAAACTTTTTCCACAAATCAGAAATGAAAAACTGCAAAAGGAGCATGGAATGTATTGAGAAGAGAATACAGAGGAGATAAAAAGGTGAGAGCTGTGAAACTGCAAGCAGTAAGAGTTAAGTTTGAATAAATGAGAATGGTAGATGGTAAAGGCCTAGATCATTACTTGACTAAGTTTTTTGAAACTGTGAACAATCTAAAGTCACTTGGAGAAGATGTACCCGAAATAAGGATTGTACAGGAATTATTAATGAGCCTAAGCAGGAGATATAAATCCATTGTCTCTATTATTGAAGAACCTAGAGACCTTGATGTGCTTAGGGTTGAAGACATTATAGCCTCTGTCAAAGTGATTGACAAAATAGAAGATCTGCATGATGAAAGATATAGGATTATATGAACTGAAAAAGCATTTAGTAGTTTTAAAGTTGGCTATAACCATGGATACGCTTCAAACAAGGTTTCACAGGGGAGATTCAATCCAAGATGGCAGGGACAAGATCAAAGACACTCAAACTGGTCTCAAGGTAGAAATGTGAACAATAATCACAATTCTAACAGGAATCATAGAGGTGGAATAAGCAACAACAATGTTTACAATTCATAATACAAAAATGGAGGTGGTAGCCAAGCAAGTCTGAAGCCACAATGTCATGTATGCCAGAAATTTCATTTCGATGTCTGCAGATATAAAGGGAAGACAAAGTGTGAAAGATGCAATCATTTTGGACATAGTGCAAAGGATTGTGACAGTCACAATAACAAACAATTAACAAATTGTGCAAAGAAAGCAGAATCAATCACATAAACAATGTTCTATGCTTGTCATACAGCTAGTGTGAAAGATGAAGATGTGTGGTTTATAGATAGTGCCCGCAGTAACCACGTAACCTCACAAGAATCAAACTTAATAGATATTGACAGAACTGTTACTTACAAGGTGAAGATGGGCTCAGGAGATCTTGTACAGGCAATAGGGAAGGGCACACTTGTGGTTGATACACACCAAGGAAGACAACATATAAAGAAAGTATTGTTGGTGCCAGGGTTAGATGAAAACTTGCTAAGTGTTGGTCAAATGATGTGACATGGTTATTACATTCTTTTTGGAGGTAATAAAGCTATAATATTTAATGATGAAACACTTACAAATGTTATTGCAAGAGTAATCATGAGAGGAAATAGGTGTTTTCCTCTTGCATTGGAATCCATAGCACTTGTAGCCATGAAAGCAACAGTAGGTGAAGACTCACAGATATGACATAAAAGGTTTGGCCACTTAAATTTTGCAAGCATGAAGAAGATGCAACAAATGGAAATGATGTATGACTTACTATGATAGATGACATGAAGGATGTTTGTGAGGGATGTGTTGTAGGTAACCAACATAAAGAGAAATATGAAAAAGAAGAATGGAGAGCTAGATCTCCATTGGAATTGGTACATACAGATATGTGTGGAATACAGAATGAGTCATTTAGAGGAAATAAGTACTTCATAACATTCATTAATATTTTTTCAAGAATATGTTTGGTATATTTCCTTCAAAATAAATCTGACACACTGAATGTGTTTAACAAGTTTAAACTGTTTGTTGAAATACAAAGTGGATAGAAACTAAAAAAACGAAGAAGTGACAGAGGTGGAGAATGTACCTCACATGAATTTCAAAACTATTGTTCAAGTCTGGTAATGGAGAGGCAACTAACAATGACATATTCCCCTCAGCAAAATGGAGTAGCTGAGAGAAGAAACAGAACAATAGGTGAGATGGCAAGATCTATGATGATTGAGAAGGGAATACTTGTTGAGTTTTGGGCATAGGAAGTGAATACTATTGTGTATCTCAAAATAGATGTTATACATTAGTTGTGGTAGATATAACACCATTTGAAGCTTTTACAAGAAGGAAGCCTGTAATTAAGCACTTGAGAGTATTTGGCTGCATATGTTATCCACATATTCCATTATCCCTGAGACAAAAATTTGAAAGCAAGGCAGAGAAAGGGTGTTTATGGGATATAGAAGTTGTGAGAAAAGATACAGGGTGTATATCTTGGATTCTAAAAAGATTGTGTTGTCCATAAGTGTTATTTTCAATGAAAATCAGTCCTGAAATTGGAAAGAAAATCAAATGGAGTCATTCACACCACAACTAGTGTTTGAATGCAATAAACAAAGAGATGAAGAATATTGGAGCAAACTAAAAGTATATATAGAACAAATAGAATGAAGAGATAACATCAACATTTGGAGTGGCTAGAAATCCTTTGCTAGGGTCTTCTCAGGACATCTCAAAATGGACCATGTGGCATTGCCTTGTAATTAATCAACAACAATACGGTAGTGAGGATTCATCTCGCTCCTACAATGTCAAGCAATTAGATATAGCCTACTCGGAGAAGGAAAGCTCATTAAGTGAATAGGATGAGTTTCTATAGGTGGAATCTAATGTTGGAGACATTGAAGAAAACAATGGATGTTACTTGTTAGTCCTAACTAGTGGTCCACGACTTGTTTGGTAATCGAAGGGTCAAATTAATTACCAAACATCAACTAATTGTATTCCGGATATACCAAATCTAAAGGATCACATGGTATTATCTTTCAATCATTATCATCATGATCTCAAAAGGAAGACCGATAACATATATCAAGATTCATGCCCTTATCTATTTTTTAGAAAAATCTACTTAGAACCCACTTGAAATTTAAGGAGTAAGCTATTAGGAATTCTATCCTAAGTTGTGACCACTTGAATACTGTAGACAACCTTGAGACATCTACCCTCTTGAATTAGAGTTATAAGATATATAGAGTTCATAGCATGATTCAAAGGTCTGAGGTTTTTTTTATTATGATGCGTAGGGTCTTATGGACCACATTTGTCTTGTAAATTATAAAGCGGTATTTGTGAAAACCTTGTCATCGTCATGCTTGCTTGGCGATGATTACATTGACCACTATCTCAAAAATGGCATCATCCAGATATTGGTGGATGATTGTGAGTACTTGCTGATCCTTTGGGTTTAAGTTAACATTGCTCCATCTATAAACTACTCAAAGCTTTTTTAAACTGTCTCTCCTGCATCTTGGTAGCCTAGTCAAGCTTTTACTCAAATACACCAAGTTTCATAGTTTTGCTTCTTCAACCTAGGACAATGACGTGGAAAGTTTAAATTACCCATGTTAAATAATCAAACCTAAGCTCTAATGCCACTTGTTAGAAGATAAGATGAGGTTGTGATGACTGATTTATAAGAACAAACATAAGAACAAAACTAAATAACAAGAAGAAGAATGAGAGGAGTGATTTTTCTTTTAACATTAATGAAGACATCTTCTACACAGAAGTATAATCATGTAACACTGTCCGCTAATATAAACCCAAATTCTTCCTCGACATTTTCTTCAACAAAAAAGAACATAAGAAACAAAGAAAGGCTATTCACTAATTATATTATGTGTAGATAGTATAATACCAAGGAGAAAACAAACATATGTTAACTATGAACTTTGATGATAACACTCTAGCTTTGGAAAGAAATTCAACAAGTACAAGTAAAATCTTTATGATCCAATGAAATTTGATTTCGCATAAAGATAATACGAATGCGAAGCCCTCATGAGATGTTCAAAAACTATGAAAAAGAAAAATCAGGGTTCAAAATATGCAAATAAGATTTAGGATTTAATATGGGGCAATGATTCTCGCCAATTATGAAGTCAATAAGTGAAAATGAAATAAATAACAAAATTCATACAACATATTATGACCTATATCACAAGGCCTTCTTGAACACTAATTGATCTAAAATCTCAAGCTCATATAGAAACATACCTCTAGAATCTTTTTGGTAAAATTTCAGCTCAATCCACAATTTGATATGGAGATATACTCAATAGTATGAAACTAGATAATATGAAACTTTAATTCAAAATATGAATTTGATCATGTCTTGATCATATTACTAAACAAGATTTTTTTTCCACACATGCCGTCCAATTATGTAGAAGAAAATTAATTTCTCGATATTTAATGGTGAAATGATTTTCTATCTTCAAACTAAAGCACCTAGTTGATATATATAAACTGACGATTTTAATTTATGCAATTAACAATGAATGCGAAGTTTCAAATTGAACTGGAATTTTAATAATTTAGGCATTTATTAATAATAAATAAGTATTTATACAAATATAATAATGTCAAATGTAGTAGTCATATTAAATTAACATTTATATACCAACAGATTTTTATCAATACCAACTCATAGTTTTCACTTTTTTTATTACTAGAAACCTTAAAAGAAAAAGTTATCTAAAATTTCAAGTCTTTACTTCTCCTCTGTAGAAAGAATACAATTGTCCATCGGAGTTCGTTTACCTAGTGTTTCGGTAAGCGAATTCTTTGGCATTAAGTCTATGGCATGATCACCATCAATGGATTCACCAAAGGTTTCTTAAACATTTTATGTTGGGGAGACGGAGAAGAAAAGATGTCGTATTTGAACCAGACTTTATTTCAAGATCTACCAAGTAAATCGGAAGAAGATCCCGGTTTATATCATTCAATGGTTGGCTTTGTTAAATAATAATTATGTTGACTTATTTATTCTTATTCATTAAGGGTAGAATAGTACTTTATGTTTAACCTATATATAGTTTATTTGTAATTAGGTTAAGTTAAGAACTCACAATTGTAGCCTCTCTTTTATGTTTTTGCTCTTAATTATTTCAACATGGTATCAGAGCAAGTTTTATGAAACGAAGTTTAATTCCAAACACAACTTCGCGGATCCAACTCACAATGTTTTTTTTTGAGTGATATGCCGTCTTCTGCCTCTGCAAAATTTGGTATTTCGTATTCCCTTTAGCTTCTGCAATTTGATATTTGCATTCAGTTTTTGCAATTATTTGGTATTGGTATTTTGTATTCTGCTTCTGCAAAATTTGGTATTTTGTTTTCCGCTGCTTTTGCATTCTGGTTCTTTATGATTGTTTATTATGGCTGCTGCAAGAGATTATTCGCTTCAGTCTGTAAGTGTGAGGTTGGATGGGAAAAACTATTCGTATTGGAGTTATGTGATGAGAAATTTTTTGAAGGGTAAGAAGATGTGGGGGTATGTTAGTGGAACTTATATGGTACCTAAGAATAGTGAGGAGAAGTATGCTGAATTGATAGATGCATGGGAAGCGAATAATGCAAAGATCATTACTTGGATCAACAATTCTGTTGAGCATTCGATAGGTACACAATTGGCGAAATATGAGACAGCAAAAGAGGTTTGGGATCATCTGCAAAGGTTATTCACACAATCAAATTTTGCAAAACAGTATCAATTAGAGAATGACATACGAGCTCTTCATCAAAAGAATATGAGTATTCAAGAGTTTTATTCTGCTATGACAGATTTTTGGGATCAGTTGGCTCTTACAGAATCGGCAGAGTTAAAGGCATGTGGTGCCTATATTGAGCGTAGAGAGCAGCAATGATTGGTACAGTTTTTAACAGCACTTCGCAGTGATTTTGAAGGACTTAGAGGTTCAATTCTGCATCGTTCTCCACTGCCTTCTGTTGACTCTGTTGTCAGTGAGTTATTGGCTGAAGAAATACGTCTTCAGTCTTATTCTGAAAAGGGAATTCTTTCTGCTTTGAATCCTTCTGTACTAGCAGTACCTTCTAAGCCATTCTCTAATCATCAGAACAAGTCTTACACAAGGGTTGGCTTCGATGAGTGTAGTTTCTGTAAGCAGAAAGGTCATTGGAAAGCTCAGTGTCCTAAGTTGAGACATCAGAATCAAGCTTGGAAGCATGGTAGTCAGTCACAATCTAATAAACCACCACATCACAACACTGCAGCAGTAGCTTCCTCAGGCTCTATTACCGATCCTAATACTTTGGCTGAGCAATTTCAGAAGTTTCTCTCCTTGCAGCCACAAGCTATGTCTGCTTCTCCTTCCATAGGTCAGTTGCCTCCAAGTTCCTCAAGTATGTCACACTCTGAATGGGTCCTGGATTCTGGTGCTTCCCATCATATGTCTCCCGATTCCTCATCTTTTACCTCTGTGTCCCCTTTGTCCTCCATTCCTGTTATGACTGCTGATGGCACTCCTATGCCCTTAGCAGGTGTTGGTTCTGTCATCACACCTCACTTGTCTCTCTCTAATGTTTATCTTATTCCAAATCTTAAATTGAATCTTGCGTCTGTTGGTCAAATATGTGATTCTGGTGATTATTTAGTCTTATTTTCTGGTTCCTTTTGTTTTGTACAGGATCTGCAGTCTCGGAAGCTGATTGGGATAGGCCATAGGGAGAATGGAATATATGTTTTGGATGAGTTAAAAGTGCCAGTTGCTGCTACTACTGCTGCTGTTGCTGCTACCAATACTGTTGACTTGTCCTCCTTTCGATTGAGTGTTTCATCTTCTAGTTTTTATTTATGGCATTCCCGTCTAGGTCATGTTTCGTCTTCTCGTTTGAGATTTTTGGCATCCACAGGAGCTTTAGGAAATTTGAAAACTTGTGACATTTCTGATTGTAGTGGATGTAAACTAGCAAAATTTTCTGCTTTACCTTTTAATAAAAGTATCTCTATTTCATCCTCACCATTTGATTTGATTCATTCTGATATATGGGGACCCTCTCCTGTTGCCACAAAAGGAGGGTCTCGATATTATGTCTCCTTTATTGATGATCATACTCGTTATTGTTGGGTTTATCTAATGAAACATCGTTCTGAATTCTTTGAGATATATGCCTCTTTTCGAGCTCTTATCAAAACTCAACATTCTACTGTGATCAAATGCTTTAGGTGTGATTTGGGTGGGGAATACACCTCTAATAAATTTTGCCAATTGCTTGCCTTAGATGGAACCATTCACCAAACTTCATGTACAGATACTCCTGAACAAAATGGTGTTGCTGAAAGAAAACATAGGCACATTGTCGAAACTGCTCGTTCTCTCTTGTTGTCTGCCTTTGTTCCTAGTGAGTTTTGGGGAGAAGTTGTTCTTACTGCTGTAAGTTTGATTAATACAATTCCATCTTCTCATAGTTCGGGTCTATCTCCTTTTGAAAAGTTATATGGCTATGTCCCTGATTATTCATCATTTAGAGTCTTTGGTTGTACTTGTTTCGTCCTTCGTCCTCATGTAGAGCGCAATAAGCTATCCTCTCGATCCGCTATTTGTGTCTTTCTAGGTTATGGTGAAGGTCGAAAGGGGTATCGTTGTTTTGATCCAGCAACTCAAAAACTTTATGTGTCTCGTCATGTGGTGTTCCTTGAGCATATACCTTTCTTTTCTATTCCGTCCACTACTCATAGCCTGACTAAAACTAATCTTATTCGTATAGATCCATTGTTTGAGGATTCGGGTAATGTTCCTCATGCTCGATCAATTTGTACTCATAACTCTGCAGGTACTGGTGCTTTCCTTTTTGACACATCTGAAGCTCCATTCTCATCTACATCCCATCAAGCTTCATCTGAGATTGTGGATCCACCTCCACGTCAGTCCATCCGCATTCGTAAGTCCACAAAACTACCAGATTTTGCTTATTCTTGTTATTCTTCATCATTTACTTCCTTTTTAGCTTCTGTTCATTGTCTTGTTGAGCCATCTTCCTATAAAGAGGCAATTCTTGATCCGCTTTGGCAGCAAGCTATGGATGAGGAACTTTCTGCTTTGCATAAGACAAATACTTGGGATCTGGTCCCTCTTCCTCCTGGTAAGAGTGTTGTTGGTTGTCGTTGGGTGTATAAGATCAAGACTAATTCTGATGGGTCTATTGAACGATACAAAGCTAGGCTGGTTGCAAAAGGATACTCTCAACAGTATGGTATGGACTACGAGGAGACATTTGCCCCGGTAGCAAAAATGACTACTATTCGTACTCTTATTGCCGTAGCATCTATTCGTCAGTGGCATATTTCTCAGCTTGATGTTAAAAATGCCTTCTTGAATGGAGATCTTCAAGAAGATGTTTATATGGCCCCCCCTCCTGGTATTTCACATGACTCTGGATATGTTTGTAAGCTTAAGAAAGCATTATATGGTCTTAAACAAGCACCCCGTGCTTGGTTTGAGAAATTCTCTATTGTGATCTCGTCTCTTGGCTTTGTTTCTAGCAGTCATGATTCTGCTCTTTTTATTAAGTGCACTGCTGCAGGTCGTATCATTCTGTCTTTATATGTTGATGACATGATTATTACTGGTGATGACATTGTTGGTATTTCGGTTTTGAAGACAGAGTTGGCAAGCCAATTTGAAATGAAGGATTTGGGTAATCTTTGATATTTCTTGGGTATTGAGGTAGCACACTTGCCTAGAGGTTATCTTCTTTCTCAGTCAAAATATGTTGCAGATATTCTTGAGCGGGCTAGACTTACTGATAACAAGACTGTTGATACTCCCATTGAAGTTAACGCAAGGTACTCTTCCTCTGATGGTACGTCTTTGACAGATCCTACTTTATACCGCACTATTGTTGGGAGTTTGGTATATCTCACCATTACACGTCCAGATATTGCATATGCTGTTCATATTGTTAGTCAGTTTGTTGCTTCTCCTACTACTGTTCACTGGGCAGCTGTTCTTCGGATTTTAAGATATCTTCGGGGTACAATTTTTCAGAGTCTTTTACTTTCATCCACCTCTTCCTTGGAGTTGCGTGCATATTCTGATGCTGATCATGGTGGTGATCCCACAGATCGCAAGTCTGTTACTGGGTTCTGTGTCTTTTTAGGTGATTCTCTTATTTCTTGGAAGAGCAAGAAACAATCTATTGTTTCTCAATCATCCACCGAAGCAGAATATCGTGCCATGGCATCTACTACCAAAGAGATTGTTTGGTTACGATGGTTACTTGCTGATATGGGAGTTTCCTTTGCTCATCCTACTCCTATGTATTGTGACAACCAGAGTTCTATTCAGATTGCTCACAACTCGGTTTTTCATGAGCGCACTAAGCACATTGAGATCGATTGTCATCTTACTCGTCATCATCTCAAACACGGCACCATTGTTTTGCCTTTTGTTCCTTCTACCTTGCAGATTGCAGATTTCTTCACCAAGGCGCATCCCATCTCTCGTTTTCGTTTTCTAGTTGGCAAACTCTCGATGCTTATAGCTGCCGCATCGTGAGTTTGAGGGGAGATGTTAAATAATAATTATGTTGACTTATTTAGTCTTATTCATTAAGGGTAGAATAATACTTTATGTTTAACCTATATATAGTTTATTTGTAATTAGGTTAAGTTAAGAACTCACAATTGTAGCCTCTCTTTTATGTTTTTGCTCTTAATTATTTCAACAGGCTTGACACTTCCTTGCAGTGGTAAAAGCATTCATTGATATCGCTCACAGTTAAAAGGATAACAAGATACAGAACACTTCAATGAGCCATTAGTGCAGTTTTGTCTAGCTAGTAGGTATTGCCGATTAATGTAAATATATTTTGAACTAATATAAAAAATATAATGATAAAATGCATTTCATGTGAACTGTTTTTTTCATTCATTCATCACATCCAAGTAAAGGATAAATCAAGAAGATAATAAAGGTGAAAATCTTCAATGAATCATCTAGACAGTGGTGTCTGTGAAAACCATCAACGTCATCACCATGGGGAGGCTGCAGAGCGAATGCGGTGGGGGACGTGGAAGCGGCAATAGTTAATTTTTGCCCACATATGTTAAATGCTTGGCGGTGTTTTCTTTCAATTATTTTTTCCTTCGGTGATAATCTTTAAGGCAATAAATTTAATTTCTTGATATGCACTAAGCTTAGCTATGAAATCGCGGAAACTAAATATAAGCAAATCTAAGAAGATGAAAAGATTTGTGAAGGTTCAAAAGTTTTCATAATAAATAATCTCTTGAGAAACTGCTTATAATCTGTACATGATCTGTCAAGTATGCTACAAAATTGTTTTCTCTAATATTCTATGTTAATCTGTCCCTTTTATGACGCATTTAAACGAGAAGTGAGATCGAGGAAGATGTCTTCCCGACAAGGAATTGTGAGACCACCCATTGGATGATCAAATCCAAATTCCTCCTCAGCTTTACTTAGCAGCTCTTGAAATGAAGACTGGTTCAGGTATGATAATGGAATCACAAATCTTTTCTTCTCTTCTTCTCCGACATATACTGCTATATAGCCTTTTCGAACGTCTCTTGCTAGATATGATCCTCGACGAAGATTTTGCTTAGCTTGAAGAATACGAGGCAAGCGGATGGCCATCATTTTGTTTGGATGTAAATGTAAGAACAACAAGAAGATTGCTAGGGTTTTAGTAAAGAACAGAAAACTCTGATTATTGATGAGAATATGAAGGCCTGAGTTGGATTGACAAGGTAATTGTGTGTGTACTGTATTTAAAGAGGAAGGATCACAAAAACAAAGGAAGAGAACTATTGTGGTGTACTGCCATTTGGATGGGTCTAATGAGAGACATGAAGAAGTGAAGGATCACATGGTATTGTCTTTCAATCATGATCTCAAAAAGAAGACTGATATATAACGCCCCCAGTTTTTTTGAGAAAAACAATCTACTCAGGACCCACTTGAAATTTAAGGAATTCTGTCCTAAGTTGTGACCACTTGAATACTGGAGACAACCTTGAGACATCTACCCTCTTGAATTAGAGTAATAAGATATAGAAGGATCATTTCTGTGGATGACCTCTTAGAGTTCATGCCATGATTCAGACGTCTGAGGTTTTTTATTTTATTTTTGTTACGATGGGTAGGGTCTTATGGACCGCATTTGTCCTGTAAATTATAAAGCCTTTCTAAATCAGCAGTATGAACATGGATTATCAGCATTTATTGCTTTAGAAATGTATTCGAAAATGTATCAGCTGCAAAAGGAAAAGGGACAAAACCATGTGAAGTGCATATCAACTGCGTGGCACTGCTTCACCCCTTTCATCACCTATCCTGCATTTCAGAATATCTTGATGCAACTGATCAAAATGACGAATTTAATGTCGGTAATTGTTTCCATCCAGCGAATTTGAATTTTTGGTGCCACCAGGAAACCAAAAAAATGTGGGGTTTCCTCCCATCCAAAAAAGAGAAGGTGTATAGTTCATAAGAGTAACAAGGAAAGTATTGAGCGAGGGAATCATGCAGCACAGCAGGAGTGCTTGAATCATGCATGCTATGACGCACAAATGGAAGGTGTACAGAAAAGAAAACAAGCATAGACACAGCCTCACATCATGCATACTAAGTCAAGCCTCTCATTGTGCTAAATCAGATTTGTCTAACTGCGGTTAATTTAGCCTATAATGTACCCCATACAAAACCTAAAAATCATGTATGTAAACACTGACAATCTTGTTTCAAAGAGAGTGTGAGGAAAACATTTATTGATAAATTCCAGCAATAATTCTCCCTTTAAGGAGATGGATATTATGCCTCACCAGAGTGAAGTACACAGCAACAAGGCTCATAACATATTTGGCCATACATATCAGAAACTTCCTGCAAAAAAAATTCGATGGCATTTCAAATTTTGATGCCAGGAAACAACTTACAGTCCATTATCCACATTAAGTGCGGCATTTGTGATAGCTACTAGATATTCTGAAAAGCTGGAAAGGTCCTAGGAAGGGAAAATTAGTGCCAATTCACATGCTCTTCACAAGGCTCTGTCTGGCACGTTTCTTCTTCTTCTTAGTGATCCACGCTGAGTTTGTTGCTAGAGCGATTAATGCTAGCAATCCACGTTCTCATTATTGTTAATTTACCAAGGCTTTCTATTCTTAACAAGACAAATGCGGTCCACAAGAGCCCTTCCTATTGATCATGACCACGTAGACTTCTAAAACTCACAGCTAAGTGGGTTACATGTCTCAAAAGTTGTCTGAAATATATAAGTGGTCTAAGCTAAAAAAATAGACTTTCTCATACTAAACTTATGTTTCAAGTATGTCCTGAGCAGGTTGTTTTCTAAAAGTTGGGCCATTATTTTCTTGCAGTAATGCTTTTGAGATCTAGATGAACGTAAAAGTGCCTGTTTGTTTATAAAAGTGTGGTCGAAATTATTTTTAAAAATATATTTTATTCATAAATGTATTAAAATAATATTTTTTTAATTATTTTTTATATCATCACATGAAAATGATCTACAAACACCAATTTTTTTAATTTAAAATAAAAAATAAAAAAAATAAATTTTATCTTTTAAAAAATACTTTTGAAATATAATGACAAACATAACCGAAATCGATGTCATGTGATCATTTGATACTTCTTGTCTCTCATTAGACCCCATTCAAATGCCATGCACTCGATCAGTTACCCATATGAAGATAATCCTTTTCAATTTTATTTTGTCTATATATACGCATACCATTGCTTTGTCAATCCAACCCAAGCCTTCACATTCTCATCCAGTATTTTCCATTTCTTTTCTTTACAAAAACCTTGACAATCTTAGTTTTGTTCCCACTGACATCCTTATAACTTCTAGATTAATTAGATGACAACTCTTTATCTAAGTATATCATTTATGTTTTGCTTAACTATTGCTGATATTCTTATATGATCATAAATAACCAATCAAAAACATATAAGCTAGTTAAATAAGACCTAATTTTATAGAATTAAACATATTCAATTAATAGGAATCTTGAGTAGCTCAACAAGTTATCTATGAATGAAACTCTGGATTTATGCAGATAAAATTACAAGGCAACAAATCATATTCTTAACATATATTTAATATTTTAATAAGAAATTTATTATTTTAGTTAAGTATCATTCCATGGAATTAATGATATATCATACATAACAATTATATAAAAACATACAACCATAGCATGCCATTCTAATTGGATGATTGTAGACATATCTAAACTAATCAATTTGATTCATCAAAGGGAATCAAGTGGTCAAATCTTAGGTAGTTGTTGCAAATCTTCATAAGTTTTTTGCAAGTATCGTGGTTGTGACTCTTTTTGTTGTTCTTACTTCATCTTTAAATTACAAAATAGATTTTCCTATCTAAATCCATACATTTATAAATTACATAACATTTTTATAAATTGTATAATAAACCTTGAGTTACATTCGAGGAGAATTAAATGAGAAAATAATCTTACAACCTAGAAAAAATAGGTAAAAGATAGGACACACATGACCTATTTAATATTACAACCGTTTAACACAATCATCTTCGTCTTTAAATGTTCATAACCATCCATCATGCATTAAAACATATTAATGCTCATAATTAAATATAATGCATACTTCATTTTTAATTATTGACATGATGAGAAATTTTTAAGATAATATATATTACATTTAGAAATATTAAATCAAATCCAATTTGATAATTTCCAACTCATAATAAATCCTATTTAACACAAATTTCCTTTGAAATACAATTTTCAAAATTTAATAACAAAATTAATCATATTAAAATTCTTATTAACATCTTAAAGTATTTAGGATTTATAAAATAAGACGTTACAGCTTAAAAATTCTTTTTATTTAGAAAAAAAACATTTTTTGTACAATATTATCTCTAGTAATAATCTACAAGAACTACTAGTGAGAATTTTTCTAAGCCCTTTTAGGAGAGAGGAATTGCTATACCTTTTAATGCTAATTTTGTTTGTGTTTTAATTATTATTTTTATTTCATTTTAATCACAGAAAATAAAAAACATAAATTTTCGAGGAAAAAGTGATTTTACTCCCGTTGTCCTATCTGAGCATGCTTTCGGGGGTGTTTGACACTGCATTTCAAAAGCATTTAAAAAAAATTATTTATATTGTTAATTTGAAATTAAAAAAAATTGGTGTTTTTAGATCGTTTTGATGTGTTGATGTCAAAAATAATTTTTATAAAATAAGAAAACAATTTTGATGCATTTCTTAATGAAAAACACTTTAAAAAACAACCGCAATCATACTCCCTAACAGACACTTTATTTCAAGCTTTCCCAAGTAAAGCTGAAGAGGATTTTTGTCTTGATCATTCAATGGGTGGTTTGACCATTCCAATTAGAGAGTTACTTAACTAATTGCAAGCAATTGTGAGTAGTTTCCTCGTGCTTTTTATTGAACCTGCCTTTTCAACACAGTATTATTATCATGATTTTGTTGTTGATGTAATGACACTTTTGCTAGATACTCCAAAAATGTAGTTCCTATGTATTTTGTACAAGCGACTGAGATTTTGCGTGTCACTGTTTTTGTTATAGAATAATATAAATTATATTCTAAGACCTCACCTAACATTTTAAGTTTTTAGATAAAATAATTTTTTAACATGGTATTAGAATGTTATTGACCCAACGATCACAAGTTCGAATCTCATCATTCTTATTACAAATGAATATTCTTCCTTCAATTATTAGCAAAGCATACACGCCTCGCCCTTTACATTCCATCTTTCACTTTATGTTTTTTCATCTTGGCTGTTTTTTCTCTTAACACTGTTCAAGATATGTATAAAAGAAATGGAAATTCTGCTTTACCAAAGAAAATAGATAAAAGGCCTCGCAACATATTTGATCTCACAAATTGAAACCTTCCTGAGGATAGCAGTGATGCTCTTCAGCGCATCCGAAAAAAATGCGGTTTCCTGGTGGCACCAAAGATTCAAATTCGCTGGATGGAAACAATTACCGACATTAAATTCGTCATTTTGATCAGTTGCATCAAGATATTCTGAAATGCAGGATAGGTGATGAAAAGGGTGAAGCAGTGCCACGCAGTTGATATGCACTTCACATGGTTTTGTCCCTTTTTCTTTTGCTGCTGATACATTTTCGAATACATTTCTAAAGCAATAAATGCTGATAATCCATGTTCATACTGCTGATTTAGAAAGGCTTTATAATTTACAGGACAAATGCGGTCCATAAGACCCTACCCATCGTAACAAAAATAAAATAAAAAACCTCAGACGTCTGAATCATGGCATGAACTCTAAGAGGTCGTCCACAGAAATGATCCTTCTATATCTTATAACTCTAATTCAAGAGGGTAGATGTCTCAAGGTTGTCTGCAGTATTCAAGTGGTCGCAACTTAGGATAGAATTCCTTAAATTTCAAGTGGGTCCTGAGTAGATTGTTTTTCTCAAAAAAAACTGGGGGCGTTATATATCAGCCGTCCTTTTGAGATCATGTTTGAAAGACAATACCATGTGATCCTTCACTTCTTCATGTCTCTCATTAGACCCCATCCAAATGATCGTACAGCACTAGATCCACAATGGTGCACTTCCTTTGTTTTTGTGATCTTTCCTCTATAAATATAGCACCCACACAATTTACCTTGTCAATCCAACTCTAGCCATCACATTCTCATCAATAATCAGAGTTTTCTGTCCAAACAAAATGATGGCTATCCGCTTGCCTCGTATTCTTCAAGCTAAGCAAAATCATCTTCGAGGTTCATCTCTAGCAAGAGACGTTCGAAAAGGCTATATAGCAGTATATGTTGGAGAAGAAGAGAAGAAAAGATTTGTGATTCCATTATCATACCTGAACCAGTCTTCATTTCAAGAGCTGCTAAGTAAAGCTGAAGAGGAATTTGGATTTGATCATCCAATGGGTGGTCTCACAATTCCTTGTCGGGAAGACATCTTCCTCGATCTCACTTCTCGTTTAGATGCGTCATAAAAGGGACAGATTAACATAGAATATTAGAGAAAACAATTTTGTTAGCATACTTGACCGATCATGTACAGATTATAAGCAGTGTCTCAGGAGATTGTTTATTATAAAAACTTTTGAACCTTCACAAATCTTTTCATCTTCTTACATTTGCTTACTCATTTAGTTTCCGCGATTTCATGGCTAAGCTTACTATATATCAAGAAATTAAATTTATTACCTTAAAGATTATCACCGAAGGAAATTTTTTTTTGAAAGAAAACACCGCCAAGCATTTATGATATGTGGGCAAAACCTAACTATTACCACTTCCACGTCCCCCACCGCAATCGCTCTGCGCCGACACTGCAGTCTCCCCCATTATGATTTTGAAACTTCCGTGGTGACGGTGATGGTTTTCACCGACACCACTAGGTTCACTCAGGATGGCAAACCACTTTCTAGATGATTCATTGATGATTTCTTTTTATTAAAAGCAATATTTCACTTCTTAAAAAAATGAGTTCTTGCAAAACAAATTCAAACTTTGAGCCTGTTAAATAGAACACAACACGTTAAAGTAATTGATCTAAAATTAAATCATAAAAACACCACATCATCCAGGATTTCTTTTCCCGCGTTATTATGGAGCCTTTAGAATAAATCTAGAAGATAAATATATATCAACTATTAATAATAATTACGGAGCAATCAATTATTTAATAAATATTAAATCTATAGAATTTGATTATCTTGATTGTCACCTTTATTATCTTCTTGATCTATCCTTTACTTCGATGTGATGAATGCATGAAAGAACAGTTCACATGAAATCATTATATTTTTTATATTAGTACAAAATATATTGACATTAATTGGCAATACCTGCTAGCTGTTGAGATTGGAGGAGAAATGAAGAAATTATGCAGAGAAGGGAAGAGAAGAGATGATTGAACTGAAAAAGAGAGAGTAAGAGAGAGAGAGAAAGAGAATGAGAGGGAAAGAATGAATTTCAAAAATTTCCTTTTACTATATATTTCAATTACCCACACACTTCATATGTCTGATATATATATATACAAAGTGAAAGACTTACGTATGCATACTCTATCACCCCCCCCCCCCAAGTCTTTGGCATGAAGAAACCAAGCGTGAGATTGCGACAATGAGTAAGAAACAATGGGGAGCTTAAACCTTTCGTAAGAATATTTGCAAATTGCTCCTAAGAAGAGACAAACTAAACAATTAGCTGGCTGCTGGCTATCCTTTCACGAATGAAATGAACATCAATCTCTATGTGCTTAGTTCTATGATGCTGAACAAGATTGAAAGAAAGAGCAATAGCCGAGAGATTATCACAAAATAGAATAGGGGGCTGTGAATTGGAAACCCGTAGAAAACAAACAATTGTTTAATCCAATCAAGCTCGACTGAGATAGTGGAGAGAGCCCTATACTCAACTTTAGTTGAAGACCTCAAAACAGTTTGTTGCTTCTTAGATGTCCAAGAGATAGGATTGGAACCAGGGAAGATGACCAGACTAGCCGTAGATCTTCAATCATTGGGATCACTAACCCAATCAGCATCACTATATGCTGTGAGGTGCAAGGAACCCTTTGTATAAGTAATTCCAACTTCCAGAGTACCCTTGAGGTCCTAAGAATCCTCTTAATTGTTGTAAAATATTCCACCAATGGCTATTGCATAAACTAGTATACCTGATGCACAGAGAACGCAATATGTGGTCTGGTGAATGTGAGATATTAAAGAGCTCCTACAATGTTGTGATATAGTGAAGGATTATCATAATGGACACCATCATCTTTCATCAAACATTGATAGGGAAGACAAGGAGTAGCACAAGCCTTGGCAGCCAGCATATCTGTCTTAAGAAGAAGTTTATGAATATATCGAGATTGTGATATGAACAAACTAGTAGTAGTGTGAGTGATTTGAATGCCTAAGAAATAATAAAGTCTTCCCAAATCCTTAACCTCAAATTCACTTGTAAGAGATTGTATAACCTCCCCAATACCACAGGGATCACTACCAGTGATGATAATATCATCTATGTACAAAAGCAGCACAATAATACCAGTAGCAAGGGTTTTAACAAATAAGGAAGAGTTAGAATAGGTATGTTGAACCCCAAGGAGGGTAAAAATGATGTAAACCTGTCATTCCAAGCATATGGTGCCTGTTTGAGATCATAAAGAGATTTGTGGAGTTTGCATGTATCAGCAAAACCAGGTGGCTGATCCATGAACACTTCCTCCTATAAAGTACTATGCAAAAATGCATTCTTAACATCAACCTGTCTCAAAACCCAACCAAAATGTGCAGCAAGAGCCAAAACAATTCGGACAGTAGTGGGTTTAACCACAACACTGAAAGTCTCTCCACAGTCAAGCACAGGTTCCTGACTGAACCCTTGTGCCACCAACCTGGCCTTATGACGAGCAATAGACCCATCAGAATTCTTCTTAAGCTTAAGAACCCATTTACACCCCCACCAAATTCTTATGAGAAGGAAGGGAAACCAAACTCCATGTATTGCATAGCCTGCAGCCAAATTGGTATGTGCATAGTAGCCTTGTAACTAAAAGGTTCAAGCAGAGACACATCAACTGGGGGAAAGGCAGTAGCAGAAAAAAAAAAGCAAGCCTTTTTCTTGATAATACCACTCTTGCTACGAGTTTGCATTGGATGCAAAGTCATATTAGGAATATGCAACACAACTGAGATGGCCTCAGGACAAAACGAGTCAACACATGACTCAATCTGGGCTGAGTGACTTTCAAAAATGGATTGACAGGAGTAGATAAGCAATGTAAAGGGGTAGAAGTAGTGGACTTAGAGGGTGACATAGCAAGCGAGGCATGATCAGAAGGACAGGAGGTAGGGGGAGACATCACAACAACATTATTTTTGTATATAACAGGCATTATGGAAGAGGGAACAACTGAAGAAGGGAGCTTAGAGCTAGATGCTAATGTAGCATAAGGAAAAACATGTTCATTAAATACAACATGTATTGAGATATATGTATGTTTGCTAACAACATCAAAACAAACATAGCCTTTATAATGAGGTGCATAACCGAAGAATATAACCTAATAAACATAGTCTTGGGTTGTAACTTGTTGCTGATATAAGGACACAATAAAGGAAAATAAGCACAACCAAAGATACACAATGAGTAAGAACTGGAACTGATTTGAATAAAATTTCATAAGGTGATTTGTGATTTATTATTGGGGAAGGCATTCAATTGATTAGGTATACTGCTGTATGGACAACATAAGACCAAAAACTTGAAGGCAATTTAGCATGATGTAGCAAGGTAATGGTTGTTTCAACTAGATGACGATGCTTGCGTTCAGCAAGGCAATTTTGTTCAAGAGTGTATGGACATGATTTTTGATGCACAATTCCTTTAGTGGTGAGAAAAAGCTTAAAAGACTTACTAATGTACTCACCACCTCCATCACTTTGAAGGATTTTAATAGAACATGAAAATTATGTTTGAACATATTGATAGAAAGCAATGAACATAGAATACACAACACTTTTATTTACCAAGGGGAACAACCAATAGTAACATGAACATTCATTAATATATGTCACATAATATCTAAAGCCATCAACAGATAACCAAGGAGAAGGCCCCCACAAATCACTATGAACAATATGAAATTGTATTACAAATTTATTAGAATTGGAATGGAAGGGAAGTTTCATAAATTTTCCCTAAAGACCACTATGACACATAGAAGAAATAGAATCAATAGGACAATGAACACTAGCCTTATTTAACATCAAGGTAGCAATTTTATTTGTACGATGCCTTAACCTGCTGTGCCAAGTAGAGGAGAAGACTAATTGACCTAAGTAAGATCGAGGTTGAGATTGAAGAATTGACAGACCAGAACTGGACTCAGGAGCAAATGGTAAGGGATAAAGTCCATTAATACAGTACCCTTTGTAGATTATCCTCCCTGTGGCCTTGTCTTGAATCCAAAAACAAAATGCATCAAAGACATGAATATGTGGGGAATACCGTATGTTGTATGTAGTGTATATATAGGTACTAATGGACACATGTGTGGGGTGTGAAATAATATACGGAACAATACAAAAATTCAAATTCTCTTTTCCCTCTCTTTTCCCTCTCTTCTCTCTCTTCATCTCCCTCTCATCAAAGAGATCTTCCTCTTCTCCCTTGAATTACTTGTTTCTCTACAGATTCTCACAGTCTCAACACTTCAGATGCTTTTCACAAGGCCTTGTCTAGTTATTTTTTTCTTCTTCACTAAAGACTGTTTTGGGAATTTACTATGAAGGAAAGACATTTAGATGATCTAATAAACTTACCTACTAACTATTAAGAAATATTTTGTGTTATAGGAAACATAATACTAAAAGGATTTAAAATGACATAGATGTTGCGAGAGGAACTTAATTGTTTAGTTGCTAATTATATAATAACATGTTGAATACATTTGATAAAATCATCAGAGAAATACATAAATAGTGGCATTTAGTTAAATATTGAGAGGAAATTGAAGCAATAATGCTTTGTCTAGTGACCACAAAAAACTTTTGTTTGAAAGAAATAAATTTTTGTTTGGCAAAATTGTTTTCTTCTCAATCATAAAAGTATAAATATTTCCATGGGACTGGAAGTGTCTGCCTTACAAAATTATTTTTGATGATTAGTCATGTTGGTAATTATGTCCTAAAGCAAAAAGTGAGGTCACTGAATGATACTTCATTTGAAGGAAGGGTCAAACCAACCACTGCATGGTGAAAACCGAACTCCTCTCCTTCTTTACTTAGCATATCTTGAAATAAAGGGTGGTAAAAGTAGCATATGGAACAAATCCCAAAATAAACTATCACGAAAACTTTGGGAACATTCAATGATGTGGAAGTTATAGATTGTCTAGGAACTCGCTCAATGATAACAGTAGGCAATGTAGTACAATTGAAGGTGCCACTTTTATGATTGAAGAATCATAACAATCAATTAAAGAAACAAAGAACAACAATAATAATCAATGGGCACCAGTTCAAAGGGCAGAATCGTAGTTAAGGTTACTATCATCCCTTTAATTTTATTTATAGAAGAAATCAATGCATTACAAGGATAAAGAACCCTAGTCAAACATAAACACTTTCACGATACTTATCTAATATAAGTTTCTAACTAAATACAATAGCTAATCAAAAGAAAAAACATCAAGATAAGACTGTTAAAAAATGATAAACATAACTAGTAGCTTATACTAATTAATGTTGCAGGTTTTGGAACCACAAATCTTCAACAGTCCTCCTTGTTTCCAAAACTACACATACCTATCTTCTTCCTTAGATCTTCAAATCTATCCTTGGCTTAAGGCTTGGTAAACAGATCTGCCAATTGTTCCTTTAATGTGCGGTATTTCATTTCTAGTTCACCTTCTTGCTGGAATTGCCTGATAGCATGAAACTTTATCTTCATATGCTTTGTCTTGTATTGAAACACATAGTTTTTGAAATTGCTATAGTTGAAGTGTTGTCACATAACAATTATGTGGGATTTGATTGACTGCAATCTAGATCTCTTAGCATCTTCCTTAACCATACCAATTGTTTTGTTGCCACATATGCAGCTATATACTCTGCCTCTATTGTGGAATGTGCCACCACTAACTATTTCTTTGAAAGCCAACTTGACATATTTTTCCCCAAATCAAAGCATTACCTTGAGGTGCTCATCAATTACACCCTAGTCACTATAAGTATAGACAACAAGGCTAATAGGTCTAGATTTCACAAAATGCATGCCGAGACTCTTAGTCTGCTTAAAATATCTTAGAACTCTCTTGGAAGCCATAAAATGAATTTGACTTGGATCTTGAAGGGGTAGTTAACACCAAACAAAATATCTAGACATGTGATAGTTAAATATAGCAAACTCCCAACTAAGCTTATATAGGTTTTTCCATCATGTTTTGGTGCTCCATCCTACTTTATTAGCTTTTGTTCTTGTATTAAAGGAGTACAAACTGACTTACAATTAGACATTGCAAAGTTGTTTAGTATCTTCAAGGTAAAGATTTTTTGACAAAGAAAGTAACCTTGTTTAGACTGAATTACCTCCATGCCTAGAAAATATGATAGCAAACCAAGTTCATTCATCTCAAACTTATCTTATATGTTTGTTTTAAATTCTTCTACAAGGTGTTTCTTGTCTCTTGTTATTAACAAATCATCTACATAAACTGACACTATCAGTTTATGTTCATCAACATGTTTCACATATAGGGTTACCTCATTCATATTCTTTAAACCCCAAGCTTAGAAGATGATCATCAAGTCTATTATAGCAGGCTCTAGGAGCCTGTTTGAGTCCACATAGTGCCTTCTTCAATAGATACATTGGTTTGAGTTTTCATTTTCAAACCCAGCTGGTTGCTCAATATATATTTCTTCATTTAAAATTTCATTTAAAAATACAGTTTTAACATCTAATTAAAACACATACTAGCCATGTTGAGTTGCTAGTATAAGTAGAAGTTTCATTGTATCATGCCTAGAAACTAGAGCAAATGTGTATGTGAAGTCAACACCAGCCTCTTGAGAATAACCTTTTAGTACAAATCTTGCTTTGTGTTTATTGACTTGTCCATCAACATTCATTTTTTTTTGAAAATCCATTTCACTCCAATTACCTTATTATTGACAGGTTTGTCAACCAGCACCCATGTTTGATTTTTTTCAATCATTGCAATCCCTCCTTCATTGCTGCTACCCATACTCGATTGGTTCTACCTTATCCATATTGCACATGCTGTAAATATCAGTTAAGGACCTTGTCCCCCTTGTTAATCATTTATATTTTCTGCAATATCCAGCTCATCTTGTTGTTTCTATTGTGTCCATTCAACTGATGCATTCTCTCAATTCCATGTAGCATTCTCTACAATTTTCACATCTCTACTAATCACAACTTTGTTAACATTCATATCATAGATTTTATAAGCCTTGGACTTTGAGTTATAGCCTATAAAAATTCCCATATCAACTTTTTGATCAAGTTTTCTCCTGTTAGCTTCAGGTTTCAGTACATAATATAGAATACCAAACACCTTTAAATGATCAATGCTATGTTTAAAACAATACTAGATTTCATAGGGAGTTTTGTCAGCCAAAACTCTTGAGGCCATTTGATTTAGAATATGATGTTGTATTTACTACCTCTATCCAGAATTTCAATGGCATTTTCCTCTCACTCATCCCATTTTGTTATGGAGTATAGGATATAGTTAGCTAATGTTTGATCCCCTCTTTCACCAAGTATCCTTCAAATTGTCGAGAGGTATATTCACCTCCATTGTCTGACCTCAAAATCTTTATTTTGTTTCTTTTTCTAGTTCTACTGCTACTTTAAACTTTACAAACTCAACAAACACATCGGCTTTGGATTTTAGAAAGTAAATACAACAAAACCTGATATAGTCATCAGCAAATAAGAGAAAATACTTGAAGTCATTTAAAGTTTCATTATGCATTGGTCCACACACATCTGTATGTATAAGTTGAAGTTTAGATGATGCTCTAAATGCACTGTTAGGGAAGATAATTTTAGTTTACTTCCCTAATTGACAGGCTTCACAAAAAAATCTTCATCTTGTATGTTAAGCAACCCATGTGCCATCTGCAAATTTGCCAATTTTTTTAAGGTAGCACCTTGAAATGCCCTAAACTTTTGTGCCAAAGAACAAATCCATTTACCCTATATGTGTCAGCATGCCAACATGTTTTCTTTCCAATCAACATTGAAGATTATATTCATCATTTTAGCAGATAATAGTAACACTCATTTGTTATCTTTGATGTCACACATTCCATCTATAAAGAATATTGAGTGGCGAGATTCAATTAGCTACCCCACACTCACTAGATTCCGGCTTACTAGAACCTTCTCCACTACCTTTGAATCTAGAAACTCTTCTCCCAAAAGTCTCACTTGATTTACAAGTTTTGAAATTTGAGAAGAAAAGTCTTTGATGGTATTTGTTTCCTTTATTTTTAAGGCTTCAAACTGCCTTCTTAAATTCAGAACTTGCATTTTTCTTGATTTTTCATCCCCATGGAATTTTGCCTTTAGCTTATCCCAAGCTTCTTTGACAGATTTAGAGACCAAGATTCTTGAGGAAATTTATCACTCACAACATTATGTAGACAAGTGAGTGCCTTAAATCCTTTTGCCTTTTCTTCATTGAAGAACTTCATTTGAGTTATAGTTGGATTGTTTCCAATAAGAGTTGACTGCTTGTTATTCTCCACAATCTCCTATAAATCAAAGGCTTTAAGGTAAGTCTCTATTTTCACAGCCCAAACACCATAATTCTGACATGTGAATGATGATGTTTTTGCTGCAAAATCCATTAAAGAACCTTACTCACACTCTCTTGTTTTACTCACAAACCCTTCAAAGCACCCAACTTTGATTTTCCTTTAAAAATCACTCGTGTTTTACACAACCCTTCAAAGAACAAACTGCTTTGATACCAACTATAGAACAATTGAAGGTGCCCATTGTGATGGTTGAAGAATCACAACAATCAATTAAAGAAACAAAGAACAACAACAGTAATCAATGGGCACCAGTTCAAAGGGCAAAATCGCAGGTAAGGTTATTGTCATCCCTTTAATTTTATTTATAGAAAAAATCAATGCATTACATGAGAAATTCTGAGTTGTTGTATTGGAAAATTGAATTCATTATACATACAGAATGCTATCTTTTATACAAGAGAAGAGTATCTATACTAGGTAAGCTATCTATTACATCAATTACATATTCATTTGCCATAATTCATCTTGTAACCGTTGGGCATTGATTGCAGATCAATTTGTAACCGATAGCTAATCTGCTTGATTGCAGATTATATTGTTTCCTTTTACACTCCCCCTCAAATTGGAGTATGGATGTTAATCGTACCCAACTTGCTGAGATGTGTATGAAAAATGGGTGCTCTTAGTGGCTTTGTGAATATGTCAGCTACTTGGTTTCCTGTTAGTGCATAAGCTGTTTTGATCTCCCCCTTCTGAATCTTTTCGCGAACAATGTGGCAGTCTAGTTCGATGTGCTTGGTTCTTTCATGATACACCGGATTTGCAGCGATGTGTAAGGCTGCTTGATTGTCGCAAAACAATAATGTTGACTGAGAATGTGATACCTGTAAATCTCTCAACAAATATCTCAACCATGTAAGTTCGCAAGTGGCTGCAGCCATTGAACGATATTCTGCTTCGGCTGACAATCTAGACACCGTGACTTGTTTCTTGCTTTTCCATGATATGATTGATTTTCCAAGGAAAATGCAATAGCCTATCACTGACCGACGTGTAACTGGACACTTAGCCCAATCTGCATCACAGTAACTAACCAAATTCAAATGATCTTTTACAGGAAACAACAGGCCTTGTCCAGGTGCGTTCTTGAGGTATTGAAGGATTTGCCGTGATGCCTTGAGGTGATGTAGTTTGGGTTCTTGCATGAACTGACTCAATGTGTTCACTGCATATGTAATCTCCGGCCTGGTGATGGTAAGATAAATTAATTTTCCAATTAATCGTCGATACTGAGTTGGGTCCTTGAGAACATCACTGTCAATTGAAGCTAGGGTCATATCGGGTTCCATGGGTATCTTGGTAGGTTTTACCCCGAGCAAGCCAGTTTCTTCCAATATATCCAGAGTATACTTTCATTGACAGATTGAAATCCCTTCCTTAGACTGTGCAACCTCCACACCAAGAAAGTATTTTAACAAACCAAGGTCTTTGATCCGAAAGCAGCCATTGAGGAACTGTTTGAGATTTCGAATTTCTTGTTCATCGTTTCCTGTAATGATCATGTCATCAACATATAATAATATCACAGTAATAAATTTTCCACGAACCATAGTGAACAATGAGTAATCGGCTTGGGATTGTTGGAAACCGATATCTTGGACAGCAGAAGAAAACCTCTGAAACCAGGTGCGTGATGCCTGTTTAAGGCCATATAGTGATTTATGGAGTCGACAAACCATCTGCTCCCCCTGTCGACGATAGCCAGGTGGAGGACACATATAAACCTCCTCAATCAAATCACCATGTAAAAACGCATTTTCGACATCCATATGATATAAAGACCAGTTCCGAAGTGCAGCAACAAAAAGAAGACAACGGACAGTTGTCAATTTCGCCACGGGAGCAAAAGTCTCCTTGTAATAGATGCCCTCCCTCTGTGTGAATCCCTTAGCGACGAGTCTGGCCTTGTAATGCTCGATGGTGCTATCCGAGAGGTACTTGATCTTATAGACCCATTTACACCCAATGGGGCGTTGACCCGGAGGCAGGGGAACCATGGACCAGGTGTTGTTGGCCTGAAGAGTTGTGATTTCAGAGTCCATGGCAGAAATCCAGTTTGGATCTCGATGTGGCTGTTCATAATTGGCTGGTTCAACCCGGTGAGAGATATTGGAGACGAAAGAACGATGAGTAGTAGATAATGAAGCATAAGAGACATACCGATGTATAGGGTACCGGGTGCTGGATGAAGAAGAGGAGAGGACGCCTGGCATGAGCAGAGCAGCATGATGAGTTTGATATTTTTGGAAATGGGGAGGTGGGTTTGAGGTTCGATTTGAATGGCGAAGTGGGACGATGGTTGTGGGTGTGTTGGTGGGCAGATCGGGTATGGGTTGTGTGGCGGGAGATGATGCAGAGGGAAAATGGGCTGTGTTGTTGGTGGGCTGATCGGGTTGGGCTATGGGATCTGTTGAGGTCGAAGATGGGTTAGAAAAATTGGGTTGGGCAGGTTGCATTTGGGCTGGGTTATTGGAGATTGTTGTCGGTTCATGTCCAGTATTGTGTGGATCAGGGACGGGTATGGGTAAAACTGGTTGGTCTTGGTTTTCTTTAGTAGGTGATGCTGTAAAAGGAAAGGTGTTTTCATGGAAGAGGACATCACGTGAGGTGAAAATTTTATGGTTGTCAAGTTCATAAATAAGATAACCCTTTTGTCCGAGACGGTACCCTAAAAATAAACATCGACGTGCACGAGCATCAAATTTGTGCATGGGATTTAGGTTGGTAGCATAACATAAACACCCAAACACCCGAAGGTGAGAATAGTCAGGCTGAATCCCTTGTAAAAGTTCGAAAGGAGTTTTATTGTTAAGTAAGGGTGAGGGAAGTCAATTGATTAAATAAGAGGCAGTTTGAAGGCTTTCTCCCCAAAATTTTAAAAGAATATTAGCTTGGAAACGTAAGGCTCGACTAACATTCAAAAGGTGGCGGTGTTTGCGTTCAACAACCCCATTTTGTTGGGGTGTATAAGTACAAGTGTGGTGAAAAATGGTACCATGGCTATCAAAAAAGGAACGCATTGAAAGAAATTCGCCACCGTTATCGGCACGGAGGATTTTAATGTCACAATGAAACTGTGTTTTGACCCAAGAAAAAAAAGATTTTAATAAAAGTTGGGTGTCAGATTTGAAACGCATAAGATGAACCCAAGTGAACCGGGTGTAATCATCGACAATAGTTAAAAAATACCGTGCCCCAAAATGTATAATAGTTTTGTGTGGTCCCCATATATCACAATGTATTAGGTCAAAAGGTGCGGTAGATTTTATTGAACTAAGAGGAAAAGGCAAGCGTGTTTGCTTTGCAAGGTGACACACATCACAAACATGCGTAGAATCAATCATAATATGAGGAATTGTTTTGGATAAAAATTGGAGAGGTGCATGGGAGGGGTGTCCAAGTCTTTGATGCCATAGGTTCGAGGTACGGTGAATGTGACCAGCTAGGTGTGGATTTTGTTGTGGTGTGAGGTAGTAGAGCCCATCAAAATGCTTGCCCAGGCCAATCGTCCTCTTCGTTTCCACGTCCTGCACAATGCAAAAATCTGGGAAAAAGATTACAATACATTTCAATGCTCGAGTTAATTTACTCACAGATAATAAGTTTACATGAAATTGAGGGACGTGTAAAACTCCGTCAAGGGGTAAATCCGGTGTCAATTGTATAGATCCAATTCCTTTAATAGCAACTTGCCCACCATGAGGCAATCCCATGAAATCATGTGTTGTTTTATTTTCATTAAGTGCAGATGCATGATGGGATATGTGATCTGTTGCCCCACTGTCCACAATCCAATATAGGGTGGAATACGAATCATGATGTGCAATATTACAAATGGAGGAATTTATACCTGTCGCATTCATGAATGACTGGGTATTACCGTTCTTATTAAGTGCCTCCATGAGTTGATTATATTGCTCGGTTGTAAATGTTGGACTCCCTCCAGCAGCTGAGGTGATTTGATTTTGAGTAGAGAGTGGTGGCAACTCTACATTGTGAGCCGTAATTCTCTTATAAGTGTGAGCTGGTGGCTTTTTGTTTCTTGGTTGCATGTTCTTTCCATGCCATTTGTGTCCCACTAGGAACCCAATGACATAATAGCAGCGATCAATGGTATGACCCTCCTGGTCACAATGAGAGCATTTCAGGGATTTGTAATTGCGGGAAAATCCCGGTATTGTCTGGGTGCGAGAGGTCTGCATCGCGTGTGAATAAGAGGGGCAACTAGCCACTTCCATCTGTCTCTCGTGCTGGAGAATCAAACCATGGACTCTCCGGGTGTCGGGTATTGGGTTCATCATCAAAATAGAACCACGAATGGTTAAGTGTCATTTAACCCCATTAAAAACTGCATGACCTTCTCTTTCTCCTCATGATCTGCAAGTGCCTTCAGCCCTTCACAGTTGCAGACAAGGGGTTCCTGATAGGTAGATAATTCATCCCAAAAAGCTTTGAGTTTAGTATAATATATGGAGATGGGTTGTTGTCCTTGGCGGCATTCGACAATTTCTTGTCGAATTTGATAGATTCTGGAGTCATTATTTTGGGAGAATCTGTCTTTGAGATCACTCCATACGGCAGCTGCTGTATCACAATAGAGAACACTGTCGGCGATATCTGGGTGGATCGAATGCAAGAACCACGATAACACCATATCGTTGCAGCGCTGCCACATGGGGAATTTGTCGTCTGTTGGTGGTGGAGCTTTGATAGATCCATCGATTAACCCAAGCTTGTTCTTGGCACTGAGGCTGAGACGCATTGAGTGGCTCCACTGTCCATAATTGTTTCCTTTGAGAGGAGCATTGACAAGAGTGAGCCCCGGTGTGTCGGAGTGGTGCAGGGTAAGTGGGTCGGTTATGTTTGGTGAATTGGTGAGCATAATTGGGTCTGTGGACTGTTGGGTTGTTGGATTTGAATTTGTTGATTGTGTTTCAGCCATGGTAATGGGTTTTGTGTTTTTGTGAGAATTTGTAGCGGAAAGTATATGATTTTTTTAGAGTTTTAATGCTCTGATACCATGAGAAATTCTGAGTTGTTGTATTGGAAAATTGAATTCATTATACATACAGAATGCTATCTTTTATACAAGAGAAGAGTATCTATACTAGGTAAGCTATCTATTACATCAATTACATATTCATTTGCCATAATTCATCTTGTAACCGTTGGGCATTGATTGCAGATCAATTTGTAACCGATAGCTAATCTGCTTGATTGCAGATTATATTGTTTCCTTTCACATTACAAGGATGAAGAACCCTAGTAAAACATGAACACTTTCACGATACTTATCTAAGATAAGTTTCTAACTAAAGACAATAGCTAATCAAAAGAGAAATACATCAAGATAAGACTGTTAAAAACTGATAAACATAACTGGTAGCTTATATACTAATTAATGTTGCAGGTTTTGGAACCACAAATCTTCAATAGGCAAGCGAACACCCATGGTCTTCCTGCTGAGGTATTTTTTGTGAAGACATGTGACTTTGTAAGAGCTAGGGAATTTAATAAGGTTTCATGTTTTAAGGAAATGATATCAATATAAAATGTGAATGCTTGAGTTTGTTGTGATAAAATGTGCTGGGACGTATATATAGAGGAAACCATGAGTACAAAAACCCGAAAATAATATGTTGAGTGCACAGTAATCATTTGCTGGGGTCTGCTCGAGATATAGCTTAAGAGCCTCACATGGTCTGGTTTTCCAACTGATCAAGAAATATAGGGAGCGATAGTGATTCATACCCTCAATATTGTTGGGAAGCAAGATATCACATCCATTCTTTTTTTCAATGTCTCCCACGTTAGATTCCACCAATAGAAACTCATCCTATTCATTTAATGAGTTTTCTCTCTAGTAGGTTGTATTTTTGTTTTTTTACTAATATGGGTGTCCGGCTAGCTTACACTTATCTTAATTAATTTTAAGGATTTTGAAATTAACTACCGTAAGAGTATCCAATAATTATTATATTAGCAACCACATGACTAGAACCTCATACCACTAGAGATCAAGCCGAGTAGGTTGTATGTTGCTTGAGTATGACTCGTCCACAAATATCATTTATTCATTCATTGTCCTGAAAATGTCTCTCAAGCATATGTCCAAATGTCAGTTTTGCGTTTTGTCAACATTTAATGTTCCACCGTCCAATTTACAATCTTTAGCCTGGACCTCAATCAGGCTTATCTATGTGCTTGCATGGCATTCTGGTTTTAGACGTGCAGGCATTTTAGGAGAGAGATGAATCCTCACTACCCTATTGTTGTTGATTAATTACAAGGCAAGGCCACATGGATGGTCCCTTTTGAGATGTCCTAAGCAGACCCTAGCAAATGATTTCTAGCCACTTCAAATCCTGATGTTATCTCTTCATTCTATTTCTTCTATATATGAATCTAAGTGGGGTACTCTTTTAAGATTGTCTCCAAACTTTCTTACCCATAATCTGTACCGACAAAGTCTACTGATTTAATTCACTAAAATTTCCTTGACGATGAGTTGCGAGACAAGACCATGTTATCCTTCAGCTGCTTATGTTTCTAAGCAAACCCCACTTAGTCTGCTTATCCACTCATCCACACTTTTCCACATGCTAAATCCATCTATATATACGAAGGCACTCTCCACAACCATATCAAATCCACACATTCTCTCTTAGAAAGCATATCCTCCTCAAAATTACTCTAATATCATATTTTTGTATCAGAATCATACAGATCACACAATGTCCATCCTACTGAAGGGCATCATGAATGCAAAGCGAATTCTCCGTCGTTCAAGTTTGCATGCTAATCATGCATCCGAAGTTCCTAAAGGCTACTTTGCGGTCTATGTTGGAGAGAGCCAAAAGAAAAGATTCACACTTCCAATTTCATTCTTGAATCAACCATCATTCCAAGGATTGCTAAGAAAAGCCGAAGAAGAATTCGGATTTAATCATCCGATGGGCGGTCTTACACTTCCTTGCCGAGAAGATACCTTTATTGACATCATTTCAGGCTTGAATTTATCATAACACATAGCAGGAATTGATTTTCTTCAAAACTTTTGTAAATCATTTGCTTTTGGTAGAGACAAATGGGATGGGAAATGTCCACCCATAAGAGAACTTATTAATAGAAATCTGCAGAGTTGCTCACTTTCTCAATATCGATATTCAAAATTAGAAAATTGTCTCAAAGATCCTATTTTAAAATTTTGAGATCTATCATGAGAAAACTATAAGACCACTTTTGAATCAAAACAAATGTATAATCCATCATTAGATTTAAAATCACTCAGTTATTAGTAAATTGTTATATAAATCACTTACAATTCACAATTGTTTTGGTGATCAAAATATAGAATGATAATTTTCTCTCTTATTATTGGAATCCGGCAATAGCTCTTTGTCTTCTCTCTCTAACCATTATCAACATTGATATTCAACTCTCCTCTTCACATTTTTCTATCTTCATCAACATACTTTTTGAAGAATGGTGAAAAAAAATCCTTATCTTTATTGATTCGACAATGGTCTACTTGCTGAGGTTAACCATAATACTTGATGAAGTTGGTTACTTAATTTAGGGTGTTTGCCGAGTCTTTTCTGTTAGAATAAACTCCTAGTCTATAGGGTTGTCCTAGTTTCTAGGAGTATTGTTATTTTAAAATCTGATCTTGTGAGATTCCTCATGATGCTGCTTTCTTATTTTTTCTATTATTATTGTAAGGCTATTTAAACCACACGAGTGTTTCAATAAATCAAGTAATCTTGACCACTTTGTGCATATCTTTAAGCAAGTTGTTGTTCTTGTATTCATTAAGTGTAACAAAGTGGTATCAGATCCAGGTTGAGAGAAGCCACAGTGGGAGAATTTAGAAACAACAATATCCTAACTAGCAAGAGAGAAACATTGTGAGAAACACACTGTGAGTGAAACTTGTGAGAAAAAAAATATAAACACTGTGAGTGAGAGAAACATCGTGAGAAACACTGTGAGTGAAATTTGTGAGAAAAACAAGAGAGAAACAAAGTGAATGAGAGATGGTTGTTGAAGGCTAAAATTGTTGAGTATTCCTAGGTTTGATGGAGACTACGATCACTAGAGTCTGTTGATGGAGAATCTTCTGAGATCAAAAGAATATTGGAGCTGCATCGAAACTGGTTTTATAGAACCTGATGAAGAAGAGACACTGACTACTGCACAAAGAAGAAACCTTAAGGATTGTAAACTCAAAGTTCTAAAGGTTAAAGACTATCTTTTTCAGTCGATTGACAAATCAATCTTGAAGACCATTCTTCAGAAAGACACCTCCAAACAACTGTGGGATTCAATGAAAACAAAATATCAAGGGAATGTGAGAGTCAAGCGTGCTAAACTCCAGGCACTACATAGAGACTTTTAGGTGCTAGAAATGAAGATTGGTGAATCATTCATAGATTATTTTTCGAGGGTCATGATGTTGGCTAATGATATGCGAAATTATGGAGAGGATATGCAGGATGTAAAGATCGTAAAAATGATTTTACAGACTCTCATAGAAAAATTCAATTACATTGTTTGTTCCATAGAAGAGTCCAAAGTTATTGATCTTCTTTTTGTGGATGAGCTACAAAGCTCATTGATTATGCATGACTAGAAATTTTGAAGGACTAACAGTGAAGATCAAGCTTGAAAGTTACAATTGATGAGGGACAAGGCAAAGGAGGATGTGGTAGGAGTACCTATAGACGAAGAGGACACGGGAGAGGGTGTGGACCTATCAACAAAGCTATAATAGAGTGTTATAGATGTCACAAGATTGGTCACTACAAATATGAATGTCCAACCTGGGAGGCTAATAATGTTGAAGTAGATGAAGAATTATTATTAATGTCTTTAGTGGAGACAAATGAAACAAAGCATGGAGATGTTTGGTTTTTGGATTCGAGTTGTTCAAATCATGAGTGGAGAATCAAAAATGTTTTGTGAATTGAATAGGGGATTTAAGCAACAAGTCAAGCTCGACAATAACACCAGAATATTTGTGGAAGGGAAGGGAAAGATCAAACTAAAATTGAATGCTTGATTCATATCATCACTGATGTATTCTATGTACCAGAATTACAGAACAACCTGCTAAGTGTGGGGACAACTACAAGAGATAGGACTTACTTTCTTATTTCATGCTGGAGTGTGCAAGATTTATCATCTAGAAAGGGGCATGATCATTCAAACCAATATGTCTACAAATTAAATGTTCATACTATTAGCAAATACACAAGAGCAAAATGATGCTTGCTTCCACACAAGCTCACCAAATCTCACTCAACTATGGCACAACAGGTATGGCCAAAGAGTCATAGAGGTCTAGAGATTCTTCAGACCAAGAATATGGTGTGAGGATTGTCACAACTTGCTGAATATATGTCCCACATTGGTAGTCAAGGATGTAACTCCAGAAGAAGCATGGACAAGTGTTAAACCTTTAGTGGAGCATTCCAGGATTTTTGGTTGCTTAGCACATGTTTATGCACTTGAACCCAAACAAACTATGCTTGATAATAGGAGCTTTGTTTGTGTGTTGTTGGGTGTGAGTGAGGAATCTAAAGGCTATAAGCTATATGATTCGATTGGAAGGAAAGTAGTAATCAGTAGAGATGTCATATTTGAGAAAGCATGGTATGAGATTGGAATGCAAGCTATGAGGATCAAGAACTACAAGATCTTGAATGGGGAGACATTGACAAAATTGAGAATGATGAAGCATAACTAAATGAAACTGAAGAAGCTGTTTCAGCCAACAGTGATGTTGCAATAGAAGATGTAGTTCCTGCTACTGAAAATGAGGATGTGATGGTGAGTAACACATAAAATACAAAGTAGTCTCAACTGACAGTGATGCAGTGACGAGGGATGAGGATGTAGTTACAACTATAGAAAATGAGGGACATTGTGGTGAGTGGCACATCAAATACAAAAGGGTCCAACGCAAGAAGTAACAGAATTAGAAGAAAAAAAACAAGATGGATGTCAGATTATGTTTGTAGAGATAGAAGATATGAGGAAGAAAATGGGGTTAACATTGCTTTAATTGAAGGTGCATATCCTATAAACTATGAAGAAGCAATAGCATGCTAAAGGTGGAGGAGAGCAACAAACTCAAAAATCAACTCAATTGAGAAAAATTAGACTTGGACACTTACAGATTTACCAATAGGTTGCAATAAAATTGGGATCAATTGCTTTACAAAACTAGGTTGAATGAGCTTGGAGAGGTAGACAAATATAAAACTCAATTGGTGGCCAAGGGGTACTCTCAACAATATGAAGTTGATTACACTGAAGTGTTTGCTCCAGTGGCAAGGATGGACATTGTACCAATGATTGTGGCTCTAGCAGCTCAAAGAAACTGGACAATATATCAATTGGATGTCAAGTCCGCATTTTTACATGGGAAACTCAGCGAGGATGTGTTTGTCGAACAACCAAAAGGGTATGAGAAGAAGGATAAGGAAGAAAAGGTTTATCAATTACACAAAGCTCTATATGGACTAAAACAAGCCCCACGAGTGTGTGTTGTCGCATAGCAACATATTTCAAAGATGAAGGTTTTGAAACATGCCCAATTGAGCAAACATTGTTCATTAAAAGGAGTGAAGAAGGCAAAATAATAATTGTAAGTATTTATGTTGATGACTTGATATATACAGGAAATGATGAAGACATGATGATTGGTTTTAAAAATTCAATGATGAGTGTTTTTGATATGATGGATTTGGGGAAGATGCGATTCTTTCTTGGAATACAAATCTTACAATGAACATATGGCATTTTATTTGTCAAAAGAAGTATGCTATAGACGTGTTGAAGCATTTTGGTATGGTAGAGAGTAATCCAGTTAGCAGCATTATTGTACCACGCATCAAGTTGAATAGGGATGATTAAGGAGTACAAGGAGTACAAGTTGATGAGTCTTATTACAAGCAAATTATAGGAAGCTTGATATATTTCACAGTAACTCGACTAGATATGATGTTCAGTGTAGGTTTAATTAGTAAATTTATGTCTAAGCCTATAGGAATGCACCTACAAGTTGCCAAAAGAATATTGAGGTATTTGCAAGGCACATCTAACTTCGGTATTCTATATAAATGGGAAGGGATGGTAGAGTTGCTTGCATTTACAGATAGTGACTATGCAGGTGATTTAGAGGATCGAAAGAGCACCTCTGGCTATGTATTCTTAATGAGCTTAGGAGCAGTTTGGTTATCGAAAAAACAACCTATAGTTGCACTCTCTACTATAGAGGCAAAGTTCGTGGCTTCTATAGGCTGTGCAAGCTAGGCCATTTGGATGAGCACGGTCTTGGAAAATTTAGGGCTTGCTAAAAAGAATGCACCACTATTTGGTGTGACAACTGTTCTACGATCAAATTATCCAAGAATCTAGTAATACATGGGAGAAGCAAACACATTGATGTCAGGTTATTTCCTAAGAGATCTTGTAAATGATGGTATTATTAAGCTAATGTATTGTAGTACTCAATAGCAGATAGTAGACTTGATGAACAAGGCTTTGAAGGTGGAGACATTTCATACACTGAGAGAAACTAGGAGTATGTGAAATTGAATGTGTAAACTAACTGCTACTACAAATAGATTAAGAGAGGGATTGATGAAGTTGGTTACTTAATTTAGGGTGTTTACTGAGTCTTTTCTATTGGAATAAACTCATAGTCTACAGGGTTGTCCTAGTTTCTAGGAGTTTTGTTATTTTAAAATCTGATCTTGTGAGATTCCTCACCATGTTGCTTTCTTATTTTTTCTATTATTATTGTAAGGCTATTTAAGCAACACAAGTGTTTCAATAAATCATGTAATCTTCACCACTTTGTATATTTAAGCAAGTTGGTGTTCTTGTCTTTATTAAGTGTAACAGTACCCTCCCACGACCCTTGGATCATGTATTTCCATTTCTAGGCATATACAACTTTCAGCCCAATTTGCAACTTCCCATTCATTGTTAATTATAGAAATTAAAATCTCTAGATTATATGTAATAACTAGTTTCTTTACTTTGCATGAAAAAAATCATTTCACCATTAAATATGGAGAAATTAATTTTCTTCTACGTAATTGGAGGGCATGTGTGAAAAATAGATCTTGTTTAGTAATATGATCTAGACATAATCAAATTCAAATTTTGACATAGGTTTCATATTATTTGGTTTTATACTATTGAGTATATCTTCATATCAAATCGTGAAATGAGTTGAAATTTTAGATCAATTAGAGTTTAGAAAGGTCTTGTGATATAAGTCATAATAGGTTGTATAAATTTTGTTATTTACTTCTTTTTGACTTATGAACTTCCTATTAGGCAAGAGTCATTTCCCTAAATCTTATCTGCATATTTTGAACACTGATTTTTCTTTTTCATAGTTTTCAGACATCTCATGAGGGTTGTCGCAATGATGTGTTTTCATGTTTTGCGCCCCTCCATCCCCTTTGGGGGAGAACAATGCGTGGTGAAAAAGGAGGGGTTATAGTAATAAAATATATGACTATAATTATCAGGGGTCGTCACCTAGTATTAAGGCCACTAGGAAACTTATTGGTCTGTGAGAGTCTGAATAGGGGGACTTGTTGTGCAAGGAGAAGACCCATCACCCCTAGTGCACCCTACCTAAAGCAAGCTGCATTGTTGTTTGATTGTTTTTTTCTAAGTATTTTTTTATTTATTGGTATTTTCTAAGGCTTGAAGTAGATCTCTCTTCGTGAGGTAGTCTCTACTTCATTGGGAGTTGAAAACCTAACCATTCTAAAATTTAGAAATTTCTTCTTTTTTTACTATCCGTAGGTGTACTTTACAATGTAATTTTACACCCCTGATAGCTAAAACAAATAATTATTAATTATTTTTGATATTTTGGCCAAATTCCAACGGATAATCATAAATTGGTTACGATATCCAATTTTCGTTCAAACCATGTGAAAGATGTAACATATATTTTTTACGAAAAATATGCTTGAAAAATCTTAGAATTGGGCCATATCATGAAAACAATTTTTTTTTATTTTTTGTAAAAAATATATTTTATGCAAAATTTTTATTTTTTTTATTTTTTTATGGACTGGTTACCACTGTGTTGCTTAAGACTTGTCACCGCTATTAAAGGTCAAAGAGAGAGCAACTGTGAGTACCAAACTTATAATCAGAATTTTACCTTCTGGCTTGGTTTTGATAAACAGAGTATGTTCATATTGACATCTTTCAAATCCCTCCTTCCCAAAATAAGACTTTATACGACTATACTAAGATCGTGGAGCTTGTTTAAGTCCATATAAAGCCTTTTTCAACTTGTACACCATCTACTCGCAACCTTTTTTTATATATCCACAAGGTTGTTTTACAAGACTTCCTCATTCAATTCACCATGTAAGAATACAGTTTTGACATCTAACTGGTAAATAGTCCATTTCTTTTGAGCTGTATGTGTAATCACCAAGCGAACTGTATCTAATCGTGCCACAGGTGCAAATACTTTAGTGTAGTCTATTCCATGTTGCTGAGCATATCCTTTGGCTACTAATCATGCCTTGTGTTTATCGATTTCTCCATTCTCGTTGAGCTTAGTTTTATACACCCACTTTACTCCAATCACTTTTCCTCCAACTGGTAACTCCGTCAACTAGCATGTGTTATTCTTCTCAATGACCTCTATTTTTGAATCCATAGCTTTTCTCGACTTCTAATATTTTACTGGTCATTTCTTCATCATTAGAAAGACCTTCTCCACTGACATAGTCTCTCATCCAAGACGGAGGCGTTCTATGTCTTCTTCCATTAGAGTTGGGTGAGTTTTCTTCAATTAATTCATTAGAAGAAAAAACCTATATTCCTTCATTTGTAGGAGCAACAATGTCTTTGTCGTTCCCTTTACCTGTGGAATCAGCAGCATCAACAACATTGTCTTCGTCATCAACACTAATTATGGTTGTTTTGCCGTCATTATCACCCCATTCCAAGTCAGCGATAATTGCTCCTTCATGACTCTTGTCCCAATCCCAACTCTTATCTTTTTCAAATAGAACATCTCTACTCATTATGACCCTTTGAGACATGGGATCATATAACCTGTATACCTTTGATACTGCACTAACTCCAAGTAACACACAACTTTTGCTTTTATCATCCAACTTTGTTCTGTTATTATCAGAGACATGAACATGAGATAGACATCCAAAAACCTTAAAATACATAATTGAAGGTTTAACTCCACTCCAAGCTTCTTCTGGAGTCTTATCTTTTACTACAAAAGTTGGACTCTGATTCAAAATATATATAGCCCAATTGACTACTTCAGGCCAAAATGTCTATGGTACTTTCTTTTATGCCAACATGCTACAAACCATATTCATAATGGTTCTGTTATTCTTTCTGCAACTTCATTCTATTGTGAAGCATATGCCACTATCAACTGTCTATGTATGCCATTTTCACGACAGAAGTTTGTGAACTCATTTGATGTGAATTCACCTCCACGATGCATAGACCAATGATGTTTGAACTTGCTTTTTCAACCAAATTCTTCAAGTTTTTGAAATTGACAAAAGCTTTTGATTTCTCAGTCAAGAAGTATACCCATGTCTTGTAACTAAAATCATCAATAAAGGTAATCATATACCTTTTCTTGCTGTTTAAAGTGGGTTTTATTGGTCCACAAATATTAGCATGCACTAGTTGAAGAATATGAGAAGCTCTCCATGTGCTCTTCTTTGGAAATGAGTCTCTATATTGTTTACCAGCCAAACAATCTCTGCATAACTTTGTAGGAGTCTTCAATTGTGGTAAACCATGTACCATCTCCTTGTGTTGAAGTGTTTTTAAACCTGAGAGCCCCAAATGTCCATATCGGCAATGCCAAAGTTGGGTTGAATCTTATGTGATCGTGTTGAAATAGGTGGACTCTTGTGGTTGTGATGCAACAATCAACATAAACATTTTGTTTGAAGACATCACAGTCTCCATGATCAAGCCACGTTCATAATGATATATCTTTAGCTTTCCACGTTGAATGAAAATGGAAAGTCCATTTTCTTGCAACTGCACGATGCTTAATAAATTATATTTAAGATCAAGTACATAAAATACGCCAATGATTATCTGAACAATCCCATTTACAACAAGCCTTATGTTGCCTTTTCCCATCACTGCCATGCTTGAATTGTTTCCTAGCTTCACATATTCTCTAAACTTTGTATCAAGATCAGAGAAAAGTTCTTTTTTCCCCACATGATTACTAATCCTGAATCAAGAAACCACACACTCTCATGGTTAGCATTTTGACAATTTACATAGGCCATCAACAACATTTCCTCATCAGCTTTCACATAGTTAACTCCTTCTTTAGCCTGGGACATTCATATTGAAAATGTCCTAGCTTATGACAGTAATAGCACTTCATGGTAGCCTCATCAAAGTTTCATCTCCCTCATCCTCTTCCTCATCCTCTAAAGTTTCCACAACCTTGACCTCTTTCTCCAGATAAACTTTCATGAATAACTTGCAGAGCTTGTTCTTCTTCAATATGAGAGCTCATGCATTGTTCATGAACAAGCAAGCTGATTTGCAACTCATCAATGATGAGGGTATCTATATCCTTAGATTCCTCAATAGCAACATCTCCCAAGGTCTCACCATTTGCCTTCATCTTATTGGCTATGGTAAGGGTTCAGGTAAAATATCCATTCACTATTTCTCCTGCCTTCATGTGAAGAATTTCAAACTCCTTCTGTAGAGCTTATGGTTATGCACATTTGAATCATGTGGTACCTTGATGTTTCTGCTTCGATGAGTCCCAAATATTCTTAGTCGTGTCTATGTTCAGGATGGTTTCTAGAATGGAACGATTAATTGCCTAAAAAAGATAATTCTTTGCTTTCAAGTCCTTCAATGTTTGTTCTTCAATGGCCTTCTATTGTCCGTTTGTGAGCACTGCTCCTGTGGCTGTTGTAGGAATACCATGTTCCACCAAATTCCAAAACTCCTTCGATCTCAAAAAATTCTCCATGAGCGTAGCCTAATGTTCATAATGCCCATCAAATTTTGGAATCGCTGGTTGTACAAAGTTGCTGCTTTCTGACGCCATGTTCTCACTGTGACACACTTTAGAAGGTTGTTGCTTTTGTACTTCAATCAGACCTCGTGATAGGCTCTGCTATGAAATGTAAAACAAAGTAATCTTCTTTGAGAATAAGTAAGCTTTGGGAGAAATGATCTTATTGAATTGAAACATATGAGTTGGTTATATATAGCCTTACAAGAAACTAGAAACTAAAATGAAACAACCCACGCCAGAATAAATTCTATGAACGTGGTTACAAACTATTGAATAGATCAACATAATAGACACTCTCTAATTAATATGATTTAAATAAAGCAGTAAATATAAGTAACTAATAACTTTAGAAATAACTGACAACTTAACACAGATATCCTTTGAAACATCCTTCATTTCATGATTTGCTAAATGGAGCTGAAGAGGAGTTTGGCTTTGATCATCCTGTCATGATTGTGATTTTTTTACGCGCCCCGCCATCCCTGGGATTGGAGGAGACAATGGCACATGGTGATATGGGCGTGTTTTATAGTCGTAAAAATTATGCCTATAATTGTCAGGAGTCACCACTTAGTATTAAGGTCACTAAGAGCCTAATGGTCTGCAAGAGTCTTGGGTAAGGAACTTATTGTGCAAGGAGAAGATGCATCAATCCCAGTGCACCCTACCTAAGATAGGCTGCATCGTTGTTTGATTGTTTTTCTAAGTTTGAAATTTTTACACTGCATTTTTGAAAACCATTTTTATATGCAGGTGTACTTTACAATGTAATTTTACACCACAGTAAAAATTACCTTTTTATTATCTACAGATGTACTTTACAATGTAAATTTACATCGTAGTTAAAAACCTCTTTTTTATCTATAAATGTATATTACAGTGTAAATTTACATCCTAATAGATAGAACAAAAATAAATTTAACTATTTTTCATATTTTGGCCAAATTCCAATGGATAATCATAAATTAGTTACGATATCCAATTTTCGTTTTAAAATATGAGAAAGATGCACCATATTTTTTACGAAAAATATACTTGAAAAATCTTGAAATTCGGTCGTATGCATGAAAACAACTTTTTCTAAGAATGCAATTTTTTTAAAAAATAAAATAAAAAATGAAATCAGGTTGGGCCTGACCCAGCTAAATGGGCTGGTCTAGCTGAGGCTGTTAAGGGCCCAAGTTTGTTGGATTTGGGCCCTGCCCAACTAGCTAGCTGGGCTAAGAGAGGCTAGCCCAAAAGGGCAAAAAAAAGAAAAATAATTAAAATAAAAAACTCAAAAACACGTGCACAGTGATTTGGTGTTAGACCGACCATGATGAGAGGATCACCTGCCACTGTCATCGAGTAGAGGACGTCGAGGTTGTTCTCCCTGCCGTGGTGGTGTCGAAAATGGTGGCCTGTGGTGGCTGGAGGACGCGTTAGAAGTTGTCGGTATGTTGCTAGTTCGAGCTTGCTGTTGCTGCTGGTGCTCTCGCCGGAGCTGGAGAAGAAGCTGGACCTGATGTGGTCATGATGAGCTTCAGGTGGTGGCCTTCGGCTGCTAGTGGAGGACAAAGATGGAGTTGCAACTTTCTTGGAGAGAGAACCACCGTTGGGGAGAGAGGTCTGAACCGTCGGGGAGAGAGAGCTTCACCTTCGGGGAGAGAGAAGTTTACCGGAGATGAGGAAGATGGCCGAGAGAGATGGCTGCTACTGGTTAATTTTTTTTTTAGTGTTTCTTCATGCATTATTTCATCTCCTCTGTCACGTAATTTTCTCTGTTCAATTCCCTCCTCTGTCACATAATTCTCCTCCTTTGTTTTTTTGTGTTTTTCCTCTATTTCTTCTGTTCTTCCTCCCCTTTATGTAGTGTCCATGGCTGCTATTTATAGGGGAAGAAGACATGGACTTTGTGTGTGTGTTGTTGCCTCTGCATTTTTGTAGAGGGCTGAGGGCTGTAGCGTCGTGCTCTGAATTATTCTGGTGTCGGAACAGTGCAGGCACATGCAAGTTTGGTTTTGGGAAATTGCAATTTGGTCCTTTAATTTGCAATTGTTCTAATTGCATCCCCAATTGGTTTTAAACTTTTAATTTTGTGCAATTGTATCCCCATAAGAATTTTGAGAGCATCCTTAGCTTTTCGCGCCCTTTTTTATTGTGGTCCCTAGTTTCTGATTTGTGCGATTTAACCCTCAATTGACCATTAGACTCTCAATTCGTTCAATTTGGCCCCTGATTTCGCATAATTGGCTTGAAAAAATTCAAATCGGTCTCCAAAAAGTCCATTCTCATCAATTGAGCCCGAATTAAATTCAAGAACTTGATTTCTCATTGACTAAGTCCTTAATAAAATTAATTTGACCAATTTAAAGTATAATTAAGTCCTTGCACTTAATTAAATCCTTCAATTGGATCTTAAATTCATTCCTGATCATAATTAAACTTTAATTGGTCGATGATGAAATCGAATCAACCCATAAAAATATAATTATGTCATTCAACTTAATTTTCACACAGATTTATCCAACGATAAATTATTTTTGCCTTAAATCTGTATTTTCCTCTAGTTTTGGAACAAAAGAGATACAATCGGACTCGCGAAAACAGCCAAAATTTCCACATCGATTTTTCTACCCACGCCTGCCCCTTTTATTTTATTTTTGTTATTTTTGGATGGATTTTGGGGAGTAACCCAGAAATTGGGTTATGACAATCCAATGGGTGGATTGACGATTCCCTGCGCAGAAGATACTTTCCTTGTTGTCATTACTAGCTTGAGTAGATAATAAGATGCAACAAAACTAATCACTGGAAAACAATTTTGTATTGGCCCGATTCAGTGTATATACTGTTTTACTACATATTACCAAATGAAAAATATTTTTACACAGAAGTTGTTGCTTTAACTCTCATATTCTACAATGCTCTCTGTCACAAAGTGAATGGCCTATTTAGTTTCCTATTCCCCTCCTACGTAACAACTTTTTTCCTAATCGTAAATTAAATTCTTATACTAACCCTGTTCCTAGTACAATATTCGTAAACTTGATCAGTTAATCATCTTGTCTGAGGCTTTCAATTAACATGCATATATATGTTAAAAGAAGAAAAGAAAAAAGTTATGCTTTAATTTCAACTTGTATGTGTTAGAGTATACATATAGTATGAATAAATGAATGTATAATGTATGGTATTGTATTTGAAGCCACTACAGTACCTTATAAATAAGGACCGGTGGTCACGTGAAGTGTGTGTGAAAATATACAGAGCATACAAAAATTCAAATTTGCTTTTCCCTGTCTTTTCTCTCTCTCTCTCTTTCTCTCGTATCTTCCTTTCTTTGCTACCTGCAAGATCATAAGCTTCTTCTCATTTGTTCTACTTCTCAGTAAGTATTCACTATCCTAACATGATATTAGAGCACAAATGATCCAATCTCCACTTCTGCAATCAAAATCAGTTTCTTCAAAATCACTGTTCATGTTCAATTGAATTTTGAAATTTTTTCTCTGTTTCAATATTGAATCAACCAGCCTTGAAAATTGATCTTGCAGGAGCTCTTACTACACATAGTCTGTATTTCTCAAATCTCTGAAATACTAAATTCATCTCACCTAAAATATGGTGACGACTGCACAATTGCAAATTCTTCAATCTCCGATAATATCTCTTATTTCCTCAATTTCTACTTCAGTAAATGTGAAATTAGATGATTCAAATTACTTGAATTGGAATTTCAAACACAACTTCTACTGGAAAGCAATGGTATTTTTGGCTTTGCTAATGGTTCACCCTCGTGCCCTGCCTCTACAGCTGCTATTGAATGTGATGAACTGAGGATATGGAAAATGCATGATAGGGCTGTTATGCAGCTAATTACTACTACATTGTCTCCCGTAGCAATGTCTTGTGCAATTGGTAGTAAAAGCTCTAAGGATCTTTGGCAAAGATTGAAATAGTAGTTTTCCACTATCTCTAAGACAATATATTTCAATTGAAATCAAACTTGCAAAATATTCGAAAAGGAACAGATAGTATAAGTCAATATCTCTTGAAAATTAAAGAAGCTAGGGGATTACTTGGCTGTGGTAGGGGTTTATTTTGCTGATGAGGATATAGTAATTCTGGCATTGAATGGATTACCTGCTGAGTATAACACTTTTAGATGTGTAGTTAAAGCAGAGAAAGTGTCATTACTTTGAAGGAATTTTGGTCTCAATTGCTGGCTGAGCAACTAATTGTCGAGAATAAGACATCTGCTAGTTCTTCATTTCTTATTGCCATGCATACAATTGCCAAACCTTAGTCCTCTTCTCCATTATTATTTCAGTCCTCCCGTGGTCAACATGGATATAATTCCTATGATAATGGTGGATACAGATCTTTCAATAGGAATAGAGGCAGGGTTAGGCCTAATTCATACCAGAGGACCTACACACTGAGAGCATCATTTCATTCTAAGCCTCATGGCTTGCGAACCATACCTTCAGGAGTGTTAGGATCATTTTCCCCTGCTTCATTTACATCATCAGGTCTCTTCTAGTACCATTGTGTGCCAATTGTGTAATATTGAAGGACACAAAGCACCATCTTGTGGTATTCGGGGTTATGAGAGGATTAAATGTACAATTTGTGGAAAACCAAATCATACGACTTGGTATTGCTACTATAATGAGACTGGAAATAATTTTGTTGGCTCTCCAAGTAGCTCTCCTATTTCCCAGTCACAGCAGCATGCTCTACTCAATATGTATCATGCCTTTCAACAACCTCGATCTTAATAATCTGCAGCCCTATCCTCTCCTCCAGTTTGGATTACTGATACGAGAGCGAGAAATCACATGACTGCTGATTTGTCAAACCTCTCCCTTAGCTCTCCTTATCCTGCAGATGATACTATCCACACAACCAATGGTGAAGGTTTGTCAGTATCTCATGTTGATTATGTGATCATTCCTACCTATACTAAGCCTCTGCATTTGAAAGATGTTTTGTGTACCTATACTGACACAAAATTTGTTATCTGCACATCGTATTTGCTTGTATAACAACTGCTATATGATCTTTGATGCTTTCTATTTTTGGATTCAGGATAAGGCCACAGGCAAGATAATGTACAAGGGGCAGTGCAATAATGGACTCTATCCTCTGTCTTCTGCTGCTTCTCAATCGCTTAGCAGGTTTCAGTCCTAAGATTTCATTGGTCAGTTGGTTTTATCCTCCACTTGGCATCATAGGCTAGGTCATCCTTCCAATAAAATAATCAACCTCATGTTACAGAAATCCAATATTCATTGTTCTTCAGACAATACTTCTTCTGTATGTGTTAGTTGCCTTGAGGGTAAATTTTGTAAACTACCCTTTTCCCTCACGTGTAAATACCACTGTAACAACATTTAATACTATCCATAGTGATCTTTGGGGTCCTTCCCCTCACATGTCTGTTGATGGATATAGATATTATGTAATCTTTGTTGATGAATTTTCTCGTTATTGTTGTTTGTTTCCCCTTGTTAATAAAAGTGATATGTTTTCAGTGTTCACTTCATTTTATACCTATGTTCATACTCAGTTTTCTCAAACAATTCAATTATTTCAAAGTGATGGGGGGGGGGTGAGTATGTTAACAAACCTTTCCAAAATTTTCTTGCAAGCAAGGGTATTGTGCATCACAAATCTTGTCCATACACACCTGAACAAAATGTGTTAGCTGAACGTAAACATAGACATCTGAATTGAAACCACCATCACTTTACTTGAGCATGCTCAATTACCTCTTTCATTTTGGACTTATACAGTTGACACTGCCTCCTACTTAATCAATAGAATGCCCTCTGGTGTGCTGCACAATAAGTCACCTTTTGAATTGCTATTTAGTAGTATTCCTCCTATTTCTCATTTACACATTATTACGACCCTATCTTCAACATAAACTCCAACCAAAGAATTTTATGTGTGTATTCCTAGGCTATGCCTCTCAATATAAAGGCTATATTTGCTATCATGTCTCTAAGAAACATGTGTATATCTCCAGACATGTTATTTTTCTTGAACATGTGTTCCCTTATAAAGACTTAGCCATCAAAATTCAGGTTTCACCTACACCCTCACATTCCACTCCTCTGTTTGTCATGCCTGTTGTTACACCTGAGAATATTGTCACCGTGCCTTCATCTCTTGATGGCTCATCTTCCACTGGTTCTGCCTCTCATCTCCCACTAGCTCTGTCCATTACTCCTGCTTCTTCAACATTCTCTCCTATACCTGTGGCACCTGAATCCAGCAATAGAGGTATGTCCATTGAATCCTTATCTTCAGTAGATTCTTTTCGGCCTGAGGCCAAATCAGTTGTTTTTCAGATTCCTCCCATGAATTTGCACCCTATGCAAACACGATGTAAGAGTGGCATTGTCAAAAAGAAAACTTGTTTTCACGCAGCTAAGCATTCCACTGAGCCTGACTTGTCATTGATTGAGCCTGGTAACTATAAGTTGGCACTGAAACATCCAGTTTGGTTAAATGCAATGAAGGCAGAACTGGCTGCTCTTCAGTCTTAGTTGACCTGGAGTCTGGTTCCTCTACCCTCTAACAGGAATGTGGTAGGCTGCAAATGGATTTTTAAGATAAAGAAGGATGTTAATGGCTCTATTGCTCATCATAAGGCTAGATTAGTTGCTCAGGGTTTTAGTCAGGAACCAGGACTTGATTATGGGGAGACCTTCAATCCAGTGGTTAAACCAACTACAGTTTGGCTTGTTCTAACTCTTACTGCTCAGTTTGGGTGGACACTGTGACAGCTAGATGTTAAGAATGCCTTTCTTCATGGCATTCTTCATGAAGAGGTATACATGGTTGAACCTCTTGGGTTTGTAGAACCTCAACACTCTCAGCTTGTGTATAGGCTCACAAATCTCTATATGGTCTAAAACAAGCTCCGAGAGCATGGAATGACAGGTTTACTACATTCTTACCATCTTTAGGGTTTCAGTGCACATACTCTGACTCTTCTTTGTTCGTTAAACATCTTACTGATGGTATTATCATCCTCTTGGTGTATGTGGATGATATCATTATTGCTGGAAGTAAATCCTGTGAGGTGCATCAGATTATTCAGTTTTTGTCTGCTGAGTTTGATATTAAAGATTTGGGTGATCTTCACTATTTTTGGGAATTAAAATCACTCATAATCTTGATGGTCTTTTTTATCACAATTTCAATATGTTCAAGATCTTTTGCTCAAAACTGACATACTTGATTCTAAAGCTTGTGAGACGGCTTGTCTGCCTTATCAGAGGATGTGTAAAGATGATTGTATGCTTTTTGAAAATCCCACTCTATATCGAAGCATTGTTGGAGCATTGCAGGATTTGACATTCACACGCCCAGATATTGCATTTTCAGTTCATCAGGTTTGTCAGTTTATAAGTCCCAAGGTGATTCATTTCACTACTGTCAAACGCATCCTAAGGTATTTGAAGGGAACTGCCAGCTATGATATTAGCTATATGATTGGTTCATTGGATCTTAAGGCATTTAGTGATGCTAATTGGGCAGGTGACCTGAATGACAGAAGATCAACCACTAGTTGGGTTGTGTTTCTTAGCTCAAACCCAATCTCCTGGTCCTTTAAGAAGCAGCACACCGTGTCTCGTTCTTCTACTGAGGCAGAGTATCGTGCTCTGTCATCCACAACTGCTGAGCTTGACTGGATTAAGCAATTGTTGGTGTTTCTTTGCATTACATTTGATCAGCCCCCAATTTTGTTTTGTGACAATTTATCAGCGTTTGCATTGTCTTTCAATCCTGTTCAACATTAGAGGACGAAGCATATTGAGATTGATGTCCATTTTGTGCGAGAAAGGGTGGATGGAAATCAATTGTATGTCCAATTTGTGTCTTCAAATGAACAATTTGCTGATATTCTCACAAAGGGATTGAGTGCTCCTTTGTTTCGTATTCATTGTTGCAATTTCTTGCTTGGTTTACCAAGGCATAAGATTGAGGGGGGATGTTAGAGTATACATATAATATGAATAAATGAATGTATAATGTATGGTATTGTATATGAAGCCACTGCAGTACCTTATAAATAAGGACCGGTGGTCACGTGAAGTGTGTGTGAAAATATACAGAGCATACAAAAAATCAAATTTGCTTTTCCCTCTCTTCTCTCTCTCTCTCTCGTATCTTCCTTCCTTTGCTACCTATTCTTCTTCTACTTCTCAGTAAGTATTCACTATCCTAACAGTATGATCAATCTAGACATTACAGATCCTTCATTCCTCTATATATGAAAATCAAGTTGGGTTTGAATCATATATATAAAAAAGTTAATTATGGATTTCCTTAAAATTCTTCATTTCCATGTTATATAATGACAAGGAAATTCTTCGCTTGTCTATCCTCAAAAAAAAACTTCATCCATTTTCTCCAATAACTTTCTCCATGTAAAGTCCCTGAATCTCATCCGCATATATTGAACCTAATGTTTCTTTTTCAGAGAAAGTTCCTTTTCTTGTTAATCATATGATAGCAAATGATCTGATAACACTTGGGAAACATTGACCAATATCCAAATAAATAACAAATGCAGAAAACTTAAATGCGCAAGAGGAGTATCGTTTAATACAACCCTTTGTGTCTATACAACCTTACTTGACGAGACGGTGAATGATGTTATGTCTCCTACCGCAATAGCTTTCTAATACATCTAACAATCTTTATATTGCTGTCATCCTAACAGTTCACACAGTAGCTCTCCCTAACAGTGCTGCAGATCAAGGAAGTGGTTTGAATTGAAGTGATCTGAGGTTTTATCCTGTGGAGAAGGAACACAATGCCATGTGCAAGGGTCAAATCTGTTGGTGTAAACTCAATCTACATGGTTTTGTCTACCAAGGTTTTGTGGTTTCCTGGTGGCAACAAAATTTCAAATTCACTGGATGGAAACAATTACCGACATTAACTTCGTCATTTCCAGTTGCATCAAGATATTCTGAAATGCAGGATAGTTTATGTTAAGGGTGAAGCAGTGCCACGCACTTGATATGCACTTCACATGGTTTTGTCCCTTTTTCTTTTGCTGCTGATACATATTCGAGTACATTTCTAAAGCAATAAATGCTGACAATCCATGTTCATACTGCTGATTTTGAAAGGCTTTATAATTAACACGACAAATGTGGTCCATAAGACCCTACCCATCGCAACAAAAATAAATAAAAAACTTCAGACGTCTGAATCATGGCATGAGCTCTTAGAGGTAGTCCACAGAAATGATCCTTCTATATCATATAACTCTAATTCAAGAGGGTAGATGTCTCAAGGTTGTCTGCAGTATTCAAGTGGTCACAACTTAGGATAGAATTCCTAACAGCTAACTCCTCAAATTTCAAGTGGGTCCTGAGTAGATTGTTTTCTCAAAAAAAAACTGGGGGCGTTATATATGTTATCAGCCTTCCTTTGAGATCATGATTGACAGACAATACCATGTGATCCTTCACTTCTTCACGTCTCTCATTAGACCCCATCCAAATGATCGTACAGCACTAGATCCACAATGGTGCTCTTTCTTTGTTTTTGTGATCTTTCCTCTATAAATACAGCACACACACAATTTACCTTGTCAATCCAACTCAAGCCTTCACATTCTCATCAATAATCAGAGTTTTCTGTTCTTTACTAAAACCCTAGCAACCCTCTTGTTGTTCTTACATTTACATCCAAACAAAATGTTGGCTATCCGCTTGCCTCGTATTCTTCAAGCTAAGCAAAATCTTCTTCGAGGATCATCTCTAGCAAGAGACGTTCGAAAAGGCTATGTAGCAGTATATGTTGGAGAAGAAGAGAAGAAAAGATTTGTGATTCCATTATCATACCTGAACCAGTCTTCGTTTCAAGAGCTGCTAAGTAAAGCTGAAGAGGAATTTGGATTTGATCATCCAATGGGTGGTCTCACAATTCCTTGTCGGGAAGACATCTTCCTTGATGTCACTTCTCGTTTAGATGCGTCATAAAAGGGACAGATTAACATAGAATATTAGATAAAACAATTTTGTAGCATACTTGACAGATCATGTACATATTATAAGCAGTGTCTCAGGAGATTATTTATTATGAAAACTTTTGAACCTTCACAAATCTTTTCATCTTCTTAGATTTGCGTATTCATTTATTTCCGCGATTTCATGGGTAAGCTTACTATATATCAAGAAATTAAATTTATTGCCTTAAGGATTATCACCGAATGAGAAAAAATATGAAGGAGCATTTATTCACAGCTCTCAACAGACTCAACTGTTTAAGTTTGATTTTTTGTTATCTTGTTATCACACATGATTGTTGCAGTAAATATAAAAAAGTTGTTAGAGTTGGTTACACTAAAGGCTATATAAGACAAAATTGTTATTCAATACATTGAAGTTGCAAAATCCAATTTCTTGCATTTGAAGCCTCCTGTTTCTCTCTTAAAAAATATTATCAAAGCTATTTTAAAAAGAGGGAACCACAGTTCTCAGTAATATCAAAACACAGAGGGAGAACATGGATTCAAGTAATTTTGGAGAACCTTGCATTCGTAAGTTTGATGGAGATTATGAACATTAGAGTATGCCGATGGATAATCTCTTAAGTTCAAAGAAGTACTAGAGTGTTATTGAGATAAGCTATGTAGAACCAGCATCAGGGGAAGTTCTCATGGCTGGACAAAGGAAGAGTTTGGAGGAGATGAAATTGAAGGATTTGAAAACTAATTTCCAGTCAATTGACAAGTCTATTTTGAAAACAATTGTTGAAAAGGACATGATCAAACATTTATGGGATTCGATCAAGTATCAAGGAAATGCTAGAGTGCAGTGTGCTCAACTTCAAATCCTTCGAAGGAACTTTGAATTGTTGGAATGAAGCTTGGAGTGTCTGTGATAGGATATTTCACTAGAGTATTGTTGATAGCAAATAACATGAGGAATTTTGGAGAAGACGTGTCTGATGTGAAGATTGTTGAAAAGATATTGCATACACAACTTAGAAGTTCAATTACATTGTCTGTTCAATTGAGGAGTCAAAAGATATCAATCAACTAACGGTAGATGAACTACAAAGTTCATTGCTTGTTCATGAAGAGAATATTAGAAAGAATAGAGAAGATGATCAAGCACTAAGAGTCTATGATGAAAGAATAAGGAGCAGAAGTCGAGGGATGAGCAGTTTTAGAGGAAGAGGTCATGGAAGAGAAGCTCAAATATACAATAGAGCCAAAATTGAATGCTTCAAATGCCATAGGCTTGGGCAATTCCAATATGAATGCCCTAGCTTGAACAAGGAAGCCCATTATGCAAAGCTGAATAAAGAAGATGAGATGCTACTAATGTCATATGTTGACTTACATAAGAGAAGACGAAATGATGCATGATTTGTGGATCCAGGTTGCTCAAATCACATGTGTGGAGAACAAGGTATGTTTACTAATTTAGATGAAACCTTTCAGCACTCAATTAAATTGGGAAATAAAACTAGGATGTGTGACTGGAAAGGGAACTATGAAACTGATTTTGAATAGAGTAAATCATGTTGTCAATAAAGTGTATTATGTTTCAGAACTTTACAATAATCTTTTGAGTATTGTACAACTACAAGAAAATGGCCTGGCAATATTGTTTCAAGGAGGAACTTGCAAGATTTATCAATCGGAAAGGGGATTGATATTTGAAACTAAAATGAGTATAAATAGAGAGTTTATTATATTGGTTGAAACTTGGATGGTTTCCAATGTTCAAAGATGCCTTCATGCAAATTCTTAAGACCTGTCTTATCTCTAGCATAGATGTTATGGACAATTGAGCTATACAAGTCTGCAGACAGTGTTGCATAACAAAATCGTTCATGGACTTCCTCAGTTCAAGGTCACAGACGTGACTTGCATATATTGCAATCTAGGAAGCAACGAAGGGATGTAATACCTAAAAAAGTATGTAGAGAGCAACTCAACCACTGGAATCAATTCAGGCAGACATTTGTGGACCTATATTGCCTGTGTCCAATGGTGAAAAGAGATACATATTGTGTTTTATTGATGATTATAATAAAAAAATCATGGATATACCTGCTGGTAGAGAAGAGTGAAGCATTTCAGCTTTTCAAAATCTTTCAAAAGACTGTTGAAAATGAGAAATGATTATTTGTTAAATATTTGAGAACACATAAAGGAGGAGAATTTAATTTAGAGGAATTCAATAATTTTTGCAAGCAGAGTGGAATTAAGAGGCAATTCATAGTTGCATACATGCCGCAACAGAATGACGATGTTGAGAGGAAAAACCAGACTGTGATTAACATGGTAAGGTGTATGTTGACAGATAAGAAGATCCCAAAGAGTTTTTGGTTGGAGTCAATAGTTTGGACTTGCCATGTCTTGAATAGAAGTCCAACAACAACATTGAAGAATGTAACGCCATAAGAAGCATGGAGTGGGATAAAACCAACAGTCAAACACTTTCATTTCTTTTAGTGTGTTGCTCATGTTCATATTCCACATGAAAGAAGAGGAAAGTTAGATGACAGAAGCATCGGTTGTGTTTTATTGGGAGTTAGTGAGGAAACAAAGCGGTATCGATTATATGACCCTATAGAAAATAAAATTATGGAGGGTAGAGATGTGGTTTTTGAGGAAGAAAAGGAGTGGCATTGGGGTGAGAATCATTAGGAGCAGATTCTGATAGATTTGGTGTGGGGAGATCAACATGAAGAAAGCAGTGAAAATAACAAGAGGGGAAAAGATGATGGTGATGAAGAAAACAATGATGGGGATAGAGAAGAGAGGAGTTCAAATGAAGTAATAGCTAAAACACGTGTAAAAGAAGATGAAGCACGAGGAAGAATAATAGAGAGTGAAGAGAATATAGTTGCTGAAGAAGATGCGGAAAGAGTTCATGATGTAGAAGATCAGGTTGAAGGGAGAGTATGTCATGCTTCAGTATGGATGAGAAATTATGTTGATGAAGAAGGCTTGAGTGAAGATGAAGCATTTGTAGCACAAGTAACAACTGCTGAAGAACATCCATTTATTTTTGAAGAAATCGTGAAGGAAAAAAAGTGGAGACAAGCAATGGGTAATTAAATTATGTCCATTGCAAAGAACAACACATAGACCTTAACAGAATTGCCAACTGAAGCTAAAAAGATCGATGTTAAATGGGTTTACAAAATGAAGTACAATGAAAATGGGGAGATTAACAAATACAAGGTACGGTTGGTGGCAAAAGGATACTCGTAAAAGCATGGAATAGATTACACAAAAGTGTTTGCGCCGATAGCCTGAATGGATACAATGAGGATGATCATATCTATGGCTGCACAAAAAGGCTTGAAAATTAGGCAGTTGGATGTTAAATCATCCTTTCTCATGGGGAATTGAGTGATAATATTTATGTTGAACAACCAAGGGGTTATGTGAAGAAAGTAAAGAACATCTGGTTTACAAACTACACAAGGCTTTGTATGGATTAAAACAAACCCCACGAGCTTGGTTTAATCTAATTTGGGAAGCATGTGTTTGTTCCTTAGGATCGAAGTATTACAAAGAGATGATGGTATTTTTATATGTCAACGAAATATGCATTAGAAATTCTAAAAAAAATTGGGATCTTGGAAAGCAATGAGGTGAACAGTCCAATCATTCCAGGTTCTAAAATCAGCAAAGATGAATATGGAATTTCATTGGATGAGACATACTTCAAGCAATTAGTGGGAAGTTTGATGTATCTTACGGTTACAAGACCAGACATGATGTTTGTTACAAGTCTTATAAGTAGGTATATGGCAAAGCCTACTAATCTTCACTTACAGGCTGCAAAAATAGCTCCTCGATATCTCGAAGGAACCGTGAACAATGCTATTCACTATAAGAGAGGAGGAAATTGAAAATTACTTGTTTTTATAGACATTGATTGTGCAGGAGATAAAGAAGATAGAAATAGTACAAGTGGCTATGTATTCTTGTTGAATTCAATTGCAGTATTATGGTTTTCAAAAAAGCAACCAATTGTCACTTTATCAACAACGAAAGCTAAAATTTTGGTTGTTGTGGTTGTGTGCGTGTCAAGTGATATGGATGAAAAGAGTGTTGAAGGAGCTAAAATATAGTGATGAAGATTGCACTCATATCTGGTGTCATAACAAGTCTACCATTAAACTCTCAAAAAATCCTGTAATGCATGGATGTAGCAAATGTTAGAGAACAATATAAATCATATTTTGGGGCCTCACCTACAAGCTTGAGCTTTTAGGTGAGATGGTTCCTTAACATGGTATCAGAGTCTTATTGACCCAACGGTCACGAGTTCGAATCTCACCACCCCCATTCTATTTGATAAAAATCAAACACAAGGTAGTGTGGGCCTGTGTGCAAGTTTCAAGCCCAAAGGGCTTTCACTTGAGGGGGTGTGTTAGAGAATAATTATAAATCATATTCTGGGACCTCACCTACAAGCTTGAGCTTTTAGGTGAGATGGTTCCTTAACAGCAAACACATAGACATGAGGTATCATTTCTTAAGAAATCTTATGAAGATAGGTAAGATTGATTGTTAACCGATGTAATGACCAAGCCATTAAAGGTTGATGTTTTGAAAAGACTTCGAGGATTAATTAGGGTATACAATATTGTTGAATTAAGCTAAAGTGCTTTGCAGCAACATGCTTAAGGGAGAGATTGAAGGAGCAATTATTCACGGCTCTCAACAAACTCAATAGTTTTAGTTTGACTTTCTATTATTCTATTATCACACGTGAATGTTGCAGTAAACATAGCAAAGTTGTTAGAGTTGGTTACACTGAAGGCTATATAGGCTGAAACTGTTATTCAATACATTGAACTTACAAAATCCAATTTCTTGTGTTTGAAGCCTCCTGTTTCTCTCTTAAAAAAATATTTATTTAGTTTGACATATAATGTTTCATGTCGCCATTGATAGAAAACTCTTTCTCTAACATTGTGCAGAAGTTCTTGTTTAAATGGATATGGAAAGAACCACAGAATAATTGGCCAAATAAATCTTCCTGCGGTTAGCATTGTTGCTTTCTGCCAACATACAGAAAAATGTTACGCTCTTGGTGGCAACCACACACTTTTTTTTTTTTTGGTGATATTTGATGGCTAGAAACAATTATATTTCATCATCTTCAGTACCAACAAGGTTTTAAAAGGAAGCCGCATTGCCACCGGCTTCACATGATCTTCACAAGGCCTTGTCTAGCAAGATTTTGTTTTCTGGTGATCCATCCATAAGTTTTTGTCTGGCAGATTTAACAAGACAAATTTGGTCCAGGTAATCCCTTCACATCATTAGCAACAATAACAAACTAGATGTCCGAAGCATGTCCTGCATTCTAATTTCCTCCAAATAAAAAAACCACTTTCTGCATTTTATGAATCTGAAGTGGGGTACTCTTTTATGATTGTCTCCAAAACTTTCTTAGCCATAATGTGTACCAACAAAGTATACTGATTTAATTCACTACAATTTCCTTGATGATGAGTTGCAAGACAAGACCATGTGATCCTTCAGCTGCTTATGTCTCTAAGAAACCCCACTAAGGCTGCTTATCCTCTCATCCACACTTTTCCACATACTAAATCCATCTATATATACCAAGGCACTCCCCACAACCATATCAAATCCTCACATTCTCTCATAGAAAGCATATCCTCCTCAACATTACTCTGATTTCATCTTTTTCTAGCAGAATAATACAGATCACACAATGGCCATCCTGCTTAAGGGCATCATGAATGCTAAGCAAATTCTTCGTCGTTCAAGTTTGCTTACTGTAAAACTTCAAGAGTATATTTCTTCTTCAATTTTCTGACTTACTTACATTAATGTTTCTGTGCAGGACTATTTATAATCTACTCTATGCTACAAAACAAAGAACATACATAAAATCCTAAGCACTAAGGGCCAAGAGCTGTTATAACTGAATCTGTTATAACAGCTCCATACACAGCTGTGTTTTAACACTCCCCCTCAAGTTGGAGCGTAGATATCTATCATGCCCAACTTGTTAATTGCACCGTGAAAGACTCTTCCTGAAACCGCTTTTGTGAGTACATCAGCCAATTGATCTTGTGACCTTACAAACGGAAATTGTATGATTTTTCGATCAAGGTTTTCTTTAATAAAATGTCTGTCGACTTCAACATGTTTGGTACGATCATGTTGTACAGGGTTGTGTGCAATTTCGATGGCTGCTTTATTATCGCAATATAAACTCATAGATGACTCGCAATCAACTCCCAATTCCTGTAACACATGCCTTATCCATAACAACTCGCACACACCATGAGCCATACCTCGGTATTCTGCCTCCGCACTTGATCTGGCGACCACTTTCTGTTTCTTGCTTCTCCAGGTTACAAGATTACCTTCTACAAAGGTAAAGTATCCTGACGTCGATCTTCGATCTGTCTGATCTCCTGCCCAGTCTGAGTCTGTGTACCCTTTAATTTCACGAACTTCATTTTTCGTGAATAGTAGTCCTCTTCCTGGTGCACTCTTCAAATATCTTAAGATCCGATATACTGCTTCCATATGCTCTTCTCCTGGTGAGTGCATGAATTGGCTCACCACACTGACTGCATATGCTATGTCTGGTCTCGTATGTGATAAGTATATCAGTTTCCCGACTAACCGTTGGTAACGTCCTTTATCTGCTGACGTTTGATTCTCTGACTCTCTCAGCTTGTGGTTCATCTCCATTGGTGTATCAGCTGGTTTACATGCCAGCATTCCGGTTTCTGTTAATAAATCTAACACATACTTCCGTTGTGATAGACATATCCCAGTTCTTGATCTTGAAACTTCAATCCCCAAGAAATACTTCAGTTGTCCCAAATCCTTCATTTCAAATTTCGAAGCTAGAAATCGTTGTAGCGATTTTCTTTCTTCTAGATCATCTCCTGTTAGGACCATGTCATCAACATACACTATCAATGCTGTAGTCTTCCCTTCCCTGTGTTTTATAAACAAAGTATGATCGGAGTTACTTTGTTTATAGCCGAATTCCTTCATTGTGGAGGAGAATCTTCCAAACCAAGCACGAGGTGATTGTTTTAGACCATATAACGCCTTCTTCAACTTGCATACCTTCCTTATACTTGGGAATTTACCTTTAGCTCCGGGTGGTAAATCCATGTAGACTTCTTCTTCAAGGTCTCCATTGAGAAATGCGTTTTTGACATCAAATTGTTGCAATGCCCAATCTCGGTTTACCGCTAGAGCTATGAGGATGCGGATGGTGTTGATTTTTGCAACTGGGGCAAAGGTCTCCTGATAGTCTATTCCATATCTCTGTGTATATCCCTTTGCCACTAACCTTGCTTTGTACCTGTCTATACTGCCATCAGCATTTAGTTTAACTGTGAAGACCCATTTGCATCCAACGGTCTTCTTCCCCTCGGGTAGTGGACACAACTCCCAAGTGTTATTCTTTTGGAGTGCTTCCAGTTCTTCGTTTATTGCCACCGTCCACTTTGGATCTGCTAATGCATCCTGTACATTACTAGGAATAGATACAGTAGATAATTGATTAACAGTTAATGCATACGAACATGACAACCTATGGGAAGACACATAATCACTGATTGGGTATTTAGTCTTATTTTTCGGATCAGGTTCATATTGTTTTTTCGGGACTCCTCTATTTGATCTCATGGGGTATTTATTTACTCTATTTTCAACAGTAATAGGAATTTCGTTATCAAAAATAGGAAGGATAGGATTTTGATTTACCTGAGGAAGGACATTCTGGGTTGATTCTTCGGTTAATGGTGTAGATATTTGCAACTCTGATGATAAAGGGGGGTTATTGCTCGGGAGATTCTGATCAAAGCTTGGCTCCAAATTCTCACTGTTGCAAGGGGCTACATTATTTTCCCTTGTTTCGTCAGAACAATTCTCAACCATTCTTCCATTTTCCTCTACTTCAAATAGATCGTCATTCTCTTCATTGTTTCTCTCCCCCTGAAGAGATGACCCAAAAGCTCCCCCTGAGTAATAGGGTTCCATTTCATGAAAGGAGGTATCCAAGGTCACATGTAACTTTGGGTGTAGAGGATCATAACACCGGTACCCTTTCTGAAATTCGGAGTATCCAACAAAAACACACTTCTTTGCACACGGGTCCAGTTTATTCCGCAGAACCTTAGGAATGTACACATAGACTGTACATCCAAAAATTCTTGGTTCTAGGTTCGGTAAATGAGGGATGGATAGCAAGGATTCCATTTTTTGTTGAGGAGTCTGAAAATGGATAACACTGGATGGTGTGCGATTAATCAAGTAGGCTGCCGATTTCACTGCTTCACCCCAATAAAACTTGGGCATATTCATGCCGAAAAGTGAGGCGCGGACGACTTCCATAATTTGTCTATTTTTCCGCTCGGCTAGACCATTTTGCTGTGGAGTGTAGGTGCATGAAGTTTGGTGTCGAATTCCATGATTGCCCAAGAATGTACCTAAAGTTTTATCCATAAACTACGTACCATTATCTGATTGCAGTGTACGAATCGGCCTCTGGTATTGGTTTATCACCATTTTATGAAATTCCTGAAAAGCTGTACTGACATCGCTCTTATTCTGAAGGAGAGAAATCCAAGTCATCCGGGTACACTCATCAATAAATGTTACAAAATAACGAGCATGTGAAAAAGACGGGACTTTTGCAGGACCCCAAACATCAGAATGAATAACTGCAAAGGGCTCTGAGCTTTTATTTAAACTTGGTAAATAAGGGATACGGTGGCTTTTGGCCAGTTCACAAATTTCACATTTGAAATCTAAATTACTGATATTTGAGAACAGAAGTGGTTTTAGTTTCTTCAGATACCCAAAAGATAGATGTCCGAGCCTTCGATGCCATAACCATACGAGTGCTTCAGCTTTGTCCTTACTGTTTGCCTGATGTGCCTGACTGAGTTTTCCCCCCCCTTTTTCGGTTAACTCGAGATAATAAAGATTATCTCGTCTAACACCATAACCAAGAATCTTCCGGGTCAGAATGTCCTGAAATACACAAAAGAAAGGCCAAAATGTTACAGTACAGGAAAGGGTAAAAGTAATTTGGCTAACCGAAAGGAGATTGTATTCGAGTGCTGGAACAACAAGAACGGTATCCAGGGTGAGGGAATCATTCAAAATTACGGATCCGGCTCCGGTAATCGGAGACGTACTACCATTTGCGGTACAAATAATGGACTGGGAGGAAGTTTTTGACGAATGTAAGTTACCAGGATCTTTAGTCATATGTTCGGATGCACCTGTATCAATAATCCAAGAACTATTCTTAGTAATAATAGAGAGTGCACAAGTTTTACCAATTATACCTGGATGGGCCACAGTCGCTGTGGGCTGTGCCAGGTCTGATTCCCTCAGATGAACCCGAGTTTTTCGGATATTTTTCCGAGGTTTTTTCGTAAAGTCCCACCATTCCGGGTAGCCAATAATTTCAAAACATCTTTGTTTCGAATGTCCCGTTTCACCGCAGTGAGAACACATCAGTCCACCTGCATTTTTGTATTTTTGGTCAACCCGGTCCACTCGGGCAGCCCGGTCAACTCGGGCAGCCCGGTCAACTCGGGCAGCAGGTGCCCTAAAGACATCCCGCCTGCCCACTGCCCCGTCAGCCCTAAACTCATCTTCTCTCCCAACACACTCCTGCCTCTCAAAGAACGATCGGGCCGCCCCTGTTCGTTCTTCCCTCCCCTGCTCCCCCATTTGCCGATGGTGCCTTGTCACCATCACCGAGTGCTCAGGGAACCCAGGGGGACCGCCATCCATGACTTGTTTCTGCGATTGTTCCCTCCGAACACAAGCATAGGAACCCTCGAGGTCTAGCTGTGGATCCTTTCTTAGGATTTCCCCACGGATTTGCTCAAAACCCGGGTCAAGGCCACTTAGGAAGATGTGGACCCTGAGCTGAGCCATGGCTGAGTGGTGGTGAAGGATGCCGTCGACTGTCCTGGCCTGAGGTGCAGTCCGGCCGTCGATTTCTTGGAAGATGGCAACGAGCTCGGTGTAATAACTGGACAGTGGGCGGCCATTCTGACGAGTATTGAACGAGCGTTGATTAAGCTCGAAGAGGCGAGTTGCATCGGAGCCGTCGTAGAAGGTTCGCCCGACGGCGTCCCAAATCTCCTTGGCCGTCGGGAGGCAGAGGAACCTCTCCATCAAGGACGGGGTCATCGAGTCAATTAGCCAACATTTGACTCGATGATTCTCGGTAATCCAAGATTCCAGTCGTGGGTCGCCTGATTCCGGCTTCGCAATGTCTCCGGTAAGGTATCCCAACTTGTTTCTAGCTCCGATTCTCATTTCTATGAGTTTTGACCATAATCTAAAATTGGTGTCGTTTAGGATAATGTTCGATGTGAATGCTGAATTGTCTGTGGATGGGGTCATTGAGGTTAGTGGATTCGTGGAATTAATTTCCATTTTGTTGTGATTTGGGTTCTGTGAAATTTGGGATGTTTGTGGTGTTTCAGTTTGATTTTGGGGCTAGGGTTCTTTGGGAAAAAAATGGCTGATTGAAACAGTAGAGGTTTCGAGATGGGATGGAATTTCTGGGTTTCAAATTTCTGGGTTTCTGGGGAAAGGTTTGTGGGTGTTTGTTTGCTGGGAAAAACTGGGTTTTCTGGGGAAAATTGCGGGTGTTTGGTTTCTGGGAAAATTCAGGTTTTTCTGGGGAAAATGCGAGTGTTTGGGTTCTGATTTGAACAGTGTGTGTTCAATGAACAGTAATACGGGCACTGTAGCCTTCGAAAAAAAAAATCCAAATTCGAAAAAACTTTAGATCAGCTCTGATACCATGTAAAACTTCAAGAGTATATTTCTTCTTCAATTTTCTGACTTACTTACATTAATGTTTCTGTGCAGGACTATTTATAATCTACTCTATGCTACAAAACAAAGAACATACATAAAATCCTAAGCACTAAGGGCCAAGAGCTGTTATAACTGAATCTGTTATCCTCACATTCTCTCATAGAAAGCATATCCTCCTCAACATTACTCTGATTTCATCTTTTTCTAGCAGAATAATACAGATCACACAATGGCCATCCTGCTTAAGGGCATCATGAATGCTAAGCAAATTCTCCGTCGTTCAAGTTTGCTTACAAATCAAGCAACCGAAGTTCCTAAAGGCTACTTTGCGGTCTATGTTGGAGAGAGCCAAAAGAAAAGATTCACACTTCCAATTTCATTATTGAATCAACCATCATTCCAAGAATTGCTACGAAAAGCCGAAGAAGAATTCGGATTTAATCATCCGATGGGCGGTCTTACACTTCCTTGCCGAGAAGATACCTTTGTTGACATCATTTCTGGCTTCAATTTATCATAAAACAGAGCAGGAATTAATTTTCTTGAAAACTTTTGTACATCATTTACTTTTGGTAGAGACAAATGGGATGGGAAATTTCCACCCATAAGAGAATTTATTAATAGAAATCTGCAGAGTTACTCTCACTTTCTCAATATTGATATTCAAATTTAGAAAATTGTCTCAAAGATGTATGATCTTGTTTTAGAAGATGAGACCTTTCCCGGGAAAACTGTAAGACCACTCTTGATTCAAAACAAATGGATAATCCTAAAGATCACTCAATTATTAGTAAATTGCTGAATACACCACTTAAAATTCACAATTGTTTTGGTTATCAAAATATAGTAATGATGATTTTTTCTCTTATTACTGGAATCCGGCAATAGCTATCTCTCTACTCTCTTTAAACTTTTCTATTCGCATTCTGTACCTTCATCAGCATAATTTTTGAAGAGTGGTGCAAAAAATTCTTATCTTCATTGATTCCATAATGGGTATTTGATTTCCGGGATGATTGGCATTAATGGGCTACATAGATGGGTTGGGAAATGAAGGTTTGGTGTTTGTACTGGTGCTCAGTACCCTACCAGGGCCCTTGGATGATGTACTTCCATTTCCAGGCATCTACAAATTCAAGTCCAATTTGAAACTTCCCATTCATTGTTAATTACAGAAATTAAAATCTTCAGTTTATATATATCAAAGGGGCTTTAATTTCCAGACAAAAAATCATTTCACCATTAAATATCGAGAAATTAATTTTCTTCTACATAATTGGAGGGCATTTGTGGGGAAAAATTCTTTGTTTAATGATATGATCTAGACATGGTCAAATTCAGATTTTGATGTAAAATCTCACATTATCTAGTTTTATGTTAATTAGTATATCTCCATATCAAATCATCAAATCGTTGATTGAGCTGAAACCTTACCAAAAACTTTTAGAGGTATGTTTCTATATGGGCTTGAAATTTTAGATTAATAGAAGTTTAGAGGGCCTTGCAATATATAGGTCATAACAGGTTGTATGAATTTTTTTATTTACTTCCTTTTTCGTTTTGACTTGGGAACTTCCTATTTGGCAAGAATCATTGCCGCATATTAAATCCCTACATCTTATCCGCATATTTTGAACCCTAATTTTTCCTTTACATAGTTTTTAGACATCTCATGAAGGTCTTGCATTCTTATTCAAATTTCATTGAATCAGAAAGATTTTTCTCGTACTTCTTATATTTCTTTCCAAAGTTGCAGTGCTATTATCGTAGACCATACTCAACATATCTTTGTTTTCTCCTTCCTGGTATTAAATTACAATATTATATTATCTACACACAACATAAGTAACGAATAGCCATTGTTGGTTTCCTATGTTCTTTCCGTTGAAGAAAATGTCGAGGAAGAATTTGGGTTTATAGTAGTGGGCGGTGTTACACGATTACGCTTTTGTGTGGCAGATATCTTCATTAATATTATATCCCAATTAGAGGATCATATTTGTGTTGCCCTCCTCAATGGCCATCCTACTGAAGGGCATCATGAATGCAAAGCGAATTCTCCGTCGTTCAAGTCTGCATGCTCACTTTCTCAATATCGATATTCAAAGTTAGAAAATTGTCTCAGATCCTATTTTAAAATTTTGAGACCTATCCCGAGAAAAGTATAAGACCACTCTTGAATTAAAACAAATAGATAATCCATCATTAGATTAAAAATCACTCAGTTATTAGTAAATTGTTAAGTAAATCACTTACAATTCACAATTGTTTTGGTGATCAAAATATAGTAATGATAATTTTCCCTGTTATTACTGGAATCCGGCAATAGCTTTTGTCTTCTCTCTCTAACCATTATCAACATTGATATTCAACTGTGTTGTTCACTTTTTTTTTTATCTTCATCAACATAATTTTCTTCTACGTAAGTGGAGGGCATGTGTGATAAACAAATCTTGTTTAGTAATTTGATCCAGACATGATCAAATTCAGATTTTTTACGTAAAGTTTTATATCATCTAGTTTTATACTATTGAGTATATCTCCATGTCAGATCATGGATTGAACTGAAATTTTACCAAAAGATTTTGGAGGTAAGTTTTTATGTCGGCTTGAAATTTTAGATCAATTCGAATTTAGAAAGGCCTTGTGATATAGATCATCATAGGTTGTCTGGATTTTGTTATTTACTAACTTGTGGACTTCCTAATTGGCAAGAATCATTTCCCTATATAAAATCCCTAAATCTTATCCGCATTTTTGAACCCTGATTTTTCTTTTTCAAAGTTTTTGGACATCTCATGAGTGTTTTGCATTCTTACTATCTGTAGGCGAAATCAAATTTTATTGGATAAAAAAGATTTTACTCTTACTTGTTGAATTTCTTTCCAAAGCTGCAGTGTCATCATCATAGTTCGTAGTCAATATATGTTTGTTTTCTCCTAGGTATTAAATTGCAATATTATATTATCTACACACAATGTATTAGCGAATAGCTATTGTTGGTTTTCCATGTTCTTTTTCTTGAAGAAAATGTCGATGAAGAATTTGGGTTTATACTAGTGGGCGGTGTTACACAATTACACTTATGTGTAGAAGATATCTTCATTAATATTATATCCTATTTAGGAATCATAATGTCGAAGTTCAATATCAACTAGTTAATGTAGGAATCCTTAATGAATAAGGATTTGTAATAGACTAGTTTATTAGAATCCTTGTTTAATTAGAATGTTGGATTACTAAATAGATTAGGATTTCTTTTGGATAGTTTAATTTCTTGATTGTCTAGGACTTCAGATCTATAAATAGGCTTTTAATTAAAACAATAATACATAAGTTTATAGATATATAGAGAAGATCTAAAAAGTGTATCTTTTGAGAGAACACTTAATAAAAGATATCACTCCTCTCATTCTTTCTTCTTGTCATTCATTCTTCTTCTTGTTATTTAGTTTTGTTCTTATGTTTGTTCTTATAAATCAATCATCACAACCTAATCTTGTCTCCTAACAAGTGGCATTAGAGCTTAGGTTTGATTATTTAACATGGGTAATTTAAACTTTCCATATCAATGTCCTAGGTTGACAAATCAAAACTATTAAACTTGGTGTATTCGAGTAAAAGCTTGACTAGATTACAAAAAGTATGAGAGACAGTTGAAAAAAGCTTTAAGCAGTTTATAGATGGAGCAATGTTGACTTAACCCCAAAGGATCAGCAAGTACTCACAATCATCCATCAATGTCTTGATGATGCCATTTTTGAGATAGTGGTCAATGCAATCATCGCCAAGCATGCATGAGAAGTATTGTAAGAATCAAATCAATAAGCCGAAAATGGTTATTTTGAAAAGTTATATATGCTTGAATAAAAAAAAATCATAATATTTTGAAAGAGTATTGGTCATATATAATCACATGAAGGGATACGGAGAGAAGATGAAAGAAACGCGCGTGATAGAGAAGATCATATATAATCCCATGAAGGGATACGGAGAGAGGATGAAAGAAACACGTGTGATAGAGAAGATCTTACACTCATTGCAAAAGAAGTCCCATTATATGGTAGTTGCAATCTAGGATTTGCAAAATATATAAATTCTTCCAATGCAAGGTCGATCATAGAAAAATAACAATCTCATAAAAAAAATGTCGATGACATTTGAATAAGATATAGGTACACAAACATTTGATTCAAAGAAAAGATAGTTCTGGATATTTCTAAAAGAGTAGAGGACATGAACCAACATGAGAAAAATAAAGATTTGGAAAAAGAGGTCAAGATAGATGAAATCAGATCAATTGCAGATCCAGGAAGTGGTTTGAATTGAAGTGACCTGAGCTTTTATCCTGTGGTGAAGGAACACAGTGCCTTGGTAGCACATGTGCAAGGGTCAAATCTGTTTTTGTCTAGCACGGTTTTGTGGTATCCTGGTGGCACCAAAATTTCAAATTCACTGGATGGAAACAATTACCGATATTCCTACTGCTGATTTCAAATGCAGGGTTATGAAAAGGGTGAAGCAGTGCCACGCAGTTGATATGCACTTCACATGGTTTTGCCCCTTTTTCTTTTGCTGCTGATACATATTGGAATATATTTCTAATGCAATAAATGCTGATAATCCATGTTCCTGCTACTGATTTAGAAAGGCTTTATAATTTACAAGACAAATGTGGTCCATAAGACCCTACCCATCGTAACAAAAAAAAAAACCGAAGGCATCTGAATCGAATTCAAGAGGGTAGATGTCTCAAGGTTGTCTGCAGTATTCAAGTGGTCACAACTTAGGATAGAATTCCTAACAGCTAACTCCTCAAATTTCAAGTGGGTCCTGAGTAAATTGTTTTCTCAAAAAAAAAACTGGGGGCCTTATTTATGTTATCAGCCTTCCTTTGAGATCATGATTGAAAGACAATACCATGTGATCCTTCACTTCTTCATGTCTCTCATTAGACCCCATCCAAATGATCGTACAGCACTAGATCCACAATGGTGCTCTTCCTTTGTTTTTGTGATCTTTCCTCTATAAATACAGCGCGCACACAATTTACCTTGTCAATCCAACTCAAGCCTTCACATTCTCATCAATAATCAGAGTTTTCTGTTCTTTACTAAAACCCTAGAAACCCTCTTGTTGTTCTTACATTTACATCCAAACAAAATGTTGGCTATTCGCTTGCCTCGTATTCTTCAAGCTAAGCAAAATCTTCTTCGAGGATCATCTCCAGCAAGAGACGTTCGAAAAGGCTATGTAGCAGTATATGTCGGAGAAGAAGAGAAGAAAAGATTTGTGATTCCATTATCATACCTGAACCAGTCTTCGTTTCAAGAGCTGCTAAGTAAAGCTGAAGAGGAATTTGGATTTGATCATCCAATGGGTGGTCTCACAATTCCTTGTCGGGAAGATATCTTCCTCGATCTCACTTCTCGTTTAGATGCGTCATAAAAGGGACAGATTAACATAGAATATTAGAGAAAACAATTTTGTAGCATACTTGACAGATCATGTACAGATTATAAGCAGTGTCTCATGAGATTATTTATTATGAAAACTTTTGAACCTTCACAAATCTTTTCATCTTCTTAGATTTGCTTATTCATTTAGTTTCCGCGATTTCATGTCTAAGCTTACTATATATCAAGAAATTAAATTTATTGCCTTAAAGATTATCACCGAAGGAAAAAAAAATTGAAAGAAAACACCGCCATGTATATAACATTTGTGGGCAAAATTAACTATTGCCGCTTCCACGTCCCCCACCTCATTCGCTCTGCGCCGACACTGCAGCCTCCCCCATTATGATGATGAAACTTCCGTGGTTATGGTGATGGTTTCCACAGACGCCACTAGGTTCACTCAGGATGGCAACCCACTGTGTAGATGATTCATTGATGATTTCTTTTTATTAAAAGCAATATTAAACTTCTTAAAAAAATGAGTTCTTAATTGATCTAAATTAAATCATAAAAACACCACATCATCCAGGATTTCTAGAAGATAAATATATATATCAACTATTAATAATAATTACGGAGCAATCAAATATTTAATAAATATTAAATCTATAGAATTTGATTATCTTGATTGTCACCTTTATTATCTTCTTGATTTATCCCTTACGTCGATGTGATGAATGAATGAAAAAACAGTTCACATGAAATGATTTTTGTCATTATATTTTTTACATTAATATTTACATTAATCGGCAATAACTACTAGCTAGACAAAAGTGCACTAATGGCTCATTGAAGTGTTCTGTGTGTTGTTATCCTTTTAACTGAGAGCGATATCAATGAAAGTTTTTACCACTGCAAGGAAGTGTCAAGCCACCCATTGAATGATCAAAACCCGATTCTTCTTCCGATTTACTTGGCAGATCTTGAAATAAAGGCCGGTTCAAGAACGACATCGGAACCATAAATCTTTCCTTCTCCATCCCCCCAACATAGACTGTTTAAGAAACCTTTGGTGAATCCATTGATGTTGAAGCCATAGAATTAATGTCAAAGAATTCAGCTAGCGAAAACACTGTTAGAGTATACAAGATGTATTCTAGAATATTGTATTTGTAGTCTAGAGTATGAAAGATGGTATGTGATGTGTATAAATAGAAAGGTATACATACAACAAATGTATGCAAAAACAGAATATCAATACAGTCAAATTTCATTCTCCCTCTCTTTTCTCTTTTCTCTCTTCTCTCTTCTCCCTTCTCCCTCTTCCCGTCTCTAAATTCATTCTTCTTTCTCTTCAATTATTTGCAAACTCTCTCAATCCTAACATGGTATCAGAGCTATTATGCTAGCATGAATTGATCCAATCTTCCGCAATCTGATCCTTCAATGGATCATTCAAAAAAAAAATCTGCAGATGAAGAAACACACCGTTCAAGACAAATTTGATGTTTTCTTTGTTCTTTTTTGAAATATAGATATGTGTTCCATGCCAAATCAAGGTCAAACACTTTTTCATCTGCTTCAGCATGATCCTCATCATCACTTCTCTCATCATCTTCTTCTTTTGCTCTTCCTCTCTCCACTCCTTAAATCAAATACTCAGTGTTCAAAGAGTCTGCTGAAAGCCACACACAAAAATCATAATCTAGTCTCAGTAATACTCTCAACTCTCCAGTCTCTGTGCAACAAATTACTAAATTTCAAAAAAAAAATCCAGGGATCCATAGCTTCTCCCAAAGTTCAGTCCTCTCACAAAGCTCGAAGGAATGACATGTCCTCTTCAAATCATTTTGTGAAGGCTTCTAAACCTTCTAATCCAGTGCCTGCATATGATTCATAGATCACGAAGTTGAAGTTGTTAGTCGATAGCCTTGAGAAGGAGAGGGATTTTTACTTTGCTAAAGCCACATCAACGTCTCTCTAGCTTCAACAAGGCAAAAAGATATTGAGATTTTGTGTTAGAGCCCTGGGATTGAAAACCTACCAGTGGTTGCAATGATGAAGAGAATCCTTTATTCTACTGATGGTGTCACTCAAGTACCAACTATTCTAGTGATGCATCGGTATTGGCAAAAGCTCAAGCCATGGTGTCACTTCAAAAGGAAGTAGAGTACTTGAGTCTCATTGTTGAGGTATCAACAGAGGAAAAGGAGAATTCAGATGCTCAAAAGAAAAAAAGAACATTGTGAATCTTGGTGTTGAGGCTGTAGGCATCTCAGCATTGTCAACCGAGGCAAAGGCTCTCTGATGCTACAGATGGCAGCTGGAGGATAGAAGCAATATGGCAGAAAATGACTTTTACTCTCAGCGAAGCTGATCTAGAGCTCGGGTCACCAGAGGACCAACGTTGTAGCTCCGCCAGAGAAGGCAGTTAAGGCATCGATGGAGTCAGGTTCATGTTTGTCAAGCCCTTCCAGCTCTACTTCATTTTGTATGTTGTTAAGGCAAGAAGAAGTGCAAAGATTTGGCAGAGAAGAGGTTGAGGCAGCTTAGAAAGGAATAAGTTGTGAAACCCTAGGTTTTGTGTTTTGTATGTTGTCGTTTGTATTGTGGTTCGTTTTGTGCGTCCCGTAGTTCCATTTTGACAAAGATAAAAAAAAATCATTGAGAATTAGAAATTGAATTCTTACATAGATTAAGAAAATCATCAACAAATGAAAAACTTAAGTAGACAAATGAAATTCAAACAAATTCTATCCCTTCTCTTCCCTCCCATTTCTTTCCTCTCGTCCCTCTCTTCTCAAATTCTTACACAGACAAATGAAATTTAAATCAAAAAATAGACTAATGAAATTTCTTCCTCTATCTTCTATCTTCTTTGCTATTTGAGCATTCTTCTTCTTCTTCTCAATCTCTCAATTTCTCAAAAATCATCTCAATAAAATTCAAACTCATCTTTCTTTTACATAGTCATTTCTGTCAAAAAGATTCAGTACTCATATATTTCATTTCCATTGCTGCAATCTCATGCTTGGTTCATCAAAGCATGAGATTGAAGGGGGATGTTAGAGTATAAAAGATGTATTCTAGAATATTGTATTTGTAGTCTAGAGTATTGAAGATGGTATGGGATATGTGTATAAATAGAAAGGTACACACACAACAAATGTATGCAAAAACAGAATATCAATACAGTCAAATTTCATTCTCCCTCTCTTTTCTCTTTTCTCCCTCTTCCCATCTCTAAATTCATTCTTCTTTCTCTGCAATTATCTGCAAACTATCTCAAACCTAACAAACACTAGGTAAACGAACTCCGATGGATGATTGTATTCTTTCTACAAAGGAAAAGTAAAGACTTGAAATTTAAGATAACTTGTTCTCTTAAGGTTTTATAGTAATAATAAAAAAAGTGAAAACTATGAGTTGGTATTGATCAAAATCTGTTGGTATATAAATGTTAGTTTAATATGACATTATTATATTTGTATAAATACTTATTATTAATAGATGCATAAATTATTATTAATATTCAGATGTTGAGCATTGCATTCTTCTTTTCTCTCAGCATACAGAAAAAATATGGTGTCTCGGTTGGCACCCCATATTTCAAATTTGATGGCTGAAAACAATTCCATTTGCCGTATCAATAAGATTTTTCTGAAATGCGGGGTTGGCTATGAAAGGGAGTTAGGGTCTGTTTGGTATTGCGGTTACTATTGTGATTGAGGCTTAAAAAAAATAGTTTCATAAAAAGCACTTTTAGCTGTGATTCATAGCTGAAATTGAAATGTTTGGTTAAAACTGTGGTTGATTTTGACGTTTAATGAAAAGTAATTTCGTGTGTTTGGTTACCATGCTTTTCATATTGCTATCAATTTGTGAAATTACTTTGAAGGACACACACACACACACACACACATATATATATATATATATATATTATTTTTTAAATATTGTAGATTTAATAATCATAATAATAAAATGTAATTAATAATTCAAGTAAATTAGACACTTGTTTTTATTCTCTCATCAAACTACTTGCAATTCCATCACGAACTAAATCCATACGTGAAAGTCTCTACGATCCCTTGCTATTTGATCGAGGAACAGCATCTGATAAAATATCATTAGGAACAACATTTGTGATCCATATTGAGTTTCAGGATCTCTATCTACATGTTATAGAGATATAATTCCAAGGCTAAATCCAGTTGCAAGTTTTTGATCCATAATCAATCGAAAAGCAACAGGGTTGTGGAGTGAAACGAAGTCACGCACCTTTTCCTTTCATTAGGACTGGGCCTGACCCAACTAAATGGGTCGGCCCAACTCTGCTGGACTTAGGCTGGGCCGAGAGCAAGTCCAGCCTAAGAGTTTAAAAAAAATAGGATGTTGCATTGTTCACGTAACACGTGAACAGTAGCAAGGTGGTCACCCGATGGTGACGAGAGGCTCACTTGCCGATGCTACCGAGTAGAGGAGGCCAAGGTGATTCTTCATGTGGTGGTGGCTTTAGAAATGGTGGCCTATGGTGGCCAGGAGAAGGGTTGGAAGGTTATTGTTGTTGTTGTCGCTGCTTCTGCTTTTACCAGAGCTTGCTGCTGTTGCTGCTGAAGGTCACGACAGAGCTTATGGCATGGAGGAGAAGTTGTCCATGCTGAGGGGATGATGGTGGTGCACTTCGGGAACTATTGCTGGAGGAGAGAGAGGGAACTACAGGTGACTGTGGAGAGAGAGACTGTAGGAGAAGGAGGGAGCAGTTGGTGCTTCTGGTCCTTCACCTTATCTTGCCTTCAATTGACCCTGGCCGGAACAGGAAGATGTGGACAATGAGGGGGAACCAAGTAAACTATGAGGATGCAAGTTTTTAAAAATTGAGGTGAAACCACAGTTTTGTGCCAGGTGAAAAGCATCCAAAGGATATTTTTCCAAAATTGAGGTTTTGGTGGGTCTCATAGTTTAAAAAACTATGATTCACCCTTTACTATATGGGTAGGCTATGCGGTGAGCCTCAACCGCAGAGCCAAACACCTACTTAATTCAGATGCTTTTCACAAGGCCTTGTCTAGTTAGTTTTTCTTTTCTTTTCTTTGAAGACTGTTGTACGAGTTTATTGTGAAGGCAATACATTTAGATGATCTATGCCCATGTTGCAGATTTACCATGTCAATTTATGATATCATACTAATAAACTTACCAACCGGCCGGTAAAAAATATGTTGTCTAAGAGGAAACATAAAAGTAAAAGGATTTGATATTGGCATAGATGTTGCAAGAGGAACATAACTGTTCAGTTGCTAATTATATCATAACATGTTGAATACATTTGATACAATCATCACTAGTGGCGTTCAGTTAAATATTGAGAGGAAACTGAAGCAATGCTTTATGCCTGTTTGGGAGTGTGGTTAAGGTTGTTTTTTAAAATGTTTTTCATTTAGAAATATATCAGAATGATTTTTTTTATAAAAAAAATCATTTTTGACATCAACACATCAAAATGATCTAAAACCACCAAAAACATTTAATTGAAAAAAAAATTCATTTTTTTTCAAAAACGTTTTTGAAACGCAACGCTAGTGACCACAAAAAGCTTTGTTCGCAAAAAATAAATTTTTGTTTGGCAAAATTGTTAGCATTGTTGGCCAAATAAATCTTCCTGAGGTTAGCATTGTTGTTTTCTGTCAACATATATACAGGAAAAAAAAAATTACTCTCTTGGTGGAAACCCCATTTCTTTTATCTTTTTTGTGATATTCGATGGCTAGAAACAATTATATTGTCAATGACCAGCATTAATTTCATCATCTTCAGTACCAACAAGATTTCTGAAACATGAGTTAGGTTCTAAAAGGAAGCGACATTGCCACCGGCTTCACATGCTCTTCACAAGGCCCTGTCTGGCTTTTATTCTTAGTTTCCCTGTATTTTTCTGGTGATCCATGAATGAGTTCTTGCAAAAGCAATAAATGCTGCTGAATGTGTTCATATGTTGCAGATTTATCACGGCAAACCTCTCTAATTTTAACCACACATCTCCATGGAAATTTCTAACAAGACAAATTTGATGTGACCCCTTCACATCATTACCAACAGTAACACACTAGATGTCTGCAGCAAGAAAGTATGAATCTGAAGTGGGGTACTCTTTTAAGATTGTCTCCAAAACTTTCTTACCCATAATATAATCTGTACCAACAAAGTATACTGATTTAATATTCACTACAATTTCCTTGATGATGAGTTGCGAGACAAGACCATGTGATCCTTCAGCTGCTTATGTTTCTAAGAAAACCCCACTTAGGCTGCTTATCCTCTCATCCACACTTCCTAGATTTTCCACATGCTAAATCCATCTATATATACGAAGGCACTCCCCACAACCATATCAAATCCTCACATTCTCACTTACAAAGCATATCCTCCTCATCATTACTCTAATAATATCATCTTTTTCTAGCAGAATAATACAGATCACACAATGGCCATCCTGCTTAAGGGCATCATGAATGCTAAGCAAATTCTCCGTCGTTCAAATTTGCATGCTAATCAAGCAACCGAAGTTCCTAAAGGCTACTTTGCGGTCTATGTTGGCGAGAGCCAAAAGAAAAGATTCACACTTCCAATTTCATTCTTGAATCAACCATCATTCCAGGAATTGCTAAGAAAAGCCGAAGAAGAATTCGGATTTAATCATCCGATGGGCGGTCTTACACTTCCTTGCCGAGAAGATACCTTTATTGACATTATTTCAGGCTTCAATTTATCATAACACAGAGCAGGAATTAATTTTCTTGAAAACTTTTGTAAATCATGTACTTTTGGTAGAGACAAATGGGATGGGAAATGTCCACCCATAAGAGAATTTATTAGTAGAAATCTGCAGAGTTACTCACTTTCTCAATATCGATATTCAGAATAAGAAAATTGTCTCAATGATCCTGTTTTAAAATTTTGAGACCTATCCCGAGAAAACTATAAGACCACTCTTGAATCAAAAGAAATGGATAATCCATCATTAGATTAAAAATCACTCAGTTGTTAGTTAAAATTCACAATTGTTTTGATGATCAAAATATAGTAATGATAATTTTCTCTTTTATTACTGGAATCCGGCAATAGCTCTTTGTCTTCTCTCTCTAACCATTATCAACATTGATATTCAATTGCCCTCTTCACATTTTTTTATCTTCATCAACATACTTTTTGAAGAATGGTGAAAAATATCATTTCACCATTAAATGTCGAGAAATTAATTTTCTTCTACGTAATTGGAGGGCATGTGTGAAAAACAAATCTTGTATAGTAATATGATCAGACATCATCAAATTCAGATTTTGATGCAAAGTTTTATATTATCTCGTTTTATTCTATTGAGTATATCTCCATATCAAATCGTGGATTAATCTAAAATTTTACCAAAAGATTCTAGAGGTATGTTTTTATGTGGGCTTGAAATTTTAGATCAATTAGAGTTCAGAAATGTCTTGCGATATAAGTCATAATAGGTTGTATGAATTTTGTTATTTACTTGCTTGTGACTTATGGACTTCCTATTTAGCGAGAATCATCTCTCCATATAAAATTCCTAAATCTTATCTGCATATTTTGAACCCTGATTTTTCTTTTTCATAGTTTTTGAACATCTCATGAAGGTTTTGCATTCTTATTATCTTTAGTTGAAATCAAATTTCATTGGAATAGAAAGATTTTACTCTTACTTGTTGAATTTCTTTCCAAAGCCGCAGTGTAATCATAATAGTCCATACTCAACATATGTTTGTTTTCTCCTTGGTATTAAATTGCAATATTACATTAGCTACACACAATATAATTAGCGAATAGCCACTGTTGGTTTCCTATGTTCTTTTTGTTGAACAAAGTGACAAGGAAGAATTTGGGTTTATACTAGTGGGCGGTGTTACAAGATTACACTTTTGTGTAGAAAATATCTTCATTAATATTATATCCCATTTAGGGATCATAATGTGGAAGTTCAATTTCAATTAGTTAATGTAGGAATTCTTAATGAATAAGGATTTGTAATAGACTAGTTTATTAGACTTCTTGTTTAATTAGAATGCTAGATTACTGAATAGATTAGGATTTCCTATAAGTGGTTTAATTTCTTGATTTTCTAGGACTTGAGACCTTTAAATAGGCTTGTAATTAGAAGCATAATACATAAGTATATAGAGATATATAGAAGAGCTAAAAAGTGTATCTTTTGAGAGAACACTTAATAAAAAAATATCACTTCTCTCATTCTTTGAAGAGTTTAAGAAACAATTGCTTTATTATGCTCTGATTGCTTTCTTACAATTGCATGTATATCCTGTTCTATATATAGCAGATACAAGAGTAACGTCTTTGTATTTAAATTACAAAATCAAATCACACAATTAACACAGCATTCCTCTCTGCTGCAATCACGGGATGCCATGATCTGCTGTGATCTCGGGATCACTCTCCTGGTCTTCATCCCTCAGATCAGTGGTCGTGACTTGGTCTTCTACACGCCCCCTCAATCTAGAGGGCAGTTCACGTACATGCAGATTGATCAAGACTTGTTTGAATTGTCCAGGTGGTAATGGCTTGGTAAGGGAATCAGCTAGCTGATCACGGCTGGAGATGAATTTTACCGTGAGCTCTTTGTTGCTTACCTTGTCACGGACAAAATGAAAGTCCAGCTCAATGTGCTTGGTCCTTGCATGAAACTTGGGGTTTGATGTGAGATAAGTAGCCCCAATGTTGTCACACCACAAGGTGGGGCTCTGCTGCGGAGGTAAACCAAGTTCATGAATGATGGATTGGAACCAAGTAATTTCGGCGGCAGTGTTGGCAAGGGCTTTGTATTCAGCCTCAGTACTGCTGCGAGCCACTGTGGGTTGTTGTTTGCAGCTCCAGGAGATGAGATTGGACCCCAGGAAGATGCAATAAGCTCCAACCGATCGGCGATTATCCAAGTCTGCTGCCCAATCGGAATCTGAATAGGCTTGTAAGGTGAAATCAGTGCATCTGGTGATGTATAAGCCAGTCAAAATTGAATGCTTGAGATATCGAAGTATGCGTTTCACAGCCATCCAATGGATATCCAGTGGTTTGTGCATATATTTGCTGACTTTGTGCACTGAGAAAGCCAAGTCAGGCCTTGTAAAGGACAGGTATTACAGGCTCCCTACCACGCTGCGATAGAGGTGAATGTCATCAAATGTTTTTCCACCTGTGGAAGTGAGACGGCAAGTGGACGCCATGGGGCTTGTGCAAGGCTTAGCATTGTCCATCTTTGTTCTTTGCAGCAACTTAGCAATGTACTTACGTTGAGTGAGATAAAGTCCATTTGCACACCACAGTGCTTCCACCCCTAGGAAGAAGTGAAGGTGGCCGAGATCTTTGATAGCAAATGAGGACTGAAGCTGCGTGACAATAGACTGGATGATGTTTGTGCTTGAACCTGTGATTAAAATGTCATCTACATAGATAAGAATGTAGACAATATAGTCGCTGTCCTTAAGGATAAATAAAGATGTGTCAGCCTTGCTCTCAATGAACCCCATAGATAATAGTTGTGTGGACAGTTTGAAGAACCATGCGCGAGGTGCTTGGCGTAAGCCATAAAGTGACTTGTGGAGCTTACACATATGGTGAGGATGTTGAGGATGAACATACCCTTGCGGTTGAACCATAAACACTGTCTCATTGAGATCACCATGCAAGAAAGCATTTTGAACATCCAGTTGTTGAATTGGCCATTTATATGAAACTGCAATTGAAATCACTAACCGAATTGTGGCATTCTTGATGACTGGGCTGAATGTCTCTGAAAAATCGATGCCCTCTTGTTGATGAAACCCTTTCGCAACAAGGCGTGCCTTATACCTTTCAATGGTGCCGTCAGCATTTTTTTTAATCTTGTAAATCCATCAGCATCCCATAATGTTGGCACCTGTAGGGGGAGCAACCAGTGACCATGTGCCATTCTGAAGTAGTGCTGCAAATTCCTTATCCATAGCCTCACGCCACTGTGGTGATTTGGAGGCTTGGGTAAAGGAAGTGGGTTCTGCATCTTGGGAAATCACCGCTGCTGTCAAGGCATTTGGCATGGGATATCGTACAAAGTCATCACTTGGCTAGCGTGGGAAGTGGATATTGTTCTTGGACCGTGTGGTCATTGAGTGACAATTTGTGGGGGCTAGAGGTAGATCAACCGGTGTAATATCCACTGTGGAAGAGTGCTCAGCCTGATCGGTGGCTGCATATGATGCCGCTGTTGAAGGTGGATCGGGAGCTGTACCTGCAGAAACCACAATAAGAGGAGCAGAGTGTGTACTAGTTGAGTTATGATTAGGTTGCAAACTTGATGACACGGGTGTGATGATCTGCTGTGGGAGTAAAACAGAGGAAACAGGACAAGGTTCTTTGGTGGCCGAGACGGAAGGTGTAGAAAATGGAAATAGAGATTAGTCAAAAACAACATTGCGTGAGAAATAAATTTTACCAGTAGAAAGATCAAGACATTTGTACCCTTGATGACAAAGACTATAGCCAATGAATATGCATGTTTTGGATCTGAAATTTAATTTGTGTTTGTTGTATGGCCGTAAATTGGGCCAACAGGTTCACCCAAATACGCGCATGAAATTATAATTGGGGATTTTACCATACAACATTTCAAAGGGTGTTTTATGACGCAAAATTGGGGTTGGAAGTCTATTAATGATATAGGTAGCGCATTGAAACGCATCTTCCCAATATATCATAGGCAAATTGGAATGTGCCAATAGACTTAGGCCAACTTCGACAATGTGTCGATGTTTGCGTTCGATGGATCCATTTTGCTGGTGAGTGTGAGGGCATGCAAGGCGATGGTTGATTCCATGGTGGTGAAAGTAGGTGTTTAGGCGACGGTATTCCCCACCCCAATCGGATTGAACAGCTTTAATTTTTCTCTCAAATTGTTTCTCGACGTAAGTTTGAAATGTTAAGAAAACATTTTCAACATCGGATTTTAATTTAATGGGAAACAACCAAAGAAACTTGGAAAAATCATCTAGGAAGCTAACATAGTATCGTGCACCGGTGGTGGACATGACGGATGCAGGCCCCCATACATCTGTATAAATTAGGTCCAATGGGTGTGATGAAATAGATGTGGAGGTTTTAAATGGCAAGGTGTGGCTTTTTGCCAGTTGACATTCAGGGCACAAATGACTTGTTTTATTTTTCTCGACAGGAAACGATAAAATAGATAACACTTTATTGACTACTGGAGTGGATGCATGGCCAAGTCTGCGATGCCATTCAAATGAACGAACACATGAAAATGCTTTAGGAATTCTGGCTTTGTGGGTGAATTGGTAAAGCCCATCATGAAGGTAGCCGCGTAAAGGACTTTCCCCGAGTAATCCTTCACAAGAAAATGAAAAGAGTGAAATTCAAAATATACGTTATTATCAACGCAAAATTGATGCACAGATAGTAAGTTTTGATGAATTTCCGGAACAAGAAGAATTTGATTTAGGACAAAAGTTGACGAAGGAGTTGAAAGAAAGGAAGACCTAGTTTTTGAAATTTGCAAACCTTGACCATTACCAACATGTACAGTATCCGCACCATTGTAATTTGATTTCTGCATTGAAATATTGTTGGCATCATTTGTGAAATGATGTGTGGCTCCAGTATCTGTTGTCCACACCGAATCATAGGATTCATCATGTCTCACGGCTGCTAGTCCCTGTTTAGAAGAAGGTTCCTGATAAGTTAGATCAAATTTGAAATAACATTTTCTTGCAAGGTGCCCACTTTTGTTACAGATTTGGCAGACAACAGATGGTTGATTGAATGACTTATTGATGGAATTAAATCCACCGCGCTGATTTCTTCCCCTGTCACGATAGCCACCACGTCTGGGATAGGTGGTCTGTCGTTGAGTGAAATGAGCAGATGGTTAAGGAATGGCAGAGGCGAGATGATGCCTGGACAACCGTGCTTCAGATGTTAATAAAAGAGAGTAGATTTCTTCCAAGGAGATGGCATCAATTCGTGCTGAAATGGAGGTTACGAGGTTGTCATACTCATGACTGAGTCCTGCAAGAAGATAGGTAATAATATCATCATTATTAAGAGGATGACCAGCCACTGCTAACTCATCTGTGAGTCTTTTGACAGAGTTGAAATACTCTGTGGCTGTTTGATTTCCTTTGGTTGCAGTTGCAAGTTGAGTTCTGATTTGCAGTGTTCTTGCTCGAGAACGAGAAGAGAATGTGTCCTCTAGAGCATTCCAAACATCCTTGGATGTTGTGTAATTGACAACTTGTGCAAGAACACTTTCTGACAAGGATGTCATTAGTGTGCTGAGTATCAAATTGTCCTGACGAACCCAGTGGGTGTAGGCAGAATTGAGACGTTCTGATACAGCTGATGTCTCAGGATGTGTGACAGAGATGAGTTTGGGGGGTTTGGTAATGCTTCCATCAAGATAACCGAAGAGATCCTGACCTTTGAAGTATGGAACTAGCTGAGCTTTCCACATGAGGAAATTGTCAAGATTAAGCTTGACAGTGGTGACAAAAGGCATGGAGAGAATGGAAGATGGTTGGGCAGAAGAAGAAGAGCTTGAAGAGGCCATTTAGACGTTAGTCTTTTGTTGGCTCTGATACCATGAAGAGTTTAAGAAACAATTGCTTTATTATGCTCTGATTGCTTTCTTACAATTGCATGTATATCATGTTCTATATATAGCAGATACAAGAGTAACGTCTTTGTATTTAAATTACAAAATCAAATCACACAATTAACACAGCATTCCTCTCTGCTGCAATCACAGGATGCCATGATCTGTTGTGATCTCGGGATCACTCTCCTGGTCTTCATCCCTCGGATCAGTGGCCGTGACTTGGTCTTCTACATTCTTCTTCTTGTTATTTAGTTTTGTTCTTATGTTTGTTCTTATAAATTAGAACAGTTTAGGTTTGATTATGTACCATGGGTAATTTAAACTTTCCACATCGATGTTTTAGGTTGACGAAGCAAAACTAAGAAACTTGGTGTATTCAAGTAAAAGCTTTACTAGGTTACCAAGATGAATGAGACACAGTTGAAAAAAGCTTTGAGCAGTTTATAGATGGCGCAATGTTAACTTTAGTCCAAAGGATCAGCAAGTACTCACAATAATCCACCAATGTCAGGATGATGATATTTTTGAGATAGTGGTCAATGCAATCATTGCCATGCAAGCATGATAAGTATCGGTGATTTTGAAAAGTTATATATGCTTGATCAAGAGTGATTTAGATTATGGCGCACCCGGCAATGGGTTTCTGGACCGTAATAAGTAAGTTCCAAGAGACAACAAGAAGGGTAATTGGTGTTGGTTTTGGTAAATAAACTATTTGGAAACAAGCAGTGGCCTAGATCTCTGGCTCAGAAAGCTCTTGTTGACAATAAGTGGCAGTTTCCATGGACACCTATGAATAAATTTGGATCACCAAATAACCCAATTAATGGAAACCAATTAACTATGTAAGAAATTGGATCATCGATGCCATTTTATGGAAGCCAAGTGGGTATAAATGGCTTTGGATACTTAAGGCTATTTAATTGAGTCCAATTGCTTAGACCGTTGAAGTATGGAAGACCACTTGTACCGCCTAATCCTATGTATATGCCAAGGCCACCGATGTTGCCCCTATATGGGACATCATTTCCACCATCGGAGTCGGTTAAACCCATTATCCACTACAAAAGTTATGATGATACTAATATGCAAGATGTACAAACACAGACTTGAAGTTCATATGTCGTCAGAAGGATTACTGTATTTTTAATGTTTGCTAATGCTTTGCTTTCTTATAAACAAATGTCATTAGTTGAATGTTCATTTTCGTACTTAAATTTATGATATGTAATCTGGTGACTTTAGTTCCTGTCTTGGTAATTACAGTGTGGGTTAATTTTTCAAAATGAATATCAATCAATGTTTGAAAATTAGAATCTCTGTTCACGGGGATTCAAATTGTTCTAAGTGGAGGAACAAGAGGTTATTCTGCATAAATTCCAGGAGGGAATTGAATGATTAAACAAAAAGGTTAATTTTAGCCTTGATGTAAAGCTTGGACACTAGACATCTTTAGGGAGCGGGAAGGCTAATCATTTCTTTGAACCTGGTAATTATTTGGTTAAAAAAGAGCTCTGCTAATGATGTATTCTATTTTGGACTTATTTTGATAGATGGAAAGCATATTTCCATTCAACTAGATCACAATACTATACACTACAAATTCTAGCAATTCAACCTTCTTTTAGCTAATTTTTGCTTGTACAACTATAAACTTTTATAGCAACATCTTCCATCTAGTTGAATACCTAGGATCTTTATCATTCCCAATACTAAATAAGGTATTCTTCATGACACCATTAGTAACTGGAGCAAGTAGAATGATCCATGTCTAAACTGCAGACCCCGTCCATTTGTTTCTTGTCCAACTCCAGATTCATGAGGAATTTTTGTTAGAGAATAATATAAATCATATTTTAGGATCTTACTTAATAACTTAAGCTTTTAGGTGAGATGGTTTTTTAACATGATATCAGAATCTCGTTGACCCAGCGATCACAAGTTCAAATCTCACCCCCCACATTCTATTTAATAAAAATCAAACACAGGGTACTATGGGTCTGTGCAAGTTTCAAGCCCAAAAGGTTTTCACTTGAAGGAGTGTGTTAGAGAATAATATAAATCATATTCTAGGACTTTACCTAATAGTTTAAGTTTTTAGATAAGATGCTTATTTGACATTTTCACATATATATATACCGTCCACAATTTTGGTTCATAACCAACCAAGTCTTCACAATTTTTCTACCGGTATAATTTTCAATAAAAAATCTACCAAGTTTCTTCTTCCTTAGATACGTCAACAAAGCGACAATGGCTATTCGTTTGCCCATTTTTCATACTAAACAAAGTCTCCCTCGGTCTGTTTCTGGTGCCAATAAAGCTGCTTCAAGGTCTTTAGATGTTCCAAAAGGTTTCCTAACAATCTACGTTGGGGAAGCTGAGAAAAAGCGATTTGTGGTTCCCATATCCTATTTGAAACAGCCTTCATTTCAAGTTTTGCTAAATAGAGCTGAAGAGGAGTTCGACTTTGATCATCCAATGAGTGGATTGACGATTCCCTCCTCCGAAGATACTTTCCTTGATCTCACTACTAGCTTGAGTAGATAATAAGATGCAACAAAAACTAATCACCGGAAAACAATTTTGTATAGGTAGGAATTGCTGATTCAGTGTATATAACTTTTTACTACAAATTACTAAAAGAAAACTATTTTTACACAGAAGGTGTTGCTTTAACTCTCATATTCTGCAATGCTCTCTGTCACAAAGTGAATGGCTATTTCATTTCCTACTCCCCTCCTACATAAAAACTTTTTCCTAATTGTTAATTAAATTGATGTCTTATACTAACCTTGTTCCTAGTAGAATATTCGTATACTTGTTTAGTTGATCATCTTGTCTGAGGCTTTCAATTAACATATGCATATATCTGTTAAAAGAACAAAAGCAAAAAGTTCTGCATTAAATTCAAGTTGTATGATCAATCTGGACATTAGAGATCCTTCATTCCTTCATATATGAAAATCAAGTTGGGTTTGAATCGTATAAAAAAAGTCAATTATGGATTTCCTTAGTATTCTTCATTTCCATGTTATCTAATGACAAGGAAATGCGCAGGAAGTGTATCTTTTTAATATAACCTTTTGTGTCTCCTACCGCAATAGCTTTCCAATACATCTAACAATCTTCAAATCGTTGTCATCCTAACTGGAACCTTCAATTTCTAACAGTTCACAGAGTAACTCCCCCTGGGAGTCTACAGCCCCTCCAACTCTTCAAGGACCAGTTCTCCTTGAAATTTTTCTACACACTCCTCGTGTGCCGAAAGTATATGCTGCGAAACTTTATGTGATTAAGGGCCTGTTTGGGAGTGTGGTTGCGGTAGCTTTTCAAAGTGTTTATCGTGCCGAAATACATTAAAATGATGTTTTTTTATTTTTTAAAAATTATTTTTGAAATCAGCACATCAAAATGATCTAAAAACACCAAAACATATTCATTTAAAATGAAAAAAAAATTCAAATTTCGGTCAAAAGCCGGTGGGATCGCAATGGCAAACGGGCACTTAGAAGGATGGCACACTTGCTTCATTTTAATTTAATTTATAACTTTATATCCGGAAACTCTTTTCTTCATACTTAACCTTCCTTATAGATATGTATTTTATAAAAAGAATAAGGATAACTTGTCCCCAAAGGTTGTGGCGTGGTGGCAAAGGGCTCGAGATCTGCACAGCAGGTCTCGAGTTCGAGTCAAGAGGTGCACTTCTTGTAAAAGCCTGGGACAACCAGGGTTTTATTCACTCACCTGGGCCTACAAAGTACACTTTTCGGAGGATGTGGTTTACTCGGATCCAAAAAAAAACGATAACCTTCAAGTTTTCTAGTTTGTCACGTTAGTATCAGATTGCTAACGTGTTTTACAAAAACATTAATAAGGTTATTTTTGGATAACTTTTTTTCTAGTTAATGTGAACTTATCTATTAAATAATATCAACTGATTAGATAAATGCAGAGAAAATAATGCTAAATAATCTTGATAAACTTCTATCTTAACCAAATTAACTTCTTACCAATTATAAAAAGATCTTCAATAATCTAAACCAACAAAACATTCAAAAATAGATTAGTAAGCATCAAGTTCAAATCTAACAAAAAATCCTACAAATACAATCAGTTAGCATGAGAACAATTGTTAGTGTTCTTGAAAGTGCATAACATGTATCATGCTAACAATTCATAACATGCTCAGAAAGCTCTTTCAAGTAAAAAATTTAAACAGTTAATCAGATAATATTGCATATGCATAAAGTTTAAGTTAAAAGTATTGCATGCAACCATAGCAAATATTGAAGACCATTAAAATTAGTTTAAAATCAATTCAAGATTTAAAGCAGCAGGAATAGAATGGTAAAAAGAGCAACAAATATAAACAACACCATGATCCTATAATCCATGCATCTCACATGATCTCCCTCTTGATTTGGCACTAATCAAGGTTTTCATCATTGCCATCTCCCACAACCATACAATGAATTTGCTCAACATCCAACCCCTATTGCATAAGCTTGTCATTAAACTATACCATATCATATTGGATATCATAGAGCAACTTGTCAACTTCTCCAACTTTTTCAACCCACCTTCCTATAAAACTATCAAACTTCTTGGTTAAAATTATAATTGCTCACTGATGAGCGAAGGTAATGAGTTGATTGACGGTGACTCTAATTAAGATGAGATGGATTCGCTAGTAATATTTTTTTTTTTATTAACCATAACTTCAGATTTCACAAAAATTGCCAAATCTTTTCATGTTATAGTAGAGTTAGACATATAGAAAAATAAATATCATCAGATCAATTTATGAGGTCACCATGTTAAAAATTCTGTTCATGATTGGAAACAAATCCTCCTCATTTTGTCTCCCCGATACAACAAGCCAAACATGACTTAAAAACCAGATACACTACATTAGCATACAGTCGTAAGACACCACCAGATCAAACTTGCCACGACTTTAGAGGAAGGGCTCGTTAGTAACTTTACTAAATAATGTCTCCTTGGCTGACATAATTACCCCTCATTAACATCACACCTCTCCATCTGATTTGCTGAGAATAGATCTTTATTTAAAATCTGCAGTACGCTATCTTATTTCTTCAACCAATCGATCTCTGTAATTGCGCCGAAACCAAAACCCTAATTTTATTGAACCAACAACACCATGTTTATATAACAAGAAGGTGGTGTTAGAGGGGCATGACAAACAGTTCATCGTCATAAAAAAAGAACGGTCAAGATCATCCTGTTGAATTTAGTGGACCCATACCAAAATCCTAGAGAATCAAAATGAGCAAAACTGAAGAGAACACTGAAAAGAAGGTACTAACTTTTTTTGTGATCTTTTCCAATTTTGACAACTACCCATCTCTCAAATCAATGAAATAATGTAGCCCAGATGCTCATAATTGTTTCTTGATTCAGTTTTTTGGTAATTCAATTGAAAGATTTTGTTTTCTGATTTGGTTAATTAGGGTTTAGGGGTTTTTCCTCATGATAGAATATGATTTTTTTTGTTTTAGTTTTAATTTTAATTTGGATAGTTATAGTTACTGGAATTGGTAAAATAATTGAGCCCAGAAAGGTACAACATGTTTTTATGAAAGCTGTGTATTGAAACTCCATTAAAAAAATAAAGCTCTGTTATTAACGATTGGTTTTTACTGTGGATAGGATTTGTTAGTGTATATTTTACTGCAGTTGTTGCGAAAAAATGCTCAAAATTGTTTGTTTTGCAGTTTTTTAACCAAATTGAAAAGAACACTGTTTTGTGACTGCTGATTAATTTCGTGTTAATGGGGTTTGTGTAGTGATTGAATGTGAATTCTTTGTTTCCCGTTACTTAATTTCCTAGAAAGGTAAAATTTGTTTTCTTCGAAAGCAGGTTTTTAGAACTCTGTAAAAAACTCTGTTTTTTATGACTGGCTTAGTGTTGATAGGAGATGTTAGTGTCGTTCCCAAGGGGCGTGACGTGGTGGCCAAGGGCTCGAGTTCTGCCTTGTAGGTCTTAGATTCGAGTTAGGGCGTGTTCACCTTGTAAGAGTCTGGGACAATCGGGGTTTTTCTCGTTTAACCTAGGACCGCAAAAAATGCCTAAAGGGAGGCTGGGTTTCCTCGAATCCAAAAAAAAGGAGATGTTAGTGTCAAATTTTATTGCATATGTGAAATGACAGGTTGCTTATTCTTAAATTAATGAAGTATCTTGCTAAGAAACCAAAGGCTGTTTTTGTATCCCAACCTTAAACTTTGTTGTTTTAACTTTTATCTCAATTGGGTGTTGTGTATGTTCGTGAGGTTTTTTTGGTTTAAGTTAATTGTATATTGTTTCGAGAGCATGCTTGATGTGCTGTTTATCGTTATACTTGTAATAAGAAACTTGGAATCATGAGGCATTGGTTTGTTAGTTTCATTACTTTCTTTATGCTATTGTATATGGTCTGGCACAGATTTTGAATAAGAAGCTCAAAGATGTTGAGATTAGCATTCCAATAGTTTACGGCAACATAGCATTCTGGCTTGGCAAAAAGGCAAACGAGTAAGTTGTTAAATAATCTTCAGTATACTGCCCATTCTTTTGTCTGTTGTGTGCTTGGATCATGATTTCAATATTCTGTTAATCAGGTATCAGTCTCATAAGTGGACTGTATATGTACGTGGGGCCACAAATGAGGATCTTGGTGTAGTAATAAAACGAGCTGTTTTTCAGCTTCATTCTAGTTTCAACAATCCTACAAGAGTCATTGAGGCACCGCCTTTTGAGTTATCAGAATCAGGCTGGGGTGAATTTGAGATTGCCATTACACTGTATTTCCACAATGATGTTTGTGATAAGCCTTTGAACTTGTGAGTTCCATCGTCTATTTTGTGGTTTTGATTTCTGTATAAAATGTTTTCAGAAGCTACTGACCTGGCCAGATGATTTTGTAACAAGACATTCTGTGTCATTGGAGTACATAGCTAAAATGAACTGCTTTAAAATTATGGAAAGGTATGATAGAGCCATATATAATGTAAATGAACTCCCACTCAGTTTCATATTTGACACCTCCCTTTGCACCCAAACATATCTAAGTGTGTGCGGAGTAAGTGTGTGTGTGGAGAGAGAGCATTGCCCTATAAGGGAGATTGCTCAGTTACATGTCAAAAGATATGGAATTTCTGACCAAGCAGTTCAGATTGAAATGTGGGAATTTAGACTGAAAGTGTACGTTCATCTCCTTGGATATGGTCGATTGATCAGCTGCAAGGTATTAGTGGCATGTAGCTTAAAGCAAGTGTTCCTTTGTCCAATCACTTGTTTGGGAATAATCAAATAGTTGACTCAACATCTAAACTGAATTGATTTCCAGTTTAATGACTGTGATGGCTGCTGATAGTGGAAGGTGAGACTGTATTTTGGTAGTGATTCAATTGAATGAATTCTAGTCAATTAGAACCAAAAAATATTGTGATTTCTAATATTATGAAAAGTTTAAAATTGGTCAAATTTTAGAGTTGGTTTGTTGAAGGAAGGCCTTAAGTTTTTTACAGATATCATCATTTGAAGTTGTACCCTGAAGATGAATCTGGCTTTGTGTCAATCAAGAAGCCAGTTGTTGTTGAATCATATGATGAGATTGTATTACCTGAGCCTTCAGAGGGTTTCTTAGCTCGCATACAGAGTCATCCAGCCGTAAACTTGCCCAGATTACCTGCTGGTTTTACTTTGCCTCCTCCTGGTCTGTATTTTAGCTGTCTTCTTCCAGTAATGCTCTTCACCTTGCTTTGGATGAATAAATTAACTTCTGTTTTCCCACAGTCCCAGTTGAAGATCCAAGTAAACGGAAGAGAGGTGACACTAAAGATCATCCTCTAGCCCAGTGGTTTATGAATTTCTCTGAAGCAGATGAGCTACTTCAGCTTGCCGCAGCTCGTCAACAGGTTGGAAAGAATTTTTTCTCTTTTCTTATATAAAAAATAATAATAATAATTAGCAAGGAATAATATAATAATGCTAACAGGGTTATGTGAACTAGGTTGAAGGCTTGTTATGGATGAATAAAAAAATGTCTTGGTGGTAATATTTGTTAAGTATCACTTCCTTTGTTGCTTGTTCAACATTGGCTTGGAGTAAGACATTCCATATTAATGGACTGGCTGTTAGAAGGATTTTAACTAGTAATAAACTGCAGGCTGGGACAGGAGGAAAGAAAAAGAGACAGTAAGAGGGCAATATTTCCTGCCATGGCTCTCTACTGAAGAGTAAATACATTAAACTGGTAGATTAATACCTCATGGAAATTTTGATCTTGTAGGAACAGGGAATTAATGGAAAAGAAAGCATAATTCAGATATATGGTTATCTTAAAAGTTTTAACAATTTCCTGAACTTCTAAGCATTTGATGAACTATAGTTTCTCAGTCACAGACTATTTTCGCAAAGCTAATTAATAACCTTTTTTCAGAAACTGGTCCTTGAAGAAAACATATAGAGAATATTTCTTGCCATCCATTGCTTTCTCACTCTACAATTTCTTATTCAATTGTGCTGAACTGCTGTCCTTTTTCATTTATAAAAAACTGAATTCAAAAATAAATTGGAATTGATTGTGGATTGAATCCCAACTTTTTTCTGTCATTGATGGATGGGTTTTAAGTTTGAACATTTAAGAGTTGTTGATTCTATGTTATTTTTTGCATTAGCAGCATGTTTTTTAGTTTTATAAAACCCCGATGAGTCACATTTTGCATGGAAAACGGTAGAGCTATTCTTTGACAGTTTACATTCAATGTGTTAGGTGCAAGCTCATATAGCAAAACTCCGACGACAGATAAGCTTGATAGATGGGCAGAATCAACAGTTGAAATCTCCCTCCGACCAGTGAATGCACTTTACTTGTGCAGAGTTTTGAGATTTCTACTTAACAGTGACAATGGCATAGGCATGTAGCAGTGGTACTTATTTTCTCAGCAGAGGGTAGTTTTATACACCCCCACCCCAACCCCCCGTTTTTCTTTTTTTGTTGTATTTTCTTACCATCTTCCCCCTTTTTGTACTTATACATGAGAATGTAGCCCGGTATGAATTATCAAAGATGATGTACATTTGATTAAATTTTAATAAGAATTAAGTTTACTCCAGAGATCAGCTGTCTGCATTAAGCGCTTTTAGCAGTGTATTTGTTAACACATTGACTAGTGCTTATGTGTTCCAAGCAATATGCAGGAACTCCAAACAGGCATGAAACTATGCTTTTTAAGATTTGAGAACATTAGCTTTTTTATCATTCTTAAATTAATATAGAGAAACGAAAAGGTTTTTGGCTGTTTGAACAGCTTTTAGATTATCTTCTGTCATTGTCTGATATTCCCTTTCTTATACTGTCAGATTATGGGTTACAGCAAGGGTATGATGATTAGGCTATCACTGGCATTGCTTCTATCTCATCACATTATTAGTTTGATGTTACTTTTAAGCACTGTTACGCGTTTTTTATTTGTGTTTGTATAAGTGATGTTAATTTTGTTTTGTTTCGTCTAAACGATCCCTAATAGTTAAAAAACCTAGATAAAACGGTATAGTTTTTATCTCGTTTAAAATTTCTATCCATTTTGGAAATTTCACCCAAATCTCAGTCGGAATGTTATGGTTTCGTTATACCTATTCTGTTTTGTCCAAATAGTATTTTTTTTCTAAATAATGAATAATTTTACAATATCAATCAACTCTTACTCTAACTGTTAGATTAAGATGAAATTTTACGAGTGTTTTGACATATTTATATATATTATGTTAAAATTTTAAAGCAGTCATAGAATGTAATAATCTTGCGAGATTGATGATAGTATTCTTGTAATACTATACATGTTTATAATTTTGTTCAGAAAAATCATTTTATTATGTCTTTTTTTATTAAATTGCACAATTTTAAATAATTTTATTTTTGGATTTGAATTAAAAAATTTCTTGAATTAATATATTTAATTATATTTATAAATAGTACAATCTCAAATCAACGTATCAAAACACTCTAAAATCAAAATATTATATTCCAATTGAAAAAATAAATCATCAACCAAAATAAAATTACCAACTTGTTATGTATTACACTGTTCGATTTGGATGTTTCACCACTGAATACATCAACCTGACAACAATGAGGAACTTGGCTGAATTTGGCTTCGAAGCTTTAAATATTGTTTGACCGATTATGATTTTGAAAAATCTAGAGTTTTTTTGGTTTGAAATTATTTTTTATTATTAGTTTTGAATGATTTGGATACATGTAAAAGTAAATTTTAAAAATATTACTTTAATATATTTATAAAAAACACCTGAAAAAACATTTTTTTTTCTGTTCTTTCAAACAAGCACTTCTGATGCAAGGTAAGTGAAAGTGGGCATCCATTATGGCTTTGGATTGATCTTGCATGCGCTGTCATGGTGATTTCAATTCCATTGTCACTCTCACCTTGGCTTACCATACCAGAAACAACCATATCCCTAATTCTTGCAATTGTTTTCAATTCTTTTGAAGCGGACCCTGCTAAATAATATTCTCCTCACCTAAACTCACATGTCCATCTCTATCTAGGTTTCTGTAGTCAAGGGCCCTTTATTAATGCTTTCAATTGGCTTTCATATTTCAAGTCCTTAGCTTTCACCTATCAATATCTCAATATATATATATATATATATGTGTGTGTGTATGCATATTTCAAGTCCCATTGTATCTTAACATTATGTAAATTTCTAATAATTATTGTATTAATAATTATAAAATTTAAACTTGAAATAACAGAAAAATAAACTTTTTATCTTCAACCTCGTAACGTACAACCACAGCTATGTTGTTTCTGACTTCTTTTCCTTGCAACCCATGTGACTGTAATTAGTTTTGCTTGTTTACGTTTTCCATCGCATCACCATCGGTTTCCTGACCATATATAGAGTACATGAACGAAGACGTCAGCACTGAAATTTTTCAACTGATATTGTCGTTTTTATGAGCCAGGTTAACCTGTTGTGTTAAATAAAATTTCTACTGAGGAAACATACCCCACGTGCACCTTGACATGGTTATTCAAGTTTATAATTATCGCATTTCCCCTTTTCACATCATAATGGCATAAACTGATGTAATAATGCCATTCGATTCTTATGCTATCAGATGCGAATAACATCTGGATGTGGAGATGAACAATTCCATCCTCTAGCGTTGTTAATTTCCTTTACTGTCATGACTCCAGGTCGATCGTCTTGCCAAATTTCTGGCAATGGCTAGTAGAGAAGGGCTGGTGCAACTAACGAAGGAATTTACGTAATTTAGGTTAATTTGTTCATAGAAGATCCCAAACGGGCACTGATACAGTTACAGTCTGCGACATGGTTTGCCTGGTGAACTAGCCGGGTTGAGTAGTTGAAATGATGTTGAAAGACCTTACTATGTTGTCTTTACAGGAGAGTTAGGGGGGCAAGAGTAACATGGGCTTCATGTGCTACCAAAAAGGTCATTATCAACTATAAAGAAAACACATCATCATTCTCTTGGTTGAGCGGGGCACCGCATTTCAGTGAGAATGGTGGCCCTCTGCAGTCGCCTATTTTCATTTCCCATTCTCTCAATCAATCTCCTTCACAGAACATGGGCTTCTCCCCGAGACGGGGACGTTGAGGGTAATTTGTTTTCCCTCCTCTTAATCAATTAGCTAGCTGGGTTAGCTGTACAGCAATTTTTCCGTCTCACTCGTATACACTATACTTGTACAGTATGTGTCACGTATATATAGTATGCATGTGGTGTACTTTGTACGCCTGTGATTTCTATGAGGGTATTTATGCAACTTTCCATACTGGTTTAGCCTTCACTTCCAACTTTTTGGCTGATTTTCCTTCTTCTTCTTCTTTTATTTGTGTGTGTGTGAACTTTTTGAAATTTTGATGGTTCTCGGTATGGGATTTGAACGACAATAAAGTTCTAGCCAGTTGGTGAATTGAGAGTTAAGACACTGTCATGGACATTTGGGAGGTTGAGAAAACAAAGAGAGAATGACAGATATATATACTGGACATTTCCGTATCACGCATTAATTTAGTTTTTGCAGATCGCTTTCTCAGCCTTAGAACATGGAGACATAATTTTTCTGAAATGGTGCCAGGCTAGGAAAAAACCAGTGGTACAGATTTGAAGTAGATTTATACATATCTCCTGTTCTGGTGATGGTGGTTTGAGCTGGACCATGCAGGAAGCCTTCTATTGCTGAGATGTAAACCCTTGTTTTTTTCTAGAAGCATTTCACTTATGTTCTGGATAATCTGACAGATAGGTTTGAAAATTTAGCAAGAAAGAACAATTACTTCCATTATTATCAGGTCATCTAGAGCCGACATGGCTTCTTCATTCCCTTTGCAAAAATCGAGATTATCATGGAAAACAAGCTTGAGTACGCATGTTGGCTCTTATAGAAACAAAAGCTTATGTCTTGCTGCGTTAATTAGTATCTAACATATGATGGAACAAATTAATATGTTCAACTGTAAGTTCCACTTCAGTTCCATGCCCGTCAAATCATTTTAGAATTCAGAGAAGCTAGTTGTCCTTGCCAATATTTTAAGAAAGTTCAGCTAAAAAGCGTTTTTATATTTCTTACAGATCGAACAATCATGAATAAATGGGTTACGTTACAAATGCGAGGGTAAAAGATACTACCGGATAATAATATAAATTATATTATGTAGTTTTATTTAAAAATTTAAGTTTTTAAGTCAGGTAGTTCTTTAATATGGTATCAGAACCTTGTTGACCCAGCGGTCACGAGTTCGAATCTCATTACCACTTTTTATTTGATAAAAATCAAGCATAAGATAGAGTGAATCTGTGCAAATTTCAAGCTCAAATAACTTTTACTTGAAAAAATATATCAAAAAATAATATAAATTATATTCCGAAATTCATTTAAAAATTTAAGATTTTAAATATATCGTTATTTAATATATGCAACGGTCAAAAACCTGAATAGCTTGCAGTAATAAACTCATGGGTTTTCTGATATTTGGACGCACTTAATTACTGTGTAAGAACTGTTGTTTTATCTGTCACTTGGTCCACGCTCCACAGAATCCCAAGCCCTACAACCACAGGAACCAAAACGTCAACAGGCTTGTACCCTACAGTACACTTATTGTAGGTATATGTGATTCCAGGGGGGGTCTAGAGAGAGAGGGAGATATAGAGAGAGAGGGAGGGAGATTAATAAACATTAAAAAATGCAGGAAATGAAGTTCAAATAAACAGAGATGTTTATTTATTGTCTTTATATGTAGCGAAGACTGAGAGTGAAGACTCTTATAGGTAGAGATTGAAAAACGGAGTAACCCTATTTTCGACACATTATCTTGTCTTAAATGGACCAAGGACATAAGACCAAGGTATTGTGGATAAGGTAGTTGAGAGGATGGAGATTCCTGATCAAAGATGATATTTTTGAGTTCTCACTAGAAATAGAAATGACAACTACAAGAAAAGTGAGCTGGGTTTATGTGAACTTGAAAGAGTGTAAGAGATAGGAATCAATTGCATGCGAAGTCGAGATGAGTTGAAAGGGATGCCGACAACTGACCACTGTTAAAGTAATTATCTTATCGGAAAATTTAAGTTATTAGATGTGTTCATAGAATATGATTTATATTATTTTCTAATATACTACTTTAAGTAAAAGTTTTTTTGAGGTTTGAAATTTACACAAACCAATAATATATTGTGCTTGATTTTTCATCAAATAAAATAATGATGGTGAGATTTGAAATTGTGATCGCTAGATCAACAAAACTCTGATATCATCTTAAGGAATTATTTCATCTAAAAGTTTAAGGTATTAAGTAAAGTTTTATAATATAATTTATATTATTTTTAACAATATGAATGATTGAAATTCGAACTTCAACAATGATTCAACATGCTGAAAAATATGAAAATAAGAGAAACACAAGTAGATTAAACGTCTTCCATCTAATTAAATGCAACTTTTTTCTTCCTTTTTTCAACAAGGCAAGCTGAAAATTAAAGATGAGAGCGGGGGGTCCATAGTGTCATTAGGAGGGGCAACATAGAATTGCAAACCCAGTAAGCTTGCTCCCACCATGTCCTTGCCTCAAATACACCTTCCCCAAAACACCCGTGTCATGTTCTTATCACCCGCACTCCACATGAACCCTCTCCCTATCTATATATATGTTTTAAAGAATGAGATTACTTTTTAAAAATATTTTTTTGTTTAAAAATATATTAAAATAATATTTTTTAATTTTTCTCTTCCCCTTAACTTCTTCATAAATAGCCCCTTCACCCGCAATCGTTCCATCACCTTTTACCACACAGTACACACTTTTCTCTCTCTAAAAACTTCCCCTTTCTCAGCACACCTTCTCTCTCTAAAAACCTCCCCTTTCTCAGCACACCTTCTCTCAAACTCCAAATGGCTATTAGAAAATCACAAAAACTAACCCAGACAGCAGTCCTCAAGCAAATCCTCAAGAGATGCTCGAGCTTGGGCAAGAAACATGGCTATGATGGTGATGGCCTCCTCCCTCTTGACGTGCCAAAAGGGCACTTCGCTGTGTATGTCGGTGAAAACAGAAGTAGATACATTGTTCCGATCTCATTTTTGAGCCACCCCGAGTTTCAATTCTTGCTTCAAAGAGCAGAAGAAGAATTTGGATTTGATCATGATAGCGGCCTGACTATCCCTTGTGAAGAAGTAGTTTTCCGATCTCTCACGTCAATGCTCCGATGAAAATCAAGATGATCAGTAGGGTGATGGCGGCGGCGCGTGTTTTCTTTGAGAAGATGGCTTAAGATGAAGCTACACTACTATATTTGGCTCCTCTTTTTTTCACATCATCTCAATTGTGATTCGTGATCTTGTTTTTTTTCCATTTATTTTTCTTTTAAACCCTGCTGGGTTTTTATGTCTAATTAATTACTAACTTGGAACCCATGTAAGATCAGTACTGCATGGATTTGATATGTGTAAAGTCTGGTTTTTTAACACCACCGTGAAAGAAGCGAGGATCAATGCAAAGGGTGATTTGCCAATTTAGCTGCACAAATTTCTCTCTTCCTCTCTGCTAGTTAAGATCTGTGCATGGCTTGAAAAACACAGGGGTAAATTAAAGCAAGATATTCGGTCAAATAAATTCAAGAACATGGATGACTTTTGATCACCACGCTCCAACAGCATTATTTTGTCAGAGAATGCGGGGTACAGTATCATGTACGGGTCATCGGTTACTGTTGAGGTTTGAATTTTAGGACACACTTCACGAAGCAAGCTTTGTAAATTCGAAATATATAATTTAATTAAATATTTATTTGATAATGTGATTTAAAAAATCACCAAAATGATACTCTAGCGAGTGTAACTCATCTGGGCATGCTAACAAACCTCGAACTCCGAATCAGGTTTTATAATTAGCAATTATTTAATCTCCACAGTTATTTATTAACAATAAGTCTCGACTTTCAATGCATAAATTATTACCCGTGCATGGTGGAGATTGTCGATTTCCTTTCCCTTTTGCTTCGGTCAAAGACAGCATCATTTAACGCCATTCAAAAAAGAACTCCATCGGTTTCTTTGAACTCTGTGGAAGTTGCAGGGCATGTTTGTCTTATTAGTATTTTAAAAGTGATTTTACACCGAAAAATATGTTAATTTTTATATTATCTTGATGTATTGATATTAAATATATTTATTAAAAAATATTATTTTAATATATTTTCAAATAAATCACACTTAAAAGAACAGTACTAAAACACTTTCAAACAGCAAAGTATTAGCAAATGAAAGTGTGATTAAAGGCCCCGTTTGGCATTGCGATTGGAACTGCTTTTGGTCGAAATTTGAATTTTTTTTTTTTTTACATTTTAAAGACCGGTGGTTTGGTGTTTTTAGATCATTTTGATGTGCTGATTTCAAAAATGATTTTTAAAAAATAAAAAACATCATTTTGATGTATTTCGGCACCATAAGCACTTTGAAAAGCTACCGCAATCGCACTCCCAAACAGGCACTAACTAAGAAAGATTCTTGTTGTTTTGACCAATTGAAAGTGTGTTTAATGTTATTTTTAAAAGTATTTTTGTTTAAAAATATATTTAAAATGATTTTTTTTAAATTATTTTTGATATCAATATATAAAAATGATGTAAAAAACAACTAAATTTTTAAATTTAAAATAAAAATAAATTTATTTATTTATTTATTTTGCATTTTGAGCCCCTTGCAAAAGTGAAATACATGAACCTTTCTTTTCTGATATCATGGGACTTGATCTGGCTTCTGTTCTACTTCAAAAAGATAAAAAAAAAATAATTAAAAGTAAGTTTTTTGTGTTTTAAAAATATTTAGAAAATATAAAATTTATTTTTACATTTTAAATTATTTTAATATATTGATATAAAATATTTAAAAAAAACAATAGCAACAAAACTCTTAATCATTTACAAAGTATTAACAGTACCTTTCTTAGAAAGAAAAGTAGCGGTACGATCGTCAGCTAAAAATGTCAGTGGTACGATCATTTTCATGATAATCAAGTGTTTGTTGAAATGTCCCTTTAACATCTCCATGATAGTCAAGTATGTTGAAAAAGTATTTTTGAAAAAAAATAAAATTTTTATTTTATTTTTTATTTAAATTAAAAAAAATTATATTTATAGATCATTTTGATGTGTTTATGTCAAAAATAATTTTTTAAAAAAATTATTTTAATATATTTCTGAACGAAAAATATTTTCAAAAAAAACTTCAATCACACTCCCAACACAGTCATTTAGTGCATGTTTGGCACTGCGGCCAAACCGGCATTTGGCCAAAATTCAAATTTTTTTTTCATTTTAAATGAAATTTTTTTGGTGTTTTTAGATAATTTTGATGTGCTGATGTCAAAAATGATTTTTAAAAAATAAAAAATGTTATTTTGATGTATTTCTAAACCAAAAACACTTTAAAAAACAACCGCAACCACCCTCCTAAACAGGCTATTAGTCTATCAAAAATTCTTTTTGAAAACTCGAGTTTTGGATAGTAAGGAGCAAATAACGACTTAGTTTTTCATTATGTGTACACTAAAATTATTTGCATAGCCTTCATTATCATCATCAAAGTTATTGTATATGAGTATGCTGCTCCAGCTTCTTGGAATAATATTATCTTACTGTTGGATTGCAAACCGCAGATCAAGATAGGGTTGCTTGCATTTAATATGTTTATTATCAGGTTCAAGTCAGAATATATTTAATTTATAAAAATTTAAAATAATTAGAGTTTTATTAACTTTTTCAAACCCGCAAAACATGTTTAGAGATGAGATTTACTCGCATCAATAAAAATTGAATACTCAAATCACATGAGCTGAGATACTCCATGATCAGATAAGACTCCATCATCACCCTTACGTGCCCCATCACTTTCTTGCTCCAAGGCCTTGTTTTTGGCTTGAACTACTAGCTAGCTAGACTCTCGTCGCCCTTCTGCTTGCCGACTTCTTCAATAGAAAAGCCAAATTTTACCTTCAGTTGTCACCTTCAAGTCCCTTACTTTATGAAAACAAGGTGGATTGTTGAAAAAAATATGTAGATGATTTGCAGGGAATTGGTTTGGTGATCCGTGGGAGATGACGGGGCCAGTCCTACCACTGTGATGAGGTTGCCAGTGAAAATGACAGTGCATGTATACATTTGATACTGTATTTTAAAAATGATTTTGAAAAAAAATTGAAAAAAAAATTATTTTTAAATAAAAAATACTTATAAAAATAATTTTAACTATTTCTAAACAAACGCATAGCACCCTAAGATATCGGTAAAGGCAGCTGCTGAACTACAGTCCTTGTATTTTCCCCACCTAAAAGCAACTTTTAAAGCTAGGGTACTTTTCATGGGTCTTGGACGAGTAAAAATAATCATAACAACAACAATAATCAAGCTATGAATTAATTCATATTTTCTCACCTCTCTCTCCCCTCTCCGTAATGGATGTTATTTGTCTGGACTTAAAAAATGAATTAATAAATTAGGATGACAAGAGAGTAATGTAATGGTAAAAAATTTGAGATCTGCATGGCAAGTCTCAAGTTTAAGTTAGGGCGTGTATCTCCTGTAATAGTGTATGATAGCCAGAATTTTACTTGTTTATCTAATTTCATAAAATATATTTTCCGATGATAGGTTTGCTCAAATCCAAAAAAAAAAAAAAATCTAGCTCAAGCCAGATAGTTACTCGTATGCTATGCAATTATACCCCAATTGGGAGAGACTGTAAAATCATTGAGGTTTCACAATTTTAGTTGGTTAAAAAATAAACACCAATTCGTACCGACCAAAATAAAAATATCCCATCATACTTGAAGGTAATAAAAATAACCCAGGTACGAAAATGGTGAATAGCTTCCTCAATTCATCATAGCACAACCCATCATCATGATGGAGACAAGGTTCACATGTACCCCCAGTATGGATTGATCAACGAAAACTGTCGCGTCTTTCAGATCAATTTTCAGAAAAAATGAGTTGGAGATTTAAATGTTGGGGCACAAGTTTACAGTTGGCTGCTACAATTTTATTCAGAATTTGTCTCTGCTGTCCCGCCCCCACATTCCGAGCGAGTTCCGGGAAGGAGACTTGTCTGTCCATTGTCAGGCCCTCTGTATTTTTCTTCTCCGGAAATCAAATGAGTTTGTTGTTACTTTCACTGTATAGTATGAAACGAAAAATTTTCCGCAAGTATTACTTAATTTTGGGATAGAAAGCTCATCTTTGAAAACATGAATGTTGTGTTTGACTTTTTTTTTTTTCTAAAGACGTGGTGTAATGACAGTGGTGTAATAACATAGAATTTATAATTTATACAATAAGTCTCGAGTTCGAGTCAAGTTGTGCATATCATATAAGAACTTGAGACAACCAGGATTTTATCCGCTCATCTACGCTTATAAAATATATTTTCTAGGAGTTGGATTTCCTCTCATTTAAAAAAAAGTTTTTAAATTTTATAAATTGAAAATGTATTGAAATTATATGTTTCAGAAGTTTTTAATTTTTTTAATATTAATATTAAAATTACTAAAAAATGTTTTGCTTTTTTTTCTTCTAAAAAATAAAGAATAAATAATTTGAAAAAGTAAAAGTTACTAAGTGACAAACAGCTTAGAGTGAAATCAAAGAAACTACGTGGAAATACAATTTCTTGTGGACTGATGGAGTACTAAAGTCTCTGTTAGCTTTTATAAATGAATAATGAAAAAAAAAAAACATTCGTTTCATTTTCTTTATATATTTCTTAATGAATATAGCATATCACCAACAAAAAAAATATTTATAATTCCATCATTACTTTTTAAATATTATTGACAAAATCAAATTGTCGGTGATTAAATATGGCAGTGGCATTAGCAGTAAATGTTTTTTCAACTCTCTGGAATATACTAACTGGCTTAATTCATCGATAAGAACGTTAATAATGTTTTACAAATATTTTTTTAAAAAAAAACTATTAAATAAAGTAGAAAGTGATTAAAATAAAATACAAATAAAATATTTATTATAAATTTAGAATTTTATAAGTTAAAGCACAGTATCTAAAATAAATTTTTAAATCAAGTTGTAATCCATTAGTATCACCGGCTACAAAGAATAAGAAGCAACAGATGATCCGAATATATTGAATCCATTTTTACATAATCCAAGATGTATGTTTTGTAATTCCATAAATGTTTTCATGTTTCACCATATCATGACTTTATTCATAACATCATGTGAATGATGTCATGTGTTCGGCAGTTTTTGAAGATATGAATAACATTTACAATCTAGAAATGATTGAGATGTATTTAAGTTTTTTATGTGAAATAAGAGTCATTCCCTTACCAGTTTTAGGCTTATAACAAGCATGCCTATATGTTATGGACTTGGTCAATTTTGTATTTTCATTGTAGTATAAAATGTAGAAGTTTGGACACATGTGAATTTTCCAATATCCTAGGATTAGGAGTTTCATCATAAATTTAACAACAAAGAAATTCTCTTTCAGACTATTCTTTTAAAGCAAAACATTTATTTCCAATTTAACAATTTTGTCGTAATTGGATTCAGTTGATCTATAATTTGACTTGATGATAAAAATATATGCAATTATTAATAATTTATTGTGATTTGTGCATCTATCATATAATAGTTCATCAAAATCTTTTATAATATCAAAAAACCTAGTCATGTTTGCATTTTGTTCTTCATCTATGATTGAATATTTATTTGCATAACTTTAATTCATTCTTATCGTATCCATGACCATATTCGTGTAAAATTGTTATTGTCATCTACAACTTCATGCGTTCGCTAAAACTATAAGTTGACTCACCCATCATTTATATCATGGTCGTGCAAAGAACATATGGTTCTATGTATGTCATAGCTTCCGTCCATGACTATGAATCAAACGGCTGGAACACGCTAACTTTGCATCTCTCCATTGTTAAGGAAGATGCATTTGATATGTGATGTGTCTGGCCATTACAAACATGGTAGGACGTTATTGAATGCCATTAATAAGTCTCTTCCGGTACAGCAAGAAGGTCCCGAAATGGACCAGAAGCCCTGCGACCCCCAGCATGATCACATGTTGAAGATAAACATCGCAGAGACTTCGAGAAGCGTGAGAAATTCATTTGAACTTGCAAACCCTTTGGATCAGTGTAACTTGTCCAATTCTTTCTGTGTGTTAGCTCTCGTAAATAATTGTTAATGTTTGGATTGGTATATTAATTTATCATAAAAAATGGAGGTCATGTCTGCTCTATGAAACCGGTGAAGGGGTGGTGCTGTGGGGAGAACATGTTGGGCTCCTATACGAGAAGTGTGTCGTAATGATAAAGAGCTTGTAATTTGTATAATAAATTTCAAGTTTGGAGTGTGCCGTCATAGTAAAGAGCTTGTGATTTGTACAACAAGTTTCAAGTTCAAATCAAAACATGTATTTTTTATAAAAATCTGGGACAATTAAAATTTGATTCACTAACTTAAATTACAAAGTACATTTTGCGAGAAAATCTCATTTTTAGCGTAAATTTTTTTGTTGAACTCCTAAATATATTTGAAAAGATACGATGAGTGGGTTTTGTCGGACCGTCTGCTATTCACTTTCAACTTTTTTGCCTTTTTCCATGACCGCTCCTCTTTTATTCTACACACATTGCCAACCATATATAGCCTTCGTACAAAACTGGGATCTCCAGAAATAGCTCAAGATAAACCTCCTAATTTAAATCAAATATAAGAAATTCTTATTCTAAAAAAAAAATAACTCAAACTAAGTATTTTCAACAACAATAACAACAAAAATTATCCCAACTGACATCACGTCAAAATTACCACTTAGATAAAAAAAAAAATAAAGAGTTGTGATCTAGTTTATGATAACTAAGAAATAGCATAACTAGTCTCACTACAAGAAAAATAACAAATACAAAAAAAATTATTAATGGAAACAATTCTCTCTGTAAATTGCAGTGAAATTTTACCGATAAAATTTCTCGTTATGTTCTCTGGAATACATCGATGGAATTACAGTGGAAAAAAAAAGAAAAAAGAAAAAAAATGTCATTGTTAGAGATAGTATTACCAACAAAATAAACTTGTAGTTAATAATCATCAATAAATTATTGGTAATAACTAAGTTATGACTTGATGGGTGACCTCCTCTCTTCTTTTCACTTATTTTTTACCCTTCATTTTTTTTTTCAAATAAAAAAAGAGCAAACCCTCCTATTCTATCACATATCACATAAGAATATGTATGAAGTCAGAGTTCATGTTTTTATCTATAATAATATCCAGTCTTACTAGTATGGGCCAAAATATAAGTGTTATTTTTTTTTATGATTAATTGAAGAGTTGAAGTAATTGTGGTCATCTAATACTTTAACTTATAATTTCTCGATAAAATAAATTATAAAAATAATAAAGCATGTACTGAAATTTGAAAAAGCTCGTATTCCACTAATGTTACTGATACTAATTAAAAGAAAATATTTTTTGTTCAAAAACTATTATCATCATCATCTATCTAACAAATTTGTTAGAATTAGTCACACAGAAGGCTATATAAGCCGAGAACTAATATTCAACAGAGTTGAACTCAAAATATAAAATTCTTGCGTTTGAAGTATTCTATTTCCTCTCTTAAACTACAATAGTCTTTTGCTTCTTTTGACATTTTCCACCCCATAATTTTCTTTTATAAAGTATATAATGGTTCTTGAATTATTATACATAACTGCTTTTTTTTATGGTAAGGATGTACTTGGAACAACTTTCATCTATCAAATTGTAATATTAAATTACAATTACACATATGTTTTTATGTTAGGGTAATTTAATTTTTCATTTTAAATGTAAGGGTGGTGGTTAGTAGAGATGTGTTTGAGGAAGAAAAGGCATGGAATTGGGGTGACAATCATCAGGAGCAGATTCTGATAGACTTGGAGTGGGGGGATCAACATGAAGACAACAGTGAAAATAATGAGATGGAAAGAAATGAAGAAGACAATGATATGAATAAAGGAGAAATGAGTGTAACTGAAGCAATGAATGAAGTATTTGGAAGAACGGCATAGAGTGAAGAGAATATAGCCCCTGCTGCAACAGAAAATGCAGATGAAAATGCAGAAAGGGTTCATGATGCAGAAGATCAGGTTGAAGGGAGAGTGTGTCGTGCTCTAGTATGGATGAGAGATTATGTTCATGGTGAAGGCTTGAGTGAAGATGAAACATATATGGCAGTAACAGGTGCTAAAGAAGATCCATTTGTTTTTGAAGAAACAGTGAAAGAAAAAAAATGGACATGCAATGGATAGTGAAATAATGTCCATTGAAAAGAATAAAACATGGACTTTAGTAGAATTGCCAACTAATGGTAAGAGGATTGGTATTAAATGGGTGTACAAAACTAAGTACAATGAGAATGGGGAGATTGACAAATATAAGGCACGATTGGTGGCAAAATGATACTCGCAAGAACATGAAATAGATTACACAAAAGTATTTGCGCTGGTAGCTAGAATGGATACAGTAACGATGATCATAGCCATGGCTGCGCAAAAAGGTTTGAAAATTGTGGAGTTTAACGTAAAATCAACATTTCTTCATGGAGTTGAGTGAGAATATTTACGTTGAACAACCAAAAGGGTATATGAAGAAAGGTAAAGAACATCTGGTCTACAAACTACACAAGGCTCTGTATGGATTAAAACAAGTCCCGTGAGCTTAGTTTAATCGAATCAAAGCATAATTTCTTAAGGAAGGGTTCCAGAGGTGTAAGAGTGAACAGACATTGTTCACAAAAAGAAGAAATACTAGAAAGATTATAATTGTAAGTATTTACGTTGATGATCTAATTTTTACTGGTGATGATGATGGTATATTGACAGAATTTAAGAATTCTATGTTGAAAGAGTTTGACATGTCTGACTTGGGAAGAATGTGTTTCTTTCTTGGGATTGAAGTTTTACAAAGAGAAGATGGTATTTTCATCTATCAACAAAAGTATGCTTTAAAAATTCTGAAAAGATTTGGGATGTTGGAAAGCAATAAGGTGAACAATCCAATTATTCCAGGTTTCAAAATCAGCAAAGATGAAGATGGAATTTTGGTAGATGAGACACATTTCAAGCAATTGGTGGAAAGTTTGATGTATCTTATGGCTATACGACCATACATGATGTTTGTTACAAGTCTTATAAGTAGGTATAGGGGTGAGCATTTTCGGTTCGGTTCCGTTTTTATCAAAAAAAATAACCAAACCGAAAATTGTAATGTTTTTTAAAAATAACCGAAACCGGACCGGACCTAGTAAAAACTGACTGTTTTCGGTTCGGTTCGGTTTTTATGATTAAAAAATTGAGAAAATCGAATTTGTTTTTTTAATTCCCTAAGACAGCAAAGATCAACATTCCAAAACGAAAAGACATGAGCATGAACAGTTGATTTTAATTAACGATTGGTAATTGTTATTGCCTGAAATTATGATTAAACAAGAACCCAGAAAACTCAATACAAAGAGAAATCAAAATACATATACAAACTTTACAACTTAGCAAAAACCCATAAACAAAAATGAATAAAGATACAAACAGATGTAGTTGCAAATCGTTCTTTCTACATCAGAAAACTTTGCATTTCCGCTCTCTCTCATCTTTCTACAACAGATCGTCCTTTCCAAGCATCAAAAGCCATAACATACCTCAAAGACCAAGCTCGTAGAAGAATATCAGTAAACAGCAACGTTCCTCTTTCTTCAACTTCTCTTTGAGGTATGCCATGACTGTTGTTGCTAGGGGAGAGGTCAGGGAGGGGTGGCGGCGGCTAAGGTTTGTTTTAAAGAGGGAGGGAGGGAGAGGGCAGGGGAGGGGGGAAACGACTAGGGTTTTTTTTAAAGAGGGAGGGAGAGAGCAAGGGGGTGGCGGCTAGGGTTTTGATTCTTTTGAAAGGAGAAAAGAAATGAAAGCTTTTATTTATAGTAAGTTTTTAAATTGAACCGGTTCGGTTCGGTGTATTCGGTTTTTACTTTGCAAAACCGATACCGAACCGGACATTTTTCAGAGTTTTATAATTGGTTTAATCGGGTTTTTTTATCGGTTATTTTTTTTTGGTTTTCTCGGTTTAATCGGTTGACTAGTTTTCTTGCTCATCCCTAAGTAGGTATATGGGAAGGCCTATGAATCTTCATTTACAGGCTACAAAAAATATATAAGAGCATGATGTAGATAAATATTACAACCAATTGTCCTTTCATGTTGATTATTTATTTATGTATTTATAGAAAGGAAATTGTACTTTGGACAGTTATGGTGTAATATATTCAATATTATTACTCTAATTTTTAGAGTTTCTTTTACATTTAAAATGAAAAATTAAATTACCCTAACATAAAAACAGATGTTTAATTGTAATTTAATATTACAATTTGATAGATGAAAGTTGATCCAAGTACAACCTTACCATAAAAAAATTGCAGTTATGTATAATAATTCAAGAGGCATTATATACTTTATAAAAGAAAATTAGGGGGTGGAGAATTTAAGATTTGGAAATCTTAAAACGAAAGAAAAAACCTTGGCACTAAAAGCAAGTTGTTCTAGCAACATCATTATCAAGGAGTTGAGAATATTCTCATTCCACTCTTAACCAAAAACATCTCATCCCATGCAATTTCTGAGGCTAGAGGAAGGATTGCGCAAAAGATAAGGACATTATTGTCTTATTACAACAAAAGTACGAATCTGTACTGGTGGTGCCACTGCCTGGCCTGCTTTTACATTATTATTTTTTTCTTTTTTGTGGGGACATGATAATATCACCTGCACCCTTTGCCTCTCACGCGTCAAAATAACTGGAGGAGCAAAATTGAAAGCGACGCTCAAAATTTAACGGGCGGTGTCAGATATTATTGCTTTGGGCTAGCCTGGGTGTTACTGTTTCGGTGGGGATGAGAAGCACGTGATCGCTGCCCCACATATGGGCTATAAGATTTGTGCCTCTCGGCTTGGCAGGCCCATGTAGATCTGACGAGCATGACACAGAATCGAGTTACGTGATACTCTCTCTCTCTCTGTTTTTTTTTATTATTATTATTTATGACTTCCAACACAGCAAATTAAATCCTCGAAAAAGTCTCTCAGATCCAAATTATATAAACTTATTCAAAAGCAACTGGTTTGTGCTGCAAAACGTATCCCGCCACCATTGAAGCTTTACATTCTTGTTATACAAGTTCTTGCGAGCTCAGAAGGAATTTTCCCCTTGTGTTGTCCGGGAACCTCCATAATCTATTTTTCTGATGCTAGCAGTCTTCGTCCTTGACTAGACATTTTCAGTTCGGCAAACATCCATGTCAGTTCTGGGTTTTGCATAATTTCCTCCTTAATTTTCGTAATCTCACAGCCCTCCTCGTCACTGCAATCAATCAATCAATCAATCATCAAGGAAGGGTCGCTTACCTTTCGAGACTTCCAACTATGTTGAAAAGAATTGAAAGCCCTCTAGAGACACAGTTGGAATCTCAAGAAAACAAGTTATTTTGGTTTTTAATCTCTTAATTGCTATATTTTTTTTTTCATTTTGTTTTAAAAATCTTGCTCTTTAGAACTCAATTCCGTTTAATTTTTATATTATCTTTAGTCCTCTTCCTTTTATTTTAAATTATTTTTTTCTTATTGTTGTTTTTATTGAATTTTTTTATTTATCAGATTTGGTTCTTATTATTTTTGTTTTTTATTTTAAATAATTTATAAAAATAGATTTTTTTTTTCAATTTCATATTCTTTCAAAAAATTTATCTCTTAGATTTGATCTTTATTTTTTATATTTTTATTAGTTTAATTTGAAGCATTTGTTTTTTATTTTTATCTCCATTTAAATTTTTTATCCCTTAGATATATTCCTTATTATTCTAATAAATTATTTTTTGTGACATAGTTAAACATTTAAAAAAAAAATCTAACTTTTTTTCCATGACATATTAAAAATAACTCAATTGCTAAGAATTCACTTTTCATAAAAAAAAAAAATTAAAAAAACAATTCTCATAGACAAACATGTATAGACAAGTAAGGTGCGCTTTTTGAGCACCAGGCTAGCAAAGTTATGACTAAAAAAAAACAAGAAGAAGAAGAAAAAGTCTGGGCTTATGGGCTCCATATATTAGAAACCCTTTATAAAACTAATGCGGCCCAATAAATGATAAGCCCATCCATTGTATCTACCGCGAGGCCTAAGCATTGAGCAATACTTGTTTGGTTGGATATGGTGCTGTGAACGTGGACTCTGAAACTCAAAGAAAAATAATTTGCCATGCACATCATTGTTTAATGTTTAATTGCGGCTAGGTTTGTTGAGTTTTAAAGTATCAAGCTTGCATTTACCAAACAATTTTTTTTTTGAAAATAATTAATTCTAACATATTGTTTTTTCTCAAAAAAACAAAGATGAAAAATAAAAATAATACCAAACAATAAAAATAAAAACTTTTATAAGAGGGACTTAACTCCTTATTCTTTTGGAGAGTATTTGACCATTATTTTTTAAAATATTTTTTTATTTTTAAATATTTTTAGCATCAATACATAAAAAAATATAAAAAAATACAAAAAGATAATAAATAAAATAATAAAAAATAATAGTTTTTAAGAATTACTTTTAAAATACAAAAGCTAACCGACAATAAGTATGAGAAAGAGATTCTGCAGCAGCAATATTGTATATCAGCAGATTGGCACAGCTAAATTATTTTAAACCTTAGGTCAAACTGAATTTAGTTCCTGAACTTTTATATTTTGATAGGGGAAAAAAAATGTTTTCATTCTCCTACAAACTTCTTTCCATATGAGATGTTTTTAGATTGACAATAATAAAAATGTATATTTTTTTTTAAATAAAATAATTTGAGATATCCATATAAAATAATTAAAATTCAGAACTTAAAATCAATTTAGCCATGGATTAATGCTGAAGTTCCAAAGCAATTAGTTTTGGGTTTTGTGACTGTTTGAAAATGAGGTTTAAGTTATTTTTAAAAATATTTTTCGTTTAGAAATACATTGAAATGATATTTAAAAAAAAAAATTTGATATCAGCACATGAAAATAATCTACAAACACAATTTTTTTTAATTTAAATTAGAAAATAAAAATAAAAAAATTTAATTTTAAAAAAATACTGACATCTTTTAATCATCTAGTAGATGATTCAATAGTCTTGAAATTAAGGAGTTTGTTCTTTATATTATCTAAGATTCGAGTTTTTTGATTGTTAATATAATAATCACTAGAGATTTACATGATTGTTGACTTCAAGACCTGTTGGATTAATCGAAGTGCTCGTAAACTGGTCAATAAAAATTGAAATATGTTTACGTTTTTTATGTTATGTTTTTTTTTATTTTGAGAAACATCTAAATTTGGTCGATAAGTAATTTTTGAATTTTAAATTTCCAATAAATACATTAATATAAGTAGTAATGATTTGTTTAAAATTGGAGAGATTTATTTTCCAATCAAAGAATGCCATTAAAACCAAAAAATAATTTAAAAGAAAATACGTTACATTAAATTTTGGCTTTGGGACGGTAAGCCCATGATGGAACTTAGTATGGAGGGGGCCAAATAACATGATAAGCAATTGGTAGCCGCAAGATGACACAATGACAAAGTACTATCGATACACTATACTTTTGCCATTTCATAAAAATCTATACTTGTTATTTTTAAAATATATTTTATTAAAGTAATATATGTTCTTTTTTAAGTTTTTTTAATATCAACGAATTAAAAATAAAAAAAACATAAATTAATTTAAAATAAAAATAATTTTTTAAACACAGAAGCGTCCAATTTCAATGGGATGTGATATGTGGATAATGCATGCAATTTGTACTTTGTAATTTTGTACAGGATGGATGGATGATGAAGGATTTTTTTATATTCTTTAAATCGTTTTTAAAATGGGTTTTACTTGTGAAGATATGTGAATTTTAAAAATATAAAAAGAAATTGTTTTGATAAAAATATTTTAAGAAATAGTAAAACTAAAAAAATCATTAAAAAATAATGAATTATGATGTCATTCTAAAGAAAAAGTAAGATAGACAGGAAAGAGAGTTAATCACTTTGCTCGGAGATCATAATGAACATTTAGCAGATTATTATATATTCATTAATTATGGAATTGACCGGAAACAAAGTTAATTTACACTTATATGAAAAATAATTCCATAAAAATAATGAGTACAATAATAATTATCCACCCCATTTTCGGTTTAACCCTGGATGACTCGGTTAATAAAAAAAACCACCCCTTCTTGCCATCTCCAATAAATGGAAAAAAAAAAAAAAAAAACACTCGCTGCCTCACTCAGAATAACAGCTCAAAAAATTACCATTACTGTTAGTCTACTTGACCCGCTGACTCACAGAGTCAACCCGAACCGCTAACCATGAAGCAACGGCCTCGATTCACCCAAAAGCTTAATATTTCTCCTCAGGCCCACGTGGCAGCATCTCTTAAGATCCTCGAAATTTAATATCCGACCCGATTTGTTGGTGTCAGATTTCGACACGACCCGGAGAATCTCTTCAAAGACAGCCTCGTCACATGGTATAGCCAGCGGTCCAGCGGTTTTGAAACCGTACACTTCCTCGGCTTCCACGAGCAAGTTTTTGAAAACGGGATGGTTAAGGTACGTCGCACGTACAACAAACCTTTTGCAACTGGCTCCCACGCAGACTGCCACGTGTCCCTCCGGGACGTCAGATGGTGCAGCAGGGCGTGAACTCGTTGCTCCTGTAGTCACTCTTGCCTTCCTACGCCACCGCTTAAGTATTTGCTGGATTCTTACAATGTGCCGAATTTTGTTGCACTTTGACATATTTTCCCGGAAAGTGAGAGAAACAGTGGGAAAACGAGAGAAAGTGAGAGAGCGTGGAGCGTTAGAATAAAACGTAAAGTAAGGGTGGGGTGGATAAAAGTAAAGCGGGTGCTTATAAAGATGTTGAGTTAGAGAAATGGGATAGGTTTTTGAGATAATTACGAGATCGATCGTGCGTGGTGTCAATTGTGGTCAATCCCATGTGATGGGCAAGCTGCTAACGTGAGATTACTTTACTTTTCTTTTATATATATATATATATATAATGCTTCGTAACATACCATGGATATATTTTGGGCCCATATTTGTTAAAAACTTAGAGAAATGTATCTTTTGAAGAGAAATGTGTGGGATAGTTATTGTTGGCTAGCTAACACGTTTTTAAAATATAAGTTCTTGTTTATATATTTTAAAATAATTTTTTTGTTAATTTTTGAAAATAATTTTAATATCAGTATAAAAAATAATTAAAAAACTAATTTAAAACAAATAAAAAATTACCCCCACCATTTCTATGTCATCCTCCATTTGACAAAAAATAACATTGCTTTTGAATTTACAGTTTGCTTATTAAAGCAAGCATCATCGCTAGGTTTAAATCGATTTTTAGGTGAAATCTCAAATCATTCTCTTCGTTTATAATTTATCATGATTATTATTGTTATTATTTTCACTGAATTCCTGGAAAAAAATTATACGTCTAACTCTGATGAGCCTTGTAAAAACACTTGAAAATCTGACCCATCACATAACTATCTCCAGTGAGCGTGATGGAAAGATTGATCAATAATTTGTTATTCCTGCTGATTATTTTATATAACCGAGAGAATTCATAGTTTGAGCTTATTCTAAAAATTATTTACACGAGGATCGTACGTACGTACGTACATACATATACATACATGCATGCATGCATGCATAAGATTTGGAGAGTAGGGAAAAAGAAGATGTTCCGATCCGATGCTAGTTTTGTGCTTCTTGTTCCTCTTGAATTAGAATGGTAAGATTTGGTAAGATTCCTTTTGCCGTTGAATCGCAGAACCCCATATGATCTCAAGATCCTGTAGCTAGTTTGGAAGACTTGTAAACCCCAGATCTCTTATATATCGCATCGTAAATTTATGCTTCACTCAAGCAGCAATCAAGGAACAAGTTGCTGCTAGTTCATGCCAGTCATTTCCACTACACAGATTCGGTAGTCTTTGAACCAGTACGTGCTCTACTGTTTTCGATGGAGGTCTTCATTTTTTTATCAGCTTTTCTTTCAGTCTGGAGGAATATAAAATAGACGTCATACGAGAAGTTTTTAAAGATATGTTGTGGATGCGAGCAATCAATATCTTGACAGTAGTTGCTATAATCCCGAAATGTTATTATAATATTCTGTGCCTCTTACAGTCTGCTCGTAGCTATTTAATGCTGAGGATTGCTGATGTCAAAACTTATTATTGTTTGCATTCCGAGCTGCCAAAAGATGAAGGTGAAAAGGGCAAGTGTGTATTATTCTGTGTATCTGTGGTGTCTACGTACGCCCGCACACAACATAAATAAATTAAGTGCACATACATACATGTTGTTTTTGTTGCAGTTTCTTCTGTTCCCATGATCTCTTGTCTCCCAGTTTCTTCCAAGCACAGCAATCCTGATTAAAATAGTCCAAGATTTGGGCAATAGTTTATGTTTTTTGATTAACGTGGATGTTTGGTTAGCTTGCGCGCATCTCGATTAATTCTATAAATCCTCAAGTTAACGATCATGTGGATGTTTGGTTAGCTTGCACGCATCTCGATTAATCCTATAAATCCTCAAGTTAACGATCATGTAAACATATAGTAGGGTTAAAGTTTGTGAAAATCGAATTAACGATCAGTTTCTTTACAGAGACGAGGAGATCGTGTCGCCTATACCTTTAGGCAGCATAGGATTTTGAACTGGAAAATACTCCTAATCCTTCGCTTCATTACCCCCACAAAACCCCATTGTCTTCTTTAGATAGTCTGTTTATCAGACAGGAATGGCGATCCTTTTATTTTCTGTTCAGAACGAGGATCTCTCTGGATTGATCTTGAGAGAGCAATTTCCGGGGGTCCTTATCATTAAGAACAAGCCCTGCTAGTTGATGGTTTTAGGACTGATTTATGAGAAAATGGAGGTCATTAGGTGGGGAAAAGACTGGGTTCGAGTTACAATAATGGGGCTTTCGCCATTTTCATCCACAAGTAATTGACGATTAAGCAGATCATTAGGAGTGAAACAATGAAAATTGAAGTCCTGTGCCTAAATTAAGCTGCAAATATGTCTTACACATACATGTACAGGAATGCTTCGGTATATATCTTTAATGGAGTTCTTAAATGGCTAGTGGCTATGGTCGTGTTTTGTGCCCCCACATAACTGTTTCCATAACTCGATGTTTTATATATAAATCAAGTTAATTGAAGGGCTCGAATAGGCATTAAAGAAGAAGGCTAACATTTCATAATGAAGATCTTATTGTTAGAAACCATGGAAATCCTTCAGTTTTATTTACCAAGGATTTCCTCCGATGAAAAATCCTCTCATTTAGCTGCAACCACTTGCTTCACCGATATCCAACTCTCTATTAATGGCTTTAATTAATTCTTCACCATGCTTCTCTTTTAATCTATTAATGGCTTTAATTAATTCTTCACCGATACCCAATTAGGGGATTTAAAAATCCATCTAAAAATAAAGTCAATAAGTTTATTGGAAAGACAATAAATAATTTTAAAAAGTTTTTTATTTCAAGAACAAATGATGTTTGGAGTGATTAATACTCTGAAATATATGTAAACTCTTAAGAAATAAAAAGGTTTTGAATCTTAACCTAAATGGTTCATGAGGTATTTATACATTTAAAATTTTATTGTTTTCATATATAAAAAATGACTGAAAAATCACTTGCTTTTAGTGATATTAGTAAGTTATAAATATCCTTACATATTATTAATGAGAGGGTAAGTGTGGCAAGTCTCTTAAGAGACTTTTTGTATATTTATTTGTAGAGAGATCATTATCTCTGACACGAATAATTTATGTAATTGTTTTAGAAGTATAATTTCTTAATCCTAGATACTCAAGACTTGAGATGTAATCTAATCTAGGTTAAACAACACAAACACTTTAGTTTAAATATTCATCTTTGACTTGACATATCATCTTGGATTCAACTAATTATTAAATCCAATTATATTTGATTTGGTATCTTGTCATATCCATGTTACCTTGGGTTTAGGTGACAAATGAACCCAAATATGTAGGATTTAGCTATTTGAGAGATTTGTGTTTTCTTAGATTTAGCTGGGGATGAATTCAAGTATGTTAGGTCTGACATCTTATTAACACACATGTTTCCTTGGGTTCAACTAACGGTTGAATCTATGTATGTGGGGTATAGCATCTTATCAGGCCCGTACTACTCTTGGTTCGGCCTTTAGCAAAACCCAAGTATGTTGGGTCTAGAATTTAATTAGATCCACATTACCTTGAGTTCATTGATAATTGAACCTAAATATACTGACTCTGATATCATGTCAAACTTGTATTATATTGAGTCCAGCTGATGACTGAACCTAAGTATATTTGGTATGATATTTATCAAACTCATGTTTTTTTTTAGGTTCAACTCACAACTAAATCCAAGTATATTTAGTATGGTATCTTACCAAACCTGTATTTTCTTGGATTTAGCAGCTCGACTCAAACACATTGAGTCTAACATCTCGTCATTCTTGTGTCACCTTGAGTTCAACTAGATCCAGATTATTTTGGGTTTAATTAATTATTGGATCGAATTCCAATCTTCCATTTGTTTCAGTTTCATTAGCATTTGTGACTTTCTCAAGTTTTAATAAGATATCACCTTATCAAGTGGGATAATATTGTATTGTGCTAATGAGTTTAGAAAAGTCTACCTTTCTTTTTAACCACCGTCTTATAATTAGAGCAAGAGAGCAACTAAACTAGCTAATCTCAAGAACATCATATCGAAGCCCATACCTTTATGTAGATTTATCTCCAAGTGTAGTGCAATTTTCTAACAAAAAAACCTAAAAAATAGTGCCATGTTTACGGATAAACCGACAGGATATAAGATGACACAGTCAACAAACTACAGGAACTGGTCAAGAAACTAGATGTAGATACAGTCGATACATAGAATATTATTGATTTTTTCTGTTGTTTTATACGAGAATCAAGACAAAGCCACTTTTAAGTCACTTCAACTGCAATTCATTAAAATATTGCTGGTGGTGGCTGAAACATAGCGCAACTAGCACCAGTAGTGCTCTTCCACCTTCTAACATGGTTCGGTTGATGCTTCCGGCGAGAGACACGGCAGTGCAACTTGGTTTACATGAATGCCATGTTGTCTTACCCTGTGATCAGGCTTGAAGAAGTGATTATTTATTTATTTATTTATTTTGTAGATGAATTATCGAGTTGATATAGTTTGTAAATTTCCAAGATCCCACCCTCCTCAATGTAACTCATCGACTTCTGATAGCTTTTATTTTGTAGTATTTTGCCTTCACGTGGCTGGTCCAAATGGAAGTAATGTAACTCAGCTTCGAGCATGTTAGGTTGCTTGGAAAGTTTAAGAAACTCGGACTGTGATGACAATCTCTCGTTGCTGTTTGAAGGAAAAGAACTTACTTTTCTTTTTATTTCCTACTGTTCAGAAACGAATATTCTTTTGCTTGTATAAATTTGGTATTTGATTATGAAAGTTGCTCTTGGGGACAGCTTACAGGTGAGACCGTGGGAGTGCATTTATTTTTTTTAAAAGTTTATTAAATTAGTATTCTTATATGATTTTGATGTTCTAATATTAAAAATAAAAAAATATTTTAACATGTTTAATGTGAAAAGTATACCATATCATAATACTAAACACTTTAAATATTTTAGTTTTTAATACTTTTTTAAACTATATTTTTAAATGAAAAATAATTTTAAAAAAATAATTGCACCCTTAAGTAAATTCATTCTAAAAAATAATTGCACCCTTAAGTAAATTCATTCTACTTTAAAAAAAGTATTGCTTAACGTTGCGTTTTAAAAGTATTTTAAAAAAAAAATTTAATTTTTAATTTAAATTAATTATTTTGATATTTTTAGATTATTTTGATGTGTTGATATCAAAAATGAATTTTTTAAATATTATTTTAATATATTTTTAAATAAAAAATACTTTCAAAATAAATTTCAACTATTTCTAATAATAACAGACCACTTTTAATCACAAATCCAATAAATTATTATCTTAAAATTAAGTGAAAGTTTGAAATATATCATGAGAATAATAAAAATTTGATCTTCTAAAAGATTAATGGTAAAGCAACGAGGGCTTTTCCATTCACTGATGAACAAGGAATTTATTGGATAGAAATTAATATATATTTAGGAATGAATATTATAATTTATTTAAAAATATATCAAATATATTTATTTATTTTAGTTTTAATATTAATACATTAAAAAATTAAAACAAATACCAATTAAATATTTTTAAACAAAACATATCCAAAAATAACACCCCATTTCCTTCACTATCACAAAAAAAAAAAAAAAAAACTGCAGTAACATTTTTTTCCTGTCTCAGGACCAATCTCTCATTTGGGCCTGTGGCCCTACCTAGACTATGTGTTGCCGAGTGCCCATAGCCCATGGCGCTTCTTCAAGAAATGACTTGCCTTCGCTAATTTATTAGCTAGGCTAGCCAGCAACTGGATATTCCAAAGGCCTATACCGGTAGCCCATAGTACCTACTAGTTAAAACGGAACCGTTGTACCCTCTAAACGACTTCCTTGAAATGCCCTTGGATATGAGCACTGGATATCCCAAAAAAGAGAAAAAGTAAGAACCCAAAACAAGAAGAATCAAGAAACCATCAGCAAAATCACAGAGAGGAGAGCCACGATCCTCGACACAATGCTCAACGTACACCTTCACCATCCACACCAACCTCAGCCTCTCCTAACCTACCACTCCAATATCCTACCAATCACAACCCTCTATTCCGCTTCGTTCCCAGTTCGGTCACCAAAATCAACGGTCCCAATGCATCCTCAAAAGCCATTAATTTATGGGACAACAATAAAATGTATGGCAAATCCAAGGAGAGTGAAAATGGTAGCTAAACAAATACAAAGAGAGCTATCTGATATGCTTTTAACTGATAAAGTGTTACAGTATGCTGTTTTGCCTGAAGCTGCCTTAGGTGCTGATAAGTACCTGTCTTCTCTCACTACCATCAGTGATGTTGAAGTTTCTACTGATTTGCAGGTAGATTTTTGGTTATTTTTTGTTTATGTGGAATGGGTTTCTGTTAATTTGTGTGAAAAATGATTGCTTTTGAAAAAGTTTGTGTCTCAGTGGGTGTTGTGTGGTATAGTTGAGGACTTTTTTGTTTTTTTGTTTTTTTAATTGGGTTGTTTCTGGTGGAAACAAGTATCAGTTCCAAAGCTTGATAGTTTTGAAATTATGGGTTAATGAGAGTTTTCCTTTGTGTATACAAGAATTGGTGAGTTTGAATTGTAGAACTTAATGCGTTGCCAGGAGGGATGCTGAATGTTATTTACCTTTTCTGATCTGGCTGTTTCCCGTCATTGATCTTTTAGGTGCACTGTTGTATTAGGTTTTGTTTATTCGGATGTAAGTTTCAGTTTTGTGTTCTTTTTTGTAGGTGGTTAAGGTGTACGTTTCTGTTTTTGGTGATGATAGAGGAAAGGAGGTTGCGATTGCTGGTTTGAAGTCGAAAGCTAAGTATGTGAGGAGTCAGTTGGGTAGGCGCATGAAGTTGCGGTTGACACCTGAGATACGGTTTATAGAAGATGATGGCTTGGAGAGAGGAAGCAGGGTAAGTGCTTGCGATATCTTGTTTTTCATTTTATCAATGTTACTTTATAGGGTCATAACTGTATAACAGGAATGCTGTATAGTTTAGCAACTTGTCTTTGGATTGAAAAAAAACAAATCTCCATCGTAAGTAAAAGTCAACCAGGTCTATGTTTGCACATGTAATTCATGAATGTTGATACATTGACTCTGCTCTTGGTTCTAATATTGTTCTGGCAAAGTGAAAAATGTTTTTTATTATCCTGGTTGATCATGTGGAGTCTCATTCCGTCTTATCTATAATGTTGCTTTTAAGTTTAAATAAAGCTCTCAGAGCATGCTAGGCAACATTAGTGTGGAAAATACTCCTGTAACTCAAAGTGTGAACATCTTACAGTGTTTATGGTGTGTTTGGCATTGCGACCAAAACACCATTTGCCCAAATTTTGATTTTGTTTTATGGTTAAAATTATTATTTTTTAGTGTTTTTGGATTTTTTAATGTGCTAGTGTTAAAATTGATTTTTTTAAAAAACATTATTTTGATGTATTGTTTTAGCGAAAAACACTTTGAAACGCAATCTTTCCAGTTTCCACTCTCAAACTGACACTTATTCTCTGTGGTCATGTTGCCTTTTCCTTAAGGATACTGCAATGGTAGTTATGATAATGGATTTGTAGCTATTTCTTTCTCCTATCAATTTGGTGAGAATTAACAGTTCTTGCTGCAGAAAGTTTTGTACTTATCTGGCAATTTATGAGTCAGAGCATGGTCTTTATGATTATTTTAATTCTTACAATGTGTTCTCATCAGATACTGATAGGTTGAATTAACCCTTTCAGGTGATTGCGATTTTAGATAGGATAAAAGCTGAGAAAGATACTGCAGAAATTCAAGTTGACGAGCTCTCTGACTCTTCCAATCCACTCCAATATGACGTGGATTGGGAGGGTGATGACCCAGATGAAGACATTATATATGTCAAATAGTTGCTTCTGTAGATGAATGTATTTATTACAGTAATATCATTTAGACAGCCAAGCTTGTCCCAGGTCAGTTTCCCACAGCTTGTGATTTCCTTATGAAGGATGATACTTTTAGCTGGGTACATTTTATTGATTGATTTTCAACTCAAAGCATAATGATTTTTGCTCACCAATGCTGAAATGGATACTTTATAGGAATTAGATCTTTGTTTATTTGACAAATCAAGAGCAGACTTCCTCGAAACTTAAGGTTCAATTTTAAGAACCTAGTTTATTACTTCAAAGAATCACTAATGCCCAACGTGATTGTAATTTTGGAATGCCCTTTAGCTTTTGTGCGCAGTGATGACTGGATGGATGAACTTAGAACACAAGTGCAGTAATGTGGGTTTTGATAATTTAGCATCATCTAGGATAGTGAACATAGTTGTGAATTGTAATGCACGTGTCAAATGTACATTTTCTGCTATGCATTTGTTTATGGCCTAGGAGGTGCATCAATCCATGATACTAAACTCTACCCCAGCATATGATACCACATCTTGCATGCTTAAAACTTTTGATTTCTAGAGCTTCTGCATCATCGATTTTGAACCGAGTTGAAAAGTTGAATAGTGTTTTTCTCCTGCGAAGTCGCCTGAGATTTTTTCATGCTGTGCTCCTCTGCAATCTATTTGTATGATAAAGTATGTGATTTGCCTTTTGCACTTAATCTGATCCTAGCTACGCTAAAACTGATTTTGTTCATTCCTGCACACATGATGCATGCCTTTGGTTGAAATTTCTCCTCGATCCCGCGGCCCTTACAATATTGCTGGGATTTAAGTTCCTTTTCTCTGTTGTACTTGTTAAGCCAAAAGGGATCTCTTACCAGCTACTGTATCTAGAGCAAGCAGTCCACTTTGATATACTGATTGGTTCCTCCGGGTTGTAGGTACGTTGGAAATAGAAAAACAATCCTCAGCTTCTGTTTTTGGTTACTCTTGCTGGTGATCTGAAAGATTTGTTAGCTTAGCTAATGTCCTAGCAATTGAACAAAATGATGCGAGTGCCAATAGGTAATATTGCATGTGTTATCAAATCCCAAGTGAGAAAAATCATCACAAGACCATCACGGAAGGCTGCTCCCCCTAGCTATTGGCTTGTGGCGCCAAGGAGATGTTCATAATTACAAGTTCTCGTTTTTGTCATACTTTCTGATGACATCTGTAACCACTAGCCATTATGGGGTTACTACGATGCTTGAAATGGATGATTTAAACTCTCATGAACTAAATGGATGAACAACTTGTCATTTTGCATTCTTTTTTTCTTTGTAGATCCTCTTGATACCAATCAGCTGCTTCTTTTTCATCTAGGAATCGATTTTCACGTGTTATTTTTCTCAATTAATGCAATCTTCTCATCCATAACAATTCTTTCTTTTTTATCTTTTATTGCTTCTTCAAATATTATAGGTCGTAAATCAGGTGATCTATTCATCTTTTTTTCCAACCGAAACGAAAAGAGATAATCAGTAGATTCATAGAATAACAAAGTACCAGTACGGACTGCAAGCAAACTAATTAGATCATTGGACGTGAAGGGGTAGGGATATACAACGCTGTTCATCGCAAAACATTCCTTGTGGATTGGAGGAAACTTGTTTCCTGTGGATATTCGGGGATGGATTACATTATTTGCATAATACCCATATGATTGCTTATTAATCTGGGACAAAAAAAATGATCCTTCATTTTTTCATCGTTGAATCTTGCTTGTGCAGGCTATATAGGCTGTGTACTAAATTATTAATAGGAAGCCCCATGCGGTGCATGGATCGATGGTCTTGTATATTTGATCAGCTACGTACTATATTTGATTGTGCCTGTTTAGAAGTGTGGTTATGGTTGTTTTTGAAAGTGTTTTTTATTTAGAAATATATTAAAAATGATATTTTTTTATTTTTTAAAAATTATTTTTGACATCAGCATATCAAAATAATTTAAAAATATCAAAAAAAAATTATTTAAGATAAAAAAAATTGCATTTTAAGCAAACGGCGGTTATACCGCTGAAATAAACAGGCACGTAATATTCTAAAACCATTTAGTTGCCTGCCTTTTTTGTCTACTCTTTACCACTCGTTTACCTGTTAATTTCTTCCCCTCGAGTCTGGATAAATAATTTTATCACCATTTTTTATTTTCTATTTCCTCTTGTGAGTGATCTTTTTCTTTGTTTTTTATTGGTCATATAATTAATCCTTGGTGTCATGCTAAAAATTTCTTGTGTTTTTTTCGAGCTCAGTGAAAAATTGCAGCATGGTTTGAACCAAAGTTGTCAATAATATTCCGGTTGGTGCTTTTTTTTCCCTATTGATACCAAATTTTTGGTTTTGAACCGTTTTGGCGTGCCGTTTTGAAGTTTTACTGTTCGATTAATTATATATATGAAAAATTAAAATATTAATTTAACAAACATAATTAAAATTCAAGTAAAATGTTGTACAATGTTATGAAATAAAAGAAATATAATAGGTTTGATTGAATTATAAATTTCATTAAAATTAATAATTAGAAAACAGATTTATAATAAAAGAAATATAAATCATTTTAAAAAAAATTCATGGCCGAAACAGCACACTCAACATGTTTCGGGTGGTATTTTACTGAAATATCCGGTACAGGTCAGAATTTAAATCAAGATAAAAATAGTGTCTTTTTATCTTATTTTTTTATTAATACAAAAAGATTCGCCCGAAACAAAATGAAATTGTAATATCGGTTTGAACAGGAAAGATACTTCCAGGCCTGCCAGTCAAACCACAGATCAGAATGCCAATCAGAATCCCTCTCTAGTTTCTGCCGTGCTGAATCTGAACTTTGCACCCCCGAAAACTAGTCCACCTCCAGAAAGAAAGCGTACAGTTATCAATGTGGAGCAAGGTTATCAAAATTGCTTTTTTAATACAATACAAAAATATATTATAAACTCAAATGGTAAAATAGATCATAAAATCATAAATAAAATACTTTATATCATTTATATATAATAAACCCAATTAAGAATTAAATAACAATATAACACAATTAAAATAAAAGTGAAATAAACATTAGAAAAAAATCATAAATAAAATACTTTATGTTATTTATATATGACAAATTCAATTAAGAATTAAATAAAAATATAAAATAATTAAAATAAAAGTGAAATAAACATTAGAAAAAAAAATCAAACACAAGAAATTATCAAATTAATTATCAAAACACAAGCAGTAATTAACAAAACAAATTTAATCAACACCAAATTAATTATCAATGTCCCTCTCTAATCTCCCTCCCTCTGCTCTTATTTCCTAGCTGAAAAAAGATCTTTTAAAGGGAAACACAAGAAAACACAGCTTTAATTCACGGAGAAACACCAAAGCCAAGGAAAATTATCGGTAAAAAGGAAAAAGAAATTGGATTATAAGCAAAGAAAAAGAGAGGGATGGTAAGGACACGGTCAACTGTGGTGAACAAGGTTGTCAATTTTGTTTCTTCTGGAATAGTTGATGTATCTTGTTTCAATTAAAAAAAAAATGAATATGAACAAATTTTATCTCGTTCAGAAGCTTGGCTTGTTCCGGAAATTCCGTCTAAATTTTACCTAAAACGTTCTAGCTCCATTCCGGCTAAATAATATTTTTCTTAAAATAATAAATAGTTTTACAATATCAATCATATCTTTAAATCCGACCATTAGATTGAGATGAAATTTTACGATGAGTCTTTTGACATGTGTATATATATTTGGTTAAAATTTCAGTCGTATAATGAAGGTTACACATTTGAAATGTTAACCTAAATTGACTCTAGTTGATTAAATATATTGTTGTTTCAATATTTCTTTTTAAGATGTCAACTTGATTTTTTTAGTTCAACTATATTTTTATCAATTTTCTATGTTATCTTTGGACTCATCAAGTCGATCGAGATGTATCAGTTCAACTTTTTTTTTTTTTTACTTATATTTAAAATTTAAATCTCACAATTTTAAATAATTTTATTTTTGGATTTGAACTAAAATTTTATTTGTTGAATGAATATATATATATATATCATCAACTAAAATAAAATTATCAACATTGTGGTGAATACATACCCTTTATCAAGCTACAAATTTGGTACAAAAGAGCCCAAGATAGAGAAAGACTTCTGTTGCCTATCGACTTGCTCACATGAAAGTCAAGTAAAACACACAATCCCTTTGGTTCTCTTTGTTTTTCTCTTTGAGTTTTAGTGGTTTAGTTTCTGGGAATGAACAGAAAGAACTCTAGTTAACCCTAGATTCTTTAGTGAAATACTAGATGGAAAGTTTGGTTCTTTTATTATGATCTTTTGTAGGTTTTAATGACAGTTATATGAAAGAGGGGATGAGAACAAGCGTGGAAGCTATTTTGCTGGTAATGCTTCTGTCTTACCTTTTGTTTAACTATCTTTTGTATTGTAATTTCCTTTCCAGTGCAAGTAATGTATAAAACACATTATAAGTGCAATTCCCAACTTAATTTCACTCCATTTATAGCATCACAGGACCAACTGTCTTTGCAAATGAGTTCGAGCAACTGACCACCCCCTCTCCCAACACAGCCCAACAAACACAAAAAATATTATCATCAGTGTCTTCGCTAATGAGTTTGAGCATCTGATTGCATATAAAAGAGTGAGTGATTGAGTCTGTCCCTTCAATCAGAGCAGCATATAGCCATCCAATTCTCTCTAATACAAACTTATTTCGCAATCTATTCAATTAAAACAGCACCACCACCACCACCACCACCACCACCACCACCACCACCAACTTGACATCTTAAACATAAATTAATTAGAACTTTCAAATTTGTTATTCATTGGGAGAGAAGGCTGTGTTCAACCTTGCGTGCAAGAGCCAGGAGTCAAGTGGGTGCTGGAAAAATCTAAAGACTAACACGGAGAGGAAATCGGCATGAGACCCAGTCAAGTTGTTACTATAATGCACAGTTGCACACCCTAGATGCGGTAAACTAGGTTTAATCAACACAGAAGAAAAACTAGACCGGGAGAATTGAGAGGTGCAAGATTGAAGAAGAAAAAACAACCTTGAAGATGCACTGTGCTTGACTGCTTGTGGGGGATGGTAAGGAGGGAGAGGGGATGCTGAGATGCGTGGTCGGTGGTTCACCTTTGCCGGGTCTCGGACTCTCAGGACTACAGAGAAACTACACAGTACAGAGTTACAGACTACAAAGAAACTAAGTCAATTAATTTAAGTTCACTGATTTTACGAGTTTGACCGAGTTTGCTGGGTCAACTCGTGATTTCAGTGTTTTTTGATTTTTAACCTGAAGTTGAACATACGATTTTATAAGTCAACTTTCAATTTTTAACAACCTTGATATGGAGCACACAGCCTTGCCTGGTGCTAAAACAACTCTCCAGACAATTATTCAGAGGAATCAATCAAGTTTTTTTCCTGAGCAACTGAAAAGAAACTAATTTAATGAGAAAGGAGGAGCTTAAATGAGGGGGAAATCAAGTAATCATAAGTGGGAAAACATCAAAGGGGATAGAATAGGGGGCCTTCTCTAAAAACAGAAACTCCAACCCTATTGATCAACATGCAGCTAAAGAATGGGATCGAAACTTTTGCCAAAACAAAAGGAAAAAAAAAACAAACAGAAAAACCCAAAGACAGATCATTATTTTAATCAGAGGATTCAATCTTCCAACATTTGCCCATTGATATGGAGCAGTACAAAATTAACATCGTTCAATAATGAACCGGGCTGATCAAGAAAATAAATCTCACAAACTGTGTCATCAACTTGTGTAGAAAAAGATCTTGAAAGAAACAAAAGCAGTGCACCAAGGTGCATAAAAGCTTTACACCAGGATGAAAGACTGGTACAGCGCTGTTGATATGCATTATTTCTTGTCAACTCACTTATCTCAATCCTAATATTCAACAAAACTCTTTCTTTCAATGATGAGCCTTTGCTTCAGCTTTCTTTTGTGACTTTGCCTTTGCCTACATTTGAAAAAAATGAGACTCTAGGTAAGCATTTACAGAACAAAATCAAACATGATACAGCATCAATGTGGGCATGAAATGATCGTGTGAGTGTTACAAACACCACATCAAATATAAGCATTTACAGATGAAATCAATCATGATTCAGAGTCAGTGTGGTGTGGTGTGAAATGAATGTGAGTATAACAAGCACCACATCAAATATACAAGAAAAAGGCAAAGATTGAATGTCCTTGTGAAAGAGTTATACTTAATATAAACCAACAACAATAAAATGATGAAAAATGCAACAAGCTTAGAAGCATTTCATGAGAGAATCCCATTCCAGTAGAAATATTACTGAGTTTTCCTGAGCAAAAGAATGAAAAAATGACAGCACTTCGTAAGACAAGGATATCATATTTACCATCAGAAACATTACAGCTATATGTGAAGGGAATCTAAATCATGAGAAAACACCTCTCAGGCAAAACAAGGGGCTCAAACAGATATGGAGAAAAATATCAGATTTATCCTTCCATAGAAACTCCACCATAATGTTTTACTCACTATCATCTACTATCTCTATCCTTACCAGTCCAACAATTATTCATATGTATCCCCTTTGTCCTATTTAACAACACTAACCGCAAGTTGAGTAGGGCATATGACTCAGTAGAAGTGAAGTCACGACCGTTAAATTTGTTCGACCCACACAAAATCAAAGTTCCTGATTTTCCATCAGGTGAAGCATCCTGTTTCTTTAATGAATCTTCCAACCTATAAGTCTCACTGGAAAAAAAGAACCCACCAAGCTCTCAAACCAACTAGGATGCATAGCAATTGGAATCTTAAACCAGTGGTCAAATGGGTTCGTTTTCACGAATCCAAGACTATCTTATCTATCTCATTAACATATTTCCCCTCAATTTCTCAAGCTAACTATCACTTCCCAATATTTTAGAAGATAATTTATTATAAAGCAGTCATCTTGCCAAGAAATAAACCCTTCTTAAGCAACAAATTGTTGACTTTCTACACCAAAAAAAAGAAGTACCTGGAGATACTTTAGCTTCACACTCCCGTAGACGAGACCCAAAGAAAAAGCAGAAACACGAGCCACCTGAAAAAACCCAAAAAATAATTAAATGAAAAAATATTGACTACAATAGATCGATTTTAAGATCGGGGTGATTTTGACTTTCGATTGTCTTGCATTTTCGAGGGAAACAAACAGAGTGGTGGGTGAGAAAGATTACCAGAGCGAGAGTGCTTGTACCGGAGTAAGGTCCAGGAGGCGGCGCCATTAGAGAAGAAGTGAGAGCCTGCAACTGCAAATTTATGGGAACTTTCTTTCTTTTACAAAGCCCTAGATTTTTCCCTTTGAATTTTGTGATTTCATTATAAATGCCTCTTTAATCCAGTGCACTGTTCTACAGTGGAGATTAGTACATTTCGTATTGCCAGCCGTTGGATGCAAGCTAATTGGAAGGTTGGGATTGCTGGACAACGGGCAGTCAATTGGAGGGGTAAAATTGCAGTTTTCTTTATTGTTGAAAAAACTAAAATATAAAAATCCAAGGTGGCAAACGATGGATTGATGAGTACTTTTCACTAGAATCTCTCATCTCTTCTCTTGGTTCTCATTATTATTATTTTTTATTAAAGCTAGTGATAGTTTATGCATTAGTTTTGATGGGTTTCTTTTTTGGGATGTTTTGATAGTGGTATCTTGGTTGCTAATGTTAAACACAGATTGTGTTTTTTAGGATTTAGTAACTCTTTTTTTTGTTTTATAACCGGGGTATCCGAACCAGTTTACGCGCACTACAACTAATCCCCTGATCCACTGAACATTTTGCAAACCCAATGAGCAAGTAAAACACCGTGGGGATGACAAACGTGTCTGACAAGGCTTGAACCTGAGGTGAGAAGAAGGGAGAAGCCATTTTTTATCGTCAGGCCAAGACCTTGCCGACGAGTGTGCAATGAGTTTGCATTACATACAAACCTCATTTATCATGTTTTTACACCGTTCTATTCATTGAAAGGACAATGCTTTATAGGTAATTTATGAAGTTATTTATCTGTGTGTTATGCTGGATTTTTTTATGTAAAAAAATAATTGATTTTATATGTGTTGTAATTGATTATCTTAATATTTATTTAGTAAAATTGTAATTGATAAAATCTATTAGAAATTGATTATTTTTTTCTGGATAAAAGTGACTGAATGTTGTTATTGTTAAAACTGTTTTGATAATTATATAATCGGTAGATTGTACAATTGTAATCAATAAAATTAATTGAAAATGAGTCATATGCTTCGTGTAATACACTGATTGATTATTTTGTATGTTTTATTTGTTTGACGAAATATTATTGCAATCGATGAATTTTAGCATAGATGAGTGATTTATTTTAAGCGTCAGACATTTTGATTATTGTTTTTGTTTTAACTACTTGGGTAATAATTTAATTTGTAGATAACAAAACTACAATTGATCAAATTGACTAAAGATGAGTTATTTGTTGCCTGCAACATACTAAATGTTTGTTGGGCATGTTTTAACCATGTGAAAAATATTTTATTTGATAGATAGCAAAAATGCAACTGCTAAAATTTATTAAAGATTAGTTTTTCATATTTTTTTCTTCCTATTATTATATTAAAAGTATTTTAGAACACTGAGATTAAATTAATGTGAGATTTATATAAAAAAAATTAGATTATTTTTTATATATATTTTTAAGACGTTAATATAAAAAAAAATATAACAATATATAATTAGCCTCACTTATTTTTCAGGGAAAAAGTCCTAAAAATAATTATTATCATTATTCTAAATGTCTTATCTATAGTAAAATAAATACATATACAAACTACATAATCATAAATTTTTTAAGTTGATTATTTAGCTCAGATGTATAGTATTATAAAAAAAATATAGGACCATTAAAATTTTTATTACATGTTAAAAAATTTGGTGTCGATTATGGCGAAACACAGGGCAAGTGATTCTTTTATTGTAGATAATTTGACATATTTTTTCTACCTATTTTGTCTACGTGTGACCTCGTATATTTTTTTTGTTTGCGTGATATTAGATTTGAAATATCTTACATAAAAAAATTGCATTTTTCACAAAAATAACATTGACCAATAAATTATTCTCATTGTGATTGCTAAAATTATGATTGCTAAATTGTCATAATTATTATAACTATTATTATGAACATTATTGTAAATAAGTAATATTCTAATTATCAGTGGTAATACTATCATTACCTCTATCATTATTGCTATCAAAAGAAATGAAAGTATTTGTTTTTATATTTTAAGATTTATTCTTTATATTATTATATTTTATGTGATATTAGAACACTACATTAAATTAATTTGATTCTTCAAAAAAATTAGCTCTTATATATACATATATATATAATTATTCTCAATTTTTCTAGAAAAAATATCTTTAAAATAACCACTATAATTATTGTAAACACATTATCCACAATTAGATGAAAATTTTAAAGAAACTAAATAATCAAAAAAAATTATAGGTTGATTATTTTGTTAAGATGTATAGCATATTAAAAACAAATATTGGACTGTTAACATTTTTTCACATGTTAAAAAAATTGGTTTCGGTTGTGATGAAACGCAGGGGAAACGACTTGTATATTTTTCATTGTAGATAACTTGAGCAAATTTGTCTATCTATTTTCTTTGTGTTGCCTCATATATTTTTTATTTACGTGATATTAAATCTGAAATATTATACATAAAAATATTGTAAAAGTAATTTTTTAACAAAAAAACATCAACCAATGAATTATTTGGATTATTATTTTCATTGTTATTATCATAATTATTGAATTGATGTTATATTATCAAAATTATTATAGTTGTTATTATAACTATTATTGTAAATAATCAATATTCTAATTATTATTGGCAGTATTATCATTGTTATCATTATTGTTATAATCATTATAATTATTATCACGATAATCAACACTCTTTTTTTATTAATATAATCAAAATTATAATTAGTATTATTATCATTATTATAAATTTTTTTGTCATCATTGATATTTTATGAGTTATTATTATTTTTATCATCAAAGCCATAATTATTAACACCATGAGCGCAATAATCATTATAATAAATAATAATTGTTATTATTACTATTATTAAAAATAATGTCACTATTATTATGATGATTATAATAAATAAAATTATCATTATTGTTAATGCTAAAGAAAATATTAAATTATTTTGAGTAATATAAAAATAAAAAACTATAAAATTTTAATAAAAGAGTACGCAAGCAAAAAAAAAACTATTATTATTACTCGTAAATAATTGAAAGAACTAAATTACATCAAAGCATTAAAAAAAAAATGAAAAAAGAGCAAATAGAAAAAGTGAAAGAAATCATAAACAAAATTATTAGCTTAATTATTTTTTTACTTTAAGATAACAAAAAGAACAAAGGAAAAAATATCAAATTTCAAATGATCACAAACACAAGCTAAAATCTAAGAATTAATTTTTTCTAAAAAATACAACCTAAACAAAAGAGAAAATAATTAAAATTAAAAACCAAAACTAAGATTATATATATATATATATATATATATAAGTAACGGAAATAAAAAACTTAAAACTATAAGGACTGAAATGAAAACAAAATATGTAAATTATTTTAATTGAAGGATAAAATTGAAAAAATAAAAAGTGTTGTAAGGAGAAAAGGAATTAAAATCAAAATTTAAAGTATAAGGGCTAAAATGAAAACAAAATATGTAATCAATTTCAATTGAAGGACAAAATTAAAAAATTAAAAATTGTTGTACCGAAAATATTAAGGGATTTAATATGAAACCAAAAATTAAAAGAATAAGGACCGAATTGAAAACTCCATATATAATCAATTTTCGTCTAGGGACACAATTGAAACAAATCAAAACATCCATAACAGAAATTAGGACCATACCAAAAAAATCAAAAGTTCAGGGACTGATATGAAACAACCATATACTATGAGGACTTTTGTGCAGTTTGCCTGCAAGAGAGAGAAAGGGGGGAATTTAACCCGACCACTGTCACGTCTCCGGCCACCTTTAAACACCACGCACATAACCGTGAGGTGGAGGACATGGAGGTGTATCCAGGGAGATGCTGGACGAACATTTTTCACCGCCTAACGACACCGCATGTGCCACCTGAATGGGGAGTGAGGCCGAAAACCATTGGCGCGTCTATCAGACGTCTTAACAATAATCGATAGTAAATAATAATAAAATTATAAATTACCTCCACACCCTTGTGTCGAACTCTTGCATTTTATCTTATAACTAGTCCTACAGGAAAAGCTTTTGTTTTGTCATATTAGGGGGTAAAATGGTTATTTCATTGTGTAATGAAAATATGTAATTACTGTGACACCCTTGCCAGCAACTATATTTTTTTTTTCTTATTACGGGGTATTATGGTTATTTCACTATGCATAAAAAATTTTAAAAATGAAAATACCCTTGATTCAAAGGCTAAAAGATAGGCGCATCGAGGGGTAAAATAATTATTTCACTGTTGAAATCCACAATGAACTATGTGTGTGTCTACAGTGAATGTCGGAGCTCATTTAGCTTTTTGTATAATTGTAAAATTGATTTCTGAATAGATTTTCAATTTTTTGTTGCTTTACCTTGGTTGCTCGTCAATTAGTTTCAACAGGAGTTGTCAAATAAGGTAACTATTTCTTTTTTTATTTGGTTTATTTGCAATTAGATTGGTTTTGGGTCTTTTTTATCCCTTTTCTGTTAGTTGTTATTAAAACTGTTGTTTGTAACTGAGAGTTATTTCTTAGTTTAATATGCATATTTTTTTATGGGAATTTAGGTGTCATTGGTATTGTATACTATATAAAATTTTGCCTTTGTAATGATTTCCAATTAGGATGACATAACTAGCTTCGAGGTTTGGATTTTATTTTGTATCATTCATATGTTGTTTTTGATATTCTTTTTTCTATAAATTATATTGGTCCTTCTTTGGCTTGGTGATATTGCCAATGTCTCTCAATTATTGTTTTTCTTTTAACATGTGTTTTCTAGGATAATTTGTTGTTCATTTTATTGGTGTTGGTTTTGTGATTTTTACAAGGGCTTGGAGTTGTTCTTATCTTCGAGTGCTTGTCTTCCTAGTTTGTCTCTAAGGTAATTTTCCTTTGGTTATCTATGTCGTTAGTGCAAGTCAAGAGAATTATGAGATTGTTTTTTTTATATTGGTGAAGATAGATTAGAGTGAATGTTTGTGAGTAAATATTTTGGTCATTTATAATATCTTGAAATAATATCTCAATCAATTATTAGAAGTTGTTTCTTATACTAGTTTACATCATGACTTCTTTGTTTTTATAGGTTTTAAATAACATAACCATTTTTTCTTGTCTCGTGTGGTTTGATGAGTTGATTTGGCATTGAAATTAGTTGAAAGATAAAGGATTGATGTTTTATTTCGATGCTGATAAATACAGATGACAATGAATGCTTTTGGAATGAGTTTCCTTAGTGATGTTTACCATTTCATGGTGAGGTTTTATGGGTGTCGTCTGTTATGCATGTTTTTTTATTGTAATGTTTGAGTCATGCAGTTCTAATCGCATTAACTAGTTTTTTTTTTATTTGTTCACTATAAAGTTTTGGCTTTAATTAAACAACATGGTTGCATGAAAAATAGAATAAGAGTCGAAAGAGACTAACCAAATTTTCAGTACTAAATTGAATAAAAATAAAACCCTAACAAAAGAGAAATGATAAAAAATTAGAAACTAAAACTAAGAGTATAGATATATAAATACAAACAAAAAATAGGAATTGCCTAGAAGAACCACAAAAATTAAATGAATCAAAACCAAAAAAAAAAGAGTCGAATTGAAAAACAAAATATATGATTAATTTCAATTAGAGGCCAAAAATTGAAACAAATCAAAACCTCGAGACCAAAAAAATTAAAGGAATTAAAAACAAACTAAAAATTAAAACAATAAGGATCGAAATGAAAAATAGCATATATGATCAATTTCAAAGAGCAAAGGCAAACAATAAAAAATATTATTTTTAAAATAATTATCAAGACAAATTAAATTTTAAAGATTAAATTGAATAAAAATAAAACCTCAACAAAAAAGAAAATGATAAAATTAAAAACCAAAATAAAGAGTATTGACACATAAATATGAAAAAATAGGGATTACTCTAGAAGGATGAAAAATTAAAGAAATTAAAACTAATTTGTTTTAAAAGAATAAGGGTCGAAACAAAAAACAAAATATATGTCTATTTAAATTGAAGGAAAAAATTAAAACAAATTAAAACTTTTATAACCAAAAATTAAAACCAAACCTAAACACAATATTAAAATAAAAAGGATTGAAATGAAACAAATATACGATTAATTTCAATTGAATGATAAAATTAAAACAAATCAAAACTTCTATAGCAGAAATCTGGATGAAAAAAAGAAATCAAAAGACCAATGATTGAAATACATAAATCATAACAGAAAAAGGACCTATATGCATTTTCGGTTCTAGAAGAGAGAAAAGGAAAAAATAATTGATCATCGACAAGTCTCCAACCACCATGAGCCGACATACACACCACCATAATGAAGAGGTGATGGCGTTGCATCTGGTGAGATGATGGCTGAACATTTTTAGCCACCACATAATGTTGCACGTGCCATTTATATAGCATAGACAAAAGAAAAATGTTGGCACGACAAGCAAATGCACCAATAGTTTTTTTTTAAAAGCATTAAAAATATTAATTTACCAAACACCCCTGGAGCCCGTCCTAATAACGAAAAAACAAGCATGCAAATATCAACATCCCCCCGAGTAAATTCTTTGTTTTTGTTTTTTTCGAGGGTAGAGAAGTATTGTCGGCAACACTTATTTTTTATCTTATTGAAGGACAAAAGAGTTATTTTATTATTCATGAAAAAACAAAATGTCTATAATCATTGCGCAGTCAATGGTAAAACGATAGTTATACTGTTCACAAAACAAAAAAATTATACAAAACACTCATAGAACCAGCAATTAAATGTTATGAGTTGAAAGAAAAAATAGTAATTATATTATTTTGAATCCACAATAAAAACTGTGTACATAAATACAGTGAACAATCCACATAATTTAACTTTTTCTTTAATTCGGTGAATGTCGTGTAAAAGGTGGTGCATTCATGTGATCTTGTTCTTGTTTTTTTTTGTAAGTATTCTTGTTGTGTTTTGCAAAATGCTTTTTCTAAAAGTCATCATACAAGTGCGAGACCTTATAACTTAGACGGTAAATAAATAACACTATGCTATAATAACATATATAGAACATTTCAATAATTTTATTGTTTAAACTATATACTGAATTTTTTGTTCTTGTCCCCAGAAAGGAGAATCAGACGATAGATAGATAGGAAGAGAAGAAATCTCCGAATAAGAGGGGATTTCTCCAAAACCCTATGTAATTGGGAAAATATTATTAAATTGCAATTACCATATTTTTTGTGGAATCTCTGCGTGCGGTACCCACACAAAAAAACGCATGTAAACCTAGTCAAATTGCAAGCTATTTATAAAGCTCCGCAAAATACCTCCTTCACTCTCCCTCTCTCAGCTTCTCTCTTCCCCCCCCTCTCTAATACACTCACGCACGAACCTGTCTGTTTTCTCCTCCTCCATCCATGGCAGCCACCGCTAGTTTCTCTGCTCTTCCAAAGCCTTCAAATTCTTTAAAACCTAACCCTCAAAAACCCCAAAAGGCCCCTCTTTTTATCCTTCCCAAAACCCTTCAAAACCCCACTTTTCCCCCTCAAAAACCTTGCCTTTCTAACACCGCCCACAAAACCCATATCACTCTTTCCTCTAAAAATCCAATCTCTGACCTTGTTTCAACAAATAAAAAGAGCCCAGATGATTTTCCTTCTTATTTTGACGATGATGACGATAAGCCTCGCGAAGAGTGTGGTGTTGTTGGTATCTATGGTGACCCAGAAGCTTCGCGTCTTTGCTATTTAGCCCTTCATGCTTTGCAACATAGAGGTCAGGAAGGCGCTGGTATTGTTACTGTTAATGAAAATAAGGTTTTGCAATCTGTTACTGGTGTTGGTTTAGTCTCTGAAGTGTTTAATGAGTCAAAACTTGACCAATTACCTGGTGATTTAGCTATAGGTCACGTTAGATATTCAACTGCCGGGTCTTCAATGCTTAAAAATGTGCAACCTTTTGTTGCTGGTTACCGGTTTGGTTCTGTTGGGGTTGCCCATAATGGGAATTTAGTGAATTATAGGAAATTAAGGGCTACGCTAGAAGATAATGGTTCGATTTTTAACACTAGTTCTGATACTGAAGTTGTTCTGCATTTGATTGCTACATCAAAGGCTAGACCTTTCTTTATGAGGATTGTTGATGCTTGCGAGAAGCTAGAAGGGGCTTATTCTATGGTGTTTGTCACCGAGGATAAGTTGGTGGCCGTAAGGGACCCTTTTGGTTTTAGGCCTTTGGTGATGGGAAGAAGGAGTAACGGTGCTGTTGTGTTTGCTTCTGAGACATGTGCTCTTGATTTAATTGAGGCCACATATGAGAGAGAGGTTTATCCAGGTGAGGTTTTGGTGGTGGATAAAGATGGGGTTCAGTCACTTTGCTTAATGCCCCACCCTGAACCGAAACAATGCATATTTGAGCATATTTATTTTTCTTTGCCTAATTCAGTAGTATTTGGTAGATCTGTTTATGAGTCAAGGCATGTGTTTGGGGAAATTCTGGCAACCGAGGCTCCTGTTGACTGCGATGTGGTGATTGCAGTCCCAGATTCTGGGGTGGTGGCTGCACTTGGCTATGCTGCGAAAGCTGGTGTCCCTTTTCAGCAAGGGTTGATAAGGTCGCACTATGTAGGAAGGACTTTCATTGAGCCATCGCAGAAGATTAGGGACTTTGGTGTTAAACTTAAGCTATCTCCAGTAAGGGGAGTCTTGGAGGGGAAGAGAGTTGTGGTCGTGGATGATTCAATTGTGAGAGGAACTACCTCATCGAAAATTGTTAGGTTGCTTAAGGAGGCTGGGGCTAAGGAGGTCCATATGAGGATTGCTAGCCCACCAATTATAGCTTCTTGCTACTATGGAGTAGATACACCAAGTTCTGAGGAGTTGATATCTAACAGAATGAACGTGGAGGAGATTAGGGAGTTTATTGGATGCGATTCGCTTTCATTTTTACCATTGGATAGCTTGAAGAAGTTGTTAGGTGATGAGTCTCCGAACTTTTGTTATGCTTGCTTCTCTGGGAATTACCCTGTTCAGCCAGAGGAAGTTAAGGTGAAAAGGGTCGGTGATTTTGTGGATGATGGATTGAATGGAAGTCTTGAGTCCATTGATGGGGGCTGGGTGCAAGCACCCCTAAATCAGGATGTGCATAAAGTTAGTGAAGTCGGGAAGTTGTCTTCTTTGCAGAATTGATGGATTTTGGGTCATGGCAGGATTAATTACTATTATTTATTATGTGATGTGGTCAGGTGGTAGATGATTTATCTAATGCTCTCAGTACAATCGTTGTTTGCTGCCTTGGATTAACCAAGGTTCCAAATGTAGAAGCAACACAATTTTGTTTGGTACTCTAAATTTTGCAATATTTAATCCTAAAAGTGCTTGGTTTTATTCTTTTTTCTTAATGGTGCATCGGCATTCACAGGGCTTTTGTATAGAGGGATAAGTGTTCCATCAAAGTTCTAACAGTGAGAGTTTTCGAATCTTTAGTTCCCTGTTTCCATTTCCTTTTTGGCTCGTAAGAAATTCAGCATGTCACCACCATGCATCAATCACTTGAAATTTTACATAATTTGATTGGTTACAAATTACAAATGCTTCGGATGAATGCGAGTGAATTAGGTCGGTCATATAATTGATGACGCTGGATGATTTTCTGTTTCTGCATAAGAGCCTGAAATAACTAGTTAAGTGTTCGTTTTACATCCAACAGTAAAATCATTGGCAGCATTAAACCTTCTCTTATGTGCCAAATAACTCGTAACAAAACCTTGTGTAAATCATGTAACTTTTATTTTTAAGATACACTGTTTCAGACATCATAGAAAAACAAATGATCTCAAAATACCATATTAAAATTAACTCTCAAATTTGTGCTTGCGTCGCTACAAGAATCAGGCACCAAAGAGCCCTTGCCGATGCAAAAGGCACTGAAATAAAGTGAGCAACTAACATGGAACACAGATTTGCTCGGTCTGATACAAATTAAATGGCATGTATTAGCCATTTTCTGATTAGTCAAAAGCATCTGGGATGACATCTAAAAGACCAACAGGTACGTATCTGCATGTATAGCTCAGCCATCCCAGCAAAAAATGCTTGGTTGTCTCCACTCCTGCGGTTATTGAAACAAGGAATTACTGTTGCATTAGAACCTATATTCAATCATCCTTCCGTACAAAATTACTTGTTTGGCCAATATAACTTTGTTGTCAGAGCCCCAGTGTTCTAGGCTAGAACGCTCATAATCCTTTAGAATGTTCAACCGCTCTCCAGAACTGTTGTCTCAGTGCCTCTGCTATTTGATTTCTGTTAATATCCAAGGCTGCAAAACACAGTGAATATTACTCAGGCAACAAAGCTTGACATGATCCAGTAACAATTACTTAAAATGTTGAAATCGACAAGTTGAAGCTCCAGACTCCTGACCTTAATCAATGCACTTCTAGCTATCAGGCATGAAGAAAGCTCTGGGCAGTCGGGCTTGTGCTTGTTCCAATCTACACATGAAAAAAAAAATCCCCATTTCCAAAAACTTGCAAATATCCCTGGGCCTTTCTAGCACATTTGGTAAATGTAATCCAAATCAGCAAGCTTGCTATAGCGTTGCTGACATGATCGGCCATGAATAGTCACAGCACTGGCTCCCCAGTTTCCTTTATCCGCAATTAATGAGTCAATACAATTTTTTTCCCATTGAAATAACCTGTTATAAAAGAAAAGGCAGCATGAGCCATCAAAATTAAGCTTAGAGAAGCATGAGGGTAACACAGACTGGGCGCTAGAAACATAAGCAGAAAAAAACAGAAGGCAAAAACTAGAACCTTTTTTTTTTGTGGATGCAAAGGAAACTCCACCCCTGAAAATGTATTTTGTGTGTCCAGGTGAGCGAATAAAACCCCGGCTATTCTAGGCTCTTACAAGGAGTGCACATACTGACTTGAACTCGAGACCTGCTATGCAGATCGCAAGTTCTTTGCCATTACGCCACACTCCTTGGGGACAAAAAAACTGAACTATAAAGTTGCTGAACAACATAACAGCATCAGCAAGGGGTTGGCATGAATATTGATTATTACCTTGACAGTTATAGGCTTTTCCACTGAACCAGAAGCAGCTTCTATAATAATTCTTTTCATCCGCATTGGTTTTGTAAGAAGAGATGACCCCGCACACTTGTTAAAAAAATATCGATTGGGCAACCCATATTCATATCAATGAAGTCTACTGTACATTCCTGGTCTATAAGCTCAACAGTATCTGGATAAGCTCTACATTTTTGAACACCAAACAAATCCTCAGATGAATGATGTCTCAGCAGTTCCCATTCTGAAGCTTGACCCTATAATCAACAGGAAATTATGATAAAAAATGTTCGAACGTTAAATTTAACCAAATCACCCACATCTCAGAAAATGCATTTCAGGAAAGAAGCAGCAAAAAAGAAAAACAAAGGTATCGTAGACTTTGAAAAATCAATTTTAATTTGGACCCAATACTTCTTTTGGCAGCATGCAAAGTATCGGGACATGCGTTACCGAACCTTAATAAACTACTGAGCTTTAGCACATACATTACTGAATATCATGGGCAGCCAAAATTGATCCGTGCCATAACCAGTCCTGACAGTGACAATGGAAAGCTTCTTAAATTCTACGTTTGCGTTACAACATGAAAAGAAAACCCTTTTAACGAGAAAGCCAAACCAGTAAGTTGAGTAAAATGAATTATCGAAGTAGAAAACCAAAACAGACCTGCAATAGATCTGTTCACGTTGCCATTTCACCACAAGTTCATCAGCTCCCAATGCTTTACAGATCCTTCGGAAAGGAAGATTCCCAACAGCAGTCAAATGAGCAAGATACAGCTTTCCTCTGAAGAGAATAATCTTTTTTTCACGTGGTTGTAATTGTGAACTTCCATCTGTCTCTATACTCCCAGCTATGGCTTCTGGTTCGGTCTCTAGAAGACAGCTATTCTCAATATCTTTCTCTGGAAAAATCAATCCTGTCGCAAGACATATTCAATGCAAGTTACGTATAGTTCCCAAATTGAACCACCTTGGAGCGAAAGCTTAAAACAACAACCATTGGCTTCTTCAGCAGAGCAACCATTTCCATCACAGCTGATTTCTCTTTCATCAGGGGCCTAACTCCATCAGTTGTCAGTACTCAATCCACATCATCCTCAGCCAGCACCTCCACAGAACAATCAATTTACCAGCCAACTCGTGGCCTCCTTTACTACAACCATTCTCATTAGCACCATGAGAATTATCACCATCAACCCTTTACTCAACTTCCTCCTAGCTCGTCCACGTTTTTCCCTTTCGACTTTCCTGGTCTCTTCATAACAAATAAAAACAAATCAACCACATAAAGAAAAAAAACCCAGAAATTTAACAGCATTGTCTATGTTATATATATTACCATAATCCCGAGAGACTTGAATACCAAATCCGCCTTCGGAGACTTCATAATGTTCTTCCATAAAAGCTTTTGAACATCCTTATTCAGCCCATTAATCCCCGAATTTATCTCTGTACCATTTCCAACACTAACATTATTCTTATGAAGAGGAGTTGAAAACAGTTCTCGCGGACATTGAATTCAAGCATGAAAATTAAAGTGTTGATGGGCGCAAGGTTCCATTCTGCTTAGATTGGTCCAATAATCTCGAAGGCATGCAGACGTCGGTTCGTAACCATGGTTGCCTAGCAAGTGACAAGACGCTAGCACACCCTCGAATTGACGAAATAACTCTAATATAATGCAATTTCCAGACACACCTCCCGTCCTAGAACAGATAACTTCCTCGTAAAAGCTGGTTCATTCGTCTTTGACCAAGAAAGCAAGACGTGTCCTCGTTACATTTGGGCACGTCCCATCCACGTGTTACCTTATATTGGTCTAATATGCGTCCTCAAATTATCCACGATCTAGTACGACTGCAGTTTATGCAGTGGGTCGCTGCTACTACATCTTTATTTCCAACTAGTCAGAAAATGTAAGTGATAAATATTTTAATTATTTTTTATTCTTATAGATGCATCTAATATGAGTTTTTATGGGTTATCATAAAAGGGTTAAATTATGTTTTTTTTTTTAAGATTATTTTGATTTCACAATACAACTTACAAGTTTAGTAATTTAAATCAAGTCAATTATTTTTGCTATTTTTTAACTAATTTTTTCAACTATATTTTCAAAACTTGAGTTGATTGATAATTAAATTTTATAATTTATTTTAATTTGTTTTATATGGAATTATCATGATTTTATGATTTAGATAAAGGATTTAACAGGTTGATTCAGATCGATTTAATATTTTTTTTTAAATAAAATATTATTTTCAGTTTTTGTAAATCAAACTATACTTTTACTAGTTATGTTTAAAACCTATTAAGTCAATCAAGTTATATTGAGTTATTTCTACATGATTTAATTTTTTTATTAAAAAATATTAGCAATATATATATATATAAGGAAACAAATTGAATAGGAGAATGAAAACCAAATAAGATTAAACAGGGGAATGATAACAAAATAAGTTTAAAAAATAACAATGAAAATTAAATCAGTATATGGCATTGTTACAACTCAACCATGAAAACCTAGTTTTTTTTTTTGGACCAGTAGCCAGCGGGTCTCATATACCAATTTTTTGTAAGTAAGCAAATTGTTTTTCTTATGTGAATAAACATGGCAAGACCAACAATGTTAAGATCCTTGATCAAACACATAACATACTTAAATTAGCAAGAAATTTTTTAAATAAATATAAATGCAAGTAAAAGTTTAAAGTTTGAAAAAAATGACCTTAAATTGGTAGTGAACAAAGCAGGAGATGTATACAAGAGATATTGGTTACAGTTTGATAACGTGTTTACAGGGTAATGTGAATTGATACAATGTTTTGTTTACAAGGAATAGAATATGTAATTCTTCTATAGATAAATTTTGTTTGGTTACATGAAATTTTGTCTATGTAATTGAACGAGGGTCTTCTTATAAGAGGGAAGAAAATCTGGTATTCTAAGAAAGTTGAACTTTGCACTAAATTTTTTTTTACTGTTTGCAAAAGTGGAGAATACTATTTGATGCTTTTTGAAAGTGGATAACACCTTTTTTATGCTTTTTAAAAAGAGTTTTGGATGCTTTTGTAAAGAGCTTTGGATGTTCTACACTATAAGATGATTCATCGTTTTTTGCCATCAATTTTAAAATTTTCAAGATTTTGGAATAAATGGCAGAATGCCACAACAATCGTATTCATTTTCCTCTTCAAACTGGAGGAATCTGATGGAGATGATATCTCAGAGAAGTTGGATTTGGTATCAAAGCTTATTGTGATCTAGGTTGAATAGTGATATAGGTTACAGAAACCCAAGAAAGAAGTGAGACCATTAGAACCTAAGTGAATGCTACTGAATTTGTAAGTCTCGTTGTTTTCTAATTTATCTTTTCAAACTATAGTTTTTTTCTATATAATTAGTTCTATGTCAGCTTCTTCTACCTCAAAGACTTTTAGAAGTAAACGGATTGTACAAAGTGAAGAAACAACAATTGAGGATTTTACAAAAAAAAAAAATGATGATTGGAAAAATCCAAAGGTTTCTAAAACAAGGATTTATCAAAACTCAAAATTTGATCTTTTCAAAACAAATTTTATAATCAAAACTGAAGAAAAAGATATTCAGCTTACAAAACTTTTTGAAACCATCCAACTCCTCTCCAAAAAATCCTTGTAAAACACCTCACCCAAAACTATAAATATATTCATGTAGGCCTAGTCCAAGTTGGGATAAAACCCCTTGCCATAGAAGGTCTCAACAACTCCATTATAGGTTTCCTCCAAGATGCTAGATTCTAAAACTTTCAAGATTCACTCCTAAGTTCCATTACGTCTAGTCTTTGCATCGGTCCAATTTCATTTAATTTTTATCCCAATTTGACCATATCCCTCAAAGATAAGAACATTTTATAAAGTATGTTACTACAAATAAAGACTCATAGTTACAATATGCTTGAAGGATCAATTCCTATTGCTCTCATATTCATAATCCATTACAAAGTCATGTTCTTAACCTTCGTTAGTAAACACAAATTCCAATCCCAAAAGGTAAAATAGTCCTTTTCTAAAAAGATATATCCCGATCAAACAATGTTGTTCCAAAGGCAATTAATTGGAAATATATAACCTCCTAGAGGACTGAATCCTTAAAGGTGCAACCCAACCAAAAACACAACAACTACCACAACCAAATATCCAAATAAAAAACATAACCCAGTATTCTGATGGCAAAGTCAAATTGTTTTTCCATTGGCACTCTACAAGCTCTAGATTCTCAGATGCGTTTTTTCTGACAATCATTCCAGTGAGATTTGTTGTTTTGGACTTGTTTGATAATACTTATATATCCTAAGTCTGAGACATTTTTCTAGACTATTTTTGAAGCTAAAGAGTCAACTAAATGGAGAAGAGGAATATTTGTATTTGTTTTATGATATATATGACAAGGTTGGTATTACTATTAGATCATGAAACCATATTCTTCTTGAATCTGTCATGTAAAGGTTTGGCCAGATGATTAATATTAGGGTAAAATTCTATAACATAAATGAGGCTGCCTAAAAACCTTTGTAACTGGGTTTTATCAATGATCTTATTAGAGAATTTGTCGATGAATGATAAGGGTCTTTCTATTGGTGTTATAGTACCTTGACAATCATAAGAAACGAACACGAGTTTGAAATAGAGAATTTTATTTATTTAGAAACAACTAATCCATTTTGTTTAATAATATGGAAGAATGTATATAGATGTTTAAATTATTGATCTATGAAATTAGAGAAAATAAGAACATCATCAATATATACAATGCAAAATTTGGAGTATGCATTGAAAATGTCGTTCATTATGCGTTGAAATTTAGATGATGTATTTTTCAGGCCAAAGAGCATGACATTCCATTCATATTAGCCGAAAGGAATTGTAAATGCAGTTTTGTAAAGATCATTAATACAATGGGAAAATGAGTTTTATGTTGTTGATTTTGGATGAAATACAATCATGACGTGCCTTGTATGGTGTGATCATATCAATGAAGGGATTGCCAAAATGATAATATGATTGATGTCTTTTGTAACCATGAAAAAGGTTTTTAGAGAAACATTTTTGTTACAAATAGAGTCTTGAGTTTTGCCTGCAATATGAAGTTTATAATTATTAGTTAGAGACAGGTTTTCAGAAGTGGTTTGTAAATTTCGTTTTAGAACTACTTCTTTGATAAAATTTAAGTGTGCACTTGTATTGGGATTTGGTTAGATAGCACATATATAAGAACAGGTATTCTTGTTTTTACACTTGGATGTAATTCTATGAGGTGGGCAATATATGTTAAGTTTTCAAGAAAAATAAGAGATGCAAAGACATCATTGTGAATTGCAAGAAGAAGACAATAATTTTGAGATGTGTTTATGATTCATCCTCGAGGCAAAACTTATAAAAAGACACCATTAAAATAGGATAAATGAGCCAACTAAATGTGTAGGGAGAAGAAATATAGGATAGGCACTTAGCTAGCCCAACCCTTTAGAAAGGGAAATAAGAAAAGAAAAGAAGATAAATAACGACATAGCAAATGAGCAAATGGAAAAGAAAGGAACCAAGCATGAAACTAAAGTCAAAATAAAATAAACCATTACCTTCATATTATTTAATTAAATTAAAGAATTAATCAAAATTACATATTTCAAAGAAATTGAATTATATGTATCTTACTTTTTATATTACATCATTACCCTCATTTTATATTTTTAAAAATATCTATAAAAAAGTAAATGAGCAATATAAAAAAGAAATAGTTCTAATATTTTTCTTCTTTTTAGTATAATAAATTTGAGGAGCTAACTTATAATTTATTTTTGTATCATTTCTAAAAATTAAGTTTCATTAAAATTCAACTTTTGATACTCATAATAAAAATTTTATTTTAAACATGAATTTCTGTTCAAATATCCAAGACATTTTATGTAATATATGAAATTTCAATAAGATATACGGATTAATTTAATTCATAGGGCACATCTGAATTGAATTGATTTCACAATTAAGGGAGTTTTAAACAGTGAGCCTATCATCTATTAAATTTAGTGAATGTTTAAGACTAAGATAGCTGTTTTTTTTTAGTTTGTTTCACTTAAAAAGTCATAAAAGTTATTTTTTAGTGTTTTTAAAAGTTTTGATATATAAAAAAATATTAATATATTTTTAAGAGAAAAAATCATACATCACAATATCAGACATTCATTTAAACCAATTGTCTTCTTTTGTGCCTTTATTCTCTTTTATATTTGAAAATAAAAAATATGACATATCAAGTACTAACTATTTGATATGTTCTTCATCGTGCATTGGATAAAATTTTCTTTCAACACCAAAAGAAATTTGATGGCATTTCATACTTGTTTTTTGACATAAGAATCTCAAATAAATTTAAATTTTTTTGCATGCATTTAATCACATAAATTGAGAATTATCTATGTAACTAATACAAATTATGAAACATAATTTGTAACCACTTAGATCCATTACCCGAGTTATGAATTCAATTGGATTCAACAATTTTTTTTGTAATTTAACTATATGATAAAAAAAACATCTGCAAATTAAAAATTAGAAAAATCAAAATGTCTATTTAAAATTGTGATGAATCTATAAATATTAAACTAAAATAAATTACAATGCCCAATTGAAAATCACAAAATAAAATTGGAAAAATGAGTAAGAAAACTCAATAAAAATCCATTGTGAATCTCAAATTGGAAAGAAAAAACAAAAAACAAAAAGGTAAAACATTTTAGGCTTGTTGTCCTATCTAATTCTTTTTCTTTCTTTTTTGAGGAAATACAACCTGTTAATTTTTTTATTTAAAAATAAAAAATAAACAACATCTTTTAAAAAATGTTTTTTTTTTTTCTGAATTTTAACTACTACAATGCCTGAAAAGTTAAAGTTTTTATTTTTCTACGTAGGAATTTATTTTAATTAAAAACATATGATAGAGCCATATAAAACCTCAAACAACCCAAAATTCATCCAAAAACTAAAAATCAATTTGAAACCAAGAAACTTTTCAACCTCAAATATATCATCTCATTCAAATTTAATGATAAAGAACACCATTTTCATGGTCATTTTTTATATCAATCAATATTTTCTCTGTCTATCATTAAAATCCAATCACTTTCTCTCTCATCTTTCAAATAAGAAAAAAAAATTAAGAATAAAGTTTTCGATCAAAATTGAATTTTAAAACAGATAACGAGACCAAAAGTTCATAAGTTAAAAAGTATAATGACCGAAGTGTATATTTTAATTAAATCTTAAAATGACCACCTCTTTTCACCTGCTCTTTTCACTCTCTTCCTCCTTTCAGTCCTGTCCTTTGTCAAAAAATTTAAAGCAATTAAGTTTCAATTTGGTCCAAAAAATACAATCACCAAAAATCATCAGAGGACCAAAATGAAAAGATAAAAAAACACCAACCACAGCGAAATGATGAGGTGTTTTTGACTACGGTGGAAAATCCCACACGGTTGGTTGAGAGTTTCAGTTAATTAGCAACACTCCTGATTTGTCTTGTTTGGGTTAAACACAAATACCCAAGTCTGAATGCATGCAAAAGCACAAGTAATCATAAAGGAATCAACCATTCTTTACTGAAATAAACAACGAAGAGTTTTCAGTTCAACTCTTCAAACGTCTTAACAAAACATTTCATATCTAAGAAATGTTCTCTTTATGAATTAAATATCTACCAGAAACAAATAACGATCATAATCATAAATAACATACATATATAAATATATATATACGTTTATATATATATATAAATATATATGTAAATATATATAAAGGCCTGTGTATATAGCACTTTAAACGAAATTCCGAGCTGGATATGCGACGCCGGTTGAATTTGTAACACCTTAGAGACGTCGCTATGAGATGGAAAACAAATGAATGAATGCGTTGAAAGTAAGAATTTAAAGCACCGGAAGTTGATGATACGATTAATAATCATTATAGCCATCCTTTTCTTCCCAACCTATTGATTTGAGTCTGGCTTTGGGGCAGTATTTCCATTTTGCTGCTGCTGCTGCTGCTGCTGCTGCTGCAAGTTGATTTGGGAGGCTGATGACTGCTGCTGCAATTGATGCATGCCAAGTTGTGAAGGTCGTGGCTGCTGCAGGAACATCTGAGGGTTTATAGAAAGCTGCTGTTGAACCATGCTCTTGGGTGGATCAGAATCCCCACCCTGCTCCGCCATAGCAATCTTCAAGCGTCGGACTTCAGCAGTTAATGCCTCGTTTAGAGCTGTTACAGTTGAAAACAATTACCAACAAATCTACCTGACATGCTGAAGGTCAAAGAATAAGTAAAATAGTCCATGAAATGAAGGCCTCCCATATTTTTTCCATCAACAAATATACCTAATAGTATTAGCCATGGGATTCTTTCAACAGGTTACGCTCACCAGTTGCACACTGACTATATGTAGGAAGTGGAGTTCATCATACATTAGCAGAGCCAGAACTTTCAACGCAAGTGATTGCTCACCTAACTACGTGGACACAAGTTAACAATGGAAAAATGTCCATGGCAGCATGGCCACGCAAACAAGAGAGCTACTAACCAAGATGGACAAAACTCACTCGCCTTAAGGCTTAATTCTAGATACGCAAGTTCTTCACACAAAAACGAACGGGAAATAACCATGGATAGTACATTCATACAACAGGCACTGACGCTATTTGCACACTAACAGAACATATATATGCAATGAGAAAATATGCAAAAGAAGAAAAACTGGTGTGGGAGAATCCATACCATCTCGTAGTTGAGCTTGTTGCTCCATGGCTTGGAGGCGAAATTTCAATTCATTATTCTGGTTTGTAAGACCAACAGAATCTCTCTGGATATGTGTAGAAGAAAATAGTGAGAGAATATAGAAAAGATAACGCTCCAATTACATGGAAACAAATTTCAATATTTCACACCGTTACCTGTAAAAGAGTAAGCTGGGCAGACAATGTGGTAGCTTCCGTCTGCAAAGTTTGAACCTTGTGTTCCAGTTCTGAAATATATCTCATCTTCCTCTCCTTGGAACGGGCAGCTGATTGACGATTTGCCAAAATCCTGAAATCAGCCAACAAATGAGGAACATGAAACATTGAGGAAAAAGGATTATTACATGATTTCTCTGGTTAATCATTGATAGACCCAAATTGAACGTACCTCTTTGCACGTTTTGGGTCAGCTAAAGCAATCTCAGAAAGTTTCTCATTCGCCATAATTTTCTTCAGTTCAACACCGCTAAATTCACCATTCCCAAACTCCAAGCTAAAAGCATTCCCATCTATTGAATTGGTGGGTGATAGTTGTCCTGGACGAGTTCCTGGGGAGGGTGGCAGCTTTGGAGACTCGTCACCGAAGTTCAATTTGCCCATGAAACTATCCATTGACACACTTCTGGAGTGTCTGGTGGTAGGAGCAATGTCACACCCAGCACTCCTTTTGACCCCTTCCCTCTTCTCTGTTGAAGAACTCAATCCCGCTCTTGGCAGGCTGCCACCACTTTCATTCACGCTGCTTTCTGCCTCGTTGTCGCTGCTATCACCACCATTTGTCTTGGTCCCACTAGCTCTACTATCCAAGTCCTCACGATTCTCATTACCATTCTTCTCATCAGTACCCGAGGAGTTCAACACGTCAATGTTATCCAAATTCATGTAAGCAGAAAACAAATCATCCACGACTTCCACTTCAGATTTCCTCTCACCCATCCCCTCCGCATTGCTGTCACCACCTCTCTCCCATTCCTTTTTCACCAATTGTGCTGGCTTAGCCATCCCTAAATTCTCTCTCCCGGACATCGACCGCTCCAACCCACTTGAACCCCTCGACGGAATAAGGGGCGGTGAACATTGCAACATATTAGCAAGTCCAAATGGAATATCACTGTTAGACCTTCTATGCGCCTTCCGTGGAGGCAAACTCTCAACAACCCGTGGAGCATTGCCCCTATTAAAAGGTGAGGGTGGCAATAACGAATGAGAACCACCATCCTTCTCCTCCATGGACACATCAGTAGAAATAGGGTCCGAAACCGAAGGCGAAGAGGAATCCCGGAAAGGGGCCGGACTCAGCGGGGGCAAGGAATCAAGGCAGAAAAATGATGATGGCTGCGATAAAGATCGCGAATGAGTAGGCCCCAGACTAAAACTCTGCGGACCCATTTGCTGGTTCACTGGCCTAGGCACTGGGATCTGGGAATAAGGCGAAATGGGTGGGATCTGATTAGGATGAGAAGGCGGAAACCCTACTCTTTTGTTACAATCCCCGCTAAAATTCTGAGCAAAATTGGTAAAATGCCTCGCCCGCATTTGGGTTGAGTTCAAATTCAATTGAGACACATCTATTTGGTTTATCATAGAAAAGGGTTGTTTAACCATGTTAGTAGATGATGATTGTGTTGTTCCAAAAGATGATTGCAACCTTTGAATCATTTCATTATTTGCTTCCTCAGTATCACCCATTTCTCTTACCTATAAACCAGCAAAAAACCAGTAATCAATATATTTCACCAATGCCACTTCGAAAGTTTATACTCTTAACGGACTTAAACCCCAATTTCAAGATTAACCCACTTCACTTCCCACCAAAACTCAACGAAATCAACAGGCAAAACCTTAAAAATCTGCAAAAATAACAGATAATAACAAGAATAATTAAAAAAAATGAAATGAAAAGAAATGAAAGCGAACACAGAATTCTTACTTAAATAAGTAAAGAGTAGACTACCTTGTTAACTTAGAACGTTCATTTCCACAAAATGGCACCAACCGGCGAGACTGCTGAGTAAATAAATAAAACTCTCACAGATCTTTATTTCACTTTGTTTTTCAAGGCGGAAATGACAGAAAATAGGCAAAGCAGAGGGCTGTATGCGCGCGCCTATCTCTAGAATTTCTTCTCTCCCAAAGAGAAATGGAAAAGAAGTGCGTGATTTCAGTGAGGTTTTTTATTTATTTATTCATTTACGATGGCGAGGACGACGACCCGGGTTTTAATTTTTATGACGGTAGAGAGAGACGCGTGAAGTTAATAAGAATTTGTGGTGAATGTGAATTTAGTGTGAATTTGAATTTCATTCCGACCTCATTTTTATATCTTTGTTCCCTTTGTCACCGCAGCTTATCGTGCAATCAATTGTTGGATTTATTTCCCCATACAGGGATTTCTTCTTCCACGCGCCTCCCATTTGTCAAAGACGGTTTTTTATTTTTTATTTATTTATTCACCTTTTATCTTTAATCTAGGTTAGATTTTCATCGTAGAATTTGTACATGAACTTGAATTAGGGTATTTATCAAATTACTTTATCATGATAACGGGAATGATATGTGTAAATCTATTTAAAGTATCATATATTTGATCCTTGATTATCCTTTTTTCCTATTTTCACTTAATTGTTTTGTTTTGTTTTATTTTTCCTTTAAGCAAAATTATATTTAAATTGTTTTTTATTTTCAAGATTGCATGCAAATACATGAATATGAATGGTGTATGATAAGATTGCTTGGATTTATAATATAGAAGATGAACTTATTATTTATGTTATTATATAAAATCAAAGTATCATATTGTACAAAAATAGATTATGTGCTCGTTTGGCTGTGCGTTTCAATCGGTGTTTTGCTAAAATTTAAAAAAAAATCATTTTAAATGAATATGATTTGGTGTTTTTAGATCATTTTGATGTGCTGATGTCAAAAATGATTTTTAAAAAATAAAAAAAATATTATTTTAATGTATTTCGACACAAAAAACATTTTGAAAATCTATCGCAATCGCACTCCCAAACAGGCTCTATAATGTGAATCTTTAAAAAAATATGAATCTTACTATCTATATTTTTTTAGGATCATGCTCCTTGGTACAAGAAGTTAGTGACTTAACTTGTTTATGTGGAAAACTTATGTGGACACAAACACAAAAGCTTGGGAATTTAATAAAAATACATGCAAGCTAGCCTAATGTCTAAATTACAAAAAAAAATAAATCTTAAAGCCCAAATAATGTTTTGTTGATATCTATAATTATCTCTTATATATAATGATTGTCTATTTAAAAACATAATCTAATTATAAATGATATTTTCTATTAACATGGATGTTCGGGTCAGCTTATACGCGTCTCGATTAATTTTAAATGTTCTAAAATTAATAATCATATAAATTTTTAATGACCATTATATTAGCAACTACATGACTTAAAATTATTAATTATAAATGATATTTTGATCTAATAAACGATGGAAGAACGTTCATTTCCACACATAAATTTTGGAGGTTCTAGAACAGCAAATAAATAAATAAATAAATTGCTATATTCGTTCACGAAGCTGTAAGGAGAGTGGGGTCTATTCAATCGAAAACACTGCCATGCGTGGCATTCGTGGATTTTATTTCATGCCTTACAATCCCATGTAATTTATTTTCTTTCTGTTTTATGTGCCATCCATGATGTCCATTTTTTATACTGTTATGGTTATATGACGTGTATCTTTTTAGGCCAAAGATTTACCTTCTATAATCTCCTTTTTAAGATTAAACTATTCCTTAATTAAATATACACTCTGCTTTTCTAAGATTTACACCGTATTTCAAAATTGTTTTTGAAAAAAAAAATATTATTTTAATATACTGATATCAAAACTAATTTTTAAAAAATAAAAAATATATTACAAAAAAATAGTTCAAATTCAAAAATAAAATTATTTAGAATTGTGCAATTTAATCTAAAAAAAACAATAAAATGATTTTTCTAAACAAAATTATGAACATATATAATATTACGAGAATGTCATCAACAATCTCGAAAAGTAATTATATTATCTAATTGCTCTGAAATTTTAACATGATATATATAAATATGTCAAGAAACTCCTCATAAAATTTCATCTCAATTTAAAGGTCGGATTAAGAGATATGATTGATATTATAAAATTATTTATTATTTAAAAAGAATACTATTTAGTCAAAACAGAAACTGGCGGAACAAAACCAGAACCTTCTAGCCAAAATTTGGACAAAATTTTCAGAACGGACTAAAATTTTAAGTAAAATAAAAACTATATCGTTTTATCTTGTTTTTTAACTTATACAAAACATTTCGATTATCTCCAACAAAATGAAATGAGATCGATAACACTGGTTTCATGAGGGGGGATAGTGACATCCCTCAAAGGCTTTGATAACCTTTTCATTTAAGTTTTGAAATATTAATATTTTTAATTGGAGAATTCCCCATAAATATGCGTTTTTGCCCCGAAAAAATAGTTCATTCTTATGAAGCATTATTAATTTGTTTAATTTTCAAATTCATTTTAATACATTTTATCTCGACATCCTCCCTACCTGTTACTATCCCATACTACCTTAACAGGTTTTTTTACTAATCTAAATTGAGGTTTGTGTTTGTTTGGTATTGTATTTTAAAAAAAAAATAAAAAATAAAATATTATTTTAATATATTTCTAAATAAAAAATATTTTTAAAAACAATTTTTATCCTACACTCGAACAAGCACTTGTTTATGTTTCGAACCACGTGATAATAAATTATACTCTAGAATTTGATTGGGGTAATAAAATAAAATAAAAAACAATTACTTGTTTTATGTTTCGAACCACGTGATAATAAATTATACTCTAGAATTTGATTGGGGTAATAGTAAAAAAAAAAGAAATTACTCCACTTGAAATCTTATATTCAAACATGATTGCCGTTATTTGAAAATGGGATTTGTCTGCATTTAATAATTCAACTTGGATGAGGATGTTGAGTTCAAATTCAAACATAAGCATGATATATACATATAAAAGATACAACGTAACCCACATGTAACCCACATGCATGGTCTCATTTCATTCTCTTAAGTTAACAATAAACTTTATTTTAAAATTATTTTACACTTACTATCACTATCCATTTAGTTATACAATAATTGTTGTGTAAGCTTATATAATACAAAGACTTTCAATTTGAGATTGCTTAATTTCTATATAGATTAAGTTAGTGGTTGACATAGATAGTTGGCCTTCTTATATTTATTTATTTATTCAAAAAAGTCATCTTATGTTTAAAACTATAATGTGATTATTATTTTAATTTCTCTAGACACACCAATCTATAATTGACAACATGTGCAAGAGGTGATTATATATATATATATATGTGTGTGTGTGTGTGTGTGTGTGTGTTAATGCCTAGAAAACTAAATTAAACGGGGAATGGTAGCCTCGATAAGGGTTATAGTACAATATTGAACATAACCTTAAAGGTGGGAAATAAATAACCCAATTGTATCTATTGATTAGGTTTTTAGTTAGATTAGAATTTGCTAATCAAATCATTGTCGAGTTAGCCTCTCTAAAAGTATGTTGCACCTTGATTTCCATTCATTAGCTAGAAGTTCTCATACTTTAAAGATCAAGGTATAATTTCCATTTACCTTGACAATTTGTTGCATGATGAGTTGCACTACAAGTAAAAAGCCCACCTCTAAAAAGAGTCAGCGTATCCTAAATGACCAAGTTAGCACCAAACCAATGATAATAACCTATAATTTTGCTTTGATTGATGAATATGTAATTGTGTTAATGGTGAATCTCTTGCACCATGATCCCAACCTATCTCTCAAATCCCTCTAGCACCTGAAACTCTCGGGTTACCTTTTCTATGACCATTCATATTTAATTTCATCTAATTTTGAGGAGGATACTTTCATCCTAAAAAACTCATATATTTATTGGTCCCTTCTTATCTTTTTATAAATCATATTTGCATGTTCAGTGTCATTCGTCATGCACTTATGTGCTACAACAATGATATCCGTGAGCTAAACTTTATCATTGAATATCTTGCTATTTCTTACTTTTTATATGCTCCATATTTCACACAAAGAAAGACCAATTAAATTATTCACTAGTGGAATCCTTGCTTGAAAAGTTGTTAATAAGCGAAGTTGTTAGTGTTGATTTAAAAAGCTCCCTTCTGTTATGATGTTGAACAAATTGTCTTCAAATGTTAGCTATTATCGGACAAGCATTAAGAGTATATATATGATTTTCTATACGCGACAAACAAAAATGATAGTGAAGATTATAAATCCAATACTTTGTTTCCCTTCGTTCATTTGTCAATATACCATTATGTCACTAACCACAAAAAGCTTTTTATTCTTTTAGGACCTTGCCATTTCCCAACCTAACTCCAAACTGGATCTTTGAACCCTTGTTTAATAGCATTGAGCTTTTGTTCCTTACAAGTTTATTTAATTGTAAAGATACCACTAGAAGATACCTTCTGGTATATAATATCTCTCTTCACCTCATTACCTAAAACAAGATGACTAGTTATAACCATACTCATAAAAAAAAAAAAGTCTGTAAAAGCTTTATATTTCCATATGCTATTTTGTCACCACCATATTTGCCATCATCATATTGTTCTCCTCATCTAGGATATCATGTAAAGCATGTTGACTAGGTGGTCTAAAAAATCAAGCCATTTTTTCTCTCTTCAAAAACTAACATTCTTTCCATTTCATATTTACTAACTTATTCCTACACAACTTAAGGCAAAAATATGCATATAGTTTTCCATTACTGAGAGTCTTCATCTTTAGCCTATAACTGATAATCAAGTGTTTCATCTCTTTTGTATTTTCAATGTAGCACTAAAACCTATAGGTTATTCCTAACATTTAAAATATCATATCATAATTTCATCATAAATATTTTATTTAAAGAAAGTGATATGTATAGAAAGAAATAAATCTCTGCGAATTACTATAAATAAGATTTTGATCTTCAAAACTTTAATAATATAAGCATAAAGTGAGATTGGTTTATGATTGCACAACCCAATCCACCTTATATCTTCAATTGACACATCTCCTTCTATTGTACAAGATGTCCTTTTAATGTTCATTATTTGCAAAAAAAAACTTCTAACAAATATTTTCAATTTCATAGCAAATGAATTTTGAAAGCATTGTGAAATATATCAAATATAGAGGTATTATTATAAGAACATACCTACAAAGATTTCCACAAATCTTGTAAGGAAAAAGAGGTTATTTAATTGCAAGGATATTTTAATTTTCAGAAGTCGTACCTGAGAGTTGAATAGCAAAATCATAGATATCGAAGAAACAAACAATTTTAAAACACATGTACACTTAGTAAGAATATCACATTGTTAAATTATATAATAAAATAAATTATATTTGCATATGAGATATAAATTAATATTCTTAATCTCATTTTAATAAAGACACAGGTAGTGTTATTATTTTGTTTAGATAACATTGTCTGGTTGAGACATCAAATTAAGTTTGATGTAATCTTTATTGACTTAGTTTGCAATATCAACCATCCAACTAGAATAATAGATACTAGCTAAAAGATTTAGAACATTTCGTATCACCTTCATCCAGTTGAACCTTTTTTTTCCGTGACTTGTTCTAAAAGCAAGTAAATAGATACTAGATAGATAGATAGGAAATCTTTCACAACATGGTATCAAGATTTTTTTTAATAGGGTACAAGATAAATCATTGACATTTAAATTAATAATAAGTAGTAATACCATCATGAAGTATAAATAATTATTATTAATTTAAATTAATAAAAAAAACATAATATTTATTAGTCTTTATGATCTAATAAATGTCTAGTATTTAAGAAAGCATTAGCTAGAAATATTTTAGAAACAATGCTTTGATATAATATAAGTCTCATAATTATAACAATTTTATTTCTTTGCAAATTTTTTTTTTGTCTTATGAGCTTTGTTTTTACTCTAGATTCATAAATTAAATATTATATTTATTAATCTAATATTATATGAATATTTAAGATACATTAAGACTTTATTAATAATAAATATGTGTTTAAATTAATATAATAATTTCATATATGATCAATTGATTGATTATAAGACATATTAAACTAGCTCGTTGTACATCATATTGATTTATATTGTTACCAAAAATGACATCGTTGCTTGACAATAAACAACAACCTCCTAGACCATAACTTGTCAATTCTCGTCTAAGCTATTTAAATCACAAATTAATTATTTTGTTAAAAATCTCATAAATAAACACATAATTATAACTTAAGAATAATAACAAAACATATAACAACGAGCTCTTACTAGTCATTTTGTATGATTGATAAATAGAATCACTCATTTTATATGTTTGCTCATCGAACCATATGTTTCTTAATGTTTATTTTGGCATCGGATCATGAACACTTTATAAAACTTTATGAAACTGTAAATTTTGTATATAATCCATATTTACTCTATGAGAAGTATTAATCTATAGTTTTTCCACTTTTCTAAGTCATCCGAGTTGGCCTTCCTACTTGTCTATTGGTGAACATTATACATGCAACCTAGTGCAAAAAATTACTAAGCAAAAATTAGGAAAGGAAATAAAAAAAATGTATTTTTACAATAATGTAATATTAATTGATTTAAAATTATTTTTACAATAATTTATTTTTTCTGTGGTTTCAGGTTCGAATTATATGGTTGTTAATATGATAGCTACTGAAGATTTACATGATCATTAATTTTAGGACCCGTAAAATTAGTTGAGGTGCATGCAAGCTGATCTAAATATTCACGTTAATAAAAAAACAATAAATAAGCTGATTTAAATTACAAGGTCGTGAAGGATATTTGTCTACTAGTAAGTACTGTGTGCATGAATTTGATAACAACTAATGACGAATCAATTATTTGTTCTTTGAATGTGACGATGTCTTTAGCTGACGAGGCCCGGGAGGGCTCCTCTATTGGCTCCTCGAACAAATGCAATTATAAACATGTGAAGTCTTTCCTTGTAGATCACGAATTAAGGGAATATTATTAAAAAAATAAAACAATTATTGAAGTTCTTTTTAAATTATTTTTAAAAAATGAAACCACGAGCAGCAAGTGATCCCCGTGGACCCATACCATCCCCTCGGACATTGTTTCACTTGTCGTGGTTCTCACCCCCCAAATGATAAGCGGTGTTGTCCACGTGGTTGTCTCAAGACCATCGATAATGCTCTTAAGTTGACCTGAACTAGTGGGTCCTCTAGGGACACGTGTTGAGAACAGATTGACACAACACGCGGCAAGTTTTGGAGCTTCAAAGGAAAAAGGGTAGGCTTATCCTCTACTTGTCAATCACTAACGACAAAAACTCGACCGGTGTTCGAGAATTTTATTTTTTAAAATGTTTTTTATTTAAAAATATATTAGAATAACATATTTTAAAAAAAGTTATTTTACCATCAAATTATTAAAAAATTAAAAAAATTTATTAAAAATTAAAAAAATTCATGTTTTTGAAAAATATTTTTAAGGGCTTGGCCTGATAAATGTGAAAGGCTGATACAATTTTGTCATTCTGTTAACTCCTCTGAACGATGTCGTGTTCTCATTGTTGGGGAGTATTGAATGACAGAACAACCACAGTAAAAATCAGAACAACAAAGAGAGATCAGAAGTAGATAGTAAGAGCATCTCCAGTGGAAGGAGGTATTTTGGAGAGTTAAATCTTTAAAATGGATGTTTTAATAGTGTAAAAATAGCTTTTTTGTTGATGTGCACTTTAATGGTAAAAGACATTTTGGAGAGCCTTTTTTTTTATATTATTATTTTAATGTAATGCAATTATTTTGTATATAATTTAATAATGCAATTAATTATACAATTAATAGGAGTAAGTTATATAATTAAATAATTGCTTTTAAAAATCCCTCAAACAATAAAATTATTATTTTTAATTATGTTTAAATAAAAAAATGAATTTAAAATAAAATACCCGTAATATTTTAAATTTGAAATATAATATTAATAAATTACAGTATTAATAAACTCAAATTCTATCAAACTTACAGTATTAATAAATTTATAAAAACATCTATTTAATACAAGAAAATTGCTTGTAAAAAAACCTCAAACATTATAATATTTAATTTTATTTAAATAAAAAATCAAATTTAAAATAAAAAACTGGTCAACATTTTAAATTTAAAATATTGAAAAAATTTACCAAAATTTAAATTAAGATACAAAATATCATAGATAAACCCTCTTCCTCTTTCTCCTCCCAGTCTCACGCAATCTCACTCTCTCTGTCTCATCTTTCACCTCCATGATACCTCTCCTCTCCCTCCACACCCCAAGGCCTTCACTTTTCCTTACCCATTTCCCTCCTCACCTTTCCACTCCTCTCCCTCGCTTCAAATCCCCTCCCCACCAAACCCACCATTTCCCTGTCCACTCTAACAACAACAGCCAACCAATCAAAACTTGCCAAATCAATAACCGAGAACCCTTTCCCCTGGCGGTTACAAAGGCTGTGTCTAAGTCGGTTGGGATTGTTGTTCTCAATGGTAGCATCGATGGTGGTGGCAGCGGGAAGAGACTTTACAAGGTGGCCTGTTTGGTGAAGTCAGTGGGTTTTTTAATGTTTTTTAAGTTTGAAAAGCTATTTTGGCTATTAAAATGACTCCCCCGTTGGAGAGCTGAAAGAGAACGAAAATAGCTAAATCTCTAAAAATATAGCTTTGCCTCTCCTTATTGCTCCCCAGCTGGAGATGCCCTAATGTCGTTTTTTAATTCCAAACAACCTTTACCTTTTCTTTTATCTTTTCTGATACTGTACTAGGTGTCTGTGTGTAGGCTAACACAGTGTACATTGAATTATTTTCTTCAAGATTTATAAATTTATTCTATTATGAAATCAGAACACTATTGAATAAACAAAACATATACGCGCACAGAAATTCATTATTAGTGGTGGCTTCACACTAGGTTTAAAAAGCGTTTTAAAACAAAATATTTTTTTTAATTAATTTTTTTATGTTTTTAGATTATTTATATATATTAATATTAAAAATAATTTTTAAAAATAAAAAACATCATTTTAATATTTTTCTAAACAAAAAAATTTAAAAAATAATCTCAGTCACACTTCCAAATAAATTATTCCATGTCTTTACTATGATGGACGGGCATACGAGAAACTATGCTCAAAATTATTTGTATAATATTTTTCTTAAAAATATATTAAAATATTTCCTTAAAAATATATTTTTAGACGAGAAATCTATTAAAATAATATTTTTTAAAAAATAAATGCAGACTCTTTATTGAAGATTTTTGATGTATTTACATTGTTTTTAATATTTTTTGCATCTTTTTTTTAAAAAACGTAAAGATTTTATTTTCAATGCTTATAGGTTTTTAGCCCAATCATTTTTTAAAATTGAAATTTTTTAAGTCAACGAAAAAATAAGAAATATAAAAAAAATTACATGGGGACTAAATATGAAAAGAAAGATGTTGATGGATCAAGTTGTTTTTGGGTTATGCTTGGATACCCAGCAATTAACAATAACAAAACTTTTCTGCCTATAAATTAGAGAAATGATAAAAAGAAAAAGAAAAAGTAATTCACTTTTCTCTACCCGCAGGCCCTCTTTCTCCATCTATAAGTCGCCCACATATCCAGAGCTCTTCATCCTCCTGCCTGCACTATCTCCAGCGACCGGGAGCAAACTCAAGGCCAACAAACCACCTCTTTCTCCACCAGTGACTTTTCTCAGTCAGCCATGAGCAAAAGTAGCAATTTCTCTCGGTTTCATCACCTTCTTCTCCAACACTATAATCTTTTCAGCACCGCCATGGACCTCTCTATATGAATCGTGACTTCCTTCTCCCCATCGAAGCGTCGTGAGCTTCAAGGTGATTGCCCTAGGTTTCTTCTGAAACAGTAAGATCATTTCTTACCCTCTATAGATTGACGTCTATCCTTCCTAGTCTAGTAGTAGAGCGACATCCTCCCGTAGACTTATGTTCGAACACTTCAAGCTTAAATGATTGTTAACTTTAGGATTCGTGAAATTATTCGAATACTAGAAGTTTACATAGTTATTAACTTTAGAATTCATGAAATTATTTGAACACTGAAAACTTACATAAAAATTCATGAAATTAATCCATATACACTCAAACATGAACTCTAATAGTAACATCCATCAACTGACAACTACACTTCACCCCTCTCACCAACTACTGACTTCAAATTTCATGGATTAAATTCATGAAATTAATCCATATACACTCAAACATGAACTCCAATAGTAACATCTATTAACTGACAACTACACGTCACCACCTCTCATCAACCACCGACTATTTTTTTTTATCACAACAACAACAATGATACATTCATCTCTCCTTCATTTTCTCTATTGAAGTCATGAGCTACAGTAACACTCCAAGATCTGGCATCTCATTTTCTAACTAAAGTATATGAACTAAATGTCTCACCTTAATGAATGTATAAACCAAATTACCTTGTGCATCTTTTAGGGTTATTTCAAAAGTGTCACCCCTATATGTATATATAGGGTGAGGGAGGTATTCGGCTAATACAATCCAAATCTTGATCATCTGTGCCCTAATAGGTGGACAATTATGTCATTTAAAAAAAATATATAATGATTGTGTTCAAGCCATGGTTGACATGTTTTAAAATGTTCTTAATAGTAGCTACCAATTAGTCATCAATATTGATGGTGACAATGATGAGCAATGGTGTTTCACTTTTGCTACTAGGATCAAACATGAACTATAATAGTAACATCCATTAACTGACAACTGCATTTCACCACCTCTCACCAACCACTAAGTTTTTTTATATCACAACAACAACAATGATATTCATCGCTCCTTCATTTTCTCTACTGAAGTCATGAGCAACAGTAACATTCCAAGATCTGGCATCTTATTCTAATCGAGAGTAGCACAACTCTCCAACAACATATCACCATGAGCTTCAAAATAGTAGAACCAACATATAATTCTTTTCATTTGAATAGTGTTTTATATTGTCCTCAAGTTGCATCTAACCTTGTATCTATCAATCAATTTTGCTTATACAATGATTGTTACTTAGTTTTACTAGAATTGATTTTTATTTATTAAAGAGAACAAGGTCACTAGATCATTATTGCTCCAATAGCAGGTCGAGAATGACCTCTATCCAATCAATAAAAATGAGTTGTTCCTATTCTCTCACTTCTAAGTTAGGGACAAAAGCTATCAGTTATCAATGGTATACTTGTCTTGGTCAAGCTTTAACTCCACTCTAGATTATCTATCTTTTTTTCTATAAATAAAACAGTTAGCTAACAAATCTAGTTCTTGTCTTTCTTGTCCATTAGAGAAAGTTAAGATATTATAATTTAATAACTCTTATAAACAATTAAATAAACTAATAATTTTGATCAATATCGATGTCTAGATATATTTTTTGCTCTTTTAGTTGGGGATATCATTATTATATTTTGTTTATTGACAATTTTAGTCGTTTTACATGTATGTATCCTATACATTTCAAAAGTGAAGTCTTTTATATTTTTCAAAAATATGAAGTCCTTATTGAAAATTTGTTTTCTTGCTCAATTCAACAATTGCAATATCATAATAGTGGAGGATGATTATCTAAAGAATTTAAAAGTTTCTTAGTTGAACATGGAATTTTTCATCGCTTGACATGCCCTTATACATTCCCTTAAAATAGCTTCGCTGAACATAAAAACCAATATATTCAAGAAACTGGATTAATAGTTTCAGCATAAGTTTGTCTTCCAAATTATTATAAGATAGATGTTTTCTTGACAACAATATACTTGATCAATTGTTTACCAACCAAGGTTCTTAAAAATCTATATCCTTTATAAAACAATGCCTAAATACTTTGACTTGCGCACTTTAGTTGTGCATGCTACTTTTATCTTAAACAATATGCAGATCATAAGTTAGCTTTTAGAAGTAAACTGTATGTTTTTCTAGGGTACTCAAATCAATAAAAAAGTTATCATAACTTCATTTTTGATATAGGCAAAATGTTTATCTTTAAGCATGTAGTTTTAATGAAGACATTTTCCCTCACTTGGATAAACATCAATCTTCTACAAATCTTATGAACTACCAATTATCAAGTATGATTTTTTCTTCAATTACAATTCCTTTAATTTTCAATATATAAAGTTTCAATTTTATTTCAGATGTTACACCAACAAACTTCATATAAACTCTATATGTTCATGATAAAAGCCTATCCTAATTAACACCTAACATAACAATATCCGCAATAATTATAATACTAAATTCTACATCTTCTCTACTAGATTTTGTGTTGTTATTTGATCCTGTTAAAAACACTAGTCTTTTCATCTTTTAATTTGAGATGTCTTTTTTACTAGTTAGATAAATTGTTATCAAGTCTTGAATTGGAAGTTTCAAGCCTAATGAGTTCCCTAGTTTTAAAATGTTATTTGATACTCATCATCCTTTATATGTTTTATCCAATGTTGTCTTTGAATTTGACCCACCTGCTTTAAAATGGAAATGTCTAATTTAGAATAGAGAGTAACAATGAGATGTGGATTTGATGTATTACTATTAGGACATGGTCTTTTTGTCCTAAACGCTTACACAAAAATGTTTTTAGAAACAAATGAGTTTATAAGCTTAAAAAATTCTTGATAGCATTATTGATTGCTATAAAGCAAAACTTGTAGATAAAGGGTTTGAACAAATTTATGGTATTGATTACTATGATAACTTTTGTCTAGTAATGAAGCCTTTGACAATAAGATTATTTTTTCTCTTTTAGTTTTTTTAACATGAAATATTAGGTAGTTGGATGTTCCCAATGCCCTTCTCTATGGCATTCTGGATGAAAACATGTATATGGAACAACTAGAATGTTATAAAGATCATACTTTCTAGATTATGTACATCACCTACATAAATCCCTCTATGATCTTAAACAAGCTCTTTATGCTTGGTTTCAACATCTCTCACAATAGCTGATTGAATTTGGTTTTTCAGAATCCAAGATGAATTATTATTTTTTATTTATATACATCTTTAATACTTTATGTATTTTTGTGTTAGTATGTTACTGATATAATAATCTTAAGTTCTAAAAGCTAGACAGCCCATCATCTCATTATTCAATTAAAAAATATTTTTTTAATTAAAGACTTAGATGAGTTGATATATTTTCTTAGTTTTAAAGCACTCAAGTATTTAGAATGTGTTTATTAATCTGACCAACCATATGATTGGTTGAGTTAACAAACCAACCCCCAAGACCAAAATCCATGATTATGGTTGTATTATCGATTAAATATGTGTTTGGATACTTTTATGAAAGAGTTTTTGAATTGGCAACACGGTAAAATGATTTTAAAAAACCCATTATTTTTTATATTAATATATTAATAAAATTGAGAAACATCTTAATTTTTTCATTGAAATACAAATTAAAAAGTATTTATAAAAAAGAGTACAAAATACAAAGTGTTTCATTGAAATAGCTTATGGCATGCACATTGCAAATAATAAGAATAAAAAGTAAGGAAATCTATAAAATGAAATCTCTTAAGAATCAATATTTGGATTTTATGATAGCTAACTTTTATCTTACCAACTTTTGTTTTTAAAACAAAATATCCTAACTCATTCTTTACCCATCTAATGTCAAGAAATTATCATTTATTATATTGTGAATATAGATTATTTGAACTAAAACAATTGTATATCCATTAGGAAAAAAAATTCATTTTCATGTACTTGATTTTGCCTGCATTAAAATCTCTAAACATTTTTCCATAATCAATCAACCTAGTTTGGTTTATGATGAAGTTTGTTTCTATCTCATGGGCTTGAAGGCCAAGCTGAGGCTTGAGATAATATTATTAATCTTCTAGTTCTAGTAATTTGATTTATCCTTCATTGGTAGAGTACCTGGTAAATCATGTTTGTTACCTATAAAAGATATTATTGTATATATTTAGGGACTACACGATGATTAAATTAATGTTGACCCAATGAAAGGATAATTATATTTGAGAAAAGGCTTTTAAGATAAATTTGTTATTGCGAATAGAGAACGAAACTCAACCTAGGATGAAGGTTATCCTTTTCGTTTTAAATCCCATGACGACCTATCCACTCGTTCAAGAAAAAAAGTTTGGTGTATAAGCAAAATATCTTTATCATATCAAGATATAAATATCCTACATATCAAGATAAGATGTCATTATCTTGCAAGATAGAAATATCTCTGACTCTTTAGGATAAGATATCCATGTTTTTGCCAGGGTAGAAATATATTTGACTCATTATGATAAATTATCCTTGTCTCATCAGGATAAAAATATCCCTGACAAGATTTATAAAGATTGACTTATGTGGTTCTAATAGCTCATCAAACCCACACATGCATTGGTTTCATGATTGGTTAAGCCCAACAATGGTGGGTCTAGCAACTTACCAAACTCATAAATATTTGGGCTCAATGTTTAGGCAGGATTAAATACAATGGGTCTGATATTATTTTAGATTCATATGTGTATGATCCCAATACTTGGCTAAACTTATGGATTATAGGTCTGATAACTTTTCAGACCCATAGGTGCTTGGTATCAATGATAGGTCGAGCCTAAAAATAATAAGTCTCACAACTCGCTAGGTCCATATACATTTAGGTTCAATGTTTGGGTGAGCCTAGAGATATTTATTCATAACATTTTCTTCGAGGAATGAAAAGACAACTAGCTTTCAATGTAGTATTTGAGTAGTCTTCTCAAGATATATAGTGATATAATTTTTCATCCGACGAAGGAGATGAAAGGGTGTTTTCTTAATAACCCTTTCTTTCACTTTTTACATATTGTGATTTTTGAAGAAAAAATGCTCATACAAAATAGACTAAAGTCACCTCTTTTTTAATCCAAGACAAAATATGTACAAAACTCCCTAAAATCATTTTCTATGTTTTTTAATCAAAACTAATAAAGAACAAAAACATTATATCTATCTCCAAAAAAAGTGTCCCGTCTTTTAAAAAAAAGTTAATATTTTAACCAGAATCAAAAAAAAGTAATAAGGGATAAATGTCCCTCATATTGGGTTTTATGGTACGAGGAGGTGTCATATTGACAATCTCCTCTATTAAGGAGAAAAGAAGATCCTCTTCTGAAGGTCTATCTTGTTCCCCTACCAAATACTTTTAAGAGAGAGAGAATCCCTCAATCTCATAAAAATGATGTCCCTATAAACATGTATGTTAAGGATGTAGAATTCACCGGTCATCACTAACCTGACAAGTATATGACCTAAATGTCTCACCTTAATGAATGCACAACCAAATTACCTTGGGTACCTTTCAGGGTTATTTCAAAATTATCACCCCTATATGTATATATAAGATGAGATACCTTTTTCCTCTCCAAGTACTCATGAGGGAGGTTTCGGCTAATTCAATCCAGGTCTTGGTCATCTGAATCCTAATAGGTGGACAATTGTGTCATTTTAAAAAATATATGTATAATGGTTGGGTTCGAGCCATGGTTGATGTTTTAAATTGTTTTTAATAGTTGCTACCAGTTAGTCATCAATATTGATGGTGACAATGAGCAATGGTTTTTCACTTTCTCTAATACGATCAATAACATTATGAAGAACATATTGGTTGAGAAGCCAATGTGATGTGGACATTGAATACATTAGTTTTGAGGGTTTCAACCAAGGTCCATTGGAGTATCAAGAGGAGACCCTAATATATTTTATCCATGTATAAAAGGGATCTAATACAACTTTATTCAGACCATGAAATGAGGACAACAAAGAAAACAAAAAAAATCCTACTACAACTTGGAAACATGGGTGGCTATCTTTTCTTTTTGTTTCTAGGATTAAGGGGCTGCATGGAAGGCTATAAATAAGCTTTAAATCAGCTCTATAATATTTTACTTTCTTCTTTTCTTCTCATTGCAGAACATGAATTCAATATTAGGAGTTTTTTTATTTTGTTAGCTACAATCCAAGGCTTGTTTGGGTAATACTTTGTTTTTAGCTAGGATCCAAAGTTTGTTTGGATTAAGTTATGGGATTTCTAGTTTAGGGTTTTGAGTAGACATCATATAAGTCCATATAAAGGGTCCGTTAATTTTTCAAGAACTATTTAAACTCATGTAACCAAAATTTAGGTAGCCTTTGATGATTATTACTTTTGAATTTTTTAGTTTTAACATGTGAAAGTGATTCTTACATTCTTTAGTTCTTGAACGAACTGAATCTGACTTATAAAGTCATTTATGGTGGGGTGGTGAATTATCTAACCTTTATAGGGTTTAGGTAATTATTTTTTCTAGGAATCAAGAAAGGATGTCTTTTATAGGCGTTCATTTATTATTGATGCAATGTATATCCTATCCTTTAAAAAAGTACAATGTCAAAATTAATATGTTATCACACTAGGGACAATAAATCTATCTTATCTTTAGAAGATTGAGAGGCTTGACCCTTGGAGAGACTTTGATAGTATAAAATATTTTTTATTTTGAATAATATAATTCATACACAAGAAACTTACATTTCTAGTCATTGACCATAATACATTTTTATCTCATTGTACAATTATAGCTTTGGTCCTTAGAAGAAGAAGGAATGATAATTTTTTAATGAAGGTTTTATAGGTAATCCTATAAAAGAAACTCTTTCTATATAAACATAGTTCATTCGGTTATTGTGAAAATATTACTGGTGAAAGAGAAGGTAACCCCCCATAATTAGGGATCATTACCCTGTCAGGTTTGAAAGCTTGGTAAGAGTTCTTGATTAGGAATAACTCTTGAAGTTACCTGGTTTGAACCAATATTCTATTGGTAACCAAAGAAAACTTTCAAAACCTTAATGTTCCAATCCTAATAGTATTTAGGGATGATTATGGTAACGAAGCCCCTCGTTTGCAATAACTCCTAATGTTACACAGTTTGGACCAACAATTTATTAGTATTTGTTGAAATCTTTCAAAATCTTGTGGCTCTAAATCCATGATCCTCATTGAAAATATCGTATCCAAAATTCGAGGATTTATATTACATTTATTTCAAATTACAGTCGGAAAATATATTCATATGGTCAGCATTGTACCGGACGACTACCTTAATACTTATTGATTTTACTCCTTTTTGTTGAAACAAGCATCGGAAAAGTATGCAAGTCTCGGCTCGCACACATTTTGTCCTTCTTTTGTGATGAAATTTCAATAAGATTGCCTAACCTCTACTGTTATTACAAGTGAAAAGCATAGTGACATGAATTTATTGCTCGTATCTGATGAAAATCTTCGGAGACAAATTTTTCCACACCCCTTCAACACTGTGTTCGGCAACGTGGATAGACTTTATTTTTATTAAAATTTTAATTTTTATGTTAAAAATAACTAAAATAATATTTTAATATATTTTAAAAGATAACCTAAGCTCAAATTCGACACACACGTGTTGAATTTCAGAGCCAGTGGGCAGTGGGGACACCTGAAATCACGATGTCCATCGTCAATTAAGCCAGTAAAAGCTCCGGTCGTGGTAAATTGTATAATTGTCGGAGTTTGAACAACGTCGGTGTTAATAAGCCAAACTTTGAACAGCAGAAGCTTCTTCTGCCTCAACTTTTTCTCTACAAAAAGTATAGATTTGATGGCGATTAACTCATCAATGGAGATTAATTTATTTATTTATTTATTCATATTAAAATTAAAAGCTTATTCTTCGTATAGATTTGACGAGCGAATTTGCCCGCGCGCTGCGCTGGGCTTTTTTCTATGTAAAAAATTGATTGATTTTATATGTATTATAATTTGTTATTTTAATATTTAATTAGTAAAATTATAATTGATAGAATCAGTTAGAAACGGGTTTTTCCCCGCCTAAAAATGATCGAATATTGCTATTGTTAAAATTGTTTTGATAATTATTTAATCGGTAGATTGTATAACTGAAATTGAAAAAATTCTGTGATTTTTGTCTATGTTTTATTTTTTTCATGAATTTTTTAATTAGCAAATAGTAAAATTACAATCATGGAATTTTAGCACAGATGAGTGATTTGTTTTATGCAGCAAATAATTTTATTGATGATTTTGTTTTAACTACTTTGGTAAAAATTTAATTGGTAGATAACAAAACTGCAATTGATTAAATTCAGTAAAGATATATTATTTGTTGCCTGCAACATACTAATTGTTTGTTGGACATCTTTTAACTATTTGCTGAATAATTTATTTGACAGATAACAAAAATGCAACTGCTAAAATTTATCAAAGATGATTTTTTAAGATTTTTTCTTTATATTATTATATTAAAAAAAATTAGAACACGGATTAAATTAATGTGAGATTTTTAAAGAAAAGTCAGTTCAAATTTTTATATATATTTTAAGACGTTAATATGAAAAAAATATCACAATATATAATTAGTCTCTCCTATTTTTTAAGGAAAAAGTCTCGAAAATAATATATATAAAAATTTAGGACCATTAACAATCTTGTTACACCTTAAAAAATTTGGTGTCAATTGTGGCGAAATGCAGGGCAATTTTTTAATTTATTATTGTAGATAATTTGACACAATTTTTCTACTTGTCTTGTCTATGTGTCGTATATTTTTTTTCCTGATATGAGATTTGAAATATTATACATATAAAAAACACGGAAGTTATTTTTCACAAAAATAACATTGACCAATGAATTTTGTCACAATTATTATAGCATTATAAATATTACTATACATAATTAATATTGTAATTATTATTGGTTATACTACCGATGACACTGTCATTGTTGTTTAAAAAAGTTTTTTTTTTATTTGTTAAGATTTATTCCACCCCTGTTATAAAAAAAGAGCTTGGTTAAAAAAAAAAGGAAAGCCCCTTTCCAAACAGTAATGAACAGTGAAAATCACTGTTCATGAAAAAAAATCATGGTGCGCATAAACTGACCCGGATATCCTGGTCATTAAAAAAAAATATATAAGTGGTAAAAAAATAGGGAAGAAAATGTTAAAAAATAAAAATAGATTCGAGATTAGTTGTTGTGCGTATAAGCTGTCACGGATATCCCAATTATAAAAAAAACATATAAAAGAAGCCTGGTTATCAAAATATTTAATCACTAAAATTGTAATCTATAAAATTCATTAAAAATGCATTATTTTATTTTTGCATTAAAGTGATTGAATGTTGTGTATGTTTTTTCACTATGCTAGTCTTTTTTATGGACTGTAATGATTTTTTTTGCGTTGAAAAAAACTATGGTTCAGGCGTGACAAAGCATGGGTAAGTGGCTCGTATTATTTATAATTTTAAAAAATTATTTCTTGCATGCGCAACAAACACAATTATCATGAACAATATCATAAGAACACCTAAGCGACTGTTCATGGTAATTGCATGAAAAGAACACATAAGAGGGCATGAAATGCACTATTACAGTCCACAATAAAATGAGGGGCGGCTGAACAGTGATTTCACAACCTCATTTAGTTGTATGTATTTTTTTTGGATCAAATGATTTTTTTGCGTTGAAAAAAATATGGTTGCAGTTGCGACAAAGCGCGAGTAAGTGGCTAGTATTATTTATATATTTTTTTTAAAAATTCTTGCATGCGCAGCAGAACAATTAGTTATTCATAATTTTAAAAAAATTATGTTTTTTGCCGATCCAATGATTTTTTGTGTTGAAAAAAATATGGTTGTGGCTGCTACAAAGTGCGGGTAAGTGTCTAGTATTATCTATAATTTCAAAAAAAAATGTTTCTTGCATGCGTAGCAAAACAATTAACTATTTATAATTATAATTTTTTTATTAAATAATTTTTTTGCGTTGAAAAAAATATAATTCCGGCCGCGACAAAGCGCAGGGAAGTGGCTAGTATTATTTATAATTTAGAAAAAATGTTTTTTGCACGCATAGCAAAACAATTAGTTATATATAATTAAAAGAAATATCTTTTTTTGAATCAAATAATTTTTTTTATGTTACATTATCTATAATTTCAAAAAAAAAAATCTTTCTTGCATGCGTAGCAAAACAATTAACTATTTATAATTTTTTTTTTTCGGATTAAATGATTTTTTTGCGTTGAAAAATATATAGTTCCGGCCGCGACAAAGCGCAGGTAAGTGGCTAGTATTATCTATAATTAAAAAAAAATGTTTTTTGCACGCACAACAAAACAATTAGTTATATATAATTTAAAGAAATATCTCTTCTTGAACAAAATAATTTTTTTATGTTAAAAAAATATGGTCTGACCGCGACAAAGTGCGAGTAAATAGCTTGTATTATTTTTAATTTTTTAAAAATATTCATTGCATGTGCAGCAAAACAATTAGTTAATTATATATATATATATATATATATATATATTGACATGTCTCGCTCCCATTGTGGAGAAAACAATTAATTATTGTAATAATTAATTATTATAACAATCAAATGGTTTGAGAAGAAAAGGAAGCGTGCAAAAAAACGTATGAACGTTTAAAAATGAATTTTGCAGATTGTGAGTTTCGAACTCTCGCATCCGTCGTTTGCACCGCGCGCTCAAACCACTCGGCCAAGCAGCCTGCTCTGTCTTTTCTTGTATACAAATGATACTTATATTATAATATAATTTAACTATTCAAGTCCACAGTGCTTATGAGTCTGGATGAACAGTTAACCATATACAGTAAAAGCCGGAGCTGATTTAGCTGTATGTATAATGTAGTTAAAAATCAAAATTCTTGTTCCTGCCTTTGAACGACATTGGAAGACTCTCTCTCTTTGATCTCCATCCGAATTTGAACAGGATGGAGATTTTTAAGTTCTTGCCGCTCTTCCTGTTTCTAAGGTATACCAAAAGTCAACTATTTTACTGCCTCGGCAAGGAATTTAAGGGAACTCACATGGACACGCATGATCTTCCTATATATATATATATTTTAAAATTTTGGACTACTTGTTTGATTGTGATTTTCTTAATGTCATTCGTGAATCTCATGCTTTAAAGATTTCTCCACTTTAGTTTCGAAGTGCATCTTAGTTGCACAAGTGGTGAGCAATAAAGCTTTAATGACAAATAATTCATCGTTGACAACAACAAAATTAAGATTTGTTACTTTAAAATGCTTTAACAAGTAAGTTTTTCTTTTATTTTAATTTAATTTAAGCACAATTGATTTAAGCATGTTTATCTTGAATTTATAAATTTAAACATGTATAAACTCTAGTCTTTCCTGTGATATTTTTTGTTTAACATTTCTTTATGATGATAAAATATAAATCCATGCTTATTATTTTTGAACTACAATGTTGTTATGATAAGTTGAACATATTTGCTCACTAGTCTAATATATTTATAAATTTTGATCTACAATCTTACGGTTTTAATCTATACATTAGACTTTGTTTAACTTATGATGTAAATTATATTAGTTATATAGATTATTGTTAAAGAAATTTTAGCATCTTTGAAATTTATAAATAGAATGTGATGCTTCATAAATAGATATTAGAGCTGTATTGAAATAGAAGAAGCAACTCATCGTTTATTTTAGTGAGAAACTTAATAATGCAACTCTCAATTTACAACAAAGAATCGTATGCTTTAGTGAGGACTCCGTTGAAATTTCAGTAAAAATATATATAAATGTGAAGAAAAAAATAGTATTGTTGTTTGGGCTTATAATGTTGTTAGATTAATACCATGAAAAGTTGTTTTATTACATTTGATATAAGAGCAAGTTGTTGACTTTCCATAAACAAAAACAAAAATTATCGGCCCAAACATTTAAAAGGAAATGTTTTTTTTGGATATTTATTGTATCATAATTTTTTTTTTTTTAGACTATTTTGGATCTAGTTTTAAATTAGATTAAGTGAGCTATTAAATTTTCAAAAACTATAAATAGTCCCCGTAAATAGAATTACAGGGAAGCGATCAATCGGAAACAAGCACGACTTCCATGACGCAATATCTTTGGAGTAATATGTGGGGTTTCTAGACAAAAGGGTCGAGAGGCCCAAAACATAAGTGGGCGAGCTCGTAACAATACCTGTGGTGTCGGCCGGGAATTGGGCCAAGCCCAGAAGGACCATGATAAATTTTCCAGTCTATCATAATACTTGGTAAAAAACATTATGAAGTTAACAAAAGTTTACATATCCTTAACGCTACTTGTAATTTCGGGTTCCAGTTTCACTGAAAGATCAACGTACGCAGAAATATCATTTCATGAAGAAATAATCAAATTCTCGAAAGTCCGCAGGTACTAGCATGATGGCAAAAGATTTGTAATCTGAATAACAAATTTTAAATTTGAGTCAAGACGTGTATCTTTTATAAGTAGAGTTTTCAATTTTGTTTCAGTTTATGCTTCATTTTTTTAAATGCAACGGAATGTTTTGGTTTCGGCATTGTACTGTTTATATATATATATATATTTAATTAAATATATTGATTCCAAAAAAAATAGTTCAAATCCAAAAATAAGCATGTATAATATTACGAGAATGTCATCATCAATTCACAAGGTCATTACATGTTATGATTGCTTTGAAATTTTAACATAATATATATATAAATATATCAAGAGACTCATCATAAAATTTCATCTCAATCTAACAGTCGGATTAAGAGATATAATTGATATTGTAAAATTATTCATTATTTAAATAAAAAAAATATTATTTGGCCGAAACAGAACAAGCAGAACAAAACCGGAACATTCTGACTGAAATTTAGACAGAATTTCTAGAACAGGCCAAAATTTGAAGCGAGATAAAAACTGCATCGTTTTATCTTGTTTTTTTAACTGATATGAAATATTTAAGCCTAAATTAACAACTCTCCTTATAAAAATCTAGAATAACCAGAATAAAAGGTTTTATTCGCTCTTATGTATACACAAAATACAATTTCCAACATAAATTTCCTGGCATCCCAAAAAAAAATTCAAATTCTCGAAAGCATCTTTCACTGGTCTCCTTTAGCATCAGCTCGAAGCCACTTGACAATGTAATGGCGGCGACTTGCGTGCGTGTGTGTGTGACAGAGAGCGTATCTTTTTAGTAAAATAGCCTTAGGGCATCTCCAGCGGGAGAGCCATCCGGGAGCCAAAGCCAAATATTTAAAAATATGGCTTTTTTTTGTCAATTTCTGCTCTCCAGCGGGAGAGCCATCCCAGGAGCCATTTTGCCTCTTCTCTCGGCAAACATCCATTCCTACATATATTTATCCAGGAGCTATTTTGTTAAAAGAGCCGTTAAACTAGCCGTTATTGGCAGAATTTTAAGCATCAACAACCGACAAAATCACGGCAACAAATTCACAGTAAAATCACAGCAACAAATTCACAGCAAAATCACAGCATGTTACCAGGAAAAAAGAAAATTTCACAAGCCATATTCCATACCTGCTCAAAACAACACACACCCACAATGCAACACCAGTTCGAGCTGAAAAAACATTGCAGGCCCTACTACTATGCTACACATGCTGTTCTTTTTCTATCCTGTGTTTTTTCTCATTTACATAGATCAGCTGGATGTTCACATCCTAGGTTCTTTGTCTAACCCTGGATTTTGCCCCTGGAGAGTGCAGAGGGAGGGTGACTGGATGGTGGCCGGAGAGTGCAGAGGGAGAGGGAGGGCGATGCTGTTAGAGCAAAATGAATTTAGGGTTTGGAAAAAATTGGGGGGACAGTGGGGTGGGGGGGGTGGGGAAAAATTGGGGGGAATAATAATAATAATGGGGGGACGGACGAGTGGGGGGGTGGGGGGGTGTTATATATTAGTATGGAAAAAATTGGGGGGACAGTGGGGTGGGGGTGGGGGTGGGGTTGGAAAAAATTGGGGGGAATAATAATAATAATGGGGGGACGGACGGGGGGGGGGGTTATATATTAGTATTATTAATTATTATAATAATAATAATGGGGGGACGGACGGGGGGGTATAATATATAATTTGTAATTGATTTGGAAAAAAAGGGGAATTATGGAAATAGGTTTTAATTTGTAATTGATTTGATTGAATTATTTGTAATGGAATTTTTCAATATTTTAAAATTTTAAATTTAAATTATTGCGGGGTTTTTAATTTTAAATTTATTTTTTAATTTAAATATAATTAAAAACTTAATAATTATATTGTTGGAGGGTTTTTTAAAACTAATTATTTAATTATATAACTTACTCCTATTAATTTCCTATTAATTGTATAATTAATTGCATAATTAAATTATATACAAAATAATTGCATTACATTAAAATAATAATATAAAAAAAATAGCTCTTCAAAATGCCTTTTACCATTAAAGTGCACACCAAATCCAAAGCCATTTTCATACTATTCAAATATCTATTTTAAAGATTTGGCTCTCCAACATACCTTCTACCTTCTACCGCTAGAGATGCTCTTATAACTGCAAAAGATAACAGCATGACCGTCTATTCAAAATAAAATAAAATAAAAGTTAAAAAGAGAGGCCGGAGTGGTCTTCGTGTCATGCTGCAGGGGCCCTTGCTATGAAGATTGCCCTTGGATTATAGCGAAGAACACGGCCATCTAGAATGCAGTCCTATAAAAGGGCCAGCACTTTACAAGTCCCCTTAAACGGGACGAATCTATTAACATGGATTACAGCAGCCTACTTTGTAAAGAGGAAACAACCTTTCTATAAAAAAGGTACATGTTCTGATACATGGCAGTTCGCAGTACAAAGAAGAACATGATAAATTTAAGATCAAATAGAGGCTACTGATGAAAAACATCTACTTAATGGTGATATAGCGATTTGTTCCATGTCTAGCCCAGTAATCCTTGAGATCAAGAGGGATAGAAAGATCATGACCTTCTGCTGCCAGCCGACTAAGCAATCTTGTGAATACATTACCGCTCATCTTCCGGCCACCAACTCGGGCACGTCGCTTATTTGGCATCTGTGGTAGTGGATAGGATGACAAGGTGGTCGTGCAACAGGCTGACTGCCACCCACCACTACCCCATTTGTAGCATTGCCTGGGAGCTCCAGTGCATGAACAAACAGGCGCTGTCATGGTGGTCTCATCAAAATTGATGAGGTTTAAGTGCGCATCCTGGCTGTCCCACTCGACCTTAATTTTCTTCCCGTCAGAAGCACCTTGCTTATTCAGATCCTCGCCCACTCTATTCCCCTTCCTTGGTGACTTCGCTGCCTTCAATCCAACTGCCTTATTTTCCTTTGATCGCTTTGTCTGGCGTGACTTTGCAGTTTCAGCAGGAACAGATGATATAGGCAAGGCATTGGTGATGTGCATTTCCCCCCTATCAAGAGCTTCTGACGCGTCACTCGAGTGGTATACTGGATGGGGTATGCGCTTTGATCCTCTTTGGCTTCCACCACTCATTGGATAGTTCATTGCACTTTCTCGGTATTGAATTGCTGCTACAGCATTGTCTCGCTCCATCAAGGCTTTATCCCGTTCAGCAAGGGCCTTCTCTCGCTGCTGGATTGCTTCATCTCGTGCAGCCATGGCTTCCTTCTTTTCAGCAAATGCTAAATTGCGTTCTCGGATGGCATCATCCCTCTCAATGAGGATGGTCATTATTTTCTTATTCATCGCTAAGGCATTAGTTTGCTCCTTCACTTGATTTCGAGGCATCATATTCCACTGAAAATTACATTATGTCTTGAGCTTATATTCATCTGAAATTTCATGGCAAAACAAACAGGAAAATCTACATGGATCAGAGGCAAATATCTTCTTACCGGAGGGTGAGGATGGGCTGCCTTGTAATACTCCATCTTATACCTTCCATTTTGATCCTCCATCTTGAACCCACTTTAATATCAGTTCAGCAGGAATCAGTCTCAATCTGCCACTCACTGTTGAATGTTCAGTTTGGGCATCCACTAAGTTTACTGGAAGATGACATATCTCCTATTTTGGAAACAAGAAAACCAAAAGTAAGATTTCTAGTCTTCTACAAATTACAGCGACAAAAAAGGACTGCACAAAAGTAACAAAGAAATGCCAAAAAGTAAAACATCACAAGGCTTCACCAAAAAGACAAGAAAACTCAACAATTCTCTGTGAAAGCAGCTGGCTTTAGATAGGTAAAGGGAAAATTAAATTATATATATATATATATATACACAAATAACCCAAGCATTATCCAACTCTACACGCATACAAATCAGGTAACACGAATAAAAGTGCCACCATAAATCCAGTTCCACCTAGACTGTTAAGCATTTCAAAACATCACAAGAACAAGTACAGGTAGCCTATTCTCCAGCGCAATGCAGCATTGAAATATGAATTTCAGGGTGTATAGTGTAAACGGTATTTTCTGCAATATCCACAAACAGACGAGCAACAACCATTCTTACCACAAAGATCCTACACTAGTAAACAGCAATCTAGCAATAACAAGCAGTGACTTTATCAACGTCGAGCTCTTAAGACTCGAGAAAAAAAATGCAGTTCATCGTTACGAAAAATAAACACAAAACCCATGTATTCTCCGCATTCATCTTACAATAATTTTCTTAAATGAAACACTTCCTTCGCCAGAAACCTTAAGACCTTCCACGTTTCACTAAAAAAAAAAATCCCTCAAATAGGAGAGAAACATCAAGCTTCAAACATACCTTAATTCTTTTAAACAAACCTCAATAGCTTTTAGCAACTGAAAAAATAACTCAAAATCTAACAGCAACCCATTATGTACAAAACAAAAAAAAGCAATTTAATTTAAGTAAAGTAACAAACTTTTCGATAATCTGGTTCAAATTTGAAGGGAAAAAAATACTATAAAAATAGGGTTTTAAAGCCAGACATGAAAGTCAAAATCAGAGGAACATATAGCATAAGAAACCTCATGAAATGAATGATGACGTTGAAGGTGGAACGGATCAAAGAATAAAATTGATAACTTACAGATTTATGGTATCGAAGAAGTTACATGGATTTTGAAGAGAGAGTTTCCTGTCTTTTTGCTTGAGATTTAGAGGGGGAGGGGGGGGATGGACGACGGGGTTAATGTGGTAAATTTATAGTAAACCGACACGCAGCCACGGGTTTCTCTCGCCTTCTCACGGCTAAACTGTCGTTTGCTTTATGTCGTTTCAGTACAGTTCAGAGGATAAAACGCCAATTATGTATTCGGTTTATTTTTATTAGCTCATGGAAATTTACTTACAATTATGTTCTTATTGAAGTTAATATTGTTTCATAATTAATAATCTTAATATCAAATGGAAAGAAATGTAAATCATTCACATTTTTAAAAGGAATTATCCAGTATCTCTTAATCCCCACTTGGATGGCTTGCATTTTAATTTTATGGTTAATTTTTTTTTATTAACAGGGTGCTTGGGCCAGATTATCCGCATCTTAATTAATCTCATGATTTACATAGTCATTAATTTTATAGTTAAATTCACTCCGAGGTGTGGATAGAGTTTGTGTTTGGAAAAGAATTTGATAATTCCCATATTATTTTTAAGTAAAATTATTAAATTTGTTTTAAGTCAATTTAGCATTGATTTAAGATAATTTAAAATAGTGTTGTTTTAAATAAGAAAAAATAAATGAATTAAATCATTATATTTAATCAACAAGATTTGATGATGTTATTTTTCATTTGATTTGTTTTAAAACATAAGTCATCTTTAATTACAGTCTTTTCATATGCTGTTTAGAGTTTTGAGTCACAAAAAAAAATGGAGAGTTTCATGACATCCATACATTATGTTTGAGATTACAATGTCGTAAGGCGAGTTTGAGTTTTTTCAAATACAATCCTTATAAAACATAAATTATATCTCATTATGTTTGAGTTTACTACAGTTTGTTTCATTTTTTTAATCGAAATAAAATGTACTGGTCATTTCAGACGAAATGAAACAAAACAAAATTAACAACCTTGGTTTTTATAGCTTCAGCAAGTGCTCCCTGTACTATCTTTCTTTTATTTGGATTAGGGTTGTCAATTTCATTCCGTTTCATATCAATTAAAAAATAAGATAAACAACGTCGTTTTTATCTCGGTTTAAATTCCGACCCATACCGGATTTTTCAGTCAAATACCGGTTGAAATATTCCGGTTTCGTTCTGCCCGTTTCATTTCGGCCAAATAGTGTTTTTTTAAAATAATGAATAATTTTACAATATCAATTATATCTCTTAATCCAACCGTTAGATTGAGATGAAATTTTACAAGGAGTCGCTTGACATATTTATATATATTATGTAAAAAATTTAAAGCAATCAGAGAATATAATGACGTTGAGAGATTGATAATGATATTATCATAATATTATACATGTTCATAATTTTGTTCAGAAAAATTATTTTATTATGTCTTGTTTTAGATTAAAATACACAATTCTAAAAAAAATATTTTTAAATTTGAACTATTTTTTTTAATTAATATATTTAATTATATATATATATACATAAATAGTACAACTCCAAAACAACACACTAAAACACTCTAAAACCAAAATATTTCATTTCAATTAAAAAAATAAAACACCAATCAAAACGGAATTGACAATCTTGGTTTGGATTGCTATCCTTCAGACTATTGGATTATAGTTAAATCTAAGCAAACGTTGGGGACTGATTTGTAGCTACGTCCATTTTCCTTAATGGATCCACCAAAAGTGGCCCATTATAAGCCCAAGACAATAAATCAGACTGGGTAAGTTGATCGAAGCTTGGATTTAAAACGCCGACATGTTATATACTTTTATTTATTTATTGCCTTCTACTCCCTCGTTTTTTCTCTAACAAAACAGAGACAGAGATCCAAGAAATTTTCAACTCTGTTCATTTCAGATCTAAACGACACCGTCTCAGTTTCAGTGATCAATCATGTCTACTTTCAAAGGTGACGAAACTGCTCCGTTCTTTGGCTTCCTTGGCGCCGCTGCTGCCCTCGTCTTCTCATGTAAACAATTGCATTTCTTCCTTCTGCTTCTTTTCCTCTTTTTTTTAATTATTTTGTTATTTATTTGCTTTAATTTTCATGTCCCTGATCGGTTCCCGAGGAACTGGAGGAAAGATTGAATTGCGATTATCAGGTCGATCTTGATGCAATTATACGGGTCTCAACTGATTTAATTCTTGTTTGATATTCCATCACTTGGAATTATTCGTTAAATTTGATTATTAGCGGTTGTTTATCCGTATTTAATAAATTCTATTGATTTTAATATTTTTTAATTACCCGGGAAAAGGCGTGTTTGATTTAAATTTTGGTTTGTTAAGCTTTATATTATAGAACCATTTTGCTTGATCAATATTAGATTTTTGACTAATTACTTAGATCTGGGGAGCTTTTGAACCTATCCATGTGTTTTGTTTGTTTGGTGTAAACATTGGGTTTTTGGTGCTTGTATAGGTATGGGAGCAGCGTATGGAACAGCTAAGAGTGGAGTTGGCGTGGCGTCAATGGGAGTGATGAGGCCTGAGTTGGTGATGAAGTCGATTGTTCCAGTTGTTATGGCTGGAGTGTTGGGTATTTACGGGTTGATTATTGCGGTTATTATTAGTACTGGAATTAACCCAAAGGCCAAGTCTTATTACCTTTTTGATGGGTATGCACATCTCTCGTCTGGTCTCGCTTGTGGCCTTGCTGGGCTCTCTGCTGGAATGGCCATTGGCATTGTTGGTGATGCTGGTGTCAGGTATGTTAACCATCTTTTTTGTTTAGAAGATATGCTACAGCGTTTGATTTCTGTTGTTAGCTAATATAGTGTCGGCATGGTTAATGTGTCTCAACCTGTATTTATTTCTTACAAGCGTGGTACATTATTATTGAGATTTGTAGTTGGGGAGCTGTCCTGTTCTTATGTTTTTTAACTTATAATCTGGATGCAACTTTTATCCCCTTGATACGATGCCGTGGTTCTTGAATCTTTGAGATTTATTGTTTGGTTTTGCTGCTCAAACTTTATAATGTCTGGATATGTTTTTCTGTAAATTTAAGACCATGAGAACTCTTGGATAAGACTGCACGGTACTTGCACAAGCAAATTTTCCATTCTTGTGTAATATCTTTTGTACATGTAAGATTACTGTTTAGGGGGGATAATTCGCAATACATGCTGATACGTTTTATTGTTTTTGTTTTCAGAGCTAATGCTCAACAACCAAAACTTTTTGTTGGAATGATCCTTATCCTCATCTTTGCCGAAGCGTTGGCGCTGTATGGCCTTATTGTGGGCATCATCCTGTCATCCCGTGCTGGCCAGTCCAGGGCAGAATAAGAAGGGAGATTGCTACCTGCTGTTATTCTTTTATAGCTTGTCAGTGTCACTTAGGAGATAAAATTATGGTTTGCAGATTATCGAGGGTTGGGCAGCACTTTCATCATCCCCAAATATCTTATCATGGAAGTGTCTGCGCTGCCAAGCATTTGGTAGTTTCGTCGTGCTGTTTGCTGGAGTAGGAATGCGTTTTCTCCTCAAAATAAAAGCTTTTCAAGCTTGCCATGTAGGTTTCTGTCTATGATTGTATTTTGCAGACCTTACAAAACCGTTGCACCTGAGATGATATTATTTATCGAAGTCTTATTTTTACAACTTCAAAGTTTGGTTGCCTGCTAACCTATTGTGTGCTTCCATAACTCCCTGCTAGATGATGTTCTTTGTACCAGAAGATTGGTATTGGGAAAGTACAAAAGCTTTCCCTTCAATATCAATAGCCTTAGGGAAAGAAGAAGTCCATCCTCTGGAGATACTATAAGCAAGAGAGAGGGATAACTTCCTTTGTTGGTAGTAGAGCTGATTCTAGAATTAAACCTTCAAGAAACCTAGGGCAGATTACTCTATCTGCTATCTCTTCTAACAAGAAAGGGCCTTAGGCTTTAGTCTAGTCAAATACGAATTGAGATAGGAGAGTTCTGGGAAAGCATCTATCGTAAGTTTGATACCACCTTCCGGTTCAAGGAATGAATGAATGAAGCTATGATCCGATCAACTTCATTCTCTCGCTCGCTCATAGGATGTTTCTGGATGATTTAAAATGTCATGCCACTGTTAACTTTTCAAGAGTGGATGTGATTTCTGATGCAATCGGATGTTTCGAGGAAATTTCTCAAGGGAAAGTTCATTCGTGCCAGGATCTAGTGAACTTTTGACAGGACAAAAACTGTGCACGTGATGTTTGTTATACACAACATGCTCCCAAAGTGTTATTCATTGTAATGGGCTGTGCCAGTAAAATATTTCTCACCTGAAAACAAAACACGTGCAAATGCAATCTGAAAAACAGTAATTAATGCAAGTAGGAAGCTGATAACACAGGCTCAAATGGTGGTCATGCTGGTTTTGGAGACAATTGCCATAGCAATCTCTTTCTGATTCTCATGCACAGGATTGCTAATTTACACCATGGTTGTGAATTCTGTTTTGGCCAAAATGTTCCGTATCAATAAAAAAAAACGAGACAAAACAGTGTAGTTTTTATCTCGGTTTAAATTCCGGTTCATATCAAAAAATTTCGATCAAATACCGTCCAAAATACACCGGTATTATATCGTCTATGCCATTTTCGGCTATAGAAAATAAATTCCTCTTGCTTCTTATTTTTCATCTCCCGTTTCTTGTCCGATCATCAATTGGTGACTAAACAAATTCTCTCTCTCTCTCTCTCTCTCTATATATATATATATATATATATATATTATAAAAAAATAAAATTGTTGCATCAACTTTGATTTTATAAAAAATAAAAATTATATTTAATTGTTTTGCTTTTCAATTTCTTTCATATATATAATTAATAAATATATGAACAGTAAAACCCTAAAATAACGCGCCGAAACACTCCAAAACCAATACATTCCGTACCAATAGAAAAAACAAAACGTCAACCAGAGCAATATTGACAATCTTGATTTGTACCGTCATCTTTGTTTCTAGCAAGTACCTAAATTGCCCTTGTGCTCGATTGAATAGAAATTGCTCGATTCCTTTAGCTTTGGTTTTACATTAGAGGCCCAATATATACTCATGATAGTGAGCTGCCAAGCCCAGAAAGTAAAACGACCCAACCTATCCAAACGACGAGCCCAAAAACCCGAACCAGTCACCAGGCTGGGCATGGTAGATTTGAATGCATGAGGATCCCACGTCTGATGTCATATGCACTCGTTACCAGTCATTTACAATTCCTTTTTTTGTGCTCCATTCCTTAATAACATTAACCAATACGGGTTTGACTGAAGCCGAAGATATTATTTATTGTGATCTTACCAGAGACTTCAAAACTGGTGCTTTCAAAGAACCTTAAAAAATCAAAGTATTCGTAATTTGTGCAAGAACCCTAGAGTCAAAACGCGTTGATGTGCTGCCATCACATACATATCAAAACAATGCGATAGACATTTATTGGGGCAGGGAAGTTTCTGGGCGAAACAAAACTGTGCTTTCACAAATTTGTTTCAAGAATTAACAGTCAATGCTACATCGGGTCCGCTATCACCAGCCTGTGTTTTCAACACGGCTCAGGAGGGGGCCCAAATCCTTCCAAATAACTTGCGAGAAAAACGTGTCCATGTTTTTTTTTGTTCTTCGAAATTGGATTTTCAGATTTGATGCTGTTATTTATCTTTAAATATTCATATAAAAATCATATTACAAACAGGATGGACCGGATGGATGAGCTTCACATTACGCCCGCCATCAGATATTTAAATTATTATAAATATACATATAAAAACGCAATCGGATTGGATGTTCTAGGATGGATGGCATTATTTGTATTTGATGGTTTTCATTTGTATTTTTCTTCAACACTTTTTATTTTTTCAGGAAGAAAAATGGTCTATTTTTCTGCAGGGTGGACAAATAAAGAATGATCCAAGGGTCGTTTGTGGCTGCGAATCATCGGAAGAGGCACAATGACCGCACCAACTGGAAAGAGAAACAAGAAGATGCAGCGGCAACTGCCTGATGATGCACTTACCCACCTCAGGATTAATCTTGGATTGAAAAGAGCCAATCGAAGATGCACAGCGTGGACCTTTCAGATGATTGCGTCTTGATCAGATTGAGAGTGCCCTTTAAAAAAGATTATCAGCTTGGGAAAAGTGAGGTGAAGAGGCCTGATGCATGAATACGACATGGGCGTATCTAGCTATGAGATGTTATGGGTTTTCCAATCTATCACAGGAAGATGGTTAAGTATTTCCATTCCACGGTTTAGATTGATGAAAAAAAGAGGATCGTGGGACTACATGGTGATAGATTAACATCTAATTTGATTTTTTGGAGTGGTGTGAATTTGTGTTAGATTGTTCAACACAACCTACAGGAATCAAAAGAAAGAGACACCTAGACAAAGACGGGGAGAGGTTGGGATTCAATTTTGATTTCTATGATTTAAGGATTAGATTGATGTTTATCCTAAGATGAAGGTGGTTTCTTGACGGTAATTACACTTAGTGTGATAATGATGATGATAAAAAAAGATGATGATTACTCAAAATCCAAGATATGTTGTTTAATGTTTTGGGTAATGATTAATTAATATATCCAAATAAATGGATTTCTTGTTGCCTGTTTGGGAGAGCGGTTGCGGTAGCTTTTCAAAGTGCTTTTCGTGCCGAAATATATCAAAATGATGTTTTTTTATTTTTTTAAAATTATTTTTGATATCAGCACATCAAAATGATATAAACGCACAAAAAAATTTCATTTAAAATGCAAAAAAAAAAAATTGAAATTTGGCAAAAAGCGGGTTGCACCGCCCATCCAAACAGGTGCTAAGAAATTCTAGGAAATGATATAGTCTTGAGTTCCTGCAAAAACAATATCAATTGGGGAATATAAAGTCCCTCCAATAATAAACTGAATATATTTATGGGAAAAATAATAAATAATTTAAAAGAGCTTTAAATTTAAGAAACAAAAATATTTGTTTTTGAGTTTTTAGATGATTCATGCTTTGAAATCTATATAAGTTTATCTAAAACTATCTAAAATGACAAAAAACTGAACTCTTACCTAGATGATTTAGAGGGTATTTGTACCCCTTAGACCTTATCGTTTTCAGAGAAAGAAAAAACTACGAAGTCCATTATTTTTTGTGGTATTAATAAATGATAAATATCACTTATATATTATTTATGAAATAATAAGTATGACAACTTCCTCAAGAAATGTTATGTACACCTATAAGTGCAGGGAAATCATTACACTTGATATGAATGACTTGTATAATTGTTCTAGGTCTTGTATGTTTATATATTATTTATGAAATAATAAGTATGACAACTTCCTCAAGAAATGTTATCTACAACTATAAGTGCAGGGAAATCATTACACTTGATATGAATGACTTGTATAATTGTTCTAGGTCTTGTATGTTTACCAAACTCATGTTATCTTCAACTCGTCGGCTAATTGTCAAACTCGACACTTTTAATCTGACAAGTTTGTCAGACCTGTGATACTTTGAGTCTGATTAATTGTAAAGTCCAAGTTCTTTGAGTCAACCAATACTAACTTTAGCTTAACTGACTACCATACCCAAATACTTTGGATTTAGCAAATTTGTCAAACTCATGAATCGTGAGCTTGGCTAATAACCAAGCTCAAGTCTCATGGTTCAATCATGTTTAAGAAAACATGGATGTGGTAAACTACCAAGCCTACCTCATTTGTATTTGGCATGTTTGACAAACTTATTTTTTAAAGGCATCTAGGCTCTGATGGTTTGAAAAGGTATGGAAGATGAAGCAAAGAAGTTTTTAGCCTTTCTAAAGTTATAATAAGGTGTCATTATTTTTTTCATTATTATCTTCCACCTTTTTTGTTTTTTTTTTCTTTACTTATGATAAAACTTTTTTCCAATTTCAAGTCTTTTATATAAAAAAAAATGCAATTTGACAACAAAAAGGATTTCTTTTGGCAAAGTAAACCAAATCTTCTTTTCTTCTGCTTACATAAAACCTCTCTCAATCTTTTTTCCTTATACCACCATGAACTTTAGAAAAGAAAAGAGAAATGTGTCTCGTGAAGATGATTTCAATTTTAGACATGAAATAAAAATTACTCATAGAAGATCTCTGACTACAATGATTGGAATTAGATTTAAGAGGGATGGTTAAGGACGTTTCTTGGAAGGTTTCAAACTTGGGAGGAAAATTGAGGCTGCCTAAGACACATGTGGATGCCACACAAATTTTGGTGATTTAATATTAAATTATCACGATCGAGTAACTTAGTCCGCCTACAGATTATGCATTGGTTTTACCTAAAATTGGTGACCATATTTTTCAAGTCACGAGAAAGTATAGTGGGCGCAATATTATCATTACTTACCTTAATGTTTATTTGAGCTTGGATACTTGTTTCCTTTACATGAGTGTATAAATGGTGTTCTGAGGTACCACAACCTCAATCCTACATGGATTCATCCTAATAGATAGATCATTTTGTTCTCATTTTAAAAGTTATTTAGAATTATAAATGAAGAGCCTATAATAAAGATATTTAGGCAATGTTGCAACTTAATTAGAAGTATTGAAATAATACATTTGATCCCTTGGTTTTTTTTATTTTTATTCATATGTAAAATGAGTATATGAAGAATATAGTAAGAGGAAAACGAGCATCCCAAAAGTCAAATTTTTTTGCCAGAAAAGACACCACTTGCTTAAAAACATGAAGAGAGTAGTGGGTGATAATGGGATTTGATGGCACACTCAAACCTTAAGATGACTATATCCTAACTTGGGGTTATATCCACTATTAAAAGATATCCTCAATAAGTGTGAATGAGAAACTCTTTTTGGGATAGAAGGACGAGCAAGTATGTACCAATTTAAACAACCTCTATACTGAATATGACATCAATTGTAAAACTAAAGGGTTTTATGATGCTTCAAGTAATCTTTCTTTTATATATTTCAGTAATTTTAATATCTTGTATTCCCTTATTGCTCCCTTATTCATATATTTATCTAGGACCATTGGATCTAAATTTAGTAGGTCTAGCCTTTTTATCCATATTTTTCTAAATAATGTAACCCTCTACGTATACTATACAAGGCCTTCTATCAGGGAGGTGAATGGAGAGATGCAACAACTTAATAAGAAGGGGATGACATTCATTAAGATATATTTTTGCTTCTTTGTTATTTTTTTTAGTATTGCCTAGGTGAGGAGTTGTATTTTCTTCATAAGTTGTTGAAGGATCAGATGTGTAAAGACTAGAGTATATGTTGTGGCAGAGAGATTAGTAACTTGTTTTATTCCATGTGTGCCCTAATTATCTACAACTAATGGTAATAAGTACGAAAAATACTAAAATACTAAATCTATTTATAGCTTCTTAGAAGTTTTTCCGCAGATGGTGCCACTAATGATATCCTAAAATCCAAGATATATAAACAATAGGTTATGTAGTGCTTGAGATAATGGTTAATCAATATATTTATATAATTGGATTTCTTATCTTTAAACTAAAGAATTCCTAAGCTTGAAGACCCTCTATTAAATTATTTTATCCATATTATTCTACATATTGTAATCGTTTATGGACACTAAGTGAGGGGGATGACATTTATTGATTGAATATTCTCTCGTTTGTTGATTTCCAGGACTACATGGGTAAGCAGTTGTATATGCTTTATCAGTTGTTTAAGAATTGATTGTATGAGAACTGAAGTATCTATTATGGCATGAAGATCAGTAACTTATATTATTATAGAAGTGTCATGATAGATGCAATTGATGGTAATGATTAAGGGAAAATACTAAAACAATAGAGTTATTTATAACTTTCTGGAAGTTTTCTCATAGACAATGTCTCTAATGACGTCCTAAAATACAAGTATAAAAATAATAGGTTATTTAATGTTTAGGGTAATGGTTAATCAATATGTTCATAAAATAAGATTTCTTCTCTTTAGACTAAGGACTTCCATGTTAATGGTAAATGCTAGAGTACTAGTAAAAGCAGTCACAATAAAAAAGGCTTAAAGACGCTTCAATGATAAAATTAGTATATTGATTAAAAAACAATAAATGACTTAAACGATTTTTAAATTCAAAGAACAAAAATGTTTTTCATAATTATATACCCCCTGCACCTTATCATTTTCAAAGAACAAAATGACCAAAAAGTCATATATTCTCAATGACATTAATAGGGGACAAATATCTCATATATATCATTAATGAGATACTAAATATGGTATGTCTATTAATAGATCATGTGTATACTTATGAGAATAGAAAAACCATTACATTGGATATAAATAACTCACATAATTGTTCTAGATGAAGAGGCATGACATTAGGCTTGGTTGAATGTCAAGTCGGAATCAAATCTAGTCAGCAAAGTCACACTAATTGGGTTTGTCAATCAGCCAATCCCAAATCTTTTGGGTCTATGTTTGTCGGATCCATGTTATCTTGGATTTGGCTGACTACTAAACTCAAATCTTTTGGGTCTAGAAAGTCTGTTAGACTCACATTATTTTGGGTTTGGTTAACTATCAAACTCAAATATTCTGGGTTCAATATGTTTGTCATATTCACACTATACTAGGTTTGTATAATTATCATGCCTAAATATTCCGAGTCTGATATGTTTGTTAAATCCACATTACTTTGATCTTATTGAATGTCAAACCCAAATTCTTTGAATCTAACATGTTATAAGACTCATTTTCTTTTTAATTTTTTTCTATTTATTTATTAAAAAAAAAAAAAACTATAACAGGCTCGTCTATAATAATAGTAGCACCAAAAGGATTCTCAACATTTATTCTTGTAATTACGTTGTACTTCTAAGTTAAACACTATGAATTGGACGACATGATTGGACCAAATGATTGGACCAAATAATCTTTATTCCCGATCAATTTTTTATAAACTATCTATAACTTTCAAAGAATAATATTATTAAAAAAACTTAATCAGATTGAATACCTCAGCATGAATAAATATATATATATATTATTATTATCTTTGCACTTCGTGTTTGTCGTATCTTTCCTAACTCTCTTACAAACTTTTTTCAGAGTAAGAGATTGGCTTCTTTTTTACATGGTTGGATATATAAAGAATGATCCAAGGGTGGTTTGTGGTTGAGAAAATAGCAAAAGAGGCACCAATCCCTTTTCAAGGATTATCTACTAACACCTCACCACCACCATAAAGTTAAAAAAAAAAAAGAAAAAAAAAAGAGGCATCTGCCTGAGGTGCTTGCCCCACTTAATTTGGAAGGAGCCAACGGAAAATTTGTAGATGCACGTCGTAGCCCTCTAAATGATTAGCTCAATAACATTTTGATTAAATTAATGTTTTCAGATTAAAAGTCCCACATAATAAAACTTAGGAGGCCTAATGCATGATCACGACTGGATATCATCAGCTTGTGATAAAGACTCGTGGGTATGGATGGCGTTTGTTTTAGCTTTTTCAACCATGGTTTCTAAAAAAATTGTAATTTTTTTTTGTCATTTTAAAAACCGGCGGTTTAGTATTTCTAAATTATTTTGATGTGCTGATGTCAAAAATGATTTTTAAAAAATAAAAAAAATATAATTTTGATGTATTTCAGCACGAAACACTTTTTAAAAATGTATAAAAAGCTACAGCAACAGCTCTCCCAAACACTCTCTAAGTATAATTTGGCAAACCTCACGTTTGAGGAAATCAAAGTTCGAGTTACTGAATTGGCAAAGAGGGATAGGCTATAACAACTTATCTCTCAAGAAATCATGTTGTTGAAGTAGGTCACCAGAAAAAATTAGGTTATGTTTTTGTAAGCTAGTGAAGCTCGAGCTCCATAATGCCAATCCAGCTCCCTCTCCTTCCAGCTTTTGCACATGAAAGTGGAACTCTCTGTGTTTCAGCAGTGCCCTCGTTAGTTCCATACACATCTTTTGTTTACGAGACAACTACCGAATTTTTTATGCCCTTTATTGCTCGACCAGAATCTTCATTGGATTCTGCATATCATGTGTTTTAATTTCGAAAACAATTAATTAGTGGATCGAAGGGGACAGAAAACCTAAATATATATGCCAGATGACGCCCGCCATGCAACCCTTTTGGAATAAAATAAAAACCCTTTTGTTTGTGCATAGAAAAAATTTCAATTTCGAACTTTCTATCAAATTATCAAGAGCGCTTAGGGCCAGTAGTGAATTGCGTGATGTTCGGATCAGATTCTGTGCATTTCTCGATTAATTTTATAGGTTTTGAAGATAACAATAAATTTTCAGTAATTATTATATTAGCAATCAGATGTCTTAAAATTATCGATACAAAGAAATTTATTGCATCATAATGGATGAAGATGTGAGGACGGTGGTGCCGACTGTGACGTTGGAAAGCATTGCTGCCTCTTATCTGGAAATGAAGCAAGGAGGCTGAAGGGATAACATTCCTTTAGTAAAAAGCTGAAGCATTTAAAGTGCTCCTTTTTTATTTTATTTTCATGTGATTTGCTGCGTTTTTTGGCTTCTTTCCTGTAAAGTCCCTTTAAATTGTGGTCCAGATCATGCCACGAAGAGATGCAATTTGCAAATGGACTGTATGGCCTAAAATCCTGAGATCAAGCTTATATCATCGTAGAGGTGACGACAGGGGATGCTGAAGTGGGAGATTGGATTGCTGCTGGGGGCGATACGGTCCATAAGAAGTTCTTTCGATTTGTTAATTAATTGATCACCGCAGGTGAACCCATTTCAGGTTCTCTAGCTCCTATCCCTCGGTGAAAAGAATACATGACTCTTAATCAGGTTTTACTCCCTTTTTTTTATAAAATAAAACGAATTGAACTGAACCGAACTGGGTGAAAACCCTTCGGTTTTGGTTCGGTTCGGTTTTTATGTTAAAGAATAGAGAGGAAACCCAAATTGTTTTTTGAGCTTTCACATAAAAACCGACTGGTTTTTTTATAAGATACCAAAGTGTTTTTATATTTTTTGCCACTAAATATTAATTTGTATTAAATTTCTAGTGTTAATATTATATTCATTAAGTTTTTTTGCATTTCTAATACTATTCTTTTGTTTTGTTTAATTGAGCATAAGTCAAAAGAATTTAAATTACACATGTGAACAAATTAAATTTTAAATTACAAAATATTGTCTTCAAAGGGTTTCAAAATAAACAGCAAACAACATTATCATAAAAAACTTCAATAAATACACTGGGTTTTGAACTAATTATCATCCATTGTTAGACGTTATTTTCCATCAAATTCTAAAAAAAAAATCAAAATGTTTGATTGAAAATGTATTGATTAATAAATCATAAAATAAAAGGTGTAAGTATATAAGAAAAATAATTTGATTCAAGGTTTTCATAAGTTTTATAATCATTCATCAAGGTTGTAATGTCGGTTGAGATTGGTTCATGATGAAATCAATTTTGATAACAAATAAGTGTTTGAACTATTGCTAGAGATTAAAAAAAACTTTGAAATTAGTCGAGTATACGACCGCCTGTGCTGAAAGTCGATTCATAAGCCATTGTGGATATAGGAACAACTAAAACATATTGTGCAACCTTCAAAAGTATTTTATATTTTAAAGCATTACTCTATCACTAACCTAAAATATCTAATTTATCATCATTAGGATCCTCACAACCATCAATCAAATACCCTCGATCTCATTTCTATTTTCCACATTATCTTTCTCTTGTAAATGTCTTTTAAATCGAGTAAAAGTATTAAAATCTATTGATCCATATCGTTGTTATCAATAACATTCTTGTTTATGCCTATTATTATCCTTCACTTCATAAACTTTTAAATAAAACTCATACAGCCTACATGATGATCTTTCACATTTTTTTGTTAGAAATTGTGCTTGTCACAATCATACAACTCACCAAAATAAAATTTCATATATTTCAACTTAAAACGAGGATTTAAGATATTAGCCATATATAATAAAAAAAAATTAATTTGCATCACAACCCCAACACTTCTCAAACTTTAATGTCATTTTCATCATAATTCCACTTAAAATATTATCACTACTTTTACAAAATTGCACAAGTTTGTGTGCATGTAAATCAATTCATTGAAGAAAGGATTTGATGTCACATGTAATGAGCTAGAAAATCTTAATGTAACCATGTAAAAGATCTTTAAGAACTTGACCAAAATTTTACTATTTTCCCAATCCTCCAAACTAGGTGGCCCTATGTTTTTTTATTCCCTTTTAAATCAACCTCTAAATAATAACTCATATACCTAGGTTCACCCTCACCTAACCTCACAAACACCTTTTCAAACTTTTCAACAGCTTCTAGCATAAGATAAGTTGAGTTTTATTGAGTGACAACAACCAAACACAATGATTTCTTACACTTCATATGCATTTTTTTTAAGTGCAAGTTGCCTCGTAAGTGAAGATCTCACAAACTTTACTGTATTTTAAATCTTAACAACTGGAATATTAATCTCTTTCAAGCCATCAATTACAATGAGATTTACAATGTGTGCACAACATCTACCATACTAATGTTCATTTGACAATATATTAAATGACTAATTTGTCATCACATTCTTCAAATATGAAATAGTCATATTATTAGAGCTTATTGTCTATTGTAAAGTTAGCAACTTATCAATCGTCCACTCTAACAGACAATTCTCAATAACTTAACCAATTATCTCACCCGTATAATTTGAAATTTAATAACAAATGAGAATTATTTTTATGCAAATTGCACTCATTATCAATCCAATGAGTTGTTAAGGATATATAGTTAATATTTTGAATTGATATCCATATATCTGTTATTAAACATAATTGTTGATCCCTAAGAGCTATTTTTAATTTTTCCTTCTCTTTAACATAAATTTTCTTTTTTATTTTATTATTTAAATTATTTAGAAAAGTATTTAGGAAGAATTTATTTTTTAAAACATATTACATCGATGTTAGTAATTTTTTATTAAGTTTATCAAGAAAAATAGTATTTTTGAAAGCTATAAATTGTTATTAGAAAGAATATAACAGACGAACAAATAGTTTTTATTGCAATATTTGGACATAGAAATACATATAAAGAAGTTTCTATATAGGCAACTCATATCAGCATTAATGAACTTGTTAGTCAAGATTAAGGATGTAGTAGCAATATGATATAGGGTGTTTTTTAATTAAAAATACATTATAATAATAAAAATTATATAAGCACGTTAAAATAATTAAAAAACACTTTAAAATATATTTATTTTCAAATGAAAAACAATTTTAATAACATTTTAAAAATAAAATGGATGATAAAAACAAACCGTCCTTAAAAGGAATAAAATAATAGTAGTATTTGAATATTTTATTAACTTCTCGAGACCTTAAAGGCCAGGTAAATTGAAAAAGAGAAAAAAAAAGTTGAGAATCAAGATATTCATTGGGAAGGAAGGAAAGATGATCCTGCCGTAACGACTGCTTTTGTGAACATGTTCCCTCACCCGTGTCAGCTGCAAACAAAATAATCATTATTATAAGTTATCAATGTTCTTTTCATAGTCAAAAGTTTTGAATCGCTATTTACGGATATATATATATATATATAATTGATTGCTAGAGGATACATGATCACATGATTAAATTTTTTTATTAATTTGAATATTCGAATCAGCTTCTGCATATCTTGATTAATTTTATGGATCTTAAAGTTAACAATTATATAAAACACTTAGTAATTATCATGTTAACAACTATATAGCTCGAACTGAGATTATAAAAGAATAAATTCTTTAATTTCAAGCTATTAATATTAGGTCAGCTAATACATGGTTACATGATTGATTCTTTGAATTTCCCTGTGCAGAGCATAAGAGATTTTCAATGTCAAATTAAAATCCTAAATTTAGACGGGTTTAATTTTGCGGTTAGAAATATTTTTAAAAGATATTTTTTTTATATTGTTTGATGTTTTAAAATAAAAAATAATAAATATTATTTTGATGTATTTTAAAATAAAAATATTTAAAAAAACAGTTATTATTAAAATATAAAATAGATTAATCATCTCTGATTTTTCACGACATGAAGTTGTTTTATCTGTTTTCTTTTAAAAAAAACTTAATTAATCATTACATATAAATCTTCTTCACATTAACAATATAAAAACATCATGGAGTAAATAATAAATTAGTCTTTTTAGTTTTGAAAAACGAATAAAATAATAAAATAACATGAAATATTTAAATTATAAATAGATATGGAAATATTCAAATTATAAATAGTGTCGTTTTAATAAACTACAACTACTAAGTTATAATCAACTCTTGTTTGATCTCACACCTTGAAATAATTCAATTTATTTATTAAATAAGGTGAATCTTGATTGTAAAGAAGAATCACTCATTTTTTTCAAAATAATAGGACGATAGAAGTGGAAAAAACTTATTTTTATAATATTATTTATTTTTTAAATCATCAATCAACAACGCTACTATTATTAGCAGCGTTGTTGCTATGGCCACTCCAAGTTATGATCTTCATTGTTTTTTATTACTATTTATTGCTACCACTCTCTAATTGGTCGATTCCATTTTTCATATCATTATTTATTAATATATTGTAAAATGTTTTATCGTAAATAAATACCCTTAATTTTTTTTTATTCTTATTAACCAAAAACAATTATCATATCGGACAACTAATCCCGAGTACTGAATGATGAGTCCATGTCTTATTATTATTTTTTAATATAAAAAGATAGATAGATTGAATGAGATAATTATCTTTCTGTCTTTGTTTTTTTGGTATACACAAGCCAATGGCCTGCGTTCTGCTGTAGCAAGAATATTTATTTATCTCGTTTTAATATATATAATTTTTTATTTTATTGTTTTATTTTTTTATTTTTTTGGTCTTCTCGAATACTTCTTAAATTTTTGTTTGTATATTTGTATTTATATTTTTAGTTTTAATTTTTAATTTTTATTATAATTTTTTAGTATTAAATGCAATTTGCGTTAAAAAATAGAGTAGGTTTGATTTTGATAACGTGAGATGAGAGTGAAACTATCTCTTATACATGTATAATGAATCTTCTATTGTTAGTTATTTGTTATCTTAATGTGTGTGTGTTTTTTCATTTGTTTTGTCCATGTATGACTTGATATATTTTTATTTTAAAGTGATTTTTATTTCAAAAGAAATTAAAATATATTTTAAGATTTATTCTTCATATTATTATATTAAAAGTATTTCAGAACACTGAGATTAAATTAATCTGAGATTTTAAAAAATAAAACTAGTTCATTTATATATATTAAGATGTTAATATGAAACAAATATCAAAATATATAATTATTTTTAAAAAATTATTATTATTTTTAGATAATTTGTCCCAATTTTTCCACCTGTTTTGTTTATATGTGGCTTCATATATTTTTTATTTAAGTGATATTATATCTGAAATATCATACATAAAAAGTCACAAAAATCAATTTTTAACAAAAACAACATCGAGTGATGAATTATTTTGATTATTATTCTCATTTTATTATCATGATTGTTTAATTGGCACAAGAATTATAGTTGTCATTATTAATATTCTAATTATTACTGGCAATACTATTGTTGCCACCATCATTATTATTATAAAAAACAAATTCATTTTTTTTATTTTTTTAAGATTTATTCTTCATAGTATTACATTAGAAGTATTTCAGAACACTAAGATTAAATTAATTTGAGATTTAAAAAAAAATAGTTCATATTTTTATATATTTGCAAATGTAAATATTAAACAAATATTAAAATATATAATAAGCCTCACATGTTTTTAAGAAAAAACTTTAAAAATAATCATTATCATTTTTTTAAATGTCTTTATCAATAATAAAAGGAATATAAAAAAAACTAAAAAATCAAAAGGTTTGTAGGTTGATTATTTCTTTCAGTTGTATAATATCATAATAACAATCTAGGACCATTAAAATGTTTTTACCTGTTAAAAACTATGATTATGGCTGCGGTAAAGCACAAGACAAGTCATTCGTATATATTTTCACTATAAATAAATTGGCCCAATTTTTCTACTTGTTTTGTCTACGTGTGGCTTCGTTTATTTTTCATTTATGTGATATTAGATCTGAAATATCATATATAAAAAAACCGCAAACATCAATTTTTAACAAAATCAACATCAAAAAATAAAATAAATAACCAAACAAAAATAAATAGTATTGGCTTAAAAAATTCACTTGACTTGAAGAATAAATGAAAAAAAAACAAAGAGAAAAAGAAAAAATAAGAAATATCAATTTTCAAATGATCACAAACACAAATTAAAATTTAAGAACTAAATTCAAAAAACAACATACAACCTCAACAAAATAGAAAATAATAAAAATTAAATACAAAAACTAAGAGCATATATACATATAAATATGGACAAAAATAGGGACTATTTCATAAATATATAAAATAAAATAGGGAATTAAAATAAAATAAAAAATTCAAAGTATAAGGACCAAAATGAAAACAAAATATATAATGAATTTCAATTGAAGGACAAAATTGAAGAAAATCCAAACTTCTATGCTGAAAATATTAAGATATTTAAAACCAATCTCAAAATTAAAAGAATAACGACCAAAATAAAGTTGAAATATACAATCCATTTTAATTGAAGGACACAATTGAAACAAATCAAAATTTATATAACAGAAATCAGGACCATACCAAACAATCCAAAAATCAGAGACCTGACATAAATAATCATAAACAAAAAGGATTGTCATGTAATTTTGAATGCAAGAAGGGGCAAAAAAAGATCAATTGGTCATCATCATGTCTCCGGTCCCCGTGTAACACCAGTCCCCACCTTAGAAGAAAGAGGACATGGCGTCACATCAGTCGAGATGCCGGATGAACATTGTTCACCACTGGGCGGCGTTGCACGCACCATTTGAATAACCGTCCGAATAGGGTGGGAGGCCAGAAAATGGTGGCTCATCTGGCGGACGCTCCAACAGTATCCGCGAGAAAAAGTATGTTCAATACCTAAACACCCACACAACCAACTATTGGATTTTATCTTATATAGGGACATATTTATATTTATACATTTTCAAAAAATATGAATTGCCTGAAACAGCCTTGGAGGCAACACATGCATTTTGTCTTATTTTTTGGTGTTATGGTTATTTTATTGTGCAAATAAATGTAAGAAATAAAAAAATACCCCAAATTTCAAGGTTATAATCATTGTGCACTAGGAGGTAAAATAATAATTTCACTATTACAATCTACAATAATATGTGTTTATTGCTACAATAATTTGTTTATAGTGGATGTGCGAGCTAATTTAGCTTATTAGGTAATGGTAACAACTAGCAGGTGGAAAACTCACCCAAAAAAAAAGAGCAATAAAAGATTTAATTAATGTTTTGGAGGGTAGGTAATGTTGTTTTTTAAAGTATTTTTTATTTAATTTTATTTTAAAAAATAATTTTAGCACATCAAAATATTTTAAAAATAAAAAAACAATTTTAAGTAAAAAGTAAAAATAAATATTAATTTATTTATTTTTCACAAACGCTTTTTAAACGAACTTTTTTTTTTATAATCAGGGTGTCAGGCTAGTTTACGCGCACCACAACTAATCCCTAGATCTATTAAACAGTCTGCAAGTCCAGTGGGTAGGTAAAGCACAGCAGGGTGACATGCATACATAAAAAGGTTCGAACCCAGATACAAAAAAAAGGAAACAAGTCTCTTCCCCTGCTAGGTCAGGAACTCAAGTGCAAAACGAACTCTTATCATGTTATTAGATTGTGTGTGAGAGAGAATTATTTGAAAATATATTAAAATATAAATTTCATGAAATGCTATCTAAAACGCAATTCCATATGACGTTTTAGAAATTGAGAGGTTCCATTTCCCACTTCCATGGAAGCTTGGGAACAGAGAAAGCAATTTCTCTTTATTAGCTTTATCCTTGAGTTCAATGCTCTGCTCAAAATCACGACACGTTTAATAATTTTTTTATTTTAATAAAGACGTGCCGGTAGATACTCCATATCGCTATCAGACGGCGACCATAGCGTGGGAATATATCATCTCTTTTCGTTTCATGCGAACAGACCACGCACACTTGTATTTATCCTTTTCATTTTTTTAGCCAGCCTCAAATATATTATTAAATTAGTGTCCTAGTCTCAATTTTATACTAAGACTATTTTTGTGTGTGTGTATATATATATATATATATATATATATATTATTGCTAATTATTTTGATTTTTTAATAAGGAGATTCATTTATTTGATAAAAATATTATTAAATAATATCATTTTTTATTTTTAAAAAATATAATTTAGATGCAAATATAAATAAATAGCTTTTAAAAAAATAGATGAAAGCTTTTAATTAAGAGTTTTTGAACGTTTAAAATACACAAAAGAATTATTTAGTGCTAAAATAAAGATTGTCTACATATTTGGATGGTGGTTTTAAAAGTTATTTTTTACATTAATACTAATCTATAATAATTAATTTTTAAAAACTATATAATTTTAAAATATAGAAACAAACATGGTGTACACAATTTCACCAAGGATAAAAAACAAAACAAAAAAAAACAGAAACTACCCCACGGCATTAAAACTCGGGTGGTGGGTGACGTGTCCTGGCCCACCAGGAAACAATTTGTGGGGACCACATGAGGATACGCATGACCACTACGAGGCTCTTACTTTCTTTTTAAGGTAAGGATAACACATTGGCTGTGCTGGTCGCTGCAGATTTAGAGTTTATCATGGCTAATATATTTCTAGGGCACAGCGGCAACAAACAAGTCTCCTTTGGTGGGCATATATGTATCTAATCAAAAGTATGGGAGAGTGGGTTTTGAAGCATGAAAAACAAAATGTTGAAAAGTAGATGATTCAGAATCTGGAAGAGTCTCTGCGGTGGCTCCAAATTTGAACAGCTGAAAACAATAATCCATAGGCCTCAGCATCTCCGCCAATTGTTTTTTATATTTTTAGAGTATAGTAATGGATTGGATAATGTAAATGGTTGGGATGAAGAAAATATAAATAGTTTAATATATGCCTAGAGAAAAAACTAAATTGTGCCAAGAATTTACTGTATATACATATTGTAGAAGAGAATATTGAATCACGCACACATGCTGCAAATCAGGATGAAGATCACGATGAAGGATGACTGGGCAGATCACGCACCTGCACAATTGAGGAAATCTGGGATTAGATTAGGGTGATTAATTGTGTATATTCTGTTGAGCAAAATCAGGGATTAGATCAGGGATTGATTGTGTGTAATAAGATCATAAAGATCTGCTGGTGTACATAAGCATATAAATATGCTGTCATATGTGGAAGGTTGATTATGGAAAATAATTCTGGAAATACAATCATCTATTTCTATCCCTATCTCTATTTTTCTCATGGTATCAGAGCTCCATAAAGACTAACGTCTCAAACATGTCTTCTTCTTCTTCTTCGTCCACCATTCTTACTTCTTCTCAAATACCCACTGTAACCCCAATTTCCAACATTGTTTCACTAAAATTGACCCAAGACAATTATCCCCTCTGGAAAACCCAACTTCTACACTATTTCCGTGGGCAAGACCTATATGGCTATCTAGATGGAACAATGACCCTTCCACCAAAATTGATTGCTACCCAAAATCCTGATACAGGTACAATCACACAAGCTGCAAATCCTGCACATTATCACTGGTTGAGACAGGATAGCTTAATACTCAGTACCCTCATGTCTTCTATGACTGAATCTGTGTTGGCACAAATCGTTGCTTATGATACTTCTCATCAAGTCTGGCAAGCACTGGAAACAAATTTCTCTTCTAAATCTCAGGCACGCACAATACAAATTCAGGCACAGCTTGCTACAGCAAAGAAGACCAACCAAACTGCCAATGACTATTTTTTGTTCATCAAAAGATTAACTGATGAGCTTGCTATGGCTGGACAACCTCTCAGATGTGATGAAATTATATCCTATATCCTTGCTGGATTGGGACATGAATATGATGGTCTGGTCTCATCAATCTACACTCGGAATGACCCTATCTCCCTTGAAGAGATATATTCACTCCTAATTGTAACCGAATCACGTTACGATCGTCTGCAACTATCTGCCCCTGCATCTTTTGCTGAAGCCAACATTGCTCAGCACCAACGACCAACTTTTCACCATAAGAACAGATACAACTATCAGGGTCGTATGAACACCTACCGTGGTGGAGGTAATTTCTCACACAATAAATCTGACATACACAGTTCATCCCCTCTTATCTGTCAGGTCTGCTGCAAACAAGGGCACTCTGCTAGAAAGTGCTACCACCGCTTTGATCTTACATACCAGCAATCATCTTCACCCCCACATAAACATGCACTCCTTGCAACACATGACTGGGACAAAAATTGGCATGCTGATACTGGGGCCACTCACCACATCACGCATGATTTGAACAACTTGAACATTCAGAATGATGACTACACAGGTTCAGATCAAGTGCAGGTTGGAAACGGTCAAGGTTTGCTCATTTCTAAAACTGGCAATTCTCTTCTTCATATGTCGTCACATTCTTTTGCCTTAAATAATATTCTGCTTGTTCCTCAAATTTACAAAAATTTACTATCTGTGCAAAAATTTTGTATTGACAATCATGTTTTCTTCGAATTTCATGGTCATTATTTCCTTGTGAAGGCATACTCGGGAACAATCCTTCATCGCGGCCATGTCAGTAACGGGCTGTATCAATTCACGTCCCAAAATCATCCTCCTCAGGCCTTCTCCAGTGTTCGACTCTCCTTCGATCAATGGCATCGACGCCTTGGTCATGCCTCACCTTCTGTTATTCATCATATCTTGAAGACAAATAAACTACCAGTTGATAAAATAAATATGCATCATGTATGTTCTGATTGCCAATTAGCAAAGTGCCATGCTTTACCTTTTAAATCCTCCACTTATGTTTCAAAAACTCCACTGGATCTAATCTTTACCGATGTTTGGGGTCCAGCATCTGTAAATTCCACTACAGGTGCTCGTTATTATGTCAGCTTTATTGACAATTTCTCCAAATTCCTATGGCTATTTCCCATGAAATTAAAATCTGATGTCGAAAATATTTTTCTACAATTTCAAGCTTATGTGGAAAAACAATTCAGCCATAAAATAAAAGCCATCCAGTCTGATTGGGGTGGCGAATATCGTCGCCTTCATAATTACTTCAAAAACGTTGGCATCGCTCATCGTATTGCTTGTCCTCATACCCACCAACAAATTGGTACGGTAGAACGCAAACACCGACATATTGTTGAAGTAGGTCTTAGCCTACTATCTCATTCCTATCTACCACAAACTTATTGGGAAGATGCATTTAACACTGCAACCTTCTTAATTAACAGACTACCTACTCCTACTCTCAACAATATTTCACCTTATGAGAAGCTTTACAACCGAGCCCCTGATTTTTCTTTCTTAAGAACATTTGGTTGTGCATGCTGGCCTAACCTTAGACCATACAACAAACATAAATTGGACTTTAGAAGTAAATCATGTATCTTTATTGGTTACAGCAACAATCATCATGGATACAAATGCTTAGACTTATCAACTGGCCGAATATACATTTCACGTCATGTGATTTTTGATGAAAATTTGTTTCCATTCCATAACAAAACTTCTCCATCTTTGCCTTCAAACACTGTCTCTTCCACACATATTAATCTCCCAACCTCTCCTGCCATCTCAAGACATGCCAGTATTAGAAATGAGTTAACTGTATGTCCTTCTACCTCTACTAATGCCTCTGCTCCTTTAGTCTCTCACTCTGCAGGTCCTCATGTTGTTGAAACTTCACCACCAGCTGCTGGTCCACCTGATGCCCTTACATTTAATGATCTTCAAAGTGACAGTATTATGTTACCAAATCTTGGTGATAATACTCAGCCGCAGTTGTCCAATCTACCTGATTTGGATCCACCAGCACAACCAGCAACAGGTAGAACTCATGCCATGACAACCAGATCGCGCAACAACATCTTCAAACCAAAACATCACTCTAATGATTTTGTGCGGTACCCTCTGCCCAAAGCCTTACTCACCTCTCTTGCATCCACTGATATTGAACCTACTTGCTATAGTGAAGCCATCAAATCCTCACAATGGCGTTCTGCCATGAATGCTGAGTTTGATGCCCTTCTACGCAACAACACATGGTCACTGGTTCCACCTCCCCCTGCTGCCAATATCGTGGGCTGTCGATGGATTTACAAGGTGAAAAAGAAGGCTGATGGTTCAACAAAAAGGTTTAAGGCAAGGTTAGTTGCCAAAGGGTTCCATCAACAAGAAGGCATCGACTTCACGGAGACATTCAGTCCAGTTGTCAAGCATGCTACCATTCGAACCGTGTTGTCTCTAGCTGTCTCTCGGCACTGGTACATTCAACAAATTGATATTCAGAATGCATTCCTTCATGGTGCACTGGAAGAAGAAGTGTACATGGCGCAGCCCCAAGGCTACATCCATCCTCAGTACCCAAACCATCTGTGTAAACTTCATAAGTCCATCTATGGCTTAAAACAGGCACCAAGAGCCTGGTTTTCTCGGCTCACAGATGCCCTTCAGCTGCTGGGTTTTATAGCAAGCAAAGCAGACCCTTCCCTCTTTATTTGGAACAAACAAGATGCACAGGTTCTCATCCTCATTTATGTTGATGATATCATCATCACCAGTAAATCCAACACTGCCATTCAACAGGTTCTACACCATTTACAGTCTGATTTTGCTGTGAAGGATCTTGGTCACCTAAGCTATTTTCTTGGGGTGGAGGTTCTACGGTCTACAGAAGGGATGTTTCTCACTCAAAGAAAGTATATTGCTGAACTTTTAAATCGCACTCACATGACAGAAGCCAAGCCATGTACAAGTCCCATGTCAACTACCTGTCATCTATCTTCATCCGAAGGCACAAAATTTTCTGATCCCACTTTGTATAGACAAGTGGTTGGCAGTTTACAATATTTATCCTTCACTAGACCTGACCTTTCATTCTCCATTCACAGGGTCAGCAAATTCATGCATAACCCATTGGAACCTCATTGGCAGGCAGTGAAAAGAATCCTGCGGTATCTAAAGCACACTATCTCTACTGGCCTTTTCATTCGCCAGTCTCCTGACTTCATAATTCAAGCATTTTCAGATTCTGATTGGGGAGGGGATCGTGATGATCGAAGATCCATCAGTGCATATTGCATTTTCTTTGGCCAAAACCTTGTCTCATGGAGGTGCAAACAACAGGCTACAGTCGCTAGAAGCAGTACAGAGGCTGAGTATAAATCCCTTGCTGATACTGCATCAGAAATCACATGGCTACAGTCCCTGTTTTTGGAAATTGGCCTCTCATCCCCTACTCCTCCAGTTCTATGGTGCGACAACATAGGGGCAACATATTTAACAGTGAATCCCTTATTCCATGCTCGTACAAAGCACATTGAGCTTGATTTTCATTATGTGCGTGACCAGGTTCAACGCAAGAAACTCACAGTGCAGTTCATCTCTACCAAGGATCAACTAGCTGACCCTCTCACAAAGCCAATTTCTCCACAACGATTTCCAACTGCTATGGCCAATCTGAATGTCCGTTCACTTCCCTTCCGATTGAGGGGGCGTGTATAAGAGAATATTGAATCACGCGCACATGCTGCAAATCAGGATGAAGATCACGATGAAGGATGACTGGGCAGATCACGCACCTGCACAATTGAGGAAATCTGGGATTAGATTAGGGTGATTAATTGTGTATATTCCGTTGAGCAAAATCAGGGATTAGATCAGGGATTGATTGTGTGTAATAAGATCATAAAGATCTGCTGGTGTACATAAGCATATAAATATGCTGTCATATGTGGAAGGTTGATTATGGAAAATAATTCTGGAAATACAATCATCTATTTCTATCCCTATCTCTATATTTCTCACATATATATATATATATATAATTTATTGTGAATTGTTACGGTGTAATTATTTTTTTACCATTTTATTCGTAAAAAATAAGCATTTGGTTTGGGGATTTTATAGTTTTTTCCACTAGCTAGTTTATTTTTATATTATTGTTTAGGGGTGTATATGTTTTTTTCCAGATTTTTGTAAGTAAAAATACAAGTTTGCCTCTAAATTAGGAAAATATTGAATTGCTAGATAGGAGTATTTTAGGTGTTTTAAATTATGAACAGTGAAATAACAAATTTATTCTTGAAAAATACAAATAAAAAATGTCAGGCAAGGATATTTTGGGTGTTTCTAGTTTCTATGAACACTGAAAAAACCAATTTATCCTTGGAAAAGACAACAAAAAACTTTGCTTTTAAAGATATTTTGGTTTTTTCATAGAAATATTTTTCGTTACTAGGATGGATTTGGGGATATTCTAGTACTTTTATATTTTTAATAAAAAAAAACATAGTTGGCGCGTGTTCCACATGCGTCGGCAATTTGAAGGCACTCACGTCATATAAATAGCACGTGGAACATCATATGATGGTGAAATATGATCATCTCTTTTGATACACAATCATGTTTTTTTCCACATGGTATGGTCGTGTCGGCATATGGTGGTCGGAGTGTCACTAGTGATCAATTGTTCTCTTTTTTTTCCTTTCTGTCTCCTGACATCTAATATCCATACGTGTGCTCTTTTATAGTTTGTACATTTCAATCATTAGTTTTTTAATTTATTATTTCATCCTAATTTCTTCTATAAAAGTTTTCATTTGTTTCAATGTAGTCCTTCAATTGAAATTTGTAATATATTTTGTTTTTCATTTCAATACTTTTTTTTTGTATTCCTTCTATTGTTTCTGTCCTTCTAAAATAGTGTATATTTCTATTCACATTTATGTATCTTTCCTTTTAGTTTGGTTTTTGATTTTTTTTCATTTTCTCTTTTATTGAAGTTTTATTTGTTTTCAACTTAGTCCTTCAATTTTAATTTATATAGGCGATCTTTTTAAAATTGGCACTTCTTCTTTTTGTTTCTTTTTTTCCCTTAGTTATTTTGTCAAGTTTTTATGGTTTTTTTGTACTTCAAATCAAATGGTTTTTTTAATAGTAATGATATTTATATTAATATTATCCTTTTCTTTTCATTTTTCCTTGTTATTTTGTCAAAGTTTTTATGTTTTTTATTTATTATTCATAATAATTTTATGATTTTTTATGCTTTAACGATAATCATAATAGTTGTAATTATAATAATAAAAGTAACATTAATAATGATAACAACAACACTAATATATTATAATAGTTATAGTGATTATAATATCAATAATTATGATAGTGATACTAATCATAGCAATAATTATGATAATAATATTAATAAAAAAAATTATAGTAGTGATATTAATAGTGGTATAATGATGATAGTTTTAATGATATTAATAATAATGATGATAATGATTATGATCATAATGACAATAGTGGTGGTGATACTAATCATAGCAATAGTTATGATAATAATATTAATAAAAAAATTATAGTAGTGATATTAATAATGGTATAACGATGATGATGATAGTTTTAATGATATTATTATTATTATTATTAATCGTAATGACAATAGTGGTGGTGATCCTAACAATAACAATTATGGTTATAACAATAATAATGATGACAATAAGAATAAGAATAATAATAATAGTAATATTAGTTATAGTTACGGTGATCATAATTATAACAATAATACAAACAATAATAGTATTTAACGATAATGATAGTAAAAATAGTGATAACAATAGTAATACCAATAATAATTAAGATATTAATTATTGAAAGTAGTTGTAATGGTAATAGTTGTAATAATAGTGACAATTTAGCAATCATAATAATAATGATGAGAATAATAATTGTAATAATTTATCATTCAATGTTATATTTGTTAGGAATTGAGTCTTACAACTTCTCCTTATATAGTATTTCATATCTAATATCCTGGATTAATTGTTTGAATTTTTTTTGTGGCCCAATGTTCTTTTTTATTTTTTTATCTTATTCGTTTTTAATTTTATCATTTAACATTAGTTTTTTTTAAAAAAATCATACAAATTTCATTTAAACCTATTAAATAAATAAATTTATATCAAGTTAAATTTTATATATTTTATTAGAAACTTGTGATAGATAAAAATAAAATATTTATTATTTTACTCAACTTTATAGTATTGTAAAAAAAAAAAAAAAAAAAAACTATGCACTATTAATAAAAAAAATAGCATTTTGAAGATATAATTTTGTTTGCAGTAGAGCGCTGAGAAATTACCTCGTTGATTTACTAATAAAAAAGGAAAATAATGATAATCAATCCTTTTGGATTGACTGATGAAGACAACAAAAAATCAGAAAGATGGAAGTCAATTAGCCTTAATTAGAAAAAAAAATAAAAATTTGCAGATAAAGAATCCTAATCTCTCTGTAAAACAAAATGAAAATCTTATTCCTTAAAGCCTCATCCATGCTTTCACCATTCTCCAATCAGTGCGAGTCCACCACATCCAAACCGTTGTCGGTATCCGAATCTCTAGCCTTTACAAAGGAACGGTTTTTTTACGCTTATTTTCAAAAATTATTTTGAAAAAAATTATTTTTATTTTTTATTTTAAATTAATTTTTTAAATAATTTTAAATCATTTTTATGAATTAATATCAAAAATAATTTTTAAAAAATAAACAATATTATTTTAATATATTTTTAAATAAAAATATTTTAAAAAAACATCAACCACCACGTTACCATATAACCGCTCAGCAATCTATAGATTCTATGCAAAAGCCACCAAGTCCCTTCCACGTCCTGCGTGCTCCAGAGTGGACCTTCTTCTGTACGTGAATCCTCTCGACCCATAAAGTGGGCCCGTTTATGTGGGTCCTTCTTTAAGTAGGCCCGTCTGGTACGTAACCCCGGAATAACCGCTTGTCTTGCATCAAAGCGAGAAATTTTCCATCAGGGCCAAGCACTAATCAAGGAGCTGAGTTTGCTGTCTTTAGATTTACGCCGACCTATAAGATTCTGCCATCTTAGAAAGTGCCGTTAGGTACTCTCATAAATAACAATATCACATTCTCGCTGTCTGAACATGGGTTGTTGGTCTGTTAGATTAAAAGACGGAGATACCCTCTATCACTCAATATTCGGGCTAATCATTAGATTCGAAACGTGGCAGCAATTGAAAGTATGATTGTTTATTATTTGATATGTGGTCATATTTATTTTTTTAAAAATATATTGAAATAATTTTATTTTTGATAATACTCTATAAAAAAATCCAAAACAAAAAAAATCAAAGATTTAAAAATACATAATTAAAACCTAAAAACAAACATTTACTTAAGTTGTATGATCATTTATAACTACGCAATAATAAAAATTAGTAGTGTTTATTTCATATCTGGTCATGAACTTATGGTTTTTAATTACACGTGGTTATAGGTATGTGGAGGTTAGATTTCTTTTTATATACATATTTTATACCCTACTAATTATTCATCATGTGAAAAAACTAGATAACCATAAATTATCTATCAGATTTTATATGTCCAATAGGTATCTATTATCTATTATCTATTAATAAAAATGAAATAACTAATGTACATATGTTTGAAGTATGTATATCAAATAATAAAATAATAAGTAATTTTTTTTATATATGTGTGTGTTTTATATTAATATTAAGTTTGTGTGTGTGTGTGTTGTATTATATTATGTTTTTTTTTTTTAAAAAAATCAATAAATACATTTATATAATATAGATATATATATATTTCAGATTAGGCTCGAGTGAGTTTCAGGTCAGGTTTGACAATATCAATATTTTAATCGTTATCTATAGAAAAATTTACCCATTAACATTGGGTTCAGTCAATATTCATATTAATTTTTCTTCTATGTTGTTGCCTTTTTTTCTTGCATCACGATGATCTTATAATATATTTCAAACATCAAGATCAAGCTTCTTATTAAATTATGGTGGTTATATGAGCTTTAAAATATTCTAGCATTCTCATATAATTTTTTTTTCAACATAAAAATAGTTAGAAAAAAACTTACAAGCAAAATCTTTAAGATTTGTGATGACATAAAAAGTGGAAGAAAGGAATGGTTGAAAAAAAAAGTAATTGATGACAAGAATGACACTTGAAAATAATATATGATTATTTATTTTATTTATCAACCAAGATTTTATAAGTGTATTTTTATAAATATTTTTTTTAAAAAAATGCTTGATCAAGAAAAAAAATATGAATATAATTTCTTATATATATATTCTGGGGTGTTTTGGGTTGACACATTACATTAACAAACACATCCCCGTGAAGAAATGTTGGGTTTAACATGGGGTAGATTGTTTGGGCATAACTTTAACTAGACTTAGCAGCACATTAAATATATGAATATAATTTATTTTTTTATATTTTTAGATGTATTGGGTTGAAACGCTATGTTACTAAACGTATCCTCATGAAGAAATGTTGGGTCTAGCATGAGGTATATTTAGATTCTGCTAGGTCTAGCTAAAACCATACCCAAACATTGTTGGGTCTAGCACTGTCTATACCCCCAACAGCTTGTCCTGACTCATTGTCAAGCCAACGGGGTGGCACTGTTATGTGTTATACAAGGGTGTAGAGCTCGATGATTTTTATCACCGCTCACCAAGCATGACCAAATTTTCTATAAACTATGGATGCAAACATATTACTTGAATCCATTCTCGTTAATTATCTAGATTTTTTTTTCTAAAATCATAAAAATGTTCTTTCACGAATAAATTAGCTTAATTAAAACAAGTCTATGCTCCATCAACATCATTAGGTATAATAAAGTCTCTCATGTCTTCATCTTTAAGCTTCATAAAACAAGCAAAGTACTACTTAAAATGTCACAAAGTTGAAATTACACTACAAACCTCCTATTCACAAAATAATAAGACTCGTGAACTATAAATATTTCATGAGTCCTTTAAAACAAAGGTTTATAATCTTTACTTTATACTAAATATATATTCGAGAGCATCTCTTTTTAGAATATTATTGTAAATTTTCTCTCTACAAAGATACTTAAGTATTTGAGAATACTCATACCCATTAAAGAAAACCTTTTTGAAGGTATTGACACCTTGATTTACCAAGCATCAAGTACAAGCTATCAATCACCTTAGCTATGAAAAATAAATGAGATTATTAGAACCAATTTTTAACTCATTATCCAATTTGAAAGCCTTGTTTCTAAATTAATTATTATCATTTTGAAATCATCATATACCATTGATAATATAATTTTTATTACGGTTAGCAAAAAAGAAAAGAAACATGTCTTATAATCATAAAAAAAATTGATAGAAAAAAGTGCGTGCACGATCCCACACAAACATTTCATCAAAATATCAAGTATAAAGATAAATATACATAGAGTCTATACTTAAATCATTTTCACTGTGCACTCTCTCATAAATTAATCTTGTTTGGAATAGTTGATTTTTAAATAATTTCAATATGGTCCCCAATTTATTTATTTATTTGCATAATTGAGCCCTTTTTCGCCAAAATTAGAATTTAATTGCACATTTTTTCTTCATTTTTTTTGGCGCGGGGGGCGGTTTCCGATCAAAAGATGGAGAACTAAAGTGAAAAAACAATAGAAAAATATGTGGCATCTCTTTAACTTGTTTGAAAAAATCATTTTCATCCCTCATCTTGTTATCTATTAAGTAATTAGTCTCTTTTATTTTTTTAATAATATATTGTAGTATCAAACTTTATTTTTTGGTTTCTCTAGTTCATTTTTTTGTGGAAGAGAGAGAAAGGATCGCTATATTATGGTTTAGAGAGAGAATTGTCATCGGTGAAGATTTCAACAACTAAAATAGTCAATTTTATGTCAAATAGTTTCATTTGACAAGGGGAGTTAATATGAGGCATTTTTATAACCTTCAAAACCATAGTTGTTAATTCCGTTCCGTTCCGTTCAAAAAACTAAGACAAAACGGCGTTGTTTTCGTCTTGGTTTTAATTCCGGACTATTCCGGAAATTCCAGCCAAAATACAGCCGGAACACCTCGGAATCATTCCGAGCGTTCCGTTTCGGCCAACAAATTCTTCTCAAGAATTTTAATTATTTTTATTTATACATAAAACTCATTGAGCCTAAGAACAGTCCCGGTGAGCATGTTTAATATTGACTTCCTGATTTATATTTACAGAGAAAACCCTTTGCCTGGAATCCTATTTAGCCGATGTGGGATAGATTTGAAAATTTAAAGCCACGGACTCTAAAGCTATCCCACAATCTAGCGATGTGGGATAGAATTGATTTGTCCAGCTGGACAAATCAAATAATCAATTGTAACTTTAACGTTGCAACTTGTAACTGTAAGCTTTTATATATATATATATATATATATAAATTAAAAATATATATTATAAAAAAATTGTTGCGTCAACTTTGATTTTATAAAAAATAAAAATTATATTTTGTTTTTTAATTTTTTAATTTTTTTCACATATATATATATATAATTAATTATATATCAACAGTACAACCCCGAAACGGCATACCAGAACGCACCGAAACCGGAATGTTCCGTGTCAATAGAAAAACCGGAACAACGACCGGAACAGTATTGACAACTATGTTCAAAACACTTGAAAAAACAAATACAAACTCTAAAAGATTTTAGTTTCAGGTTGATATTGATTTTTTTAGGTGGTTTTCTTTGATTTTTTCAAGTGTTTCTCCTGCCCTCGTATTTTAACCTAGGATTCGATAAAACTACTATAAAATAAAGACCGTGTATATCATTCAAATTCAAAACATTTTTATTTAAAGTATACATATTAAAAACTAATATATAAAATATTCTATTAACTAATGATTTTTGACGCAAGAAATTAAGACGTGCATATATAATTTTGATATACTAAGAGTATTGATGAAATTATGGTATGAACCATGGGTTTTTTCTCTCCCCATCCGAATATCTCCTGGTTAGGCTACCAAATCTGAAAGAAACACTCCATTTTTTTCAACCTTATTATTTCATGGATGAGATATAGCAGTCCTCATGCATGAGGTGTCCATGCAAGTGATTTTACAAGAGCCTAACAGACACGAAAGTAGCGTTTGAAATGAGAAAAACAAGGAACGGCAAAGCCAGCGAAGAAAGTGCTTTGAATGTTTATTTTTTTGGATTGAGATATTCATGTTAGTTTATTTATATCTTGATTAATCTAAAAAATCTTAAAATTAATGACTAATTATAACTTTCAGTAATTCTAATTGATGCAGAATTTGAACTTATAATTCCTGGCGAGTAAACTTAGGATCTGACTAGTGAGTCACACCTCTTATGTGCTTGAGAGCTATTTGGTACTGTATTTCAAAAGTATTTTAAAAAAAAATATTTTTATTTTTTAATTTAATTAAAAAAATTAATGTTTTTAGATATTTTAATATAATAATGTTTAAAAATAAGTTTTAAAATATAAAAAAATATTTTGATACATTCTAAATTAAAAACATTTTTACTCAATAGGATGCAAACAAGTATATTGAATATCCAGCTTTAAAAAAACGAGCGAATCGGGTGGAAAACTTAGGTATCAACGAAAACACAAGTTATTAGTTTAGTTGTGGCCAATGATTAGGGGGTTCAAAAACCTTGGCTTTTGTACATGAAAAATCAACATCATCAGCGTGGAAAAAAACCCGGCCCAGTTGATACCACGTGACAGGTTGAAACAAATAAGAAAAAAAAACAGAATCGTAACTCATGATTTCATGCCATGTTCAAGCAACCAAAACCCTTCATTTTTTCAAGTCAAAATAGCGTTTGAGTTGCGGGTAAAAGAAGCACATGATGTCTACTTCAGCTAGTTTTTGCACGTGTGGCAAAGCCCTACTTGGTCTTCTAGTTTGTGTCACCATTCTTCGAAAGTCCAATTTCTATTATTATTATTATTATTATTATTAGATTATTTTTATATGCTGATATTACAAATAATTAAAAAAAAAGAAGAATATTTTAATGTATTTCTGAATAAAAAAATACTTTTAAAAATAACTTTAACCACATTTCTAAACAAGAATTAAAGTGATTGACATTGTCTTCTGTTTAAAAAGAAGAAGAAAAAGTTTAACTTGCATGAAAAAACATACATAGAATAAAATTTGCATGACAACTGAAGTAAGCTTTTGTTTTTTAGATTATTTTGATATATTGTTATTAAGATTATTTTGTAAGAAAAAAATATATTTAATTTTAAATAAAAAATATCTTAAAAAACAACAACTTGAATTCCAAGTTGAAAGTCACGTCCGCTATTCTTTGTTTTGATTAGAAATTAATCACTGAATTGGACTGGAATTGATATACTTAATGGTTGTTTACTGGAATTAGTCCGTGACAAATAATACAAAATATACACTAACTATAGTCATTGGCACGAGTTAAGTGACCAAATCCTCGAGTTGGTGGAATTGCTTTACATCGAATCATTCTCGGCGACTTGATATTTATCGTGCTGACCATGGTTTGATTCTTTTTTCCTTTTTTGAAATTCATCATTTTCTTTCAACTTGACACGGTTCCTTTCGTTACTGTTTGGAATAAAATTCTCAGGCCCTTGTTTAAATATATTTAGAATAAATTTCACGTAAAAACTTATCCAGAAAATATGAACTATCCGAACTGAGTTGACTGGCCGATTCATTTTCCGAGATGCTTTCAGGATAAGAAAAGCAAGAAGCTAATCTCAATTTTGCCATGCCGCATGAGGCCATTGCTGTCCTAATAATATATGGCCTCATGGACCCAACAATTAGATATGTAGAGCCCCTGTGATCCTAGAGAATCTGAAGTGTATAGGGAATGAACTCCGAGGGGTCAAGGGTGAACCTGTAATTTCGCCCCTAAATAATACGCAAGCTATGGCGTCCTTGAAGAGGAATTTGAACGAGTCTTGTGTTGACCACCAAATGTACCTACCAAACGGAAGCGCTGAAAAGTGTTTTTCTACAAAAATTAAATTGTTTTAGATTAAATAATTTTGTTTAGATCATTTTAATATTCTAATATCAAAATAATTTTTTAAAAATAAAAATTATCTTTAGTTATAACTTTTTTAGAAAACATCTATTTGATTAAAAATGTAGTGAGATGAAGTTTTATATGCAAAAGGAATAAAAAAACAGGTAGCAATTATTATTTGGTTTTGAATTTCTGTATAAAAAAGCAAATAAAACAATTTTGATCCCTGAAATTTCAAAAGTTTGCAAATTGGGCAAATGTGCTGTACAGCACACATTATATATTGGGTAAATAATTTTAAAAAGGAGTGTAGCAGAGATCGAAATTGAGAAACATTAGAGTTCCGACCGATACAGTATTTATTTTTTTGTTTGGGGACGAGATTGGAAATGTCGGGCAAAAATGGTTGGAAACAAAATCGATGTTTCCTTCTTTGCTTTCGTTACCCAAAGAAAGATCTCGGGTTTGGTTTACGTGTGGGGCGCGCGTCAAAAATGAGAGGCGAGTCACTAGGTGTCAAGTTGTCAAAATCTAACGTAGCTGCAGATTCTATAGAAGATAAGATTAGCTGTGCCAACGGCAGAGCCGAGCGATTGGTCCTGGTCTTCGTTTTGAAACCTTCTCGATCCTAACTTCCCCCAGTCCCCACCCTCCCTTTTCTCTCTTAAGATATTTTAGTGCCTCCTTAAATACGACTAATTTTTCTCATGAGAGTAAACTTTCTTTTCATGAAACGTATTTTTCGAATTTAGTTTCAGTTTTTTATAAGAACACATGTTTTGACTGGAATTTCAAATTTATTGTACAAATCGTAAGTTTTTTATCATTATATCATGTTCCTTGAAGACGTTAAATAAGATTATCTTTGCTAAAACATTGTTTTTGGGACGCGGTGAAGCTGTTTTTTTTCTTCATTTTTTCTATTTTAAGTTAAGACAATTTGAGTGTGTGTTGATATTAAAAATATATATATGTATATATATTTTAAATATTTTCAAAAATAAAATTTAATAAATTTCCAAGCAATTATTAAAAAAAAGACCGACAACTTTTTCAAAACCTTCTCCATGCATAACACCGGCTCAACCCCACACGCCCCTTGAACTTGTTTTTCTTTTTCCATTGTCACGTACTGGGACCGGTAATTGATCATTCGATAAATAAAATAAAATAAAAAATTAAACCTCCTCCTCAATCTCTACTGTTTTGTGCTGTGAAATAGTTTATTGTGAGTGATTGAAAAAGCTACCATATATAAAAAAGTATTATTTGACATATCAAATTCTATTTTTTAAAATTCAAACATGTGAAGTTTTGTAAATTATATATATTGTGATTTTTTTTATTAATACAAATGCCCGGGTTAGCTTCCACATACCTCGACTATTCTCATAGATTTTAAAATTAATAATTATATAAGTCTCTAGTATTTATTAAATATCTAAAATTAATAATTATATAAGTCTTTAGTATTTATCAGATATCACCCACAACTAAATGTTTATATATGTTGCGATCTTAATTTCAAAGGTGGTGTTCGATGGTTATATATAGCCTAATAAACAACAAATTATTCAACGAAAAATGATAAGCATTGGAAAAACAACCACAGGAAAACTTTAAATAAGATAAATTACGAGTTGCCCCAATGCTCGTACGTGTCGCAAGTCCTTTTAAAAAATTTCCCCTCCGTTTAGCATTGCTTTTTTAAATTGATTTAGGAAAGAAGATTACTTGGATAATTATGAATTTGAATCCTCCACTCACTGTAATTCGTAATTACTAAAAATAAGTTAATGAATGATTTGTCAATGTGTTTCAAAAGTATTTTTAAAAATAATTTAATTTTTTATTTAAAATTAATATTTTTTTTATTTTTTGATGTGCTGATATCAAAAATATTTTTTAAAATATTATTATAATATTTTTCTAAATAAAAAATATTTTAAAAAGTAAGCTTATCCACACTTCTAAACAAAACTTAATCACTAAGAAGTAAGAACAGTTTGTTTTTTATAATACAGTTTTTTTTTTTAAAAAGTCGCTGCCCTTGCTTTTCAATGTTGATAAAAGCTGGTTAAGAAAAAAACTCATTCGAGTAAAACAATAAATAAAAAATATATAATCTTTTAAAAAATTATTTTATTTTTCTGGAAAACTATTTCCAAACTTTAAAAATTAAATGAGATAAAAAGGTGAACTAATTAAATAATTTTTTAATTTAAAATACTTTGTGAAGTTATAATTTTTTTTAACTTCACCATCCCTTAATATTTTTTATTGATCAGATATAGTTTTTATTTCTTGATTGTTATTGATTTTTATTTTATTTTGTTATCTTTGGTTATATTTTTTTAACAAATTTTAAAAATATTAATGAGTTATTTTTTTTATAACATGAGCAAACACTAAAAAATATTTTCTAATTATATTTTGTAACACAATTAAATAAATATTTTTCATAAAAATACTTTCCAAGGAATAAATAAAACAGGTGAGGTTTCTTTTCATCTCCTTTTATAGCAATTTATTGCAATATCACCGTTCGCCACGCGCCCATTTCTAATGAAGTACATTTTGATTTTGAGAAACTTTCCACAAAAATATAATCTACAAAATGAACAACTAGATTCCAGAACCAAAAACAAAATGCATCCGATACGGACGTGGCAAAATCACGACTCTTGATGAAAATCCTCAACTCCAAGAAACTTCCTGCCACTTTCCTTCGAAGTCCCAAATCGCACGCACATGGATTTATCGTGGTATCTCAAATTACACCCAATTTATCGTCCGAAACAAGACCTGCCGTGGGCCCCAGGGTCATTGAGCCACGCGGCAACTCGACGCTGATTAATCTTTACCAAAGATCTAGAAGCTGTTTATTTTTTTTATTTTAAATGAATTTTTTTGGTGTTTTTAAATCATTTTGATGTGCTGATATCAAAAATAATTTTTAAAAAATAAAAAAAATATTATTTTAATATATTTTTAAATGAAAATTATTTTAAAAAATAATTACAACCGCTCTTTCAAAGAAACCCTAGTCTCCTGGCATTATAGACCAGTGCTCCTCCTAATCCTGATCCTGGAACGCGAATGTTATTGAAACACGAGAAAGTCATTATTTTTAAAAATATTGTTATTTAGAAATATATTAAATATTTTTATTTTATTTTATAAAAAATATAACACATCAAATTATACTAAAACAATTAAAGAAACTTTATTTATAAAAACATTTTTAATAAACAAAAATAAAAGACTCGAAAAATCCTTCAAAAAACGACATAAATGTTTCCTTTATTTTTTCCAAATAAATTAAGAAATAAGAGGCAGTTTATAACTTTTTTAATTTTAATTTTTAATTACTTTTAATATATGGTGTGTGTATATATAATTTTAATACATTACTTTTAAAAGCAACAGTTACTTATTTTCAAATACCCATCAGAATTAGTGGTACCAGATTTTGACCGTTAATCTTCATGTTAGTGTGTTCAAACATAGCAGGAGAACACTCTATTTGAATTTTGTATGTTTGGTTGTTGACTAAAAAAGGAAAAGGATTTTTTGATTAAATCAGGGGGGAGCTTCGGATTGTTGATTCTGAACCAAATAGCATGCTTGATGTTATCGTGCTTTGAAAATCCAGTTGGTCTTGCTATATTTTGAAAGTTAAACAAGAATTTCTTTAGATTAATACCATGTTTGGTAATTACATTTCAAAAACATTTTAGAAAAAAAATCTAAATTTTTAATTTTTAATTTTTAATTTAAATTAAAAAAATTTAATGTTTTTATATTATTTTCATATGTTGATATCAAAAATAATTTATAAATAAAAAATAAAAAAAATATTGTGATATATTTTTGAATAAAAAAAGTTTTAAAAACAATATTAATCACTTTCTTAAATAAACACTAAAATATTTAGCTTTTAAAGCAAAACGGGTGTCCTCCATGAAAAATACCTGTTTTTCTCTTTATAATAAAAACAAAACTTTTCTCATTAATTATTTTAACAGATTTATATATACATATATTAAGTGCCTGTTTGAGAGTGTGATTGTGGTTGTTTTTTAAAGTCTTTTCGTTCAAAAATATATTAAAATTATATTTTTTATTTTTTAAAAATCATTTTTGACATCAGCACATCAAAATAATTTTAAAATACCAAATTTTATTAATTTAAACCAAAAAATAAAATAATTTATTTTTTAATTTTTTCAAAAATACTTTTGAAAAGCACTCTCAAACTCCCCATAAAAATACGTCAACCAGTCTTGAACCATAGCAGGAGAACACTCTGTTTGATTATTTTGTTATTTGTCGTGCTAATTCTGTATGTTTGGTTGTTGACTGAAAAAGGCAAGAGATTTTTTGATTGAATCAGGGGGAGCTTCGGATTATTGATTTTGAACCAAATAGAAGTTAATTAAAATATTATTTTAATATATTTTTAAATGAAAATATTTTTTAAAACACAACCTCAACCACTCTTAAACCACCACCAAATTATTTAGCTTTAAAGCAAAACGGGTGTCCTCCATAAAAAAAAAATACCTGTTTTTTCTCGTAAATAATAATAAAAAAACTTTTCTCATTAATTATTTTAACAGATTTATATATATATATATATATATAAATATACTAAGAATACCAGTGTTTAGGTAATTTTTAAGGCCATCGCACAGCGGATCCAAAATTACTATTCCACAAAGGATGCAAATTTTACATTTACGGAAAAAGTCTAATGACGAGGAGAAAAACCCGAGAAATTGAAAAGATATTTAAAAAGGCCCAAGACCCTGGCCCACAAGCCCACTACACCCCGTCCCGATCCCCCGCTATATAATCGACCTCAACCGTTCATGCAAATCTCGCCACTTCCACCTTCGTGTCTTCCTCCATCTCTTCTTCCTCCGCAACCCTAAATCCTTCCCTCACCGCCTCTGAAAACGGAAACCCAGATCTGCATGGTGTGGTCTTTCTTCAGCTCCTAGATTTGGTGTTTCTTGCATTTGTGCTAGAATCTTAAATCATCAAATAGTTATTATCTTCTGGTTGGTGGGTCGGGATTAGAGAACCAAGTAGGGTTAAGAGAAGGAGGTGTTATTACTGTTTCGATAGATCCCCTTACTGCTTCTTTTGAGGGGGTAGCCGGGGCCTCGCGCCTCGGCGGGACTTAAAGCCCCCACCTATACAAAAATAGTGGAAACAACATCAACCGACAATTTCTTCTTAATCCTAACAGTTTTCTTCTTTTTCTTGTTAATTTCTTTGTTATAACAACAAATCTTTGCGGAAGAGGATGCCTGCCCTGGCTTGTTGCGTTGATGCTGCGCATGCGCCTCCCGGCTACGCTTTTCCTGCCGGGGACAGCTCTCTTCCGTTCCCGGTACCTTGTTCGCCGGGCGTACCTCTTTCAACAACCTCCATCCATGCCGCCGCCGCCTCAGAAAACTCTTCTGGTCATTGGTCACCTTCCCTCTCAGCCGCGCTTTACAAAATCGATGGCTGGGGTGCTCCGTATTTCTCTGTGAATTCCTCCGGCAATGTTTCCGCCCGTCCTTACGGTACGGACACGCTGCCACATCAGGAGATTGATTTGCTGAAAATAGTGAAGAGAGTTTCGGATCCGAAATGGGCTGGTGGGCTGGGGCTCCAGCTCCCGCTAATTGTTCGCTTGCCTGACGTGCTTAAAAACAGGCTTGAATCCCTTCAGTCTGCTTTTGATTTCGCGATCCAGTCTCAGGCCTACGAGGCTCATTACCAAGGTGTTTATCCTGTGAAATGTAACCAGGACCGGTTTGTTGTCGAAGATATCGTGAGATTCGGGTCTCCGTTCCGGTTCGGGCTCGAAGCTGGGTCGAAACCCGAACTTCTCCTGGCTATGAACTGTTTGTGCAAGGGAAACCCTGAAGCTCTCTTGATCTGTAATGGGTTCAAAGACGTAGAGTACATTTCTCTCGCGCTGATTGCGAGGAAACTCTCTTTGAAAACAGTGATTGTGCTTGAACAAGAAGAAGAGATTGATCTGGTTCTTGAAATGAGCAAGAAAATGTCTGTTAGGCCCGTGGTTGGTGTTCGGGCAAAGTTGAGGACAAAGCATTCGGGTCATTTCGGGTCTACTTCAGGCGAGAAAGGGAAATTCGGGTTAACTACGACGCAGATTTTGCGTGTCGTGAAGAAGCTTGAACAAGCAGGAATGCTTGATTGCTTCCAGTTGCTACATTTCCATATTGGATCTCAGATCCCCTCTACAGCCTTGCTTTCTGATGGTGCAAGTGAGGCTGCGCAGATCTACTGTGAATTAGTCCGTCTTGGTGCTCGCATGCAAGTCATTGACATTGGAGGTGGGCTTGGTATCGATTATGACGGGTCTAAATCTGGTGATTCCGATCTTTCTGTGGCATATGGGCTTGAAGAGTATGCTCTAGCTGTCGTGCAAGCTGTTAAGTTTGTCTGCGACCGTAAGAATGTTAAGCATCCAGTGATTTGCAGCGAAAGCGGGCGGGCTATTGTTTCTCACCACTCAATTTTGATATTTGAGGCCATGTCTTCAAGCTCGACTAGTGCTAATGCTGCGTCAATGACCTCGTATGAAATGCAGTATTATCTTTCCCGGCTTACTGAGGATGCTCGTGCTGATTACCGGAACTTAACTGCTTCAGCAATAAGAGGTGAGCATGAGGCCTGCTTGTTGTATGCTGATCAATTGAAACAAAGTTGCGTTGATCAGTTTAAAGAGGGAAATATTGGTATGGAACAACTAGCTGCTGTTGATGCATTGTGTGAATTGTTCTATAAAACCATTGGTGCATCTGATCCAGTTCGCACATATCATGTGAATTTGTCTTTGTTTACTTCAATTCCTGATTTCTGGGGGATTGGACAGTTGTTTCCAATAGTCCCTATTCATCGACTTGATCAAAGGCCCAGTGCGAGAGGAATTTTGTCTGATCTAACATGTGATAGTGATGGGAAGATTGACAAGTTCATAGGTGGTGAGTCCAGCTTGCCACTTCATGAAATCGAAGGTGGCGGTGCCGGTGCCGGTGGTAATGGAGGGAAGTATTACCTGGGGATGTTTTTGGGCGGGGCTTATGAGGAGGCGCTCGGTGGAATTCACAACCTGTTCGGTGGCCCTAGCGTCGTCCGGGTTTCACAGAGTGATGGGCCATACAGCTTCTCAGTCACACAAGCTGTGTCTGGCCCGTCATGTGGTGATGTTCTCCGAGTTATGCAGTACGAGCCTGAGCTCATGTTCGAGACCCTCAAGCACCGCGTGGAAGAATATTGTCACCATGATGAGGATAGCGATGACAGCGATGGCGATCATAGAATGGGAAGCATTGCCACTGTAGCCAACTGCCTTGCTAGCTACTTCCATAACATGCCTTATCTGGTGGCTCCTTGCTCAGCGACTGGTATGAATAATAGCGACTTCTACTACTGCAACGATGATGATTACAATGCTGCTGCTGATACTTCTGCTGGCGAGGATGAAAAGTGATCCCATGTCTGTGCTTGAGATTAGCATCCCCGTTAATGGTTGGTTTTCCGTTAGAGGTCGTCCTGCCGATTTTTAGTATCTTTTTAACTTTTTATTTCTTCCTGTTTTTAATGTTCATCAAGAGCAAAAGATGTAACAACGATCAGGACAGTATCTTTTGCATTTCCTTGTGGATGAGGGGATGGAGAAACCGAATAATCTACCCTTTTGTAAATTCGGAAACTTGTCCCCTCCTTTTATTAGACTTTTTTCAAGAGTTCTAGTGCAATAGTTCTGGTTTCCCCCCCTTGTTCATCATATTCTCTTCGAATGGCTTGCGCTTTGACGCCCAGTTGAATGCATATTCATGTTCCGATGAAAGGCTATATATATATATATATATATATATCGAATGGGTGTACTATGTGCTCTGTTCTACTACTGACTTCCTGATCTTATGTAGGCCCCTTTTCCTCCAATGTGGTTCTGGTCTTGCGTGGAGAAAAATGTAGATGGGGCCTGGGGCTAGAATTCGGTGGTCATGTTTTGTGGGGTCTCATTGTTTTATACACTTTGTCTCGGGCCTTGACAGCTGATACGAAAATTAGACTTGGCTGTGACGATTACTGTTTCTTTGCTAAATTTCCTCCTCAGGTTTGTCTTCTTAGCTCATGCTTGACGGCTTTTGCTATTGAAGTGGGGTTCCCCTGCGTGGTGGCTTTGAATTTGCTACTATTGAAAGTGGAAAGAGTTTTCAATCCATGCTTTAGTTCCAGGGGAGTCGGCTTTTTTTGACCACAATTTTGTTCAGCCTTCAAAAGTTGCGTGCTCGCTGTGCGAGCGAAGACTGGTGGTTAGTTGTGAGGCACTCAAATAGTGCGATGGGTATTTTTCTATGAATTTCGAGATCAAATTACTCGGGAATTGTTTCTTTGATTCTCATATTATTCAATTAGATGACGGGAGAGGATAATAGAAACAAAAAAGAGTGTTGCTGTCAGGGTTTTTTTCTTTCTCTCCTTGGAGGTTGATTTGATGGCGTCTCCTCTCTAAAAACCTTCCGCTGAAGTCAAAGATCCACTTGATGCTCTTATAATTAATTAGGTTTCTCATCTCATGGATGCTGTTATATGAAATTTGAACTTCAGCATTGACTCTGGAATCCTATGAAATATTTTTCATTGTTCTTACAGTGTAATTGTTTTTAAAAATATTTTTTATTTAAAAATATATTAAAATAATTTTTTTTATTTTAAAAAAATTATTTTTGGTATCAGCATATACCAAAGTATAAAAGTAGAGGGGAGTTGACATGCATCGTTTTTCTTTCTTTCGAGGAGAATAGAACATCCCTGTTCACCAAAAATGGAGCAGAAGTGGGCAGAATAACAGCTTTTCTCTGCTCAGTATTGGCACTTGTAAAAAAGAAAGGACGAGGCATAAGAATTGTTCGTCGCCAAATAATCTTCCTCCATGTCCAGGATGCTTGTGCTTCCCACACGGGGAGGTGCTTTTTTTCTTTCTTTCTATGTTGTAGAATAAGCATCTCTTGTTCGGGGGGGCTGAAAACCCATCTTTGGATGTAGTAGCTTGACGCTTTTCTGCTCCACCAGTTTCAGGATGCTTGCCGTGGCAAATTACAAGGGGCTACGACTGCAATTAAAGAATCGATATGCAGTAGCTTTCCTCTGAAATCTGCCCCTTGTCGTGCACTGGATTTTCTGAAGTTACAACCCCTGTGCAATAAGTTCAATAGAGTTTTTCGATTTGATTTTGATAAAAAAATGTTTTTTAAACTCTACAGATACATATATATTGGTCTATAGAAATATATACCTTTATAAATATCCATGCGAATAATATGCGTGGAGTTTTCACTATGTATATAGACACAGATTATTGTGGATTCTAGCAATGAAATTATCATTTGACCTCTTGAACCAAAAAATGTAACCTTCGGAACCGGGGCATCATGACCATTTCTAAGGGATATGTGTTGTATTTTAAAATTGTTTGGGTCTCCTGGTATTTTCCGTTCTAAATTGCACATTCAAATTATTATTTTACCCCTAGTAGCTGACAAAAAGACAAGGAATAATTGGGGGTGTTTTTGTTTTTTCATATATTCGTGCAAAATGAAACCACACAAATACTCCCAGAAAAGACAAAAACAAAGGCCTAGAGCTGGGGGCATTGTGGTACTTTCATTCCCGATTTTTTTGTGGTTTTCCCCGAGTCCAAGCGTGTATAGGTAATTTTCTATTTTATTATTTCTTTCCTGAAACACTACAGGCGCGTCGTACGGACATGCTACTCGTGTTTCACCCGCACACGCCTTTCAGGCGGCGTGTGTGGTATCGTTTGGCCATGGAAGCTTTTCTTCCGCCATGTCACCAGATTCACTGCCATGTCTTCTACCTCCCGGTGCGGCGCGTATCATATGAAGGTGGTCGGTGAACCGTCGATGAACAATTTTTAGTTTTTTCTCTCTTTTCTCTCTCTTGCCGCCAAAACATACCTATCAGTCCTTGATGTTTGTGATAGTTTTATTGTAGTCCATGTTCTTTTAATTTCGGTTTTATTCATGATTTCTTCAATGAAAATTTTGATTGTTTTCAATTGGGCCATTCAATTGAAACTTATTATATATGTTGAGTTTCATTTCAGTCCTTATTCTTTTGCCTTTTCGGTTTCATTTTGGTTCCTTTAATTTTTTTGGTATGCAGGTTTTAATTTGTTTTAATGTTGTCATCCAATTGAAATTGGTCATATATGCTACTCTTCATTTTGATTCTTATTCTTTTAAATTTTTAACAAAATTACACTACAATATTTTTTTTAAATGTCTTTATTTATTTCGGTCTCAAGGTTTTTATTTGTTTCAATGTTGTCCTTTCATTGGAATTCATTATAAAATTTATTTTTTATTTTGGTCCTTATTCTTTGAATTTTTATTTGGTATTAGTTTCTTTGGTTTTTTTGGTCCTTCTATAGATTTTTTACTCGTATTTATGCATCTATACTTTTATTTTTTGTCATTTTATTTTTATTTGGTTTAGTCCTGAAATTTTAATTGATGTTGGTGATCATTTTAAAATTAATATTTCTCATTTTTTTTTGTGTTTTCTGTTATTTTTATTTGTTCTTTGGATCAGATGATTTTATGGTTCCATTGTTTGCGCCATAATGATGATAACTTTAGTGATTATTTTAGTTCTGTTATTGTTTTTTTTGTAAAAATGTTTTGCTTTTTTTTTGGGACAATTTAATAATTTTAATTATTTGAGCAATAATGTTGATAATAATTTTAACTGTTATAATCATGATAACGACGGTAACGTAAAAATGAATTTTTAATGATGTTTTTTTTTCTTTTTGTAGATAGAAAATTAACTGCTTATTTTTTTTATTTGATTATTTTATGTGATTTTACAATTTATATTTTGTTTGTTGTATTTAATTTAAACTAGATTATAAAATGAACTAATCCTAAAACAGTGAATTTGATAATTCTAGTATCCAAATCTTCTTGTTTTTTTAATGGTGATGATAGCTTTATGTTGATAATTTTGTTGAAATCTACTAAATAGAGAAATTTATTTTGATTTAAAATTCATATATTTTATATGAAACTTACACTTCACAGGAATTCTGCATAGATTTTTTATTTTGCCCTAATTTATATTATAATAAAAAAACTTACACAATTAAAAAAAAATTGGGTTGAAAAAAATATACTGCGACGAGACGCAAGTAAGTGGCTAGGAATTACCAGTTAAATGGCCCTCACTACGTTGCAGGCAGAGTAAATAATTTTTATAACTGTTGGGATTAAAATAATTAATAGGTTTTGCAAGTTCAAAACTAAAATATAACATTTATACATGCAAGGTTTGATATAATGAAACACATTAACACACCCTATTATTATAATAACTGCAATATCGAAGCCTTAATATCTAAAAATATCATTACTATTACTGTTAAATCAATAAAAATTATTAAACAACCCCGAAGAAAAAAAAACTCCAAACAATAACAAAAGAGGAAACAAGAAAAATTATTATTATTATTATTATTATTATTATTATTATTATTGTGTTAATAATGAAAAACACAAAATTAAATCAAATAATAAAAAAAGCCTAAAAACTTAAACAAAAGAGCAAACAAAAAAATAAAATAAAAATTATTAGCTGAAAAAAAAATCATTTGACGTGAAAATAAAAAAAACTAATAAAAAAACTAAAAGAAAGAACAATGGGGAAAAAAAAGAAGAGAAATACAAATTTTCAAATAATCATAAACATAAACTAAAATTTAAGAACAAAATTTTTCAAAAAAATATTACCTCAACAAAAGAGAAAATAATAAAAATTATTAAATTACTCTGAGAAAAAAAAACTCAATAACATTAACAAAAGTGTAACCAAGAAAAAAACTAAAATTATTATTATTATTGCGTTAATAAAAAAACAAAATTAAATCAAAGACTAAAAAAAGCCTAAAAACTTTAACAAAAAAGCAAACAAAAAAAAAGCATAAAACAAAAATAAAAATTATTAGCTGGAAAAAAATAACTTGACTTGAAAATAATAATAATAAAAAAACTAAAAGGAAGAACAAAGAGAAAAAAAAACAGAAATATCAATTTTCAAATGATCACAAACATAAACTAAAATTTAAGAACTAAATCTTTCAAAAATATACCACCTCAATAAATAAGAAAATAATAAAAATTAAAAACCAAAGCTAAGAGCACACATATATAAACATGGACAAAAATAGTGACTATTTCATATTTATAAAAAAAATAAAAGAATTAAAATAAAAAAATAAAAGTATAAGGGTTAAAATGAAAACTAAATATATTATCAATTTCAATCAAAGGATAAAATTGAAAACATCAAAACTTCTAAACCGAATATATTAAGAGATTTAAAATCAATCCGGAAATTAAAAAAATGAGAACCGAATTGAAACCTAAATATATAATCAATTTTAATCGAATGATCCAATTGAAATAACCAAAACTCACATAATAGAAATAAAGACCTTACTGCACCATTAAAAGGTTAGGAGCTGAAATGAAACAACCATAAATCATGAGGCTTCCTTGTAGTTTAGCATGCAGGAGAGAGAAAAAGATAAAAAACGTTCAACTGACCACCGTGTGCCTCGACGCGCCACATTGTGAGGAAGATAACACGGTGGCGCATCAGCTGAGACACTGAATGAATATTTTCCGCCACTAGACGACGCTGCACGCGCTGCCTGAAGAGGGCGTGAGGCCAAATAGTATTGACACGTGTGTTACATGCGCACATAGTATTTGGTAGAAAATAATAATAAAAAATGATAAATTATCGGAATATCCCTATAACCAACTTTTTAATTTTTTCTTATTGGGGGGGGGGGATTAGTACTTTGCCATTTAAAAAAAAAAAAGAAATTTCCGTGGAACCCCTCCCGGCCAGTGTTGTTTTTTTGTCTTTTTCGAGAGATAAAATGATTATTTTATTGTACAAAAAATATAAAAAATTAATAAACTGGTGAACCAACCCAATCTAAAAATACACTATTACAATTCACAATATTTTCACTCACATACTAACATTCACATGCTACAATGAATCAGTGACTTATTTTAGTTTATTTTATAATGTATGTATTAAAAAAGAAGTAGAAAAGCACAGAAATTTCTGTCTTAGGCTCTAACGGGCTGGGCCTTCAAGACCCAGACAAAGGCCGAAGACAGTAACATACACGTCGCGGACAACGACGTGGCGTGAGCAGCACGCACAGAAGCGCGCCAGTCTTTTCACCTCATAAAAAAACTTATTACACAATCCTTGTAATTCCTCTCGTCTTCTCCAATCCAATTCTCCAAAGGGATTCTTTATCCTCAGGTAATTCCATTCAATTATCAATTCCATTCCCTCTTCTACTTTCATCATTGCCTTTTAGTTAATTAACGTAAGATCTCTAGCTACTTACAGTTAACTTTCTCTCTAATCCAACCACAACCTGAGTTAAGGTTGTCATGTTAAATTTTCTTTTTCTCTTTTCCTAAAAGAATGGCTTTTAGACTCTTTAATTCGAGCTAAATTTTAATTTCTGTCTTATTAGTGTTTTTTTTCATGTTTTCATGTTTTTTTTATAGAAAAAAAATTGAACTGTGATTGATTTTCTATTTTGAGTTCCGTATTTTGAATGAAATTCAAATGCTGAACTATAGCCCAACTCTCTATTACTATTTGTCTTGTTCCGGGTTTTAATAAATTTTGAAAAAGCTGTGCACTTGATTTGAATTGCATGTGCATTTTAGATTTACACTTTTGTTGCTGTCTTGTTTGAATAGGGAGGGGGAAGGTTGATTGATTGTTCGTTTTTCTCTATTTGCTTTGCCCAAAGTACAAAATGGTATGTTTTTCTTCATGATAGCTATGCCTTCCTCAACTCTTAATTGAAAATTGGTGCTTATGAATTATTATTTTTTTTATTTTTTTTGTGTTTTGCGTGCGGAGCAGCAGTTTTTCGATGGATATGGATATCACGGTACATCGTTTGAGCAGACGTATCGATGTTACCCTGCTTCATTTATTGAAAAGGTTGGGATTTTTTCTCTCCTTCTGCTGGTGCAGTTCACTGGTATGATTTTGAGGTGTTCAATAGAAGTGAATGGCTGTGATTGCTTGTTTATTAATTGACATTTTTCTGAGTTTTGGGTTATGAGGCTTTAAATTTTATGGCAATTGTCTACTCATCTGAAATGCTGGAAAGGACTATGTAGATATGATCAACAGTAGCTGAACTAGCCTTTCTTCCAAACTAGTAGAACTTAGGATAGCCTATGTGTGTTTTTCTTCCACTCTGCTTTATTTTGAGCCAAGCATGTTATCACCAATTGCCAATCTTGATTCTTTTTAACTGCCATGCAGCCACACATTGAAAGCGGTGATAAAAGTAAGTCTTCAAAATCATATTTGAGTGCACATGCTTCTTTCATTTACACTTTAACAATCGCCTGATGTTGCTCTTATTTCTGGTGTTACAGTTATAATGCCTCCCTCAGCTCTTGACCATCTTGGTTAGTTGTTTTAATGGTGCTTTTGATTTTTATTTTGGATTGTAATTGAGCCATGATTGGGATCTATAATGCCAATTCTGGATTAAATTCTGCAGCATCTCTGCATATTGATTATCCAATGTTGTTTGAGCTTCGGAATGCTGCTGCGGAGCGGGTGTCTCACTGTGGGGTTCTGGAGTTTATCTCAGAGGAAGGCATGATTTATATGCCATACTGGGTAGGGATTGGATTTCTTTTTGGAGTATTCTTCTCTTATTTATTTTGATTTTATTGCATCCCAATTAAAGAATCAGACATCAAAGTCTTCAATAGCTATTTTTTTTTTCCTTTTTCCAGATGATGGAGAACCTGCTTCTACAAGAGGGAGATATAGTGCGAGTGAAAAATGTTACTCTTCCAAAGGGAAAATATGTTAAACTGCAACCTCACACAAAGGACTTTTTGGATATATCCAACCCAAAAGCTATGTGAGTTCATATTTATTTTTTGTTTGGATATTAACAATAGAAAATGTATGTGCGCTCTAGTCACTAGCCCTGGTACTGTAGTGTCTGTAATCTGAGGGTTGTTGCTGTGCCAGAACCTTTAACATGACATCTTTAGCCTAATAATGCCTAACCAGCCCAGCTGCAGGAACAGTTCTTTCAGATGCAGTAGATTTAAATAAAGCAGCTGATATGCAATTGCAATATTCAAATAAAAAGCATTTTTCCATTTGAACTTTTCTTTCACATGTAGTAGATTTAAATAAAGCAGTTGATATGCAATGGCAATATTCAAATAAAAAGCATTTTTCCATTCTGAGGTTTGAGCAAAAAGTGTTTCTTACATAATCTCCACTTGTATCTTACTTCACATTCTCTTTTGGCTTCATGATATAAACTCCGGTCCTCGGCAAATTTGCTTTTTGGCTGGAAACTCTAGGGTTAGTGGATGGGTTCACACTATCAGATAAACCATTTTTTTTCATTCTCTCACTATTCCTTATTTTCTTATTCTTTTATGTTTCATTTATGCCTATCTTTCTTATGTATTTTCTTATCAAAGGTGGATATCCTATAATATGTTTGGACTTCCTTTGGCTTGCAGCTTAGAGACAACATTAAGGAATTATTCTTGCTTAACCACTGGGGATAGTATTATGGTGGCATATAACAACAAGAAATACTACATAGATATTGTAGAAACAAAGCCTTCAAATGCAATAACTATCATTGAGACGGACTGTGAGGTGGACTTTGCACCTCCCCTGGATTACAAGGAGCCTGAAAAGCCCATTGCGTCTGTTCCTCCAAGCAAGGCAACCTCCCAAGGTGCATGCGTATCTTTATTCTTTGATGAATATATTTTGTAGAATTGAATCAGTTAATTAGAACAATTACAGTAGTCGTATAGGGAGAGTCTAACCCTTCATGCTTTTAAGGATTGGTTGTCTTTGAATGCTTCTCCACTTATCTGAGTGAATTCTGTCTTCTGCATCAATAACTGGAGCAGAAGCATGGAGTGATTATGGATATTTCTTGTGTTCTAATAAAAATTCTGTCATGCCTGTTGTAGCAATATTTAGTTAAGAACATAGAAGGCAATTAGAAGATTTTCTTTCGGGGGATGAAAAATGCCCATATGAAATGCTTGATTATGATATGAAATTTAATTTGCAAGTTGTAAAGATGGTTGCATTTTTCACTGTTATCAAAACTGATTTTTGATTCTTCCAGCTGAAGAGGTTCCAATTGTGACTGAACCAAAATTTAATCCCTTCACGGGAGCAGGAAGACGCTTGGACGGGAAACCTTTGAGCAATCACCCCCCACCAGTTTCATCAGGGTCTAAAGACAAGCAACCCGCTGTTGCCAATGGTAGCAGGCAGCCTTCTCTCGGATCTGTTTCAAAAAATACTGCGCGCCAGTCTCAGGGAAAGCTTGTGTTTGGGTCAAATGCAAGTCGCTCTCCTAAGGAAACACAGCAGGTGCTGTTTTTCTTCCATTAAGAAACTGCCAGCGTGAAATCGACGTTAGCAATAGAACTTCAAACTGATTGTTTCTTTGATCTTGCAGGGAGCTGGAAAAGAGACCAAACAAGAGCAGCCCAAAAAGGAAGAGAAGCCAAAATTCCAGGCATTTTCAGGGAAAAAGTACTCATTGAAGGGCTGATTGTATTTTCCAACAATCTATGCCGTATCTGCTATACCTGGTCTGCCCTTTCTGGATCAGGAAAAAAGAATAGAATTTATATGGTGATCGGAGATGTTGTATCTTCAAACGACCGAACAGTAGGCTCTCATCAGGAACAAGGAGTGTTGTTGGTTGCTTGACAGGACTGGTAAGCTTCGAAGTGGACTTGCAATCGTGCCTTTTCCTCTGTATCCTCGTGCTAGATAGAAACATTTCTCTGCCACCCATGTTCGTTGTCTGTTCCGGTCAATGTAAAAATTAAATACACGGAATATTGTTTTTAAAAAACCTCAATTAAAAAAAAGAAAAAGAAAAAGAAATTATAAATGAGAGATATTAACTGAAATATAAATTTATAAAAACTATTTTTAAAAAGACATTAAAACAGATATAGTAATTAAAATGAAAATAAAAAATGGAATAGGAAAATAACAAAATGGTAGTGACGGTCTTGTCTCACTAATGCAAGCGTGTTTAAGAAAATAAGGAAAGAATAAAACTTTAACAAAAAAGCCAAGTAAATAAATTAAAAATAAAATGAATAATGACTATATTGAAAAAAATATATATATAATAAACTGTAATTAAACGACTAAATAGAAAATAAATAAAGAATTTATAAAAAAAAATAGATACCAAAAGAGTTAGAATTAAAATAACCAAAACAAAGTATATTTATGTAGGGAGGATTGTAAGAATAATGGAGAGCAAAGAGGCCCACCTTTAAATATCTCATCTAAGAGCATCTTCAACGGGAGTGCTATAAATAAAATAAAAAATATATATTTTTAGTATTTTGTAGCAACTTTTCTCTCCAAGGGAAGCTATTTGGATAACTAAAATTAGTTTTTTCAACACAAGTTGCTATTATAGCAACTTGGAACTAAAAAGCCAATATTTTTTTGTCTTGCTGAACCTGGTGTGCCACATACTTCATAGCTATTGTTCAAAAGTTGGTGGCAAGTGAAATTTTGACGGAATTTTTCAATATTTTAAAATTTTAAATTTTAATTGTTGCGGGGTTTTAAATTTTAAATTCATTTTTTAAATTTAAATATAATTAAAAAAATTAATAATTATATTGTTGGAGGATTTTTTAAAAGTAATTATTTAATTATATAATCTACTCCTATTAATTATATAATTAATTGCATAATTAAACTATATACAAAATAATTGTACTATATTTAAAATAATATAAAAAAAATAGCTCTTTAAAATGACTTTTATCATTAGAGTACACATCAACAAAAAAATCATATATACACTATTCAAAAAATCATTTTATAGACTTGACTCTCCAAAATAGCTTTTGCCATTGGAGTTGCTCTAACACATTAATTCACATTAATTCAGTGAATGAGTTGAAATGGTATTTCATCTGGTGGGCAATCTTGCTTATCAATTGGCACTAATGGAGAGTAACAAAATGTGTAGAATACAAGAGAGAAATACAAGAGTGAAAGAGAGCAATCCCATAAAATTATGAGGTATTTGTGTGAGATGTTTGTTCCTAGTAAAAAGATTTCTAACTATTCTCATACTTAGTTAAATTCTTTTATATTTGGTTGTGGATGTAGCTAGAAATTAGAAAATAAGATCAGCTAAATAAATAAAAACCTGATGGGCCCAAGCAAAAATGAAACCCAGTGAGAAACAATCCACTTTTAGATGGGTCCATTAAGGCCCATTCATGTTACAAAAGTCCCACCCATTCCTGAAAACGAACTAAAACCCCCGCAAACTTCATTTCACAGAAGAAGGGGATAATAATCAGGGAGAAATGGCGACGGTGATGCAGTGGTGCGGCGCAGTGGCGAGGAGGGCGGTGGTGGGTCAGAGATCAGCGTTATTCTCAACATCATTGGAAACATCAGTAACAAGCGGTACAACAGCGATGGCGCCAAACCTTTGTGGAAGAGGGGACAAGAAAACGAAGAAAGGGAAAAGATTTAAAGGAACGTTTGGAAACGCGAGGCCAAAGAAGGAGAAGAAGATTGAAAGAATTAAAGATAAAGTTGAGGTGCCCAAGTCCACCCCTTGGCCTCTCCCTTTCAAGCTCATTTAATAAAAATTATATAAATTGTTATTTCTAGCAGCTGCCCCCCCCCCCATTTTCTTTTTAGGATTTGAGGTAGTTAGGATTGTGTACACTGGGGCGTGGGTTTTTAATGCAATTGGGTTTTGAGGTGTTTTTTCGATAAAAAAGAAAAAAAAAACTTTTGTTTCTTTCGAGCTCGGTTCGAGCGTTAAATTTGTCTTCTCTTTGGTATGTTTTGGAGGGTTTTTTTCTTCATTTTATTTGGGTTCCTGTTGATTCGATGGACTTGTAGAACTGGGATTTAATGTTTCTCGGTGTTGGGAGAATTTATCTACAAGTGGATTGGTCTGTTCTTTGTTTTAGAGAGTTAAAGTTGCGAAGAGTCTGGTTGAGCATAAATGTAAGTCAAAGCCTGGAAAGAACAGGAAAAAAAAGTGGTTTTGAGAACTGTAATGGACTTAATAAGATAGTTATCAGACAACTCAGTTTCTCCTTAAAACGAGTGTGTTGTCTTGAAGATGAAGGTGGATATAGTCTTAGTGATGGTAAGTATTAGTTTTTGATACTTCTCAATGCAGATTCCTCTTTGTGTGAAAACTTATATAAGTTAGGTTTAAACCTTTTTTGTGGTTGGGAGAAAAATTTGATGACAAGAGGACTAAATTGACCAGGCTCAGTAATATTGTATCTGAGCGGATATAGAATTCTAGATGTAGTATGTGGTAGTCATGTGGAACAGAACCTTGGCACCGCTGCTTTAGCCTTATGAATGCAGATTTCTTTTTTTTTTCCTAGGCGAGTAAAATTCTGGTTGTTCCAAGCTTTTATAAAAGATGTTTGTCCTGACTCGAACTCGAGATCTTTTACGTAGAGCTCAAGCTCCTTTGTCATCATGTGGGGACATTTAGACATTTTTTGTATTCTGTTTACACAACTCAACCATTTCCGTTGGCATGTTTGATTGGATGGAATTAAATCGAGCTCATATATGGTTCTGATCTTATTTGCTTTTACTTCAAACCACGCATATAAACCTTGTGAGTTAAAAGATGAAAACTCCCGACAAGCATCACACATATCAACATGAGTTCTCAAAACTTGAAGTTTATTGTCTCATCCTGGGACTAGGATGAACTGGTTGCATCAGAACAAGCTACCCTCGGATCAACTTTAAAAGAGCCTAACTAGACAAGATTCTTAATACAATCTGCTCTGTTACCGTTAGTAATTCCTGCTTCCTCCTGCAATTGCTCCGAGATATTCAGAATCAAGTCCGCTATTATTGGTATCCCCAGTATCAGAAGCAAGCAGGCGAAGATCATAGTTAGAGTTCCCATACAAAAGGCCCGGCCAGCATCACCAGCATACCTGCTTGAATGTTTTGCGAGTTTGAATCCACTGAAGATTGCAAACAGGAGCATTAAAATAGCAACAATCCCCAGAGCTATTCGCAATATTGTGGCATGTACGGCAGCAGAACCCCAATGCTTCACCTTCCACATGCTATCCCCTGCCTCTTCCTCGTCCATCGGACAGGGCGATTGAAATAACCGAGCCCGGATATAATAAGAAGGGTTGATGAAGGATATGGCTCGGATTTCTGCCTGAAGAAATTTGTAGTATATGCATGTAAAAGCGTGTGATTCTGTTTGATCCAACGGATAAGTAGATCATGCGTTCTTTACATTTTTCTGCAGCGTTGCACATCCATTTTACGAGGGCTGCTTCATTGCAATACAGTGACAATTGGAAAACAAGTCAACGATTTTCCGTTGAATACGTTCACCCAAATCCAGCTGCTGAATTTTGCTCTAACCCTAACTAAATTATTCCTTCAAAGTTTCTGGTGGATCTCAAGAGATGGGATCGGTATTCCGAGAGTATATTTTAAAACCTGCTCTAGAAATTTTACCATCGACCAAGTTCAAGCGACAGGCCTAAGCCCAATGCTTGAGACCTTCAGGAAAAACAAATTTGAAAAAAATGCACAAACATGAATGAGCAAAACAAAACCCGGTTCAACTTTTAACACCATTCGGACTCCTACAATTTTTACAGCTCTAACAAATCACAGACGTTATTGGTTTATGATATAGGGGGGCCTATCTAATTCAAGAAATCACAGCTCTCGGTGTGGTATGAGGCCACAAAAAGAAGCCTATATAAGGGACGACTTGCTGTATGACCATCCCAGAGACCTCCGCTTTGTGCTTGAGGCCGGGGGAGTAAAGCTAAGACCAAACATCTCCTTGAGAGCTCGTCCCTGTTCTACAAATCTGACCAGCTTTGCAACAACGGCAGCACTTTCCATTACATGGTTAATATCCTTTGTGCTGTTCCATATGCGGTTTGCCAGCTGGAGCCTTCTTCGCTTTGAGATCAGCCCAATGCCCCACTTCTTGTAAAGTAGGTTTCTCTCTTCTTCTGAAAACCTCTTGTTCATCATCTTGCTTAGCATCCCTCTCTCACGATGAAGAGCCTTGATGCTGTCATCCCGGATGAACATAGTTATTGTTACAAAACTTAAAAGCAAATCTATATAGATTTCACTAAGCAGCCTGAAAGTTTTAGCTCTAATCAAACTTCTTTTCTGGTAGGGCAAGGAAAACAAAAGTTTGCATCCAAATACTTCAAAAATCCAAATATGTCACACGCTTCAGAAAAGGCAATGGAAAGAGAGAGTACCTTGAAGCTAGTGTGAGAGTCCGCCCACCTCCCACACCCTGATTACCTTGAGAAAATGTTTCCTTGAGGAAGGAAAGTCTCCTAAGCTCCACTTCCATGTATATGGAATCAGTCGGATCGCCTTGAAAGAGCAAGAAAAAGTAGGTTCGGTGAACCAATGAGACATTGCAAGTTTGCCAGAGTTCCAGTATTGCTCTCTGCTGTCTCTCAAATTCAAGAGGCCAATTGCTAGGAGTTTGCAATGGTTCATGCATAGGATCCGACCCTGTGTCTTTTGAACTTTTTTCATAATTATCAGTCGTTGCATCTGTCTCCTGAACCTGCCGCATGATCAAACCGAGCCAAAAGTGAATCTTGAAAGAAACTCGATTGCTAAGAAGTAAAGACAAAACTTCAAGCAACGACAATGAAGACAGCAGTATGTAAGGATGTTCTCACCTGAGCATCAACAAGTTGCTTCTTATACTCCTCCTGGGCCATCTCCTTCAATCCTGCAACAAAAGTGTGGATGCTAGGAATGTCCTCATCTGCAGAAGTTCTGATGCTCTGTGCTCTGAAGTCATCTGTGCAAGCACTTCCGAGAGATGACTGGGAATCATTTCTCGATAACATTGAACCACTGGTACCGAAATCTAGTGGGGGGATTTTCCTTCGAGATCCTGCTGGCCTCCCGGTAAATTTTTTCTCGAATCCATTTGGTGGTGTGCTCTCAATTTGTTCTGCCTTGTCGAATCCAGGAGAGGAGCAACTCATGAAATTCTCTCTACAACTCATGCTCCTTGTTAAGTTAGGGTTTCTAGAAGTCGACAAATCAGCTACTGACTGTCTAAGTGATTCATCAGGGTAAGGACTGACAAGAGAATCAATGGTCCTTTGCACATGATGCATTCTCCGCTCCAACACATCATATGTAAATCCATTTTGCACGTCACTCCCTTCTCTATCTCCATTAGCAGGTGTAGATATTCCTTGCCCTATGGCTCCGTCCCTGAATGCTGTCAAGGACAGAGTTCCTTCATTTTCACCGTTTGATACCGAATGGTGTTCAAAATTACTCCTGCTCCTTGTCTCTTCCATTTCAATACACTGAACTTCCTTGCAGTAGTCATCAGCATCTTCTGCAGCATCCTCCAGACTCTGAGATGAATTGTATCTGATAATCTTCTTTCCTATTGACATTGGAGAAGTGTCATCAGATAAACCATGGTTATCTGTATTGTCATGAAGGTAAGGTTCCTCATCATCATTGCTCCCAGTTTCACCATCATAACTAGCGCTGTTGAACTTTCCAACACCTCCATTCAGATAATGACGACCACCCATGCCTGATGATTCAGATGCTGAACATTCATCTTCCCAAGCATCTCGTGTTTGTCGATTATGATGATGACTGATCCCATTCTGAATTAAGAGTATAGAGCAGTATTTAGCAATTACCAATTGGAGTAATATCATCAAACATATAGTGGCACTATCTGATTAGGAAGTAAATATACCTCTTTTCTTGATTTTTGATCATTTCCAACCATTCGCAGCAAATCCTCTACCCGAGATTGAGCAAGATCCCTTTGCTTAGTCAACTCTTTTATCTCCTTCTCCATCTGCATGGAAGGAATCATTTAATCGGATGGAGTTCATGCATAATGTGGCACTCAGATAGATGATACAACATTTTTATACGTTATATATGGTAAAATATCTTTAGTCTTTTTCATCCGTATAAAGCCCAATTCTACAGCAGGGTGTAGGGGATGCTGACTAGGACTATCTATGCATTGAGAAAATAATGATAGCAATGGGTTGGGGTGGGTTCTTGTGTACCTGCACGCAGACCTGCCCCCAACCATTAGACGTGCACTATAAAGAAGCTACCAACACAATATTGATTGAGAGTTAAATTGTGATACTACTTCTGATGCTGGTAAAATTTATCCGCAAAGTTCAAAACTGGAATAAATGATTCTGCATTGAGAAATCAACAGCGCCTGGTGCCTAAAAACTTAGGTTACTGTTAAAATTTTGTTCATCTTTCACATCTGTAAAAGCATTTCCAGAAAACAAATAATTACCTTTTGAATTTGAAGATCTCTCTTTCTCAGCAGTGATACATAATCACAAGTTGAGGAAGCAGGGGTAGGACTTCTCAGCTCACTCTCCAACCTAGCCACTTCTTTTTGCAAATGCTTAACCAATGCCTTATCAGACATGACCACGTTGACCTGTGCTTTTGTAGTAACTTCCTTTGCGCAACAAGCAAACAAAAGAGTATTTCTAGATTGCTCAACATGGCTACGTGCAGGGCTCAATGTGCAGATGATGGCAGTTCTAGCATTGCCACCCAATGCAGGCTGCAATAACCGTGTCAGCTTAGAATCTCTGTAATTGATGTGTCCCTGTCTCCCCTTACTGCACAAATCATAGCACCAAATAACTGAGATATGAATAGTGCAAATCTATAAATTGTTAAGGTTTTCAATTTAGAACAGTGGCAGGGGAAAAGGAAAAGTAAAAGGCAGCAAAGAAATCGGTAAAAATAGAGAAAGACAGATAAAGGAAGCTATGCCATGACTCATCATGAGCTGTTCAAATAAACAGACAACATTAACGAGATGCTCTGAAACCTGTTTGTTATCACTCGGTACAGTTCTAACTGTGAAATACATGTGCATGCATGTGTATGTGTGCATGTATACCTGTTTGCTCCAAGGACTAAATGCTTGTCTTTGTACTTTCATGGCATGCCAACATGGTTACTAGCCTTCTAGTGCATGCATGAGACTAGCCCAATCTTCCTATATTCAATTTTAGCTATCTGCATGACACTGTGCCATTTAGTACTTTCATAAATGACAAGCAACATGGCTGATGTCAATATTTCCAACACAAATTTGACATTTACTGAAAAATATACCACTACTAAGCATCTTCGAAAAAATATTCCTTAGTATTATGAATGACCATGACAGCAAATTGAGTCCTAAGCAAATGCTGAAAGGAACTAGATTTGATCCCAATGGCAATTAAAGATTAGTTAGTGAATATCAGTTGTGTCAGAAAATCTAGATGCAGATGAACAAAGTCAAATTAACCACCACATTGAAATAAGCATGCTTAACACACAACTAATTATCACGGACACAAAAACTAAAGTTAAGAAAAAAATATGAAATAACAACCTTAGCTTGCGAATAACCGTTCCCAGAGTCAGTAAACTGCGGTTAATGTGGCAGCCTTCTTTCAATCTTGTTCCAGTGGATAGTGCCTGAGATGCACGCTCACTTCCTGCCAAATCAACAAAATTCTGCACAAAAACAACTAGTTATAACTTTTTGTCTGTTATTAATATTTATTTATACTTTATAAATTTCAAGGGTATAAATGGTCCATACAACAGTGGCAGAAAGAGTGGTCGAATTTTCCTTGCCTAAGAATTCGCGAGCAGAACTTTCAATTGTCTGCAAAAATCAAAAAAGGAATAATTCCAATTCAAACTCTACACATTTTCATCTGCAACTAAATGCCCGTACATCTGTACTGGGGAAGAGGTGAAAGGGGAGGGGGGCATACCAATCTAAGGATTTGATGGGATCTGGAGCTTTTCTCATTCAAGGAGGTCTCCCCTATCCGTCTTTGAGCTGTTATAATACTTCAAGATAAGTAGATGTACAAAACCCAATAAAAGCACCAGGATTTCTTACAATGCTTTACCTTCACAGACAGAAAGTAGATCCTTCAGATGATCCCAGTCCTTTAGTGTTTCCTCAGTGGCTTTTTCCACTACAGTCCCTTTCTGACCAAAAAAAAGGAGAAAACAAACAGATCAGACAAATTCGTCGACATATTTGTGGAAGCTAGACAGGATAAAAGCATTTTCACCTCTGGATCATCCAGCAGTCGAAGTGGGGTGTCATCTGTGCTAAGAAGATCTCTAATAGCTTCATTGTATATCTCAATAGCTGAGAACTTCAAAACGAATGCTCTTTCTTCATGCTGTAATTATAAAAATAGTTATACAAAGGTAATAATTTAAAAGAGGGAAAAAAAGCGCAAGGAGAAACATAAACAATTCTAAATTAGAAATTTTGATTACCCTATGCATGTAGTCAAATATATCTGCTACTGTATACTCAGTTATTCCCATCATTGTGTATGTTTTTCCACTGCTTGTTTGCCCATAAGCAAAGATACTTGCTGGAAAAGCAAAAGTAGGTGAAATATATTTAATTATTGGCAAACAAGGTGTTGAAAGATTAACGAGCATCGTACTTACAGTTAATACCGCTGACAACTGAAAGGGCAACTTCCTTGGCTCCTGCCTCATACACTTCCCTTGTAGTGTCATCACCTCGAAATACTCTGTCTATCCCCAGAGAAGGAGATGAAGTGATTAGGCAGCAAATTATGTTTCTAAAAGCTAGCTGTTAAGTTTGATGCACTGAGATGTACAATAATGCTAAAAATGAGCTAATGGAAAAGTTTATGATCAAAATGCATAGAAATAGATATGAACCAAAAATCAATGCTTTCACGCATAGGGCACTTCCAGCACACCACTTTTCACAATTCTCTAACTATCTGACAGTGGACTGCAACGAAAATACAGTTCAGCACTTCTAAGATCAGGGATTACTCAAAACCTTCAGCTTCCCATAATGTTAACAAAAAACAAATCTACGGATTTCCCTTTAATTCATTGACAATGTGTATGAGCCTAAAAGAAAATCGAATTGTTCCGGTCTTAAAACATCTTAGCTTTTGTTATTCAATCAGTTACAAAGTATGTGGAGCTGAAAAGCTCTCCAGGCTACCGTGTTAAGAATATGTACAGGATTTGCTATATTTTGAGATAATGATTCCTAAGATATTAAAGGCCACCTAAAATCTCAATCTGACCATGCAAAATAATTTTCCAGAAAACAGTGTTGCTTGGGTGCAAAACCTTTTAGGCCTGACCTCGTCAAGAGGGACATATCATCTCATTTTCAATTTTGAAACCAAAAAATGAATCATGGATCATCTCCTTACCAAAAGTACAAGCTGATGGAAAAGTGGAGCCTTCACGAAGGGTATTCCGGTACAAGATGGTGGTGTCATTGATACATTCCCAATCTGAAACTTCATTTGCCAAAATCTCCTTGTCGCTCAAAGGCCTCAACCTCACCAAAACAAGAATCTTCTCCTCACGGGCACTCGCCATTTGCATCTTCGCCATCTTCAGCAGCTCTTCCTTACCAATTGATCCCATTCTCCACGCTTGTTCTTCTCAAGTCCACCAACAATTAAATCAAATAAGTCCCATAATTTTCAAATGTTCTGGGTAAACAGAAAATCTAAGTCAATGAGTTAACAAAACTCACTGGTGCACTTGCTTTCCTGCAATGAAAGAAGACGGTTTAGATGTTAAAAACAAGGTAGTTGTATTTGCCTAAAGGACAATAGGCCCATCCTTTCACTCGACAGTATCTGCAAGAAGATGGCAAATCATAGGTAAGAATCTAACAGACCCCAAAAATAAGCATAAAACAAGCTAATTATATGTCATATCAACAACAGCAACAACTAATCATCATTTTTAGCCATCCAACCACCCAAAAATACCTTTTAAAGTCACCTGTAAATCTAAATAAGAAAAAAAAAACAGAGAGAGAGAGAGAGAATGCCAACAAAAGATAAAGACTTTAAAACAACAACTCCAATCTTGGATTTCAATCTAAACACCCTCCCAAAATAAAAAAATAAATAATAATAATCATAGCCATTATTTAAAAATTGTAAAACCAAACATTAAGGTAACTAACCTTAACAACCGATATCGAATTTCTAGTCTTTTCCTTAAAAAGTTGTTCCAAACCAACTAGAATGCTTGTAAACTAAGTAACAGAATTTCATAGCTCTAAAACCTTTCAATTTACACCCACCCCCCCACCCCACCCCACCCCCAAAAAAAAAACCATTTCAGCGACTTAAGTAGTGCATGGTCCCATTGACATATCATATACATATATATATATATATATACACATCTCAGTACATCCCCACGTATAAAAATACATATATGTATCCGATATACTTACAAAGCATTGGTCATTGTCATGAAACGGTAAGTGAACGCAGTCGAAGCAAGCAATGCAGCTCAGATAAGATATCCTCTACATTTTCTCAAGTGAAACGCCATCGTTTCTAATTCTCTCTCTTACTCTCTGATCTGAATGTGAGAGGGTGTTGCCTTCTTCAAATCTCGAGCTCTGCAAGACTGCAACAGCAACACAGGAGCCAAAAAATTAGCTCCAAAACGCAGCTTTTAATAATACTACTTCCTAGTCAGTTAAAAAAATATTTAAAATCCCCGAGTTTCACGCATTTGACCGTTACCAATTAAAAAATACAACGGGAAAAACAAATTTAATTAAACAAGAAAACAACCTCGAATGATTTAAAAGCAGTAGTTATTAAGCGTAAATGCGCTGGTAAATCAAATTTGTTCAGTGCTTTGAATGGGTCAAAAATCAGTATTTAGTAAAAGAAATTAAGTGATTCGATTCAGCTTTGTGCTTGAACATGAGCTGAAGCGTAGCTTTGAAGAGAAGAAAAGATTTGTATCCACTACTTTACGCGTCGAATAAAGGACACGAAAACGGAAAATGTGAGTCAAAAGGAAGGGTATTTATGGTACTGAAAGAACACACCGAATACAACAGTGAAAACCGGCGAGTCTTTTCACCCTCCCCACGGAAGATCTCTCCAGCAGAGAGAGGGAGAAGAGGGAGTTCTGTGCAGTTTAATTTGGCTTGGTTCTATCCGTTAACGGCCAAAAAACAAGGTGCATTTACGCCTCCCTCTCTCTCTGCAGCTTCTCTGTCAGACGTCAGTGGAGAGCAGATCTGATGGAGCGTCACGCTGTTGAAGGTTTATTACTTTATTTAGTCCAGGCCGAAAACATTTCTTCCACTTTTAGATTAGCAATATTACAATTTGGTCGATAAAGTTTAAAATATATTGATATTTAGCTCTTTAGCTTCCATAAGATTACGGTATAGTCCTTTACTGTCAGTGAATAGCTGGTGAAAGGGACTAGTAAGCAATTTTACAAACTCTTTATCACCTGTCTGAGAGTTTGGGAGAATAAAAGAAGAAGAAGAAACACTTGATTGAATTTCACTAAATTTAATATATAGATGGATATCTGATAATATATTTGATTAGCATAAGGAATTTTTAACGGATTAATATATGATTTTCTCGTATTTTTTCAAGAAGCAGCTTCATTTTCTCTTTTAATAATTATGATTTTTAAAATATTAGGGTCATTTGTAACTATTAAACATATATTAAATGTAATTACAATAATCCTTGTCATTTTTTCTTTTTCTTTTCTATTTCTATTATTTAATTTCACCAAATTCCTACTTCATATGGGCTCAAAAAAGGGCCCATTTTTATTTTCTGTTCTGTCATCTATTTATAGATGATCAGGCTGATCTTGTGATTTTTCATGACCTGAAAGGGCATTATTGAAAAGATCTGAGGTATAAGGGTACAAGTGAAATGCTGGTGAAACTCCAAGGGAAAAGTTGAGGTGTACACTTTTGGAAGGCTGGAAGGGAGTCACGTGGGAAGAGGGATACGAGGGATGGCCTTTTTCTTGTTTGGCGCTGCGCCACGTGGTATTTGTCGTTTTGGAGGGGCGCCATATCGTTTGGTCACTGTGGTTGGAGTTGGATCACCGATTGATGTTTTAGTGAACGGTTGAGATGTGAAAGGAATAGTTGATTCAATCAGAAAGTGATGAGTTGACTGCTTAATTACGTTAACTAAAACGACAAAGAAAATTAGACAGCAATTGATTAAGCAATGAAGGAAATATCCCCTGCACTGCTGTTGTACTTGTAGTTGTGGAACTTCAACGAAGAGAGATTCGCAAGCGGGGTGAGAAAAAAAATCAAAAAACTAATTAAACTGATAAAATTTAAGAAAATAACTGAGAAAAATTGAATTAAAAATAAAACCGTTTAGAATTAGTTAAAAAAAAAGTTTATATGTGTATGGGGCTTTGAAAAATACAAAATGTTTATATCCGATCATTATACGCATTTATGCTATATATATATATATATAAACATTGTGCTTGATAAGTAATTGTAAAATATATTTTTAGTGGTAAGGTCCTATTTGACATTGCATTTTAAAAGTGTTTTTGAAAGAAATTTTTTTTTTATTTACTATTTTAATTTTTTTTATTTTAAAATCATTTTCATGTAGATATCAAAAATAATTTTTAAAATATAAAATAATATTATTTTAATATATTTTTAAATAAAAAAATTTAAAAATAACTTTAACCATACTTACAAATAAAAAACAAACGAATTACTATGATAGATTTCACTTTTATACTGGAAACTTAAATTAGTTTTTGCATTAAATTTGCTAGTTCACATTCATGGGTATTTTTTTATCTTTTAAATTATTCTTTATTTTATTTAAGGTAATTTTAAATTTTTTTTTTTAATTTTATCCTCCCTCTTTTTTCTATCAGATTCTACCTTTATTATTTTTATCATTGTATTCTTTTATCTTTTAAATTATTCTTTGCAAGTTTTTTATTAATATTTTTTATATAATTTTATCATCCAAAATTAAATTAGTAAGGAATTAAGTTTTTTAATTGAACTTAAAACTAAGATTTTAATGGTTGTGATTTTAAAGATTAGATCATGTTTAGAAGAGTTACCTAAGTTTGCTTGAGTTGTTCTTTTCTTTTTTAATTTTTTTTAAGTTTTGTTTGTTTGGTTTTCACAGTCTTCTTTTTATAAAATTAGCTATGAGTTCAATAATAAAATTATTGATTTCAAAAGTTAACGCATGTTGATTTTTGCTTTTTTTTTTCAAATTGAAATATTTTAATTTTATTAATTAATTTTTTTATAAAATTATCTTAATCTCATGTTCATGTTCACAAAGTTTAAGACTTCACCTGGTTTAACAATATTTTTTATACAATTATATTTTTAAAAAATTATTTTTGTATAATCTTATTTTTCAATATTAATTTGTTTGATAATACAAATAGACTTAAATTTATTTATTTTATCTTTTTCATGTTGTCATTTTTTTAGCAGTTTATTTATTATTCTTGTTTTCTTATATTATTATTTGAATTATCAATTGAAGCAGTAACTTGAATTTTAAATTTTGTTACTTTAATATTTTTTTCAAAATAAATAAAAAACAATTTGAATGGCCCCCTGCAGAGGATGATCAACAAATCTAGTCTTAGCTATTTGATTACAATACGATCGTAAAATATGCGATTGTTGATAGGCTACTGGCTGCCTAACTAGTGCAGAAGAGCATGTTTGAGTTTGTTTTCTGAAGTTGTTTTTTATTTAGTAATGTACGAGTTGATTTGCCCGCGCGTTGCGCTGGGCTTTTTTATATGTAGAAAAATATTTGATTTTTAACGTGTTGTAATTTTTTTTAATTTTTTAAAAATTATTTTTGACATTAGCATATCAAAATCATGCAGAAACACTTTTTTTAATTTAAAATTGAAAAAAGTTAAAATTTGTTCAAAAGCGATTTTCAAACGCATTACCAAACACTCTTGTCATATCTCACCAGAATCATAGTTCAATCAATTTTTTTAAATAGTAATGAAAAACGAAAACCAAATTTCAAATCACTGTTTATTACTGTTTGAAATTGTGATCTCTTTTGGCCATGTACAAAATAATAGTCATGGTGCACGTAAGCTAGCTTGGACATTCTAGTTATAAAAAAATTTATAAGTTGAAAAAAAATAAAAAAACAATGTCAAAGGATTATTTGTGACACGTGTAACCTACCCCGGTTATAAAAAATATATATATGTGAGGAAAAAATTGTGGTGCGTGTAAACTGACCCGAACACCGCGAGTATAAAAAAAAAAGAAGCCTGAAAAAAAGAAGAGCAAAAAACATTTTAAAATTTTAATAAACAGTGAAAACTGTAAAAAAAAATAAAGTTCAGATATTTATTGTGATGCGCATAAGCTGACCCGGATACCCTAGTTATCGAAAAAATTGACTGAAAAAAAAAATGTGAAACACTTATGAACAATAGAAAACACTGTTATTTACTCAAAAATCATTTTCGGTGGCAGGGGGACTCGAATTCCAGCAACCTGAGAAAAAATATTTACTCCTATTATCTATAATTAACTAAATAATTGGCGATGTGGCGGTTTTTTTTATCTATGTAGAAAATTAATTGCTTATATATGTATTGTATTTTATTATTTTAATATTTTGTTAGTATAATTATATTTAAGAATACTTATATGAATTTTTGTCATTCAAAAAATGCAAAGTCATTTTCCCTCTCTCTTAATATATTTTTATGCGATAATATTCAATAAATATCAGACATATTAGAAATAAAAATATTAAAATCTGTTTTCCAAACATAAACTTATTTTTTTTTGTGCTATAATTATTTATTTGCCGTCTAAAACGAACAGTCTAATGGAAACGGGAAGTGACTTGTATATTTTTTAATTTGACTTGTAGATAATGCAGGTAAATTTGTCAACATTTTTTTTTTAGATTTTTTTTTCCACAGTAATATTATATCTAAAATATTAAAAATGAAAACATTGGAAATCCTTGTAAAGAAATAAACTTAAATAAAAGAGCACAAAATTAAATTTTGAAGGCAATATTTTTTTTTATATAAGATTTATCAATCATATTATTATATTAAATATATTTAAGAAAACATGATATGAATTTCTGCCCTTCAAAAAATCATAGGTTATTTTTTCTCTTAGTCAATATATTTTTAGGCGATAATATTCCATAAATATTCAAACATATAATTAGTTTTACATATTTTAATTTGACATAAATATACAAATATATAATTAATTTGACATAATTTAAATAATATATTGAATTTCAAGGATAATCTTAGGCTATTTTGTTCTCTCTCTATATATATTTTTAGGTGATGATATTCAATAAATATTAGAACATATAATTGGTTTCACATATTTTAATTTGACATAAATACACAAATATATAATTAAAAAGTCAAAACACTGCAAATTTATTTGAAGAAATAAACTTAAACAACAGAACACAAAATTTAATCTTGAAGCCAATATATTTATTTTATAAGATTTATTCATCGTATTATTATATTAAATGTATTTAAGAATACTGATATGAATTTCTGTTATTAAAAAAATCCTAGGTCATTTTTCCTGTCCCTCTATATATTTTTAGGCGATAATATTCAATAAATATTTGAACATAATATTAGTTTTACATACTTTAATTTGACATAAATATACAAATATATAATTAATTTGATATACTTTCAATAATATCTTTAATTTAAAAGACAGAATTGAAGTAAACCCAAACATTGAAATCAAATAATTCAAAACAAAACCGGAAATTAAAAGAACTGGGACTGAAATGAAACTGAAATCCATAATTAACTTGCATAGAAGGATAAAATTGAAAGAAATCAAACTTTTGATACCTAAAATATTAAGGATTTATAATCAATTTGCATGGAAGGATGAAATTGAAATTAATCAAAACTTTGATACCAAAACAATTCAGATTTCCAGCCCACCCCGCAAAATTCAAAGCATGAGGACCGAACTGGAACTTCAATACCTAATCAATTTCACTTGAAGGACGAAATTGAAACAAATCAAAACCCATTTAATCCAGATAAGGGCCAGAAAAACAAATTAAACCGTTCAGGGACTGAAATGAACTTTGACAAAAAACGCCTTAGCTGACGTCATCTGGCGCAGGCAGGAGAGAGAAAGTGGGGGGGAAATTTCAAACGGCCATTGACACGTCTCCGGACACTATAGTGCTACACGCGCCTCCCCATGTGGAAGAGCACATGCCTGAAAATAATTCTAGGCGCCGGTGGGGCGTTTTCCGACGTCTTAGGAAGCCGCACGCGCCGTCCGAAGAACGCGTGAGCGTCAAAACGGACGGCGCGTCCGCTGACGCGCCAGCAGATGTCAGCGAAAAAAAAGAGCAAAAATTGGCTAATTACCGGAACGCCCCTCACCCCCAGGCATGGTCTTTGTCCTTTTCGGGGGGTTAAATCGTCTCTGCACTGTTCAAGATAAGATTAAAAAAATAAAAAAACCGCCCGGCCGATCCGGGCCGGAACGGTCAATGACCGTCGTGCCCCCGAAAAAGACGGCGATTTTTGTCTTTTTAGGGGGCTAATTTCGTGCTTCCACTGTTGACCAACGAAAAAAAAAAAAAAGAGAGATGTACACCCGCGTTTCACCGTGACGAATTGCACATGAATAGTGTGCATGAGTGTGTGTGAACAGTAAAATGTGCACAGTGAATGTGTGTTATGTTTTAGCTGTATGTATAATTAAAATAATTTTTTTATTTTTAAAAAATTATTTTTGATATTACCATATAAAAAGATTTAAAAATAAAAAGATTTAAAAATATTTTTAAAATATAACGTGAAACAGTCAAATAACATTGAAAGAAGACTAGCTATACCAGGAGGCATAACCAAGGAAGCATTGTTTCATAAGAAATTCCATGTATGTATACTCACCAAATTAACATAGAAGCACTTTTCATTTGTAGATTTGACTAACCGTGCTTTTTTTTTTAATTTTTGTTTTTATTTCAGCAGATTAATAAACTTTAACAGAATCTCAAATCATGGAGAGAAGGGTTGAAAAAAAATGGAGTCTCATAATTAAACTAAAAAACCGTGATCATTGGTTTAAAAAAAGCAAGAAAAATCGCTTTGTCTTTCCCTCTGATGTTGATGCTCGTGAATCACGGATGACCTTTTCGGTGGTGGTGAGGAGGATCTAAGAGCATAGAACAATAAATTAAATTTAATAATATCGATGAACGAGCAGCAGCAGTAGTAGTGCCCACACCTTTTTGTCGGTTAGATCAACTACTAAAATGATGCCAGGCACAAAGTGTCTACTCTAGAATCAGACCTGTTGAAGTATTCATGGCCATCCACCTTTGGATTAATTGTCTTAGGTCTTGTTTATTCTTTTGAACTGGTCGGATTTATATTGTCAATGATTCTTATTGCTTTGCTAATCATATCGAGGTGTTTTTTTCAACGATTGTAACCAACAGCGACATGCAACTAACTAAATTCCTGTGCTCTCCTTAATTTTGATTTGGTCAAGATCTTGTTCTTGTTGTTTTTTTATGTATTTCAAGAAAATCCCATATTTTTGAATCGTATTTTGTGGATCTAATATAAGGAATGCACGTCCCAATTCGAACTCGAAATATGCTGTGTTGATCGCAAACTTTTTGTTATCTAATCATACCTTGTAATTACCTTGTTCTTGTTATTATCAACCATATATAACATCATTGTTTTTCTTGTTAATGTAATTTTCTTTTTTCATGTCAACCAGAAACATGGTTATTTAAGGTCTTGTTGTATTTTTTATTTATTAATATAGATATATAAGACAGTTTGTGTGCAATTTAATTAATTTTATGAGTCTTAAAATTAACAATTATATAAGTTTTGAATGAAGATAATATTAGCAGCCATAGTTTTGGTCAACTAGCCAGTGGCCGGCAGCCATGATGGAAGCACTTCAGGCGCTGACAAAAGGGAGCAATACAATAACAAAATCGGTTCACGGAGTCAAGGAGATAACACTTTTGCTGGCCAATTAGTATCAGGTTGCACGCTGCGTATTATTACATGGGTCCATCCCATTCCTCCCAGCCAAGGAAGTGTAAGAATCGATGGTCTGATCAAATTTATAAGGATGTAAATTGTCCTGACAAGGGAGTTGATGTGATTAAATCTCAAAACCCTCGTCACTCGTGGGGGTGTATAAATGCCGTGAGTCTTAAGGAACGAAATTGAAATGGTTTATCCATGGAAAAGCCAAGGTTGCATATTCTAATATCTGCTTGTTTCGGCTGCTGGGTCAATTAATAAACTGGGTCTTTCCTTTTTTTTCATAATTTATTGGCCATTTATACATGGAAACCTTGCTTGACAAGGAAGCTCGGCACTGGCTGTCGTCGATGATAGCTCAACAAACCTGCAAGCATGAGCTCAAATGAAATGGGATTTTCTGTACATCTTCACTCTCTCATGGATAATATATGGAGAAAAAGAAAGGCTGAAATAATAGTGCTCCCACCAGAGAACCTGTAAAAGTATCCCTGCTAAGAACATGTAAAAGAAGAAGCGACAGAGAACCTGTAAAAGAGGGAGCTCCAGATATTTTCGAGCAGGACTGATCGAAGATCCATGTGAATAAAGTTTAACTGTCCGTACCTTGTCCCAGGTTATTATATTAGGAACTCGATCTAGATCACGTGCCACTGCCATGGCTGATTACTTTAATTGCTGCTAATTTACCAAATTACTGGTGCAAACTCGAATATCTTATGCGAAAGACGACCACATTAATATGATGGATTTGCTGGGAAAGCTGTTGTTTATATGATAGAATATTTCTTGCTTCCACACCACGGCAACGACACTCAAGAAAAAAGTGTGGCGCCAATGAGTAGCTGTGGACTCGTTGCTGGTGAATCTACTCTCCCACGTGGCAGTCAATTCAGAACCTTCTTTCATATCCCATCACCAACAATAATTACTCCAAACCAATGAATTAATGTTCAATAACGTCTGATTAGCTCTCACATTTCTGTCCTAAACAAACTGCTGTTATCATGATGATGGAATATGGATTAATTCCTATGAAATTGTATTTTGAAAATATTTTAAAGATAAATAAAATTTTAATTTATTTATTATTTTAAATTAAAATAAATTAGTGTTTTTAAATCGTTTTCTTTGTGCTGATATAAAAATAATTTTTTAAATATAAAACAATATTATTTTAATACTTTTATGAAAAGAAAAAAAACTTTTAAAAATAAATTTAACTACGTTGCAATCAGGCACAAAGTTACGGCACTGATACCGGGCCTGTCAACACCCCAGCAGAAGTCCCCGTCAGTGTTTCAAGAAAATGTTTTCCCGTTCTTATTATCAAAGGAATATATGTTTCGGCCTTACTCAACAGAAGCCCATTTTATATGAAAATATATATGAATAAATTGAAAATCATTTTATAGTGCTTGGTTATACCACGAAAAATAAGTTGGAAAATCATTTATGAATGTTTTAATTTTTAAAAAAACTTTATCTAAAATATATAAAATATTAAATATAACTATTTGACCACTTACCAAAAAAAAAAGCATAAAAAGTCTAATGCTTAAAAAATGTATTATATCATTTATTCATATATAGTTTATTTATAAAAATATAACTATATATACCTATAATATAAATATTTTAAATATAATATTATAGGCATGTAACCTTTTTCTTTAGTGTTTAGAGAACATTGAAGATATATTTCTTTTCTATGGTATCATAATTTTATAACAGATTTTATATGATTTAAAATGTATGACTATTGTATGATATATATATATATATATATATATATATATCATGTTTTGTATTTGTATATATTTTTTAGCAATATTATCCTAAAATATTATATGCACTAACATATCAAATTAATATATTTTTATATTGTATATTAATATATTCTAATATGTTATTTTCAATATAATTGTTGATTTTTTATTTTCTAATAATATTATATTTAAAAACATTTTATTAATATCATTGTCTCTATACACACACACACACACACACCGTCACCTAAGGGCCTGTTTGGGAGGCGGTTGCACTTGCTTTTGAAAGCACTTTTCATTTAGAAATACATCAAAATGATATTTTTTTTATTTTTTTAAAATTATTTTGACAAAAAAAATCAAATTTTGAAGAAACGACAGTACAACTGTCCTCCCAAACAGCTTCTAAGTAAAATATACGTTTTAATAGAAACTATGTTATCCCAAGTGTCACTGAGTGGGAATGGAAGTTGGTTTTCACATGAGAAATTCTTTCTACATAGCACGCTTAAAAAAATTGATGTAAGGAACTTATTGACCGATTATAAATAAGATTAGAGTTGTTTTTGAATTGTTTTTTATTTAAAAATATATTAAAATAAATATTTTTTTATATTTTAAAATTTTATTTTTGATAACAATACATGAAAATATTAAAACCTTATTTTACATTACATTTCAAAAATATTTAAAAAAAATATATATTTTTTATTTTAAATTAATAAGTTACTTTTATCATTCCGTGTCGCTGGATTAAAATTAAAAGGCGTGCCAATAGCATCTTCCTTCCTTCCATTCCGCTCCACTTGTATCTTATTTTTGTGGAAGTAATCGAGAACTTTGGGCTTTTCTCTCTTTGAAAGAAAATGCTTTTGCGATTTTTTTCCCCCACAAATCATAAGCATATTAACAAAAACACTAAACGGGATCGTTGTTTTCCTATTTATTACTGTGCACTGTGACTTATTGCCACTGTTCATTGGCAATAAGTCTCGGTGCTTCGCGGGTGTTGGTCCTCCTTTTTTTTAAACAGTATAATAACGAAATTAGCCCCAATAATAAGATAAAATATCGCTCGGGCTGACGGTAAAAAGGGTTGAGGGTGAGGATCATTCCTGTAATTGCACGTGTACGGACCGGACCGGTCCGGTCCGTCGCAGTTTTTTTTTTCAATATATTTAAAACGGCTAATTACAGTTCTAACCCCGAATAAGACAAAAACATTTATTTTGGTCCAGGGGCTTTCCGGTAATTGATCATTTTATTTTTTATTTTATTTTTTTCAGTTATTGTCAGTGCGTGTGTCACACGCGCCGACCTGTTTAACGCCCCACGCCCTGTTTAGGTGGCGCGTGCGGAGTCATAAGGTGGACGGAAACGAGCTACCGACGTCTAGAGCGATGCGCCTGGTCGTGGTCTACCTCCCGCGGTGACGCGTGTCCTATAAAAATATCCATCGACGCGTCGGGGACCGGTTAAAGTCGCCGGCCACGTTTCTCTCTCTCTCCTGCACGTAAAAGTGCAGGAGAGTCCCCCATTTTGTGATACTTTTTACTTCAGTCCCTTGACTTTTGATTTGGTTTTTTGTCCTGATTTTGGTTGGATAAGTTTTGATTTAGTTCGATTGGGTCCTCCGAATAGAATTGATTGGATGTCAATGTTTCAGTTCGGTCCTTCTTCTTTTAATTTTTGGATTCGGTTTAAATTATTCAATAAATACAGTACAAAAGTTTTGATTTCTTCAATTGGATCCTTTTATTGAAATTGATAGTATTTTGAATTTTCATTTTGACCCTTATATTTTTAATTTTAGGTTTTAATCCCTTGATGAATTGTTATTTGTGTTTTATTTTCCATGATTGACATAATAATAATAATGATGATGATGATGATAATTTGACCCTTATAGTTTTAATTTTTGATTTTAATCCCTTGATAAATTGATATTTGTGTTTTATTTTCCATTATTGACATAATAATAATAATAATAATAATAATAATAATAATAATAATAATCATGATGATGATGACGATGATGATGATGATGATGATGATAAGAATAAGAATAATAATTAACAAAAATTTAATAATAATAATTTAATTGTTTGAATATTTATTGAATATTATCGCCTAATAATAATTAAAAAAATTTATTGAAAGTGTGTGAAATTAATTATATATTTGTATATTTATGTCAAATTAAAGTATGTTAAACTGCTTATATGTTTAAATATTTATTTAATATTATAGTCTAAAATTATATACAGAGAGGGAAAAAAAATACCACAGCTTTTTTCAAGGGAAAAATTTTATATCAATATTCTTAAATACATTTAGTATAATAATATGATGAATAAAACTTATAAAATTAAAAGAAATTGGCTCGAAATATTTTTTTTTGCTCTTTTGTTCAAGTTTATTTTTTGAAAAAAATTACAGTATTTTGATTTCTAATATTGCATATCTAATATTATTGAGAAAAATATACAACTCAAAAAAACAAAAGACGGACAAATTTACCTCCATTATCTGTAATTCAAAAATATACGAACCACTTCCCGTCTCGATTACACTGTTCTTTTTAGACAGCAGATAAGTAATTATAGCATGAAAAAAAAACTCAGTTTATTTTTAAAAACAAATTACAATATTTTGATTTATAATGTGTGGGATCTAATATTACTGGGAATAAATTCAACTCAAACAAAGAATAAAATTACATATTTACCTACGTTATCTAAGATTTAAAAATATACGAACCGTTTCCCATTTTTATTACTCTAAAAAGTATGTGAGACTAATTATATGTTTTAATATTTATTGAATATTATCACCTAAAAATATATAGCGAGCGAGAGAGAGAGAGAAATTGAGCTTGGATTTTGAAACAAAAATTTTTATATCAATATGCTTAAATACATTTAATATAATAATATGATTAATAAATCTTATAAAAAAAATTTGCTTTCAATTGAAATTTTATACTCTTTTCTTTAGGTTTATTTTTTAATTTTTTTTCCAATTTTCCCATTTTTAATATTTCAAATCTGATATTACTAGAGAAAAAATACAACTCAAAAAAATAAAAGGTACACAGATTGACCTACATTATCAACTCAGATTTTTTAATTATATATTTGTATATTTATGTCAAATTAAAATATGTGAAACCAATTATATGTTTTAATATTTATTGAATATTATCGCCTTAGAACATATATATATAGAGAGAGAATGACCTAAGATTGTCCTTTAAATGAAATATATTATTGAAAATATGTCAAATTAATTATATATTTGTATATTTATGTCAAATTAAAGTATGTTAAACTAATTATATGTTTAAATATTTATTGAATATTATCACCTAAAAATATATATAGAGAGAGAGAGGAAAAATGACCTAGGATTTTTTGATGGACAAAAATTCATATCAGTATTCTTAAATACATTTAATATGATAATATGATAAATAAATCTTATAAAACAAAAAAACAAATTGGCTTCAAAATTAAATTTTTTGCTCTTTTGTTTAAGTTTATTTCTTGAAAAAAAATTTCATTGTTTTGATTTTTTAATTATATATTTGTATATTTATGTCAAATTAAAATATATAAAACCAATTATATGTTCTAATATTTATTGAATATTATCGCCTAAGAATATATAGAGAAAGAAAAAAATGACCTAAGATTGTCCTTTAAATTAAATATATTATTGAAAATATGTAAAATTAATTATATATTTGTATATTTATGTCAAATTAAAGTATGTTAAACTAATTATATATTTAAATATTTATTAAATATTATCGCCTAAAAATATAGAGAGAGAGAGGGAAAATGACCTAGAATTTTTTGATGAAGAAAAATTCATATCAGTATTCTTAAATACATTGAATATAATAATAATATGATGAATAAATCTTATAAAATAAATAAAAATTGGCTGCAAAATTAAATTTTGTGCTCTTTTGTTTAAGTTTATTTCTTGAAAAACATTTTCAGTGTTTTGATTTTTTAATTATATATTTGTATATTTATGTCAAATTAAAATATATAAAACCAATTATATGTTCTAATATTTATTGAATATTATTGCTTAAGAATATATATTGAGAGAAAAAAAATGGCCTAAGATTGTCCTTTAAATTAAATATATTATTGAAAGTATTCAAATTAATTATATATTTGCATATTTATGTCAAATTAAAGTATGTGAAACTAATTATATGTTTAAATATTTATTGGATATTATCGCCTAAAAATATATAAAGAGAGAGAAAAAATGACCTAGGATTTTTTGAAGGGTATAAATTCATATCAGTATTCTTAAATACATTTAATATAATAATATGATGAATAAATCTTATATAAAAAAATATTTGGCTTCAAAATTTAATTTTGTGCTCTTTTATTTAAGTTTATTTCTTTACAAACATTTTTAGTTTTTGGATTTTTAATATTGTAAATCTGATATTACTGGAAAAAAAAAACATCTCAAAAAAAAAAGTTGATAAATTTACCTACATTATCTACAATTAAAATATATACGAGTCACTTCCCGTTTCCATTAGACTGTCTTTTTAGACGGCAAATAAATAATTATAGCACGCAAAAAAATTAAGTTCATATTTAAAAACAAATTACAATATTTTTATTTTTAATATGTCTGATCGAATATTACTGAGGAACAAAAGCAACTCATGAAAATAAATATTAACAAATTTACGTAGGTTATCTACAATTAAAAAATATACGAACCACTTTTCATTTCGATTACTCTATAAAGTATGTGAGACTAATTATATATTTCAATATTTATTTAATATTATCGCCTAAAAATATATAGAGAGAGAATAAAATGACCTAACATTTGTTTTTAAAAAATAAATTAATATCAATATTCTTAAATATATTTAATATAATCATATGATTAATAAACCTTATATAAAAAAATTGTGACTTACAATTTAAATTTAATACTCTTTTGTTTAAGTTTATTTCAAAAAAAAAAATTCCAATATTTTCATTTTTAATATTTTAAATCTAATATTACTGGGATAGATAAACAACTCAATTTTTTTTAACAAGTTTACTTAGGTTATCTACAATGAAAAAATATACAAACCATTTTCCATTTCGATTACGTTATTCCTGTCAAAAATTATGCGAATCACTTTCCGTTTTGATTACACTATTGCTTTTATACGGCAAATAAGTCATTATAGCACGCAAAGAAATTTAGTTTATTTCTTCAAAAATTTACAATGTTTTTATTTTTAATGTGTCAGATGTAATATTACTCAGGAAAAAAAACAACTATTTTTTTTTGACAAATTTACCACGCAAAAAACTCATTTCTAACATATTTGATCTATTGCAATTTTACTAATTGAACATTAAAATAACTAATTATACCACACATAAAATATAAGTTTATTTGTGCAAAAAAAAATAATTTTTGATTATACAAATTTTATCAATTATAATTATACTAATTAAATATTAAAATAATTAAATACAATACATATAAAAACAATCAATTTTCTACATAGATAAAAAAAACCCGGTGCATCGCGCGGGCATACAGCTCGTGTTTACTATCGGTGATTATTTTTGGTTCGTTTAATTTTTATTTATAAAAATAATTAAATTAAAATTTTTAAAGAAAAAATATAACTGAAACGGGTTTAAAGTAATTGGTTTCATATTGTTTTGTATGTAAAAATCAACTAATAGTTTACTTTAATCAAGTCTTTTTCTTTTCTCATTTCACTAAATTAGAATCAGACCAAAAAATTTGAATTTAATCGGAAAAATACAAAGTTTTTTATAGTATATTGTTTTTAATTTGAACCGATTCTGTTTCAGTTTACCAGTTTTAACCTTAAAAATCTAAATCGGACTGAAATTTTTTAAAATATTATAAGCGGTTTAATATATTTTTTTTAATGATCTGATTTTTTTTATTTTATTGATTTAATTGTTTTTTGAGTTTTTTTATCACTAATGATTACGCAAGAGGCAAAGACATTTATTTGCCTGAAAAACGATCCCATCGATGCCTGGGCTTTGTAAGGTGGGCCTGTAACGGGAAAACAAGCTAGAGTTAATATCCATTGTCTTAACCATTTTCAAGGTCAATCCATATGTTCGGCCCAGACGACCAGATTTAGCTGGACCCGGTGTTTAATCAAAAGGCATACCCTGCCATGAAGATCAAATTTATGTGTTTGTCTTTGTGTTTTGTTTAAAACAATATTTTTTTTGTTTTAAATTAATTTTTCTTGTTATTATTATATTTTTTAATGTGTTGATATAAAAAAATAGAAAAAATTATTTCGATGTATTTTTAAGAAAATAAACTAATATTTTTTATTTTTTTCATATTAGCATATTTAAATGATTTCAAAATATTAAAAAAATAATTCTGAACAAAAATAAATTTTTTTTTGGCAAAAAGTGTTGTCCGTCTCCTAGGTAAACTGCATTGGATGATTTTTAAAGTGATTTAAGTTTCGATGGATGCGATTTGTTTTTTAATTTTTTTTATTGTGTACTTGTTTTTTAAAAACTTTTATTTAGAAAAAAAAATCTATATAAATACATTAATATGGTTCATTTATTATATAAAGTGGATGAGTTTTATGCAGCTATTGTATCGTATATTTTTATTACTATTTTTTTAAATCAACACGTGTAGAGAAAATAATAATTTTAAAAATAATACATTAAAAGTTGAACGTGTTAAAAAATATTTAAAATTCAAATGAAAATTTGAAATCAAACTTTCTCGTGCTCTCCAGTCGATCCTGACCATCTGATGTTATGATTTTGTACAGCTGGAAACCAAATAAGCTGCATGCTTATCTCTTCTTTAGCTCTTTTATAATTATAATGAGCTGACGTGTATAAATACAAAATATTAAAGTTAAGCTGATCAAAATTGAATAATACAAAAACACACTTCTCTTTGCATTATCCTAACTGCTATTACTTTGAGATGACTCCCATTTAACAACGACATGACGTGGATTCAATCTTTTCAAATTTTACATTATCTTTCCGACCAACCAGTGCTATAATGTCAAGTTTTTAATTTTCTAAAATATATCAAAATATATTTTTACATGAATACATCAAAATAATTTAAAAAAAAATATCAATTTCATCTGGGGTGTTTGGGAATGCTTTTCAAAAGTGTTTTTGAAAAAATTTAAAATTTAATTTTTTTATTTTTATTTTTAAGTTTAAATTAATAAAATTTGGTGTTTTGAGATCATTTTAATGTGCTGATGTCAAAAATAATTAAAAAAATAAAAAAAAACATAATTTTAATATATTTTTGAACAAAAATATTTTCAAAAAGCAACCGCAAACACACTACCATACAGTCATCTAATCTGATCACTTGTCAAATCATGCCATCGCTACGATTTGACTAATAACATCTCGACGTGTCCACCAAGACATTATCAGTAGTTGAAGGTCAATGGAGTTCATGATGGTTAACATCAATAATCAACAAATATTATAGTCCAATATGCCCCATGGTAGAAGCATTGCGTGAATCGAGAACGCACCCTTCCTCAAAGTCACCTTTGTTTTATTTGCGCTTTAAAAAATTGTTTGATTTATTTATTTATTTTAAATTAATTATTTTTAACATTTTTTGATATAAAAATATCAAAAATATTTTACATTAAAAAATATTTGTAATTGAAAGCAGTGGGAATGAGATATTTGTTAAATATAACTTTTTTTTAAAAAATATTTATCTAATATTAAATCATAATTAAAACTAGAAATTACATCCTAATAATAATGTTCAATGCTCCTAGCAGTTAACTCCATCTACAAGCTACATGGATGTAATTTATAGGTTAACTCCATCTAACATTATTGTAGGTTTTCTATTTTTGATGAAAAATATCGTCTGAAAAAATTATTTTGATTTTATAATTAAATGTGTATCTGAATAAGATTTCATATATTAAAAAAGTAACTGCACGTCATTGATTAAGCAAAAAATCAAATTATTTATATTAAGGGAGTGTTTAACACTGTATTTCAAAAAAAAAATTGATTTTTTTTTATTTTAAATTAAATTTTTTTGATGTTTTTAAAATCATTTCCATGTGTTGATATCAAAAATAATTTTTTAAAATAAAAAAATATTAATTTGATGTATTTTTATAGTTTTAAAAATAAATAATTAGCCTCTTTTAATCTACTAATAAAACAATCCTTTTCACTTTCTCAGTTTATTTTTTAAGAAATAAAAAAATAGTAATATGAAAATATCAATGAGAAAAAAGATATTTTTAAAATAAAAAATCAATTATCAACAGATTAACTAATTATTGTAAAAACTAAAAAAAATATTTAATTTATTTTAAAAACTAAATGGACAGACATGTAGTTTGCTATACTAACAGTTTCATGAAAATCACTCTTAAACCGCGGTTCATAATAATTTTTGAAGTGTTTGGTTAAAATTGTGATTGAATTTGAAGTTAATGAAAAACAGTTTCATGTGTTTGGTTACCAAACTTTTTATATTACTTTCAACTTGTGAAATCATTTTAAAGGGCGCCCCCCATATATATATATATTGTATTAATAACCAAAATTTAAGTAAATTGGACACTTCTTTTTATTCTCTCATCAAACTACTTGTAATTTTTTCACGAACTAAATCTATACGTGAATGCCTCTGCGATTGATAAAATATCATATGTAATTAAGTTTTAGATTTTATATTATTTTAATATTAAAAAATATAATAAGTAATAAACCCTACTCTCTCAAGAACACCCCCCTACAAGTCATCAAGTTGCTCGAATTAATTATATTATTAAACAAATATAATATTGATATCCAGAACCCCCCTTGATATTACAGTGTGAGAAGCGTGAAAAGCAGCTACAAGCTGCTTCTCCTCAATCAGCAGTTTGAGGATAAAATTTGTGGGTATAAGCTATTTCAGCCTTTTAGAGCCTGTTCGGGAATGTGATTGTAGTAGCTTTTCAAAGTATTTATCGTGCCGAAATACATTAAAATGATGTTTTTTTATTTTTTAAAAATCAATTTTGAAATCAGCACATCAAAATGATCTAAAAACACCAAAATATATTCATTTAAAATAAAAAAATTCAAATTTTAACTAAAAACCGGTGGGATCGCAATGTCAAACAAGCACTTAATCTATTACCAAACACCCATATCACCAGTTTTTTTTCAACCTCCAGTTAGACCTCACTCCTAAACATCTTCTTCAAGTTTGTACTCTCAATTGTGTACATATTGTTGATCTCTCCCATGTACAAAATTTTTGTTCCCTATGAGAGAGGAAATGTTTTCCTTTTCGTTTAGTGTATTATGTGTTTCAAAAATATTTTAAAAAAATATATTTATTTTAAATTATTTTTTAAATTATTTTGATGTAACGATATAAAAAATAATCTTTAAAAAAATATTATTTTAATATATTTTCGAATAAAAAGCATCTGAAAAAAACAATTTCAGTTATATTTTTAAATGTGAAAAAGAAAAAACACTTGTCAGCAAGAAAAAGAGAGTACCAAAAGTTAACATAAACCAGAGACTTGTATACGTAGCAGCAGGCAGGCAAAGCAAGCAACGAATATCACTCCATTTTCCTTTCTTTTTCCAAGTCTCCAGTTTCATACTAAACAAGTCCAGTCGTATGCTCTCCTCTCCTCTTCGCCATTTAAATCTCCATCTCTAATCTGTATGTCATCGAATGTTTAACCTGATAATTTTAATCTCATGAAATATTGACAAATGGCGATGAGATGGAGAAAGGAGAAATAATAGAAAGCAGAGATTGAAAGGTAAAAGGATAGTAACGATAATAAAGAAAGAACCAAAACTAACTCTAAAAAACGGAAATGCGAATGCTTTGTGATGTGTGTGAGAGCGGAGCTGCGATTCTTTTCTGTGCTGCTGATGAAGCCGCGCTTTGCCGCTCCTGCGACGAGAAGGTAAATCAATCACTCTCTCCTTGTCCATTTTTTTTCCTGTTAGTTGTATTTTTTTTTGCATGGGAATTATATTAATTGTGTTGATTAAGAGAACGATTTAAGCGCTAAGCTAACAATTTAGCTCTGCATGTGATACATCGAAATGGGCTTCGTTGGATTTGTTAAAAAAATATTTCTTTTCTTTTCTTTTTTTGATATTGGAAGTGTGAAAATTGTTATTTCCTTGTTAAGTCTATAAAGTGACGATCTTTCATTGTAAAATATCAAGCTTTGGATTTGATAGTTTTTTGATGATGGTGCAAGTATTGATCTTTTTAAGTAAAGCATGATCGAATCTGTCATATTTAAGCAAATGGGTTTCTGTTTTTTGTGCTGGAATTGCAGGTTCATATGTGTAACAAGCTAGCTAGTCGGCATGTACGAGTTGGACTTGCAGATCCTAGCGATGTTCCACGTTGTGACATATGTGAAAATGCACCAGGTATGCAGGCCTGTCTTTGCTGACATTTTTTCTTTTTCACGGGACATGGATTTTTGAAGTTTTTTAAAGGGATTTCCCCCCTTGGCTTGAAATGTACATGTAGCTTTCTTTTACTGCGAGATAGATGGTATTTCGCTCTGCTTGCAATGTGATATGATAGTCCATGTTGGTGGTAAAAGAACCCATGGCAGATATCTCCTGTTGAGGCAGAGAGTTGAGGTTTGTCTCTCGGGATTGAAGTGTTTTGAGTTTTGTATCAAATATGTAAGAAGCTTTCTGAATTAACATGCTTTGTTTGATTGTCTTGTTCAGTTTCCAGGGGATAAACCTGTCTGTACAGAGGAACAAGGACAACAACCGCTTGATCATAATGAAACAAGAAGGGACCAAAATCAGCCGTCTAAGCTCACAGCTAGAGAAAATCAACAGAACCACAGGGCCTCTCCAGTTCCAATGGTAGAGAATAATACTGATAGTGACGGGAAAATGGACAACAAGTTGATTGATCTTAATTCCAGGCCTCAGCGGATACATGGGCAAAATTCAACAAACCAGGTATTGACCTTTTCCAACACTAATCATACTTTCTATTTACAGGTTGATATTTCTTTAAGCCACGTGAACATGCATGTTAAGATTGCATTTTTTTATGCTTTAATTTTAACCTCAACAAAATTGTGTCTGTCTTCTGTTTAGGAAAGTCATGAATTTTCTAGTTTGGCTCCTGTTGGATTCTTCAAAAGGGAGCCACAAAAGTAAGCAAGGTATGATCTGCATTTAGTAAGCCTAACTCATGTGTTTTCCTTTCTCCATTTATTGTTTCATAAAGTTGACATAGTGGATGGTTGTGCGGAAAGCTTCAAGTTTCCATATAAGTGTGATATTCTTAAACCAACTCTTGGGTGACTTTTATATTCAAATATGCATAGGGCTCTAAATTCTGCTGCTTGTAAGATGGTGAATGTAATCTTCTTTTGTTCAAACTGTGGTTTAAATATGGAAGATAAACAAATATTGTTAGGCCTTTTACCAAGTTCCATGTGCGTAAGGGCATAGTAAACTGTGGTTTGAATATGAAGCTATATGGATTCTCAGAGGAACAAAAAGGGTACATCTGTTATTGAGATGGAGCCTAGCTGAAATTTACTATAATATTTTGGTTTTCAAATTTTTGCTTTAGCTGCTAACTACGAGATACCATTTGAGGGCATGTCGATCCTAATGTACACAAAGTGGCTATATATGCAATCCACAAATTATTTGAGGGGGCAGTCTTCCTGTTCCATGATCAACTGTTTGAAATAGCAGGTGAAAAACAGTGGAATGAAGAGGTTAAGACAGCTGTTCCATTAGCCATCTATCACGTTTTCCATCAAGCTCCATCTTTGTTTTTGACCAATTGTAATCGGGAGGATAACATAGAGGCTCTAAATCTTTGAAAAAAAAACAGCTTCACCCAAAAATGGCCTCTCATATCGGGCAGATAAGTTAGCTGCTTTGCTGATAACCATATATGATGTCAGATTTCAGAAGGATGGATGTAATTGAACAGGAAAATCCTCTTGTGGGCACACTCGTGATGTTTTAATGGCCCTTTGTGAAGTCAAAATTAGTGCTCTTCTTGCCACACTATTAAAGGATTAATAGCATTTTACTGGCATTTGATGGACGTGTCAGCATTTCACATTTTCAATGTTGGAGTGGACATCTTTTTGGTTGGTGGTCTCATTGATAAGTTAAGACATGCTGAGTATGGCCATGTAGTTTGGTCTTGTTGACTTGCAGAATGGTCCATGCAGTGTGTGGTTGGCACTTAATTTAAGTGATTATTATGCAAATGCTTGTCTCAATTTCTGGATATCCACAACTTATAGAACGAGTGTTAGAAATTCTATTTGTCCTAATAAACATAGGCATGCATTCGTTGCCTTGTTTTTGTCAGATTAAGGTGCTGCAAATGCTAGGTAATCTATCTATTGTTTACCAGGAACGTTTACCAGGAACGGTCGACAGATGCTTATAAGCCTTCGGAGACTGGACTGGTGTGCATTTACACTGTTTGACAGATTTTGTAAATATTGGCATGGAGAAGAGTTGCAGTTGAAACTCATTGATCCTTTTGCTACCTGAGAGAGCCAAGGCAGATGGACAATTGCATCATCAAGGCCTTTGTTTGTTCATTTGATTTTCAAGATGATTTGATCCAAGTGATTGCAGGCCAAATCCTTTGATTTGATCACAAGTAAGACTCCTCATGTATTATGCTAGTTTTGAAGGGATGCATAAGCAGGCTGTCAGTCTAGAGAGGCAATAGAAATGTAGGAAAATGGCGTTAAGCCATCACTGGATGCTTTGCCTAAATTAGGTGCGGTGAGAGATTGCGTTGCAGATCAAGTCTTTAATTCTGGGAGCTTGCTATATTTCTCCACCACCTTATAGGAAATATGCCCGGGAATCTGAAGTTCAGCCATTATTGAATACCGAACCTTAAATTTGGAAAGCCATCTTCTACTTGCCTGCCTTAGTTCTAGAATGACCATGGTTGTACTGGTTTGTCCAAAATTAAAGCAAGTTTACTCCTTTTCATGATTTGTTTTAGGATTTTGAGAATTTATTAAATTATTTTGAATGTATTACATCTCTGTGGAGGTCTCTGGAGAGGGAACTTATATTTGATTGACGCACAAACTTGCACTCTTTACAATCAAATGAGAGAAAAAAAGATCATTGTTGATATGAATACAAGTTCTTGCGCGTAAAAATAAAGGTCAATGAATGGTTGTGCTCCTAATTGACTTTTATTTTTTTGAAAAATCTTTATGGAAAAAATTATTAGCAAGTATCCATAATTAAAACTTTATGCCATAATTTTTTCTTTGAAAAAATATGACCATTAAATAACCTTAAATGACTCAAAAAAGGAAAAAATGTCTTCAAAACATATTTCAAATATAATCAACAGTCGAGGTTATAGCCAGGCTCTATCCCTATGTCTCGTTTTAATGTTTCTAATTTTAATTTCGCCTAACATTTCGGTTTTTTTTTCTTCGCTGGCAACAAAAGGGGTTGAAAAGGTTGTCTGGCCTTCTTGTTTAGAGGCCGAAGATTTTGTCACCACCGGGAGTCTGACTGCGTCACGATTATTGTAGCTCGCAAATTATAGTGCCTGAATTGGTCTAGGCCATTATTTGCAAGAGATCATGTTGATTACACTATTATCATCCACTAACACTTGAGGTATTCATTGGTTGGGAATGATTATAGAGATGACTAGAACATTTTCATGTGGGGAAATTATTCCCTTTCAAATTTCTAGGGTGAAGATGATGGGCTCGTGCCATTAGTTTATAAAATGAAAAATTATAAGAACCTTTTTCCTATACTTTCTTTATTTTCATAATGTTGGAATCACCTCCTATAAATTATTGCATTGTGTTTATTGCATTGTTTTTGGCAAGTTCATTTCAGTCATAACAAATTATTTAGCATATGTGTTATGTCTTAATGAATTGTTTTATATGACTCTATAGCAAAATTATTCTCATAACAATTTGTTGTCTTATATTAGTGATCGACTAGATTGATGTCCTGTGTGATGCCCTAGCTAAACCAAATTCTTTTCGATAATAAAAAAAAGCTTAGGAGACTATTATGTCTTTTAAAGAAGAGAAATTCAATAACCGAGTTAATTCTTGATTAATTTAATAATAATATTAAAAATAGGGTGGTAGGAAAAACACGGTTCATGTTTTTTTATCCAAAAAATCATTAAAAAAACACCATAGAAACCTTGTTAAACCAACTCATGACCCTCAAAACACAAAAAAATCTCAAAACATGAAATCAACCAAAAACTAAAAATCTTTGTGGGCTTAGAAATGTTTATTTAAGCATTTTCAAGATAAAAAAAAAACAAATTCAAATTTATTTTTTTATATAAAATCATTTAACATAAAAATTAATTGTTTTGGTGGAAACAATTATCATTCTTCACACCAAAATCCAACGAGACTCTCTCTTACATCCATAAAAAAGACTAAAAAACAAGAAAAATAAAGTTTGATACCAAAATTATATTTAAAAAAATTAAAGGACCAGTTAATGAGATAAAAAAAAAGATATTAAATTAAAATGAAATTTTTAGATAAATTTAAAATTTACCATCTATTTTACCCACTTTTTTCTATCTAGTTTTTTTTCTTTCAATTCAACCCCCTTTCAAGAAAATATGCAATTGGGTATTAATTTGGGCTGAAAAGGGATAAATTATGTAAAATAAAAATTTAAGAACCAAATTGAATATTATATGTTTTCATAAAAAAAAAAATCCAGTTTCTTTTAATTTGTCCCCGTCTCATTATGGTCACAGCTTTATATATGGCCCTTATTTACGGTTGTTGGGCCTTCTGTTTTGGTGGCTAAGGTTGTTCTCTCCATTCCACGTGGCTGCCCTGCCTATGTCATCGCCACCAATTGTTGTAGCTTACGAATTGCAGGTTCCCGGAAACCGGTAGATCTTAACTACAGGCATAACGTTTCAAATTTTCAATTTGTCTATCATCTCGAATTTGTTTTTAATGAGGACCCATGTTAGGATTTGAAGTTGCAGATCAAAGCATTATATTACTTAATGCACACCAATCTCATTGGCTGAGGTTTATGACGTGACTAGAAAGTGCATGTGGCAAAGAACAAAAATAGTCTCCATGGCTATGAAATCATTCAAACATTGAGATAAATTAGTGTTGCAATTTCTCCCTAGGACACCCATCTTCTTCATCTATAGATTTCAATCACAACGGAGCTCAGTAGGCGTAGTTCTTGACGAACATTCCTTTCTTGGCTTCATCAGACTCTCCCTCGCCGGTGTACTTGCCAAGCTGAGCAAGAGAGTTGGCCTTGGCACGGATGAGAAGTGCTTCCTGAGCTGCCTTCACGTTCTCCGGCCTGCCTCCCCATGTCTTCAAGCAAGTGTTCTGGAGAGCTCTGGCATACGAGAAAGACACGTGCCAGGGGTTGGCAGATTGGTTCATTGCGTTGAGGTTCATGGTTGCTTCAACCTCGGATTGCCCACCAGACAAAAACTGCTCGAAAAACAATCCATGATCAGTACATGTTTCACTATTATTGCACAAAAAAGAAAGTAAAACTGTGAAGGAAAGTTGAAATGAAACTTGCCATGATTCCGGGGACGGCTGGGGGGATTCTCCTGTGGAGGAGCTTGAGGGTGTACTCAGCAACTTGTTCAGGGGTGGCCCTTTCCTTGCATTCAGCACCAGGAGTCACCATGCTAGGCTTGAGAAGGATACCCTCGAACAAGACATTGTTCTCTGCCATGTAGAAGAAAACCTCAGCCCAAACCTTCTGGGCTACCTCGAAAGTCCTTTCAATGCCATGCTCGCCATCAAGCAAAATTTCTGGCTCCACAATCGGGACCAATCCATTGTCCTACAAGATCCAAGTACCAAAATTTTCTCAATCAGCAGGTAGAGATTATAAACGACAGGTAGCAATACAGTAATTTGTTTGGGGTACTATACTTGAGAAATGGCAGCATAGCGGGCAAGACCCCAGGCAGCCTCCTTCACTGCCAAGGCAGATGGCCCGTTGGGAATGCTCACAACAGTACGCCTGACCAGTGCCAGCAAGCATTTAGTTAATTATTTGCGTTGCAAAGAAATGGTTTCAGAAAATTGGCATTTTGCGAAACATGGAGAACAGATTTCATACCATTTGGCAAAACGAGCTCCCTGCTGGTAGTAAGCAGCTGTGCGGGAGGCGAGCCCATCAAGACCTTGGCACCATGACTCATCATTGGAACCAGCTAGAGGCACCAAACCCTATTGTTTTCATTTTTCAAACTGTATGTTACTACAATTTATTTCAATAAACAGTAAGATGTGTACTTTGTTGCCTATACTATCAAATCTAGTTAACTCAATGAAAAGAATAAAGCGCCAGTGTGATTTCAAAAAAAAAAAGGTTCTGAATTCGTGAAAACTTAGCGGTAGGAGACATGTGTCGCAGTATTACCTTGTCAACTTTGATACCGGGGACAATCTTTTGCTCAACAAGAACATCAACCATCTTCTTGCCATCAGTGGTGGATTGGTAGAGAGTCTCCTCAAAAAGGATGGCACCGGAGACGCAATCGCCGAGGCCAGGGACTGTCACGAGAAGGGTACGATATGCCTGGCGGTTAGCCTCGGTGTTCTCTAGCCCGATCGAGGCCAGACGTTTTCCACAGGTAGCGTTGGACTCATCCATGGCCAAAATACCTCGGCCAGGAGATGCAATAGTTTTCTACACCCAGAAACAAGAACAGATAAGTGCTACCACTTTCTACTTAAAGCCTATGCTTTACATTATAATGTATCAGAAACTCCAGTTAAAGTGATTGAAAGATGTAACATAACATACCGCGGTTTTGACAAGCTCCTCGGCATAGGAACCAGCACGAACGGTAAGAACAGAAGGGGTGGCGGAGCGGCACCGGACAATGGAGGCAGAAGGCAAGCGGAGGGTCTGACCCTTGACAAACTCAGACTTGTCTAGGATTGGTGATGACTTGAGAAATGATGCCGAGGCCATTTTCTTTCTTCTGGTTTGCTGATAGGAGGAGACTACACTGCCAGTGCAAGATAGCCTATAACAAGTTGTGTGTATATCTTATCTCCTCTCTATCTTGTGCCTCTTTACCACACATGCATGCGCTTCCACGAATTTATATTTGGCTTCCATGTTATCATAAGATGTCACATTTGAGGCTGTCCTTCTTCGACAAATAACAATTCGCCATGTGGATGATAGCATGGTGGTACACTTTGGTTAGTGAATGCGTGGCTGAAATAGATGGTTTTATTCCCACCTCGTAAATAAATTAAATTATGGAGTCATAAAACTGATATTTGCTCCTCCATGCCGAGAAGAACAGACAACTGCATCCCGTTCACTATTTTACAGAGTCCAAATCAGTGTCGCTTGGGAGATTTCTCTAGAGAGTAAATATGAGGTTGTAATCTCTCGTGTTTTGTTTCTTAGCTTCATTTGATTAATGGCCATTGTTTAATGCCCAGATTTGTGAGTCTATGGTTCCCCTCTCAACGATAGATAGCTTGCCATGTCAGCTTTCTGCTCGAGTTTCTTTGCCCCCATAGACCTCGGTGGGTCTAAATGATGGATCCACTAAAATACCATACATTCATGGCAGATACACCAAATTGCCAATGATTTTTGGTTAAAAGAACCCCGGTACGAATTTAGACAAATTTGTACCTTAGTTCTTGATTCCTTGCCTCAACGCGGTCGTTGGTAAAACTGATGGTTCTGAATATCAGTTGCAGAAGCCTGAAGAACGAGAAATGAGAATCGGGTGAGGAGGGCTGCGGCTCCTCGCAATTAGTACAGAAATCAATTGGACGTGAGATTTCAGTCTTGGAAAGCCCCCGTCAAGTTCATTGGACGGTAATGAATCCAAGTAAGATCAAGAAAATTGTTAAATTGTATAATATGATCATCAGAAGAAGATATAAAATCTTTAAGGTACTTATCAGTATTTCAGAGACATCAACTAAATTTAAGGTTGCCGGGTCCATAATTCATTGGGTTGAATACAATGCTTATGTAAACATATTTCACACTTACAAAGAACTCTAAACACTACATCCATTACAATTACACGCAGGACGTGCAACGAAGTTGAAATTATAAAATGTACAATGTTCTCAAGTAAATTCAAGAATGTTGATCCAAAGACAGGTCAGAAATGCCATGAATCAAAGTACCAGGGGACTTCTCTTTCAAATCTTTCCCTGCTCCGGGATCATCAGATGATGATGGAGTGGATTGAGCAGGGTTTTCAGCAAGCGCCTTGTTCAACTGTTTGATAAGCTCATCTTCCTCATCTGGAATGCCCAAATCCCAAACCTTAAAGACATCCTCAGTTGATGGCTCAGTATCAGATGCTGTAAAACCCATATCAAGTCCTGGACCAAAACTGGCAGACTCATCATTGAGTCATCATCTTCCTTCTAATTAGGCTAGAAGACATGTTTGAGAGAAGTTTTTGAGAGATCTCCCTGAAAAAGTTGTGATGATGAAACACCAATCTCCTCGTAGATTGGAAAACCATTGCTTCTTGTTTGTATTTCTTTATCAATTACAGAGACCTCACCATCAGTTATTACATCAGATTGCCAGTTCCTCTAGGCAAGTCATCACTTCCAGGTTCAGAAGAGTCATGCGATTCTGGCTGCAGATTGAGAATTTCTAGCAAAACATTTTTCAGAGAACTCCAGTCACCACCTGAAATTCAGGATCTTTAACAAGGCAAGAATCAGCCCAAGCTACATCTTCAGGTGAAAGCGCGTCTCTGTTCTCATTAGACTCCATAGAATCAACAAGAACAGAAGATATAGAGCCCTGTACCATCTCACTATCACCAGCAATCATGGCTGAAGATATGCAGGAAGCAAAGTCAATAAACAAGAAGGAAGACGGGTTAATGCACTACCATAAAAACACAAGAGGCAGCAAGACAAGTTGATTTTCTAGTGAGGACATGCAAGTTACATTTTGTCCTAAGAAATGAGGCCTCCAAGGTGGGACTGCCCTGCACAATTAACTAGTCGCACTTCCATAACAGTTCAAAATATGGTTCAAATAAGACATCCAGTCCACCAGTGACAGAGAACTCATATTCTCTTTCTATTAATGATAAGCATACTGCATTTCCATCGAATAAAACCAATTTCCCCCAAAACATAGGCCAGCTCACATGCTGAGAGAAACGGGTGTCCTATAAAAGTTATTGCAAAAGGGGAGCTTTCTAATTATGTTTTCCTACGATAAGCCATCGCAACCCACATTAGCCACGGAAAATACCCAAATCCCAGCATTAGTACAATATCAAAGAATACAGAGGCCAAGATAGAAATATCGCCTCTTGGAATCCTAAATTCCAGCAATATAATTATCTAGAACCGTAACCATACCTATATCTATGTTATTCAGCCCACTTGCTATGAATCTCATCATCAGACAATTGCAAGCATCACCATTCAGTCAGATCAAACAGCAATTCCCATTCCTAGTTAGCAAGCATTCTACTAACAAAATAAACACACACTCTAGTATGACCCTATGACAAAGCTTGCATGGATTTCAAGGCAATAGCACTCTCAATTTTCAAAATAAAGACAACAAATGCATCATAAAAATAGCAGTTACAATCAGGGAAAAATATTTCACAAATAACCTGAAATTTGTTGAATTTCTAACAAAATAGACGCAGAGTTTTAGCATTATTACTAACTAAGCTCGACAATTAAAGCTGGTGTCTCTCAGTAGAAATCGGCCAGAGGTTTCCGATGCGGCAATTTTGAACCAATTACCTAACAGTGATGGATGCCTGACACATGAGTGAGGGGAAAAGAGAGACAGTTGCGAAACGTGCCGCTTTGAAGAAAGAAACCCTGATTCTTAGCCGATAAAATTGGTAATTGCAATTGAAGTTTCTGAGAGAGAGAGACTGAGAGAGTGCTTGATTCTGTTGCCGTAACGGCTAGCCGTGTTGTCGTTCGGTTTACAGGTCTTGTAACTTTAGTAACAACTTACAAGCTGGTTCAAATAGTATCTTTGGGCCAATGATCCATTAGCCCAATAACAGAAAGCGAAAAAAAAGAAAAAAAACACGTCCTCGCAGCTACAGAGTAAACAATGACGTCTCTTGCACAGTCCAGTAACATTTGAGTGCACTAGTGGTTCTAGTAAGATAGGATTTTTTTTTTATTAACTTGAATGAATCGACTTGTATATCTTTATTAATTTTATGAATTTTAAAATTAATAATTATATAAATTTTTAGTAATTATTATATTAATAATTATAATTAAATCTATTGATCTCAATCTCTTATCAAAATATTTTTGTTTTTTTTAAAATAAAAATACAATTTAATATTTTATTTTGCACTTTTTTTAAATTACATAAAACAAATACTAGAAAGCCAAAATAAATATTTGTTTTATTTAATTTTGACTTTCCATTTACTACACCTGAACTTCTATTTCTAAAAATAGAAGAGAAGGCTGCTTATTTAACAAGAGGGGTTGTTTGCCCGGGAAAAGTAATTACTTCCGTTGCCGGGACTTGAACCCGGGTCTCGCGGGTGAGAGCCGAGTATCCTGACCAACTAGACTACAATGGATTGTCGATAATTTGTTCGCGATTAAATATGTTTTACGATTTATTGATGCTGAGCTCATTGAATCCAATTGACTGGGTGGTTCAAGCAAGCCCATGAAACTTTTTTTCGGCCAGCTAATCCAACTTCATTTTTACGCAGCTACCCGGGCAAATGTCTGTTTCAGATCTGAAGTTCTTAAAAGATGAGAGCATAAGGATAGGTCTGTCTCGTGAATCATTTTGGGACCAGCTTCTCTTACATCCATGTCTAAATCGATTTATTTATTGATATATATATTCCTCCTTGTATTTTTCTTCTAAATCTTAACCAAAACGATAAGCAGATGAGTATATCTACAAACCAATCCAAGCTTAGCACCTCGAGAATCTCATGAACTTGTTTTCCAGCTCAAAACAGAAGAGCCTGTGTTGGTTTTCACAGTCCATCAATTTTTGGCAACCACGCCTCATTATTTTGATAAACTTGCAAGACAATTATTAGTCCCAAGCTTAAGGATCATCACTAAAAATATCATTATTATTTTTCAAACAATAAAAATTATAAAATCATTTAATCCGAAAATCAGATAAAAATAATAGAAAAAAACAACAAAGAAAAAAATAGAGCAATATTAATCTTAAAATGATTACCAACATAAATTAAAATTTCAGAATTAAACAGAATAAAAATAAAACCCAGATAAAAAATAAAATGACAAAAATCCAAAACAAAAACCAAAAGTTTAAATGAATGAATATGGACAAAAAATACACATTATCCAAGAAAGGAAAAAAATGGAATCAATCCTAAATAAAAAATTAAAAGAATAAGTGCCAAAATGAAAAATAATATATATAATTAATTTCAATCGAATGATAAAATCATAGCAAATCAAAACCTTGAGACTAACAAAGAATAAAGGAATTTTTTAAAATATTAATTGTGTGTATTTTTTTATTGTAATATAAATTTAATCAAAATAATAAATTTATGCAGAATTCCTGTCGGGTGCAAGTTTTCTATAAAAGATATGAATTTTAAATCGATATAAATTATGGTTTTCAATGAAAATAACCACCATAAATTTATCATCATCATTAAAAAAGAAAAAAGATTTGGATATCTGAATTATTGAATTCACTGCATTAAGATTAATTCAATTTATAATTCAATTTAAATAAAATATATATATAAATTGTGAAAATACCTATAATAATCAAATAACAAAAATAAGTAGCTAATTTTCTATCAACAAAAAGACGAAAACATAAATTGAAAATTTATCCTTATGTTATTGTCATTATCATTACTATAACAATTAAAATTATTATTAACATTACTGTCAAAATAATTAAAACAATTAAATTGCCCTGAAAAATCATTAAAAAAAGCAAAAGATTTAAAAAAACATTAAAAAATAATCACTAAAATTATCATTATCATTGCGCAAATAGTAAAATCATAAAAATCATCTAATCCAAAAAATAAATAACAATAACATAAAACACAAAAAAAAGGAATAAAGGGGAAATTCAATATTAAATTTAAAATGATTACCAACATAAATTAAAATTCTAGGATTGAACCTATTAAAAATAGAACTTGGAAAAAAAGACAAAAACTAAAAGCATAGATGCATAAATACAAATAAAAAATAAAAATTATCCAAGAATTAAAAAAAACAAATGAATTAATATAAAATAAAAAATAAAAAGAATAAGGACCAAAATGAAAAATGAAATGTATGATTAATTCTAATTGAAGGATAAAATTGAAATAAAAACAAATCTTGGGACCAAAATAAATAATGAAATAATAAATTTAATTGTTGTGTAATGTTATAAAAAAATTAGAAGAGGGACTGAAATGAAAAGTTGTATATATGACCAATTTTAATTAGAGGACCAAACTAAAAGAAATTAAAACATCTGTACCGAATAAATTAAAGGAACGAAAAAGAAATCCAAAATCAAAATATCAGGGACCAAAATAGACTTCCTACACACATTAGGGACCGGTTCTGAATTTGCGGCGGCATGAGAGAGAAAACTGACACAAAACCTTCTGCCGCTGCTTACCCGAACATCTATGATCGGAATGCGCCGCGACGGAAGATAGAGGAAATGGAGGTGCACCGCCTGATACAGTGGAAGTGAATTTTTAACCGCCTGAAGGAGTCTCACGCGCCTCCTCAAGGGCACGTTTGCGTGGCACGCCGCTAGCGCGGCCGGACTTCGCGTCAGCCGTTCCACCGAAAAAAATAATAAAATAATGGTTAATGACCCAAATACCCCTAAACCCACTGGTATTTACGAAAACACCAGAGGGGAAAATACGCCCCTGCCCCTGTTCACTGTGCGCAAATTTGTCTTTTTGGGGGTTTTTTCTGTCTGCTCACTGTGCAAAAAAATTGAGAAAAAACGAGAGAGCCCCTGGTCCCTGTGCACTAATTTGTCGTTTTCGGGGGGCAGATTCATTAATGCACTGTTTATAGGCGGAAAAAACAAAAAAAATGGTGCACATGCACGCGCGAAGCACCGGGACAAATTGCGAGTCCACAGTGCATTGTGTCTTGGTGCACAGTGCAGGAATGCACAGTAAAATCGGCACGGGATTTATTTTTTAGTTAATGTTGTTTTGTATTTTAAATAATAAATATGTTCAAATAATAAGCTTTCACTCTCTTTAGTTTAGGAAATACCAAGCTGATGGTGTAGGTTTCAATACCATAAAAACGATCTCTACTAGTGGGATTTAAATAGTATCTTTGTAAGAAATATAATCAATAACTTAAAAGAGTTTAAAATTTAAAAGATGTTTGTTCTTTGAATCTTAAGATTGTTGGGTAATGCTATGAAATATATGAAATATTTTCCTTAAATAATAAAAGTTTTATCGAAATAGTTTAAAGAATATTTATATCTTATAAACCTTGTTGTTTTCAGGGGAAAGAAAAACTAGAAAGTTCTTTGTTTTGGTAGCGTTAATAATGAGCCAAAATCTCGTATATTTTATTAATAATAGATAAATACCTTTTACACATCATTAATAAGATGTGATGTGTGATGGGCTCCTTAAGAGGTGTTTTGTTTTTCTAGAGAGATCATCACATTGGACATAAATGGAACATGTAATCGTTCTAAATAGAGAGACATAACATTTTATCATGCATGCAATATTTTTATATATGGGATTATATAGGATCCGATACATAATTATAGAACTCGATCATTTTTGGATCCAAGTGTTTTGAGTCTAACATATTCACCAAACTCATATTGCTTTAAGTTTGTCTGAATGTCAGGCCCTGATATTTGCTTAGAATTTGAATGATTCTCAAATTCAAGTATCTTGGGTTTGACACGTTAGTAACACCCATATTATTTTAGGTTTGGTTGATTATTAAACTCAGATGTTTTAATTTTGACATGTTCTCAAGACTTATATTGTCTTGGATTTGACTGATTGTCAAACCCTAAAGTCCCGGGTATACCACATTCTCCAAATTCATTTTGCTTTGAATTTGATTGATTTTCATACATAAGTGTATTAGGTCTACCACTTTCTCTAAATTCATTTTGCCTTGGGTTTGGTTGATTGTCACACCTAAGTGTTTTAGATCTGACATGTTCTACAGAATCATGTTTTCTTAGATTTAATTGATTTTTAAACCTACATGTTTTGGGTCTGATAAGTTCATCGAACCTATATTATCTTGAATTTGGCTAACTACCAACTTCAAATATCTTGGGTTTCACATGTTTGTCAGACTTATATTGTTAACACAAGTGTTTTGAGTTTAGTTGATTATCAAACTCAAGTGTTTTAGGTCTAATAAGTCCACCAAAGCCATATTACATTGAGTTTGGTTGATTGTCAAACCCAAATATTTTGGGTCTAACACGTTCAACATGCCCATTTTTTTTGTTTGACAAATTATCAAATATGTGAGTTTTGGGTCTGACATGTTGTTTAAGCTTATATTATCTTAGGTTTAATTATCAACCAAACTCAGGTGTCTTATATCAATATATTTATAAAACTCATGATGTTGTAATACCTTTAATTTATAAAAATCCAGGTTAAAATTGTTGACTCATCATTATTCATGTTTAGTAGGTGTCAATGTTATTGCCCGTTTAACTTTTCTTCAAATATTCTTTATTCAATCGATCCTTTTGGCTGATTTTGTCTACTATAGGAAACATTTGTCACATCCCTCACAATAACGATACACTTTTTAATTATGAGGATATAAAAAAACAAGAATGTTTAAAAGAACTTTCCTAGCTTAGCTTAGGTGTTAGGGTGATGGGTAGATTTTTTTTTTTTATGTTACTATTAGATTTATTTTGCCCGTTTGACACCATGGGGTAGTCATTTTTTTTTCTAATATTAAAAAAAGATATTCAAATAATGATAATCTGAGTGAACTCGGAACAACTTAACTAACCCGTAACTTAGGATATCCTAAAATAAAAAAGGGAAAAAAACAAACTTGAAGACCTAACAAACAAATTTCAAAGGATAAGATTGAAATAAAATAATTTTAAAAACAAAATAAAAAATAAAAAAATTTGAGTCGACTCGGGTTCACTTTGCTGACCCATCACCTTTGACATGAAATTGGGATTGGAAAATCATTTTTTTTTAAATGAACTACAAAAAAGGATCAAAGCTAATTCAATAAAAAAACATTGAAAAAAAACTTGTGTTACACTAGATTAGCCTAACAAACTTGTGACCCAGGATAACTCTATAGAAACAAAAACATAAAAAATAAGAAATTTGAAGACCCTATAATTCAACGTCAAATGATAAAATTAAAAAAAAAACATTTAAAATAGTCCAAAGCAACTAGTATTCACTTGACTAACCAACAACCTCAGATAACCTCATATAAAAGAAAGGAAAAAAAAAAAGCTTAAGGTACAATAGTCTAATGTCAAAGGATAAAGTTAAAAAGAAAAGGTTAAATCAGGCTAATATTCGAAACCAATAACTTTGTCTATAAGACTAAAATGATTCTACTATAGACAAAAAAGAAATGAACTAAATTATTAACCATAAAAAACTTAAAAAGAAAACAAATAATCAAGTTAATCAATGTTAACTCTAATATTCGAAACCAATAACTTTGTCTATAAGACTAAAATGATTCTACTATAGACAAAAAAGAAATGAACTAAATTATTAACCATAAAAAACTTAAAAAGAAAACAAATAATCAAGTTAATCAATGTTAACTTGACTAACTCACAACTTGAGATAACCTCGGATGAAAGGAAGGGAAACAAACAAAAAAAACTCAAGGTACAATAGTCTAATGTCAAAGGATAAAATTTCAAAACAAAATGTTAAATCAAACTAATATTCAAAACCAATAACTCTGTTCATGAGACCAAAATTACTCTATTATAGACTAAACAAATATTTAACCATAAAAAGTTAAAAAGAAAATAAATAGTAATCACAACAATAAGAACCTAATTTGTTATAAGATCTAATGAAATAAAATAATTAGATACTTAATCAAAATATAAAATAAATCAAAGAAAATGATTTTAAAAAAGCAATTAAAAGAATTAGGACTTAAAATTGGATAGAAAAACAAATAAAAAAAAATGTTACTTGAAAAAATCAAAGAAGAAAAATTAAAAAGGAACAAAAAAGTAATTAAACTAAAAAGGACTCAATTGTAAAAAATGAAACAAAAAATACCAAGAAAAGGATAAAAAAATATCAATTAAGAGAATAAGTATCATAATTGATATAGAAACAAAACAAAACCAAATGGAAAGGATTAAATTTAAAAACAAATCTAAAAAATTATCCAAAACAAAAAAAAAAACATCAATAAAAAAAGAAGGATTATAATTGAAAGACAAAGTGAATGGGAGGACAACTCTAATTTTAGATTGACCTAATATGAATTTCTAAAGACTTGAGAAAGAAAACACATAGAGTGGAAAAAATCAATTAAAAAAACTTACTTTTCCATATGATTTTTTATTCTCTCTATTACAAAATATATTGGATGTATCTTAAGTGTTAGTGAAAGCAATTGATAAAGCAACATGTGTTTCAAGATATTTTTAAGATATTTCTAAGCTTTTAGTCTCTTACGCAAAATCATAAAAGAGTGGTAAAGGGGAAAAAATGGTATAGAGGAAAAAAACAATTGAATAGTGTAAAAATTAGCAAACTCAAAACCAAAACCACATAAATGTTAGTAAACCTTGCCAATCTCATCAATAAGATGACTCATGGCAACCAATTGATCACACGATGCTTTAAAAGAGTGAGAGTGCTCAAGAACACAATGGGTATCTTGTTTTAAAAGTTGCAAATCATATTTGAGATGAATTTCATGAATATTCGATTTATGGCTATAAGCATACTCCAGCGCAATTCAAATAGGATAGGATTTTGAAAGAACAAGAACCTCAACCATGGATTCTTATTTAAGAAAGGAAAGAATAATAATAAAAAGATGTTGGGCTTTAGATTTTTAATGAACATGTTTGAAATTTGAAATTATAGAATAATCAGAGGTGATGTTTTTCAAAGGCTAAGATAGAGAGTCATCAATGTAGTCAGGAAAGTTTTAAGAACTAAGCGGCATAAGAACTTGGTTGTACTAAAAACAATAATTGGCAAAGAAAAACTTGATGGTGATCATAAAGAACATTGTTTGAAAATGGATTAAAGAGTTTGAAGCATTAGAAGTCATTAGATTGATGAAGTTTAATCCAATAATACTTTAATACCATGAAAAGATTTATAAAACCACCATGCTTTACCATGGCGGTGATGTTTCTTATTTGTAGAAAAATACAATTTCCAAATAAGGTTGAATATATAATCATATATTGACAACTAACTATAGAAACAATCACCTAGAATATCTCCTAAAATATTTACTACAATTAAAAAGGTTCATGTGAATCAGGATGCAATGTTATGGGCATCCTTAACAATATATAAGTAACAAGGAACAAAACAAGAGTTTCTTTTCCTAAACAAATGGTAAGCTAAGAGCATATATCTTAGAGCATCCATGTAACTTTGTCTAATTTGTTTTTATGCAACAAGGGGTTATTGATAAAAAATAATTTCTTCCTGGACATGTCTATTCCATAGTCAGAAGAAAAAAATAATTTCCCTAGTTGTTTAATTTACAAAAGTTAGCTCGTCTTGTCATTACATTGCATGTACGTGAGTTTTCTCTCTGTCCTCCATCCCCCTTTCTTTTCCTTTTTTGCTATTTTTATTTAGTTAGACTTGCAATTTTTTGGTTCTCGTCCTTTATTGAATTTATTGATATTATTTGGGATGGGTTAGTAAGTGATTATCTTTTAATTGATTTATCCAGTATCTAGTATTGTTGTTACAATTTCTTGAAAAACAATAACTTGCAAGTAAGGTTGATTAACTTATTTTCTTTCTTGTTTTATACTGTCATACCACTGGTCAGTTATATATTTTGCAAATCTTTTAATAAACAAAATCTAATACACTAGTAGCTTTGACATTTATATTACCTTTCTTCCAAAAAGTTTTAGAATAAAATCTTTTATTTGTATTAAGAAAAAAACACGCATATATTTTGCCAAATAAATACTTGAAAAATAAATAATGCATTTCTAAAAATATCTTAGACCTTGCTTGTTTGATGAAAAGCTTTTTTAAAAGTGGATTCCATGAAAAATGGATATCTAAAATATGAATTATTTTATAATGTTTGGTAGTGTGTTAGAAAATAAGTTGGAAAACACTTTTGATATTTGGCTATGCCATGAAAAATAAGCTTGAATTTTTTTTTATCAATGTTTTATCTTTTTTAAAAGTTTATTAAAAGAATAAGGACCAAATCTAACAAATAAAAAGTTAAATGAGGATATAATTTTTAAAAATATATAATTTTATAAATTATTTAAAATAAAACAAATAGCAATCAAAATAATAGAAATTAAATATAATAGATAAAAAATTAAAAGAGGATGAAAATGAAAATCCAATTTTATAAATTATTTCAAATAAAATAAATAAAAATATTAGGATCAAATCCAATTAAGGAAAAAGTTTCAATTAAGAAAATAATAATAGATAAAATAGCAAGAAAAAATAAGGACCAAATTGGTATAAAAAAATAAATTAGATTAGATTTTAAGGGATTATATTTAAGAAAATAATATATATATATATATATAAACAAAATAAACAGCAATCAAAAGATTAAAAATTAAATCTGATATAATCAACAAAAATCAATATATTTTTTATTTTTTAATTTCTGGAATGCATTTTATGTCCAAAAGAAAAGAAAAACATTTTCTTAAAAACAAAGTTAATTTTTCTTTGATTGAAATGTTTTTTTATTGATAATTTTTTAATGGTAAGAAAATAATGAAAAAATTAGAAAGTGGCTTTCAAAAAACCATGTTTTTTTTATAAAAATAAATAGGGCCATAAAAACTTACAGAGTATCGACAATACAAAACACTTTTTTAATAAATTAAAAATATGTTTATTTTTCATTCAAAAATTAACTTCAAAAGTGATTTAAAAAAAAATTTAATTTATGTTTTTAAAATTCAAATTATTTTTTTATAATATAATTTTTTTAAGTGATAATATAAAAAATAAATTTTAAATAATAATAATAATTATTATATTAATATATTTCAAAATAAAAATTGTCTTTAAAAACAACAATAATCACGATTTCAATTACTACCGCCGAGCAATCTCTTTCTTGTGGGCGGGATCTAATACATGACTGAGCTCTATTTGGCAATGGTCAGTGACTCAGTGGGCCTTAAAACCCATTCATAACCTTTTCTAAAACAACAGGGGACACCTCGTGCCCTAGGCCTTGATAAACAAACGCGCCCTCGCCGCTCGCTAGCTCACCGACTTCCCTAAATCCCCAAATCGAACCCCTTCCTTTTTCCGGTTCGTACAACTATTTGTAGCTTCACCTCTCTCTCTTACTGGGTCGCCTCACCCCCGTTACTTTATTGTTAGCTTCAGGTTCGCCTCTTCAATTCTCAAAAAAAATATTTGATTTCAAAATATTAGGGTTAGCGATGATTATCTTATGTGTTCCAAATTTTGCTGCAAAACTGGCTCCCTTTCTTCTTTGTTTTGGTAGAATTTATCTCACAACTTGTCATTAGGGTTTTTTTGTGTTATTTTTTTGCCTTGTGTGTTTGATAATCTGTGAATTTTGCTAGGAAGTTGTAATCTTATTTAAGGTCTAAAAGTTCTGGAATTCATGTTCACGCTGTGTTTAAAATGGATTTTCGGCTGTAAATTGTACTGTCTTTCCATTACTCCGATGTCCCTTATAATTTTGTTAGACTGAACTGGATGTGTCCTCTTTTGGATGCCTATATAACAATTAAGAGATGAATGAATTGTTAGTTCGCTGTTGAGCTTGAAAGGTTGATTACGAAAATAGGTTAAAAAGTTTATGGCTTTTCCGATATTATAGATGATACGGGGAGGCGGAACGAAACTGCAGTGTTTTTTAAAGCAGGGAATGGAAATGTAATTACAGGGTTGTGCATTGTGGTTTGTATATCACGGTCGAATGTTAAAATTCTTGCCAGAGGTTTTTGAGGGCTTATATATCTAGATTCTGGTCCTTTTCTCATTTTTTTTTGGAAAAACTCTGCAAAACTACAAAAGGGTTACAATGCTTGTTGGTAGTCTTCTTTTGTATTTTTGGTCAGGACCTCTTATCTTAGTTCAGGGTTGTCTTTCTAGATTTGGTTGATTCTGTAACAGAAAGAAATAGCCAGCTTGCTTAAATACCCACCCTCTCCTCTTGAAACTATTTTTTGAACGTTTACCAGATTATCAATGGACTTCTTCTGTTGCAGGGAGAAAACTTTACATAGTAATAACTTCAATTTTTCTCACCTCGTATCATATTCTTTTAATTTGCCTCCTTCTGTAGTGGCTGGTTTGGTTTGAATTATCAGTGAAGAAGATGAAGCTATGTAGAGTCATTAATAATTATGTAGGTTTGACTCTATTGGGGGCAGTGATTGTTTGCAAGAGAGGTACAATTTTCATACAAAGGATATAATTGAGGAACAGGGTTGCATGTTCCTGGTGCCGAGTTGAATGGTATCATTGTTATGTAATCTTGGTAGGATGGATGCTTGCTGAAAAACTTTTTGCTGTTTACTGCTGGGGTTTGGTGTTTTTGTTTTGGAGGGGTAGTTAGGGTTTGGGTTTGAGTTAATGGATGATGATGGGTGTGTGGTTCTGATGTGGACAGGAAGGAGGCAGCAGCGGTGTGTGTTGGTGTTGTGTTGTTTTGCGGATCAGTGTTGGTAGTTGTTAATAACAGCAAGTTTGAACATGAGTTCTGACACTAGGAGCCAAAGCAGGAGCAGGAGCAGGAGCAGGAGCCCAATGGATCGTAGGATCCGCTCCGATCGCTTTTCATATCGTGGTGCACCTTACAGACGAGAGTCACGTCAGGGTTACAGGTTTCTGTTTTTTGGATGATTTAGTTCCTTTTTATGTGCTTTGCAAGTGGCCTAGATGAGCAGACTAGCAGTGTTAGAATTTAGTAGGGAATTTCATTTCATCTGATGGTATCATGTAGAGTGAAACTCTGTGGTAATGGGATTGGAGATTCTTAAAATTTTGCAGTTGCTAGGCTGTGCAATTGTAACAGCTTTGTGTTCCAAGCCAAAGAAATACACAGGACTGTAGTTTCTGCTGCTGCTAATAGAGTTTGATTGAATGCTTGCTTTCATTCATGGAATAAGGATGTGGTTTTATTTTTAATTAGAAATTAGGTATTTTATTTTCTGGTAAGTGGTGCTGTTGGGTGCTGCTCCATTTCCTTCTTTGTTGTGGTATTTGGTTAGACAACAATTTGTGTGGAGAAGTATGGAAAAAATCTCTCTTTCTCTCTGCTGTTTGTTTGTGTGGAAGAAACAAGGGCTCCTTTATGATAGATGTCTGTCCTATTAATTTCCTTGATGTTTTGCCTACATATCTCTCTCTGTGAAGACTTGTTGAAGAATCATTGATTCTTGTATTCCTTTTCTTATACAAATCCAATGCTCTTTGTGCTGTTATATTCTGCTAAAGTTTAGTTTTCTGTGAATTTGCAACCAGCCAAAGCAATCTGTGCAAGAACTGCAAACGACCAGGTCATTATGCTAGAGAGTGCCCCAATGTGGCAATTTGTCACAACTGTGGCCTTCCCGGGTATGAACTTTTCATTCTAGAGACTGAATTTGAGCATTATGTTCATCATAATGCAAATCTGCATTTTTTCATGAGCAATATTGATCAGGCTTCTTAGTATAGATTTACAATTTATGACATGTACTCAACCTCACATGGCTAAATGATATTCTAAATGATAGGCTCCACTACCACATTTACTTGACCTCACATGGTAAATGATATTCTGGAATGATAGGCTCCACGACGACATCTACCTGACCTTAGATGACATTTTAGAATGATGGACTCTGTTGTTGGAATCTTGTTCTACATTCAGGGTAAATGGAATAATATATCCACTAAAGGATGTTTGGTTTTGCCCTGTTGTGTTTTGAATTTTTTCTAAGCATCACATGTAGAATTAAAATTTCTTTGAAGCTTCTTCCATGTCATATTTGGGTTACTTCTTCTCCTCTCCTATTTCTATGCAAATCTATTTATTTTTCCCTCACCTGATCCACCCATAAAAACAAACGAGATACTTGATTCAACAGCCGGCAGCTGCTACATGTGTTTTGTTATTATAGAAGTCTAGCATCCATTTCCTCACCTTTTTAGCTGTATTTTGGCATTACCAAAGTACTATTTTAGCCTTTTATCTTTCTACTGATACTGAAATCCTGGAATGTGGGGGACTTTAAAAGCAAGCTATGTGCTTGACTGGGGAAAATTTTGCCCTGAGAAATGTCAAATTTATGTCATAATACTGCAAGTACACCAGTTTTATGGTATTTCCAGTTTCAATTTTAATTTCCCTTGCAAACCAAATGGACCTTCCAGTTACTACTAAGCTGACTAAGTCCACGCATAAAAATGTATGGCAGGCATATTGCTTCAGAATGCACCACAAAATCTTTATGTTGGAACTGTCGGGAACCTGGGCACATGGCCAGCAACTGTCCAAATGAGGGAATCTGCCACACTTGTGGAAAGGCTGGACATCGAGCTAAAGAGTGCACAGCTGCACCCATGCCACCTGGGGACTTGAGGTTATGCAACAACTGCTATAAGCAGGGCCACATTGCAGCTGACTGTACAAATGACAAAGCATGCAACAACTGTAGGAAGACAGGTCACCTTGCACGCGAGTGCCCCAACGAGCCTATTTGCAACATGTGCAATGTTGCTGGGCATGTAGCTAGGCAATGCCCGAAATCAAACATGCTTGGAGACCGGGGAGGAGGTATGCGCAACAGTGGTTACCAAGACATTGTATGCAGGAACTGCCACCAGTATGGACATATGAGCAGGGATTGCATGGGCCCATTGATGATATGTCACAATTGTGGGGGCCGAGGACACCGGGCAATTGAGTGTCCTTCCGGGAGGATGATGGACCGCTATCCACAGAGGTTCTACCGTTGAATGATGACCTGAGTGTTGGCAGTATTTCTAGCTTGAGGGATGTAGCTCAATTAGTTTTTATATTTTTTTTTATCGAGTGTTGAACACTAGGCTTGCGGAGGCATTTGAAACTCTATACAATAGGCAGTGATTTGATGATGTTTCATGCGGAGCATTAATTTTATAGTAGTGCCTAATAATTGTGTTAAAGTTGCTCTGGTTTGGAATAAAGGATTCATTATGCGGTTTGTTAATTATGTTTCTCTCCAAAAAAAAAACTTGCCTGAGATCATCACTGTACCATGAGCTCATCTGAAAACCTTGAGAATGGTTATCCGGTCAGCAAATGCAGTAGTAGACGGTAAGACCAACTAAGCTTTCTTCTCATGCTAGGAGAAGATGTAATAAATTACCTTTGTCTAACACTTTGTGCCGCAGAATTTTCAAGTCAAGAAGAAACTGCAAAAACCATGAAATTCAAAATTAATGTACCCAACTTCTTCGAGCAAATCCAGTTGTGATAGGACACGCAAATAACTATTGTTAGTGCAAAATCATCAAGCACAATTAAAGGACAGAGGTATCTTAAGCTCGATTTAAGTTCTCTTTTCAAGTAATCCTGGATGGTGTTTGATTATTGGTGAATGACAGAAATACGGAAGGTACTGAAAACAAAAGGAAGACTTAATAAATTAGGAGATTGAGATAAAATTGAGTTTGGTTAGTTAAGTAGGTGTTTGGCTTTGCGGTGATTTTTGTGGTTAAGACTTACCGTAGAACTAAACTGTCTGGTAAAGGAAGAAACCACAGTTTTGCAACTGTGGGTCCCACCTAAAACTACGGTCGAACTGTAATTTACGAAAAGTATCTGTGAAATGCCTTTTGACCTCAGCCCACAATGCAAACTGCGAGCAAACCAGACACAACAGACACCAACGAGACTGACAAGAGCAACAACCACAATCCAAAACACAGATGACACATGTAATTGAAGTTGCTTTATGCACGACGATCATCAGGGAGAAAAACAGAAAAAACTGAGTGGGAGGAGATGCATGAGAAGAGAGCAACAACCACAACTCCGATAACTCTCTCTCAAAAATAGACATGTCGACAACCCTCTTTCTCCTCCAGCAACATTTGTCATCGGCGACCTCCAGCAGCTGCTCCTACAGCACCAACAACCTCTCCTATTCACCGGCAGCACCTACACCTGCACCAGTTTAGTCTTCTCCCATAGCTCCAACGTGACACAAGTGCAACAACAATCTTCCAACACTTTTCTCGGTCCACACAGACCACCATTTTCGACGCCACCACCATAGGAAGAACCACCTCGACCTCCTCTACCCGACAGCATCATAGGTGAGCCTCTCGTCATAGTCAACTGACCACCCTGCTACTGTTCACATGTTACGTGAACAATGTTTCATCCTGATTTTTTTAAAAAATTATTGGGTTGGACATGCTCTTGGCCCAGCCCAAGTCAAGCAGATTTGGGCCTTTTTCGGCCTAACTTGGATGGACCGACCCATTTAGTTGGGTCAAGCCTAATCTGATTTTTTTTGTACAAAAATATAAAAATCATATTTAAAAAAATGTGTAGATAGAGATCAACCCTAATGAAAGGAAAAGACGTGTGACTTCGTTTCACTCCACAACCCTGTTGCTTTTCAATTGATTATGGATCAGAAAATTGAGAAGATTAGTGGAGTCTTGGGTGAAATTCAGAATTTTGCAACTGGATTTAGCCTTGGAATTATATATTTATAACATGTAGATAGAGATCCTAAAACTCAGTATGGATCGCAGATAATGTTCCTGGTAATATTTTACAAGATATTGTTCATCGATCAAATATCAAGAGATCACAAAGGCCTTCATGTATGAATTTAGTTTGTGATAAAATTGCAAGTAGTTTGATGAGAGAATAAATACAAGTGACTAATTTACTTGAATTATTAATTAAATTTTATTAATATGATTATTAAATCTACAATATTTTTTTAAAAACAATATATATATACATGCATGCATACATACATACATACATACATACATACATACATACATACATACATACATGTGTGTGTGTCTTTTAAAGTAATTTCACAAGTTGACAGCAATATGAAAAACATAATAACCAAACACATGAAATTATTTTTCATTAAACCTTGAATTCAATCATAATTTTAACTAAACACTTCAATTTATGAACCATAACTAAAATTGTTTTTCCTGAAACTGCTTTTTTTAAACCACAACAACAATCACAATACCAAACAAGACCCGTCATATGTTGTTATAAAAAAAACTTATTAAGAATATGAATTATTTTTTATGGTGATATAAAATTGGGTAAGATAATAAATCTTTATTTTTTTTATTTTTTTTGTGTGTTAGTTTTAAATAAAATATATAAAAATTAAATCTATACAAATTGATTTTTTTAACAATTTGTTTTAAAAAAATATTGAATGATAGAATAAAAAAAACAGTGAACTTTTCAAACCATTAATTTGAGATATTAAATTAGAAATATCAAACATAAAAAGTTGTAAAGATGATTCCTAGCAAATATAACATTGAATAATAAATTGTCACATATATTATTCTTATCATTGCTAATATTCTCACTATCATTACAATTATCATCATTATCACTACTATCAATAATAGTATCCTAATAATTATTATTATTATGATCGTCATCGTTATTATTGTTACTACTACTATTATTATTTAGCAAAAACTTTGCTTTGTATGATAAAGAATTGCAAAAAGACTTGTTTATATTTTCTTTTATAGCGAATTAGGGAATTACTTGTACCACATTTCTATATTTAGTCAAATGTTATTTCAAAGTACATAGATTTTAAAGAAACCTGAAATACCATTTTTCAACGGCTCAATATTTCTTTTAATCTTGGGGAAAAAGGTATTTTAATTGTTACAAAACTCGTGGAAAGCCAATAAAATTCGTGGTCAAAAGTTTATATTTTTTGTTGACAATATGTGTGCAATGGAATATTTTCACTAAATAAACTTTTTTGGAAAAGACTTATACACCCTCAAACAATCTTTTAATGGCAATCAAGAAAAAAAAAGAAGACCGAAAGACCTCAAATTGAATGCTTAAACTTTAGCAACTAAAAGATATAAAAATTACACTGTAACAATCCATAATAATATACGTGGAAAGCTGTAATGATTTCCCTGCATGATTTAACTTTTCTTTTAATGGTAATGTATAAGATAAAATGATGTTTTTTATATCATGTTTGATTGATAGTTGACAAGGCATGTTAAATATGAAAACATGTATTTTACTTTTAATTTGCAATATCATCACCCTTATATGATTTAAAAAGTAATGATATATTATTATTATTATATTTTAGTTTATGTTAAGTGTGAAATTAATAATAGTAGTAATCATAATTATAAAACCCAAACTAACTTAGTGTAGATTGGGAATCCAATTGTCTTGAGGTTTGGATTGGTCAAGTAATAAGAAAAAATAGAGGAATGATTGACCTAAAATGACCTTGTCTATCAGGTAAAAAAACCTTTTTTTTTTATCTTTTTTTAAAATAAAAAAATAAAAATGGTCAAAATAACTTGATCCTTTTAAAAATCTCTGGGTTAGCTTGGGTTTAATTTTCTTGATTTTGTAACCTGAGTCTTACCTTAGGTCAACTCTTAAATTGGATTTTAAAATTATAATAGTAATCTCTTTTATCTTTACATGTCTTGATTAGATAATTTTAGAATCAATATTTTTTTATATAAATATTTTAGGTATACAAAATAAATAAATAAAATATTCTCTTTAGGGACATGTATACTTTATATCTTTTATCTTGAAAGCACAAAAATTAACTCCTAAATTATCCTAAAAGCATTTATATTTATACTTTTTCCCAACCAATCAAGTCTCATCTCTTTTATCTCACATAAATAATCATAAAGTATCTTTAAAGAAATTTCAAGATTAAGTGGTCGTTTATGATGTTATATTATTTTTGATTTTTTTTTAACCGTGAAACTGCTATGTTTTCTTAAAGTATAAATAAACATAACTCTTTAACAATATATATATATATGAAATCAATTAAATATTAAACTTTTTAATCAATTGAAACCAAATCTAAAATTTTTACAAGTTATAATTTTTAAGGATTCGACAGTGTTTTGAAAATTCTTCCGATTTTGTGCCTGTTTGGAGTATGATTGATGTTGCTTTTAAAATTATTTTTTATTTAGAAATATATCAAAATAATATTTTTTATAAGAATTATTTTTAACATCAACATATAAAAATGATATAAAAATATCAACAATTATTAATTTAAAATAAAAATAAAAGTTTTTTATTTTTTTTAAAATAATTTTTTAAATTCAATGCCAAAAAGTACCTTTATAGCGGAGCACGCCAGAAATATAGTAATTAACTATTTAAGCAACACGGTGTCCAAAAGAAGAAAGGCATGATGTCGACAACTACAGTTCTTTGTACTTGCTCATTATGGATGGGCTTCGATCCTGTAATCACGTAGCAGTATAAGGCCCATTTAAATCAGGGGTAAATCCAGTATTTTGAAGTTGCATATAATTCCAAACGCAATTATCTCCTGCGCGATATCTTCTCTCTCAAATTTGTTAGTTACTCTGTGCATACATTCTAGGAAAAAACGACACGAATTTCACCTAAATACTCAAAACCCTAAAATTTTTTCTTAGGGTTTCTCAATTTGTTTTCTTTGCAATCGCTCTCAAATGGAAACCGAAGAAGAAAAGAATTCAATAAATCCTCCCAGAAGCTCTACTGAACTCGAAAACGAATCTAATTTAACAACCACAATAACAACTACGACAACAACAGACACGGAGTCTGTGGCCGAGTTGAATGAGTCAAACCCGTCTCAACTCGGTATTACCGATACCGATTTACTACAACAACAATCACAACCGCCACAATCTGAAACACAAACAACAGTTGTCGATAAGAGCGATGCTCAGGATTTTGCTGTAGGTGATTCTAAATCGGTTTCTCCTCAACATTTGGTGATCGAGGTGCGTGAGGTCGTGGAGGCTACAGAGGGGAGTGGAGAGATTGAGGCACCGCAAGAGGTTGTCGAGAAAGAAGTAGAAAATAGAGATTTGGTTGCTGAGGAGAGGAATGAGGATGCGAGTGGAAATGAGAATGCTGGAAACAATGAAATGGAGACTGAAACAGAGGGCGTTGCTGACGTGGCAGCGAAATTAGAGACCGAGACATTGAATCAGGAAGTAGAGACAGTAGAGGAGGAGGTAGCTGAACTGAAAGAGGAATTGGAAGAAGCTGAGAATACTGATAGCATGGAGAAGGCGGATGTAGTGGAGGAGAAAAATGAGGGTGCGGACGTGGTAGACAAGGTGGAGATGGATAGTGTGGCGAGGGAAGCTGAAACTGTGAGGGTGAAGGAAGAAGAAGAGAGAGTGGAGAATACGGAAATACATGGTGAGGGGGATGAAATGAAGGCGGTGGATCAGAGGGAAATAACTGACGTTGAGGAGGAAGGGAAAGTGGAGAAGACAGAAGTTGTTGCTGATGTTGCAAGGGAAACGGAGGATGTGGAGCGGGTTGGAATGGCTGAGATTGTGGAGGAAGAGAAGGTGGAGAAGATAGAAGTTAACGCGGAAAAGCAGTCAGCATTGCAGATTGAAATGACAGACATTGTAGAGGAAATGGGAGAGGATGAGAAAAATGAAATGACAGACATTGCAGAGGAAATGGGAGAGGATGACAAAAATGAAATGACAGACATTGCAGAGGAAATTGAGGTGGCAGGGCAATTAGAAACAACTGGTGTTTCAGGAGGGACAGAGCAGGCTATTAACGAGGAAGAGGAAGCTATGGAAATGATTGATGTGGCAGAGGAAGGTGATAAGGAAGAGGATACAGAAATGGAAATGGAAGAGAAAGGGAATGAAGGAGAGGATATGGCAGATGAAGCTGAAGGAGTGGGGGAGGGAGTTGAGGAAGTGGGTAGAAGTGGTGGTGGGAAAAGGAAGCGGGGAAAGAATGCTAAAACTCCCTCTAGAGCAACATCAAAGAAAAAGATGGAGGAGGATGTCTGTTTCATTTGTTTTGATGGAGGTGAACTTGTGCTGTGTGATCGCAGGTAAAAATAATGAACTAAGTGATGAAGCATTGCTTTGTGTTTTGTAATTCTAGTTATTGTGCTAGGAGTTATTGTTTTTTTTTTTTTTGGTTGTGATGTATAGTTTCTTGTACAGGGGCTGCTCCAAGGCTTATCATCCTTCCTGCGTTAATCGGGATGAGGCTTTCTTTCGTGCAAAAGGTCGATGGAATTGTGGTAAGTTTGTCTTTTTTTAAACTTTTCCTTGCTGTTACCGGTCATTTTGCTAGGTTTTATTTGATGGAGCTTATTTGGATTTGGTTATTCATTATTTGTTGCCGTGTCATGTTTAATATTTGTGTTTCTGCTGACCGGGAGTATTATGATGTTGCTTTTGACTCTTTTCACTTGTGATTTGCGTTCATATATTTTTAGATGACTGCAAGAGGTGAAATTAAATTTTGTCAAGGAAAAAGTAAGAATGTGTGTGTGTACTTAGTGGGGGCGGTGTTTCTTTTTGCAAATGATAGTCCAAATTTCCTCACAGCACCTGGAAAGAAGAAAGCCACTTGTAGTGACTAGTTTAAAGGACACCAAACTACTCAAACCATAGCAATCGCAATCCTGACATTTTTTTCATCTTTCTTTTAACTGAATTTGCTTTCACTTATTTAAGTTGTTATTTTTCTTTTCTTTGCAAAAAGTTCGATGCACACAACTTGGACTTCTTCGCAGATTCTTGTTCAGTGCGATTATCAATTTCAAGAGATATTGAATGTAAAAAGCGTAGTGTTCTTGGCAGAACACCTGGATTTGATATGTGCAGAACTTACTTTTATAGACTTTAAGTTCATCTGAAAGTACTTTCTATGAAAAAGATAATTTTTAGTTCTTGTTTTAGTATCTCAAAATTGCATTCTAGATCATTTCAGATTGAAAGAATGTGAGATGGTATTATAACACGGAAACAAAAATTCCCTCTGTTAAATTGAATGATAAATCGCTTGCTTTGTAAGCATTAGTGACAATGATGGTTGACTGTTGTATGATGCTTTCATTGCATGGAAGATGTGGTAAGCAACATTGAAACGTCTTTCGTTTCTCTTGCATAAAATTTGTTGATGGCTCTTTCACATATGACATTACTGGTAATTATTGTCATTTGATGTGCAGATGTGAATACTTTTGGGAATCTATGATTTTCTTACAAGAATCATTCATTTATTTTCATTGAATTCTTGCATATGAATTTATTTTAACTTTGGTCATTTGTTCTATCTAATATGAATTTTGTTACCTTTTTGATTTAGGTTGGCATCTGTGTAGCAACTGTGTGAAGAATGCCTACTATATGTGCTACACGTGTACCTTTTCCTTGTGCAAGGGATGCATTAAAGATGCTGTCATATTATGTGTAAGAGGTAACAAGGGCTTCTGCGAGACATGCATGAAAACTATCATGTTGATTGAAAGGAATGAGCAAGGAAGCAAGGAAACGGTATGTCCAAACTTATTTTTTCCCCCTTTCTTTTGTAGCTAGCAACTAGCCTACGCTCTACAATTTTGGTGTCATTTTGTGTTCGTGTTCGATGATCTCTTTGAATAACAACAGGTATATATAGATTAGCAAATTTACTGACTGTAGAAAATAAATGCTGAATATGAAATCTTATCATTTGACAGTTGTACCCATAATGGTTAATACATATACAAAAAAATAAAGATCTAAAAGCATCACTATTTGATTCCTGCAATATCTTTGTCTGACTTGTTAAGCTCTCTTCCATCATTTTCTTTTGGGGAGAGATAGAAAAAAGAGTTTTTTATTCCTTAAAAATGTTCTTAATCTCACTCATTATATTTTGGAGGTGGTTTTGTCATTTTACATATCTTGCAGATGCATGTTATTATCTAATCAGGCTTTTGCTTTATAGGGTACTGCTCCCCAATTTTTAGGGGAGCATCCCTGTTCAGCACACACATAATTGCATAGATGTTGCTGCGATAAGTTTTCTCTTATGCCAATTGAGGAGTAATGCATCCTTTCCAGCCTCAAGTAACCATAAACAAGCTTCATTCCATCCTGAAATTGATGTTTCACCAATGTTTTTACCTTGCCTTAACACTTTTAATGTGAGGGAAAAGATCAGTAATGTATCACTTTTGTATTCAGTTAGAAGGTTCAAGGTAGAGGTGTTTTATTTTTCCTTATAAAAAGTACAAAAAAAATCTTTCATTATGTTAGGGCAAAGGAAATTTTGAATGTAATCCTTCCCTCCTTGAAACCCAATCTGGTGTTTTGGAGTTTTTTAATAGGTGGGGGACATTGGGGGTTATGGGAACTCTCAAAACTCCAATACAGTGGCTCTTCAAGAATGTATCACTTAGAGAATTCCAACAATTTGTTATTCCTTAAGCGGTTCTGAAAGCAGCTCGTCCATGGTCCAGAGGTTGGTCTCGACTGATTTTTTGTAGCAGAAAGAGGGAATATTTGATGGAAGAATGGGAGATCCTTTTGAGTAGCCTGTTATTGTAGGAAAGCCTTATATCTTGAAATTAATCCATCGAATTGCTTTTTTTTTCCCTTGGTAGTTAGCACTTTGCTTTTGAAATTTCATTTGCTGCATTTCGTTCTGTCCCCCTCAACTGCTCCTATCCAAAATTAGTGTTAGTTTCCATCAATTTTTCTTGTTTGTATTACTTGGTTGTTGAGTTTTCTTATATTTTGTTTTGTATATATATTTTTAAGCTTTTCTGTGTACCCGTGCCTTTGTATTTTTGCAGGTTCAAGTAGATTTTGATGACAAAAGCAGCTGGGAGTATCTCTTCAAGGATTATTGGACTGATTTAAAAGAGAGGCTCTCTCTAACACCAGAAGAGCTTGCTCAGGCTAAAAATCCATGGAAAGGTTCTGATTCACATACTGGAAAGCAGGAATTGGCTGATGAGCTTTATGATGTGCATAATGATGGAGGATCAGGATCAGACAGTTCTGCTGAAGCAGAAGTCACCACTTCCAGAAGAAGGAAGCCTAAAAAACGATTGAGGTCTCGTGCAAAGGAGAAGGATTCACCAGGCTCAGTATCATGGGCTGAAGGGGAATCTGCAGATGAAAGTGTTGAGTGGGCGTCGAAGGAACTTTTGGAGTTTGTTATGCACATGAGGAATGGTGATAAATCTGCTTGTTCTCAATTTGATGTGCAGGCTTTGCTGCTTGATTACATAAAAAGGAACAAACTTCGTGATCCTCGTCGCAAAAGTCAAATAATTTGTGATTCTAGGCTTGAGAATTTGTTTGGGAAACCACGTGTGGGGCATTTTGAAATGTTAAAGCTTCTTGAATCTCATTTTCTTTTGAAAGATGATTTGCAGGCAGATGATCTGCAAGGGAGTGTTGTTGACACTGAAACTAGTCAGTTGGAGGCTGATGGGAACTCTGATGCTCTTACAAAGGCAAGTAAGGATAAGCGACGAAAATCACGTAAAAAGGGTGAGGGGAGAGGACTGCAATCTAATATTGATGATTATGCAGCCATTGATATGCACAATATCAATTTGATTTATTTGCGACGTAGTCTACTGGAAGATCTAATTGAAGATACTGAAGCTTTTCATGATAAAGTTGTCGGATCTTTTGTGAGAATTAGAATATCCGGCAATGCTCAAAAGCAAGATTTATATCGGCTGGTCCAAGTTATAGGTGAATATATAGATAACTACCCGTGTTCTGCATGAATTTTTACCTGGGCCTAAAGAAATTATTTAAGATTTTAAAATCTTTATATGTTGTGTGCAGGTACAAGCAAAGCTGCTGAGGCTTATAGGGTTGGCAAAAAGATGACTAGCTTTATGCTGGAAATATTAAATTTAAACAAGACAGAGCTTGTATCAATCGATATAATCTCAAATCAAGAATTCACAGAGGTGAGTAGTGTTCACACTTTGATTTCAGGTTATTTTTGCCCTTTTCTGTTATATGGCTTCAATGCAAGGTGAGTTTTCAGTAGTCCCAGTTCAGAGTGAAAAATTGATGTGAATTTAGAGGATTTTTTTTCTTTGTACACATGCCAATAATAATTGAAGTCATAAACATGTTTCTTTAAAGTCAATATAACTGCTGAAGGTAATTTTTTATGCTTAATGTTTGTTTTTTAATCTGCAATGTTTGCTTTGAGCGGTTTTATAATGAAATTTTGTCCTGTTTACATATCAGCAGTGGTGCCTTTTTCTATATGATTATCTCCTCATTAAACTAGATATTCATATTTTTTTTAGGATGAGTGTAAGCGTCTGCGCCAGAGCATAAAATGTGGACTTATCAATCGGTTGACTGTGGTAATGTACCTTTCTTTATATCTGTCTTTTTAGGTTACTGGATTCTTTGTCCTAAAAGGCTATTTGTTGCTTGTAGGGAGACATTCAGGAAAAGGCAATGGCAATCCAGGCAGTCAGAGTTCAGGATGTAAGTTTTCTTGATGTGATCTGTTGTTGCAATGCTTAACTTTTTCACTAACGATCTTCCTTGACAGATTTGGAATATGTTCAATTTCCATCATGAGTGATGTTGAACCAAAATATAATGTGGAAAGTACAAAAAAAAATGATTGACAACCAAAAATGGATGGTGCTAAGCTTCAAAGAAATGAATGATTAATTTGCCAACATATTCTGCCTTTATATGATAAATAAATTCCATTCTAGCAGTGTTGTCAAGAGGCACTCCCCTAGGTGCTCCAGGCGAGGCCCCAATGCCTTTATTAGTCTCAGGCATTGGATTTCAGTGAATTGTCGCTTAGGCGAGCCCCTTGTGAGTGGGTGCAAGGCGATAAGGCTAGCATTTGCTTGAAGTTCTTTTTCTGTTGGTTTTTTCTTTATTTTTTAACTGATTTATGTTTTGACCGATTTGTCCTTTTTTACAAGACACAACTTAGAGGGTTTTATGTAAAAAAACAAAGAATAGGGTATTAATTTTAAAAAAAAAAAATTGAAGTGGGGAGACAAACAAACAATGAAGGACCTCTAGAGAGAAACACCAGCCACACTTTTTTTTTTCCAAGAGTGGAAATCAGAGAACAGCATGTCTGTACAAGTGCAGCAAGGTTTGAGAGATGAGGATTTGGATTTTAATCATGAAATGGAGGATATAGAGGAATTCAAGTGAAGGAGAGGAAAGCATGGATGAAGATGTTTTTGAAGATTAATGAATAATGATGATGATGTTTTATTTTGCATTTTAATTTATTTGGCTACTTACTACTTTAAATTATCTTATTTTGTTTTAAGGGTGAAAAATATAACCTTATATGATTATGTTATGGTATTTTATATTTTCTTTTGATTTTCGATTGATCTAACCTTAATTGGAAAGATATATATTTTAGATTTATTTAATATAATATTACATACGTATATATTTTTATAATTTATAGCATATTGCCTTGGTTAATTCAGGGGCCTCAGGCATTTTACATGCTTGGTGCCTTTTAGCGTCTTTTGCCTTTGGCAACACTGCTTTCTAGTTGAAAGAGAGCTGAGTTGACCGTGACTATAAGGTCCCAAATTTGACAGTAATGGTAAATATCTGGTTAGCAAAAAATTGATAGAACATTTTCTTCTTCTTTTTTCTTTTTAAAAAAACCCTGTACGATATGCATTTTTTGGCATCATGAAGCATCATCTCCTTTAAGGTAATCAGTAGGTACAATAAACAACTTGTATAGCATGTAATTTTCACCTCATTTGGTTTGCATCCCAACTTAGAGTCAACTGGCTGGGAGCAATAGAATAAGTTTTCTATGGACAGGGCCTCTCTCATCACGATCTTTGTTATGTTAACAATGAATAAGTGTGTGCAAGCCATATCAGTGATTGACTCTCACTATAAAAGTCTACCTTAAAGAACCAGATTACTTGGTATTGAGTATGTCTCCTAATCTTTGAGTCTGTTTTTGAAGCAAACTTGTAGACCTGGATTCTTTGATAGTATCTGTTTCCTTCTAAAATATGGAATCTCCCTAGGTGCTATATGATTCATTTTGTTCCAGATGGAAATGGCATAGAAGATTATATAACTGAACTCAATTAGATGGGTGTTTTGTGGAAATGCAAAATATTTTTGCCCACTTGACAGTATCCTACTTTTGCCTGTATATCTTGTTTTCCCAAATGAACACTGTTTTTTTCGAAGCAACTTTATTTTTCGAGGAGCATTTGCTCAACCCTTATAGTCGATGTTATTGGGATCTTTTTCTGTGAATTCACTTCTGATGTAGACTCAGTTGTTTCGCTAAGCATCTTGAATATGTTTCTTTTACCTTTGTTTATCGAACACTCTTTTCACTCTTTATGCTGTGGGCATTTGATAATTATGAAATGAAGTTTGTTTTCTATGATGGTTAATGATCTTGGTTCTGCTGCAGTCCTTGGAATCAGAGATTACACGTCTCAGTCATCTTCGTGATCGAGCTAGTGACATGGGACACAGAAAGGAATATCCTTTGCTAGCGAAATTTATCAGCTATTTTATCTTTTTTATACTGTTCAGTTTTTTGCAGTCATTAGCATTTTATGTCCTGTTTCATTTTTTGGACATATGATGGAAGTTGTGAGTGTTCTCTAACTTCTCCTCATTCTGGATGCCTCAATAGCTGTTGAGTGGGTAATCTAACTCCATTTGTGATTCATCTTAACAATCCTCAAGTCATGCAAGCTGGTTGAGATAAAGGTGCTGCATTGTATACTCTTGAATTCAAACTGAAAATGGAAAGTTTACACGATCAGAAAATCATCTGTATTTTCAGAGTCACAATTCGTAACCTGTGAGCTGCAATCCATTTTATTTTTCTCTTTTGTTGGGTTGCAGGATCTAAATGTTTCACTTAAAATAAACAATATGTAAATGGTCATCACACTCAACCTTTTTCACCTTGCCGCTCCCCTTTCTTTCAAGGAAAAACCTGTTGATTATGTAAACAACAATTTCCATCTGCTGGATTCAGCCCTTTTTCTCTTTTCAGTTATATTATCATGACCTTTTTCCACGAGACTAAGGTGAACATCTCAACTGTAGTATATTTCTTGAAGAAAGGAGTTTGTGTGAACTCTATTCATATGATAGTGACTAGTAGTTTTGTTAAGAACTTCTATACATGGTTGTTTTGTGGACAAAACCTATAATGGTTGGGAAGCTTGCTCTAGATGCATAATGCGTTATGAGTTCCTTTATCCACATCCTTGTGCAAAATATGCTTCCATTTGCATGGAGCAAGCAAGCATTCAAGATTTAATTATAACTATATACAAATTGCTGTTGGTGATCTGATTTGAAGGTTAAATGCTGTTTTGTGGTAGCTTATCCAGTTAAATAACTCCTCTCTAAAGCATGCTAGAATGAATGTCCTTCTTGAATCTAGGATTTGATATAAGCACATCCTAATCCATAGAAAAGAAGAGAAATTTGATCAAGTAGAAGACCAGAACACCTTCTTTGTTCTATTATGTCACAATCATTGTATTTTTGCCATAGAAAATGGTTACATTCCTTTGGATAGTTTAGTCCTTGACTTCTGTTCACGCTTAGAGAATGCGTAGAGAAATTGCAGCTTCTAAAAACACCTGAGGAGCGCCAGCGTAGATTGGAAGAAATTCCAGAAATACATGCAGACCCAAATATGGATCCAAGTCATGAATCTGATGAAGATGAAGGCGAAACAGAAGATAAGAGACAAGGTTTTCTCTCTTTTTCTTGTGCATTTCAAACTGAATCTTCCAACTTATACTGTCTGTGTTTACATCTTTAATTATTTCATATTTACAAAATACATTTTGGTGCTGCAGAGAATTCTCTCAGACCTAGAGGTAGTGGCTTTAGCAAGAAAGGGAGGGAGCCAGTTTCCCCTGGAAAAGGAGGTTTTACTTCAAATGATATCTGGGGTGGATCAAAGAGTTACTCAAGCACAAATCGGGATCTAAGCAGAAATTTGTCTGATAAAGGTTTCTCGTACAAAGGGGATGACATTGGAGGTGGTGAGTCTGTGAATGAGAATTTCTGGGGCCAAGGAAGAGAAAAACAAACACAGCAGTCCCAGAGTACTAATTCCACGGCAATATCAGAATCTGTTCCTGAGATTTCACCTTCAACTCCATCTACAGTTGTCACACAATCTGCTGCCAAAGTGAATGAAGCGGAAAAAATATGGCACTATCAGGATCCATCTGGAAAAATTCAAGGACCATTTTCAATGGTGCAGCTTCGGAAATGGAGTAATACTGGATATTTTCCTGCTGATTTGAAGATATGGAGAAATACCAGGATGAAAGATGATTCCATACTTTTGAATGATGCACTGTCTGGAAATTTCCAGAGAGATCCTCCAGCAGTGGAGGACAATAGTTTCCTGAAGACTCAATTGGTCCAGAGTCCACATCTACCATCCTCATTTACAGGGAATATAGTCCAAGCTGCTCCGGTTCCAGTTGAGGTCCCCAAGTACTCTCCAGATAGGTGGAATTCTGGGACAAACCTCCCTTCTCCTACTCCAGGCCAAACAAGCCCAAGTTTGACAAAGGGGCAAGTGTTTGAAAGCCAATGGTCGCCTACTCCTGCTCAACCAGTGGGTTCTGCTTTAGGAGCCAATCAATCCTCAGAAGGCAATGCAGAACTGCTAGGTGCTAATGTTATCCCCGGGACTCCATCAAAAATGTCTCATGGAGTGGGCCCATTGCCTAAGTTAGAACCAGGCAAGCTTTCAATTTCTTCAAATGGTCCTCAAATGCATTCTCAGTCAACATTGCCAGGTGAATCACCCAAGATACAGGTCAATTCCCATATGCATTCAGTACTTGATCCCAGTGGAACTTCAGTTAATGCAATTGTTGATATGAGAAGTCTCCAGAACCTCGTTCAGCCAGGGACTAGTGGTAACTCTCTTATTGGGACTCATAGATGGGGGGCTAGTTCAATTCCAAGGCCAGAAATGAATGCCTCTCAGGCAGTAACTGGGACTGGATCTCAAGCATGGGGAAGTACCCAATCCCAGAAACCAGAGGCAAATAATCTGGTTTCAATGCCCTCACAGCCCAGTGCTTATAATAACTGGGGCAATGCACAAACCTCTGTCAGGAATCCCTCTTCATCCTTGACCACAGGAACTCCAAGTGGGGTTTCACCTGTGCCAAGCACTGGAACCAATCCTTGGAGAGCCCCTGTTCCAGCACCATTAAACATTCAATCTTCTGTTCCATCCAGCGGACCATGGGGCATGGGTATTACAGACAACCAAGGTGCTACTCCAAGGCAAGGGCCAGAAAACCAAAACACCGGTTGGGGACCAGTTCCAGGAAATCAAAACATGGGCTGGGGAGTATCCTTACCTGCAAATTCAAATCAGGGGTGGGCTGTGCCTGGTCAGGTCCCATCAGCTGGAAATGTGAACCCTGGTTGGGGAGCTCCTGTTCAGGGACAAGCACCTGGAAATCCAAATCCTGGTTGGGGTGCTCCTGTTCAGGGGCAAGCACCTGGAAATGCATTTTCTGGCTGGGGACCATCTGGTCAGGGGCTAGCACCAACAAATGCAAGCACTGGCTGGGCATCACCCAGTCAAGGGCCACCACCTCCTGCGAGTGCAAATACAAATACAAATTGGTCAGCGCCTACTGGGAATGCAGGTGCATGGGGAAGTGATACAAATCAAGATGGAGATAGAGATAGATTTTCGAGCCAAAGGGATAGAGGATCTCACGGTGGAGATCCTGGTTACGGTGGAGGCAAGCCATGGAACAGGCAGTCATCATTTAACAGAAGCAGAGACCCCCCCAGGCCTCCATTTAAAGGGCAGAGAATCTGCAAATACCATGAACATGGGCATTGCAAAAAAGGAGCTTCATGTGATTATATGCATAATTGAGAGCTTTAGGAATTTTGGGGCAGCATAGATTAGTTAATCTCTGTACAGCTATGTTTATTGATAGAAGTTTGATGCTATAATAATCATCCTTCGATGCTTTATACTTCTAAAATTCTTCTGCATTAGCTCGTTCATGTCACTTGCTGGATTTTCGTCTGCGTCGTAGATACACGGCTATCTGCCTTTTATGTCAACGGTTAATTGAATTGTCGAGGCAGATGCTTGGGATCAACTGACCCGTTTCCATAGAAGGCTAGGGGCCTGGGACACTTCTGATTTGATGCGTTTAGGTAGCTGATCGCGTGACAATTTTTGTTTCTTTTTCGTTGTGATTGATTAGGGTTATAATAATTTATGTAACAGCCTTTGTTCAGGTTATGACTGACGATTGAATAAATTCCCTGAGATTTTTACCTCTTCCTTTTTCTTTATCTCAGCAACTGATTATACGAGTCTGTTAACGGAATTCGCCTATCGAATTACGCAAATAGTGTATCGCTAATGTGGTAGATCGTATGACATGGGAAGCCAATGGATGTTTAACTGTTTTATTAATATTATTATTAAAAAATTATATTAATTTGAGTTTTTTTAGATTGTTTTGATGTATTTATAAAAAAAATATTCTTTTAATGTTTTTTCAAAAATTTATTTATATTTTAAAACACCCACCCTTCAACGTCACTTAGAGTGAGCAAGCAAGTATTTATCTCTGGCTTAACCTCATATTAAGCTCGTCGGGCTTTCTTTCCACGTCCAAATTAATTCATTCGCCTCTCTTTAGATTGGCAACGACACAAACAAAATCTCAACGAAAATATACAAATTTAAAATACAAAGCAGGAAAATGAGCACGTGGTAATAAAAGGGAATCCGTTAAAGCATAGGTAACATTCTGCAAGCGAGCAACACGTGAATAAATAAATAAATAAAACGTCGTCGATGCAGAGTCCTCTTTTCTTCCTCGCTTTTATCCCATGATAATTACCCCAAATCCTCGCCTCTCTCCCCCCCTCCAATTTTTCATCTAACTCTCCTTAGATCCAAACAAACAAAAAAAAGGAACAAACTCTAATTCTTTGCCATTTTTTTTGTAAACAGATTTGAATAGAAAATTTAATGGCTCTTTGCAATCGAGTGGTTAAATCTGGCGTTAAGTCCGTGATTCTCTTTGCAAAATGTCGAGCGATTAACACGTCTTGTTCTTCGTCGAACAGATTTGATTACCGCCAGATTTCGCAGCTCGTTAAACCTAACAATAACTGCGCATTTCTCGTTGATACGTTAGCACTGGTAAAAATATGACTTCAATTTTTGAAGTTTCATTATGTGGAAAAATAATGGCTGACTTTTTGCTGTCTTGAAGGTGAGAGGATTGGAAGCTCAAGGCATGCCGTCGAAGCAAGCGGAGGCGATAACGGCTGCGATTACTGAAGTGTTGAATGATAGTTTGGAGAATGTGGCTCATTCTTTTGTTTCCAAGGCTGAAATGCAGAAGGTAGCGGTTCTTTTCGAGTTTGATTTTTCCTGCGGGCCAAGTGTTTGATATTCTTCTTTTTACTGTTAATTTTGATGCGTATTTTAATTTTTGGAATTTTGGTAGAGCGAAATGATTCAGGAATCGAACCTGTCGAAATTTAAATCTGAAGTACAGAGTTCTCAGGTACTGTGATTTTCTTCGATTACTATTAGATATAATGTCCGTTTATGTGTTTATTTCCAGGGTTTTCTATCGCTGTATTATTAGGTTTAGGATAATCCTAGTGTTTTAGTTCTTGCACTTATCAAAGGCTGGGAGTTTGCGTTCAGGATTCTTGTTCAAACAATATCTTATTGTTTGTTTTCTCCTTTTATGCTTATAATATTTTTTGATAGATTCATGGATGTAATTATGTGATCTTGAACAATACTTAATGGCAAGTAGCATGTGGATGTTTTCCTTTGATGGTTGATCAAAGAGATTTTAACAATATTAAAAATATGTAGGATATCTTTTTCACACATATATTCGGATGCAGTTGCAGGAGCACTTTCTATGAGTTGAGGTTGGAAGAACACAATTTTATCTGGAAAAAATGGCTGTTCTTAAAAACAATTTGGATGCTGTTGGAAATAGAATTGACTGTTTAGATCGTTCAGTGATTACTGTGGAAGAACTTTTCAAGCCTTTCTGAAGCCATGTTTAGATCTAGGTTAGTCACTCTATGAAGGAGGAGAGAGAGATGCGGCATGTTATAGAGTAAGCAAGTGTTCAAGTGCTATTTTATATGAGCTACTCCATAAGTAGTATCAAATGTTTCAATAAGAGTGTTGATGGTGTATACTCTCAGTTATGCATCAACTTAATGAATTTGTCTGTCAAGTGGATTTTTTTTTTCACTCTTGAAGCATTCTACATGTTAGCTGTATGAATTTCTAGTTTTAGTGCTTCATGAGCTTTTTTGTGGTTTGGGATTTCTTTTGCAGAGAATACAAGTGATGGACTTTTATGTATGTATTCTTGCATCAGTTTTATATAAATCTTGGGCTTATCAAAGTAATCAGGAGCATAAAATACAATTTTTATAGATCTCTTTAGTAAATCCTTGACTTAGGAGAACTAGATGTTCTTAGTGCAGTTATCCCTGGTGTTTGTTGTGCTGATTATTTATGAAGAATTTTGCATAATGCAGGGGCATCATTTTTCTATGTTGCAACGTGAGATTGAAAAATTACGAGGTGACATAGAGAAAATGCGCAGTGAACTGAGGTCCGTGTTAACGGTTTTCTGCCAGATGCATGATTGGTTTTTTTTTTTAATGCTGACGCTCACTGATGAATATTTTTATATCTACAGGTATGAAATCGATAAGGTCACTGCTGGACAGCGTTTGGATTTGAATCTCGAAAGAGGGTAAGGAAAATTGACTTTGTTACTAATCTACCGAACCAGCAATTAATTCTAAATATTCAGTCTGTGGATTAGTAATGAGAATCCTCGAAGTAAAATCTTTCTGTACTTAATTCTTTCCTCCATTTTGAACTGCAAGTACCCAAATATGGAGGTTATTTGGTTAGGCTATTTTAATAGGGTCCTTGCTGCTTTGATTTGTAAGACTTTAGTTACATACATACAACAGAAGAGAGGGTAAGAGACCTAAAACTGGTGACTGAATTTTAATTTCTTGTTTTCTTATCATACAAAATGAAATTAGAAAAACTGTTATAAAACATTATTTATAACAAGCTGACCCGAGGGATTTTCTTTTGCTCTGACCTGGATATCCATGCCGTTCTCATTGCTACCCCAGATTTGTCACTTTTCATCTGCTTCATATTGTATGCTTTAACTAAGTGCAGGCGCATCCGTGACGAGCTAGCTAATCAGAATGCAGAAACCAACAATCTCACAAACAAGCTTGACCGGGTGAGGAGTAGTGATTTCAAGTGAAAATAATATTTGTTTTCTAGCATTTTATGTAATGGCATGAAAACTTGGTTCAATTTGACATATTTGGCTTTGTTTGCAGGAGATTCATGCATTGAGAGCCCACTTGGAAGCAGCAAAATACGACGTGATTAAATACTGCATAGGTACCCTCGTCTCCATATGTGCAGTTGGAATTGCAACAGTCCGAATCTTGTTGTAGTGATTTGGCAATTCATTGCAAAATATTTACAAGATTATAAATTTCTATTTTTTCATAGAAACTGTCAGCACAGCAAAATCTAACACAACAAGCATTGTTTGCTAGTCATAGGGATTACCTAGTTGGTTGGTTATAACATATATATTGGTTGACAAACCATGAATAACTTGACAAACCTATTATCTAGAATATGATATGAAAAAACTCAACATAGAAGAAAGTGCAACAAACAATGAAGTTGCAAGCTTAATAATCAAATGTCAAAAATGAATTTTTTAAAAATAATTAATTTCAATAAAGAATTGTCATGCTGGAAGATATCATGAGGTTAATCACAATATAAAAATCAAACGTGAAAATAAAACAATGTGGAATTCTCAACAACCCAAATAAATTAGGGATAAACTTGAAAAAAAAAATTAAAAATTTGAAAAGAAAGAGAACAAAATTTGACTCAAAAAGAAAATAAAACCAAATCATGAGGGATGAATTTGAAAACCAATTTCAATAAAGAAAAGGATAAAACAACTAAAAATAACTATTAAAAAAGTAAAAATCACATCTGATATTAAAAAAAAATGTCAAGGAATAAAATTGAAAGACAAATTAATTCAATAAAGGATTCGAGACCAAATACATCATAATTAAGAGAACGAGAACCAAATCTAATATAAATATCAGGTATAAAGAGAGAAAATTAAAAAAAAAAACAATTAAATCAATGATTGAAGATAAAATACATTGCAATTAAAAGATTGAGGATCAAATTTTATATAAAAATCAAATGTCAAGGAATGAAATTGAAGATTAAATTCAATGAATGATTCAAAACAAAATACATTTTAATAAAAAATAATAATAATCTAATTTATCATGAGAAATAAATAACCAACTTTTTTTTCTCCAATGGTTATCATGTCTTTTATAGGAGGAGAGAAGAAAAGGAAAGAGAGCATATAAATTTGTGGTGAGAGCTACACTATGTGTCAGATGCAAACATGTTTTTGACCACTGTAAGGGGACAATGATGTATATTGAATGTCTTCCTAAAATGCAATGTTCAGTGCTTTTTTTATACTGCACGCATCTCGACTACTTGCTGGCGGGTGCCAATCATTTTTGAATTAAAATAATCCTTTTTATATATTAAAAGATTCAATTATCTTGAACCCCATATGAGAATTATAACTATATATATATAAAACTATATTAAAATATCTAAAGTGTCCTCGTATTCATAGATAGATAAGAAAAATTATTTTTTTAGGAGCATTTAAATAATTAACTTGTACAAAAAAGTTGAAAAGCTCCAGAAACTAGGAATTTCTTTAGAGGGCTGTTCAATAATTACATTGTAGATAAAAATATGAAAATACCGATTAGCACCTTTCTTTTTTTAATGTAATTATTAATTACTTCAATTAAAAAGATTTTCCTCTAATAAATCCAAGCTTGCCCGGCAGGAATAAAATTAGGCCTTCTCTAGGAAATGTGTGATTAGTGTAGGGTATAATATAATGTGTGGACCCTTCTTTCTTGATCACTGAGCCGTTTAGCGACAGGCGACTTCAGGCCGAGACTGGCTTTGGTTGCCCTCGTGTCTCTTATGTTTTTCAGGGCTACTAAAGCATTTTGAACTGATTATTTATTTTAGAATTTATAAAATTAATTAAAGCATATCGATAAATTTTGTCGGCGACTGATCTGAATTTTTAATACATGAATGATTGTCGTTCCATTCTCTTCGTCGTCTAATAGCAATAGAATTAGCTTATCACAGGTGTGCCCGCCCCTTACACGATGGGCACGTCATGTGTGCGATATTTTTATGGGGTTTTCATGGAATATCTATTTGAACCAATACAGAGCTGAGAGTAGGGCCTGGGCTTGTGAATTTTCGACTGTGACGTTGGTGGATTAGTTGAAGCCAGAGAATAATAATAATAAAAAATCAAATAAAAACAAGAAAACGAAAAGGACAAAGTGACAAACAGATTATACCCAGAATAAAGTAATTAAATTATATTAAAAAAACTGAAAGAGGTAATTATTTGCTTACCTTCCAACAAAAAATAATAATTTATAAGTTACTCTTGGGGTTGAGGTGATAAATTGGTAGTTTCGTCCCAAGAAAGCGTGGTGTGACAAAAGTTTGCAATTTGCATGGTAGATTTGTAAGAGCCTATGGGGTTTGTAGCAGTCCAACAAGGCTGCTCGAGGAGCTGAGGTGAAATGATCTTCATCAACAAGATTGCCTGCAAAGTAATAAAAAAAGAGTGTTAGCATGTAGGGTGAGGATTAGATAGGTACAACTTATATGGACAAATGAAGATGCAAGGCGTAGGGTGCTGATAGTTAGCAATGAATAAAAAAGGAAGAAAACGATGTTGTTTTGGAGAAGACTATCAGACAATAAATCAGGATTAGCATGGACAAACACATCTCAAAATCTACAAGACCATGAAGGATTAATAATAGGGGAAGAGGGTTCTGAACGAGGAGGGGGAGAGAAATTGATTTAGAGCAAATCACTTCTTCCAGGGAAGTCAGGCTACTTGAATTTGCCTAGAGATTTAATTAGGTTTTAATTTTGGTTTTTGAGTTTTATATCAAAGAAAACATTGTTATTTCCAATATTTTTTTATTGTATAAAATCCCAAGAGAGAAGATTCTCTCATCAAAAAGAGTTGTTTAATTTTTGAATTGTTACAGAATTTTAGTCGTTCACTTAGATCTACAAAATATACTTTTCAAGAAGTGATAATTCCAAAGGATCCATGGTTATTGGTCAATGGTCAAGATAATTCGGCATTTTCACTTTGCATTAGCACATTATAAAAAATTATATCATCATTAAAAGTAAAGTTTGTTTAAAAGCAATTCTTAGAAAAAAATTTTATAACACTCGCACCACCTTAGTGCTTTTTTTATTTGTAGGTCAGCAGCATAGCAAGTGCTGCATATCTATTCTCGGGCAATGTCAGAATACCTTCGAAGATCCCAGGAGACACCAACTCGTAGACATCTCGTGTGGTAGTTTTATACTTACACCCAAAATATCGAAAAGACCGAACAAGTCAGAGCTATCATTTTTCAGGCTTTTATTTAGTTGTAGTCGTAGATTCTAACCATCCATTACTAAGAAAATATTACACAAACCCGGCTCACTATGAGTTCCGGCACGGGTAGTAGTGGGTTCTATATGGGGCCGAGTCGAACCGGAACAAAGAACTGAACCCTAGATTTATTTCCCTCTTTTTACTTCAAAAGGGGCAATTCAACCTGTAAGTCGGCACAGCAACAAGTCGAACAGCCCTTGGTGCAGTGAGTCCAAACACGTCATTCATATCAAGGTCGTCGGCTTTCATTCCATGAGGCAACTCCCACGTAAAACAATGAAGCAGGTGTGCCACGGCCATCTCCAAGGCGTACAACCCGAGTTGCATGCCCGGGCAAGACCTCCGACCCGACCCAAATGCAAGAAACTCAAAATCCATCCCTTTAAAATCTGGTGCCTTACCATCTAAGAACCTACCGGGATTAAACTTATCCGGGTCTTCCCATGCATTGGGGTCACGCCCGATAGCCCATGCATTGATCATGACACGCGATCTCGCCGGGACTCTGTACCCATTAAGGACACTATCTTCAGCTGCTTCATGGAGGAGGAGAGGAATTGGAGGGTGAAGACGTAAGACTTCTTTCATTGCACATTTGAGATAGGTAAGTTTCTCGAGGTCCGATTCATGGACTTTCCGATTCAAGCCGACCACGTCTACAAGTTCTTGCTGGACTTTCTTGAGGTCTTCTGGGCTCATTATTAACTCTGCAATTGCCCATTCTATTGCTGATGCCACGGTTTCAGTTCCACCAAACATCACATCCTGTAGAGGCAAAGTACAAGTGTATACGTTTAAAACTAGCTTTCTTGCACTCCATATTCTGAATGCTTTCACCAATTAACTTCTTTTACATGGAATGAGTTTATATAATATCAAATCTGCCAATAACTCAAATTCATTGGACTAGCTAGGGTTAGGCGCAAAGCGTATGGGAACGTAAACACCAACATATTTCACCTGCATGCTATTTTTCGAAATTTTTTATTTATTTTAATCTTAAATTGTGAGAGTTTCATGAAAGAATCACAATACAAGTATCACTAAGAAATAGCCATTTGTTCACACCAAAACATGTATTACCTTTCCAAGAATCTTTAAGGGACAAGATCGAAAGATAAAAATGATGCCATGAACTAGAGAACGTACTTCTTATGAGGGAAATAAAGACAAAAAAAAGAAGCAAAAGAGAGAAAAATATTAAGAAAAACGTATTGATTTTAGCCTTTAAATTTATGCCACTATAATAAATAATAAATAAATGAGGGAATATCATGGAGTAAATGTTCTTGACCATGATGAGAGCTTTGATATTATCTTTGCTGAGCTTGATGGTGCCGGGCTTTGATTCATCAAAATTATTTTTTGAAGCATCTTCACTGTAAAAGGCAAGCAATTCGTCCACCATGTCCGTGTCTACCTCTTCATTTTCATCTTTGGAATCGAGACTTTCTCTGGTCTTTTTCTTGTTTATATGTTCGTCGATGATTGTGTCAGTGAACCCATCTAAAGAATTTCTTGCCCTAGCCAGCCTTTTTTTGAAATCCTGTGCATGAAACCAACCCAACCAAGGAAAAAAGTCAGCAACATTAAAGGCTCCAAAAAACTTTGAAAATTCTTGCAGAATCGCCATGAACTCTTCTTGCCCTTCGTTTGAAGATGAGCCAAAAGCAGCCTTATACGTTATACTCCTCGTTAATGCAAACACCAGCTCGCCAATATTAACCGGTTCACCGGTTTTTTCCAGCACCTGTTTACTTGTAGATTCCACTTCATCTCTCACGGAGGCCCAGGATTCAGCTCTTTTTCGACTAAATAGCTTCATGACACAGATTTTTCTCGTTTGACGCCAGAATGGACCGTAGTTGGCGAAGGCCATGTCTGCTCTATCATAGGTCAAGTAGACAATTGCAAGATTTGCAGGTCTGTTGGCAAAGACAATATCTTGGACGTGGAGGACTTCACGAGCTGTTTCTGGTGTCGACACGGCCACAACATGAAGCCCTCCCATTTGAAGGTGGAGGAGCCCGCCGTACTGTTTAGAGAGCCTCGCTAAACCACGGTGGGTCAGCTGGTCCATCATGCCCATGTTGCCGATAATCGGGTACCCTTTTGGTCCAGGAGGGTACGGGAGCTTCTTACGAAACGGAAACAGTAAGATTATGGAGACGAATAGAGAGACTAAGATGAAAAGCACGGGAGAAAATTGAAGAGAATCCATGGGGTTGTGTCTGGCACAATGTGACTTCTGGGGTAACAGCAGGCTGCATTTATATAATTAATTTGGAGATTCCAGATTTGATGTGCTCTTGTCATCTGTCATTGGCCACCGCTTGCCTACCTTCTTCCTATTTTATGTTTTTTTCATAGCTGTTAATTTCGTTCTATTTTGTTCCGGTCAAAACGGCCAGAATATTCTATTTCGTTTAAAAATCTGAGACAAAACAATGTTGTTTTGATCTCGATTTTAATTCCGGTTTGTTCTAGAAATTCCAGCTGGAACACCTCGATTCCGTTCCGGGTGTGCTGTTTCGGCTACATAAAAAAATCATTTTACTTTTTATTTAACTCTTAAACCAGCATATATTCTACATACATCTGATGTCACTAACCTCAAATCATTTCAGGTAAGCTAATTTTGCATGTCTTCTTAATTTAGTTTTATAGACACAATTCTTTATCTTGAACTTTATTTATTCGATTAGGATAAGATAACCCTCAGTCCTTCATCATTTAAAGCCACAAGAAGTTAGTAAACTTCTTATTTCAGTGATGTGGGAGGCTGGACAAACATGCAGCCGGACAAATATGGCTGCATGTTTTTGTCCAGCTGGACAAACATTTATATATATATATTAAAATTAAAAATATATATATTATAAAAAAATACAACACATACTTTATGAAATTACTTCCTAAAATATTTCAACAACTGCATTTATTTGACTTTATGGTAAAATCCACTTTTTTCAGGCGTGAAATGTCCATTTAGAATGTTACTTTTCGAGAAGATGGCAAGATTAATTAACATTACCGTGGGATGAATTTACGAGATTTTGTTATTGGGCAGTGAGATTTTTTAATTGTTTTAATATACTATTTTAAATAAATATATTTCTAAATTAAAAATAACTCGAATTTCAAATCAGTGCACCGAAATTATCATCGTTTTGTAAGAAAATCCAATCAGGTGAATTGAAATCGGCCAGGCTCATTTTGTGAGAAAACTTCTAGCACTAGGAGTAGTGATCTAAAGTGGGTTTTAGGATATCTATAGTGGCCCAACATCCCAGCCCAGCCCATACCAGCCCATGGACATGCATGATTAAATTCTCGAAGCCTCGCAATTGATTAAAAGGAAATTTCAACAGAAAAAAAAAAGAGAGAAATTACGAGCAGAAATAAAAAATAGTTCCAGCCCCGAAAAAATGCATGTCTAGTTAAATTGATGGCCATGCAATTAAAGCCTCTAGCTTGTCCTTTTTGAACATGAATGTGATAAAACATATTGATCGTGGCGTTTGATTTATTTGTTTGTAATTGTTACATAAAAATATATTTTAAGTGTATATCATGTTATATAGCAGTTCTAGCCAGCAGCGGCGGCGCCTGAGGCTGAACCAGGCCAGGAGCAGTTGTGCCGCTATCTATCTTTTGGCTGGCTCTGTGGTGGAATAATCGAGCATTCCTCCGGGAAGAGATCTCAGGAGATCCTTCAAGAAGCATTAGTTATGTGTTGGAGTTCATTCCCAGTCACAGCAGAACCAGAGGTATTTATTTCCCGGCCGTAACAGTAGAGCTCATTCCAAAATGGAAGCAGTAAAGGTGCTTCTCCTCCGCACCAACCACCGTCAGCCATGAACAGTAGCACCACCGCTTCATTTTTCCCATTTGTTGTGGTGAACAATTTTTGCATGATTTGTTTAGTGCCACTTTGACTGTGAGTTTTCGGCATAGTTGATAAGCTAGCGAGTTCAAATAAGAAACGGAATCGTAATAACAAATAGCATGACTTTAGATTATTAGTGTTTTCTGGTTCATGAAATTTTGATTTGATTAATGACGTTAAATGTCTTGATTTTAAGCTTGAGATCTTGAGAATGATTTTGCAATTAATTAATTTTGAATTAGGCATTTTTGTTTTTTGTTTTCTATATATTTAATATTTAAAATTGTAACCTATACGAGTACATTTTCAATATTAAATGAATTGTTTTTCTTTTCACAAAAACAATTAAAAAAATAAATTTTATTTTAAAATTTCATACGGTCAGGTTTCTTGAAAATAATAATAAAAAATATCTTGCTGAAAGAAAATAATATACATGGTGTTTTAGCATTTCATACAAAATCCTAAATATATATTTTGCCTAAGTATTTTCGGATTTAATAACTAGTTTATTAAATGCATGAGGATTTGCCAATATTTCCAAAAAATCCAATCTTTTCTTGATATATGAGAATTAATGGTAAATATTTTTATATAAATATTAGACCTACAAGTAGATTAATAATTAAAATATCAATAATTGATCAAAAAATTCTTAGAGTTATTCTACATATACAATTTTAATTGAAAGTATTTTATCACAATAGATAAAAAATATTCATCATCCAGAATAAATGAACCTTGTTAGAGCACGTACATGAATTTTTCCATATCAGAATTCATTTGTATGTACGATCCTATAACATATTTAAATAGTTAAATTTATTTACACAAATAAATTCTAAGTCATAGACAATTTACTAAAAAGGTGTTTGGGAATGAGGTGTAATCGAAGATTGTAAATTTTTTTTGTGTTGGGTGTTTAATTAATGTAGAAAAATTAAAATTTTTGTGTGAATCCCATCTTAAAAAATAACTTAAATTCCGTTTCAAGGAAAGCATCAATTTGTTGTTTTCCGTGCATTTCGTCTTGCTGCTTTTCTCAGGGCCACTGCTACCTGCACGTTACTCTTCACTGTTAATTTTTTTTTAATACCTACTCTTGTTTCCTTAGATGCATTTAGTTCAAGAAAGATGAAAATGTCTAATGATTCATAGGCTCAGGAAAGTCTAACCTTCCATATTCGTTGGAAGAAAGATTGTTGCAATCATATATATAATTATTAATATTTTTATTTAATAAAATAAATTAAGAAATGTTTAAATTGATAAATTAAAAATAATTATTAATGCTAATTTGACTCAACAAAGTGTTCAATTTACTTGAATAATTAATTATATTATGTTATTATGATTATTCAATCTACAATATTTAAAAAATAATATGTGTGTGTATTTATAACCTTTAAAGTAATATCACAAGTTGAAAGCAATATAAAAAGTCTGGTAACCAAACACACGAAACTGTTTTTTATTAACCTCAAACTCAACCACAGTTTTAACCAAACACTTCAAAACTTATTTTGAACCGCAGCTATAAGTGCTTTTCATGAAAATATTTTTTAAAAATCTCAACCACAAAAGCAAAAGCAATACCAAACACACCCTAACTAAGGAGTCCACCAAATCCTTTTTAACCATATTAAAACTGCACAAAACAACTTATCTTGGGTAGAGGTGTGTTAGGGATATTAACACTTTTCTTAATCACAACCAATCTTTTACCCTTTCAACCTCTAATAAGACCAATATATGCAAGTTTCTAGCAATTCTAAATAGAATAACTAAGTAACGAGTCCTTAACCCCGTCATCTCACGCTAGAGTGCGACAATTATGATAGAAAATAAATAAATATCACATTTCTTTTAAATCTTGAACTTGTTTTCATAATGTTTTTGTTTTTATATAGTATAGGTTTTCTTTCTATGTTTTGTTTTCTAACCATGTAATTTTAAATTTTAACTTTCTAAATAACATGTTTTAAACTTATGAGATATTGATAATGTTCTAAAAAATCTATAAGTAGTTTAGGAATACAATGTATATGTTGCATTAAGTTCTTGTAATCTTATTCACTCCCTCTAACCAAGATGACCAGTAGCTTGGTGTAGAAAGTGAAGGTAACTGATATCATGATATAGAAAATCATGTATCTGCAAAAAAATTTTTTTTTTATAGATGTGAAGATTTTCAAATGCTTAAGCAAGTAACTTTATAGAGAGAGAAAGTGCAATGATATTTAGAAAGATATACTCTAAAAATATATATGCTAAAAATATTGAGAATAAAAAGATTATGAACCTTAAACTTAGAGGATTCATGAGGTATTTATAATTCACGAGTCTTTTTTTTTAAAAAAGTATAAAGAGTAATTTTACCTCTATAATTTAATAAGATATTTTTTGTAATTCACTCAAAATAATACATTTTAGATCAATATAAAATATTAGAAAACTCACATGGAGATCCTAAGAAAATATTAAAGAATTTAAGTTAGTTGAGCCCGATAAAGACTGAGAATGATCTCAGACACGCTACCTAAGCCAATGATATTGATTCTTTGAGAGTATGGATGAGATTGATTTTAAAAATATTTTTTGTTCAAAAATATATTAAAATAATATATTTTTTTAAAATTATTTTTGATCCAATCACATGAAAATAATATAAAAATACTATTTTTTTTTAATTTCGAGTAAAAAAATATTTAAATTTTTAAAAAACATTTGTAAAATGTATTGTCAAACACCCTGTAACCGGACTCGAGCGTGTGCTTGATATCATGAGAGCTGTTGGCCTTGCACTCGACACCCCAACATGGACATGACACGACACACTCACATGGGTGTACGCCCACCATTGGCGTAGGTGATAGCGTGGATCTATTTCTCTTGGCCTGATCAACATGAACCCAAGCTATTGATCTAGCTATGTATTTATGAGTGTTTTTTTCCTAGTATTTTGAAGGTTTTTCTAAACCAATCAAATTTTGATTTATCATATGTATACACGCTCTTAGACACATAAACAAATTATTGTTATTTTATTTTATTTTATTTTATTTTATTTTATTTTGCAATAAATAAACAAATTAATTGTAATAATAATTGAGAACCCATCAAATATGATACTTTGCTAAAAGAACATTCCTGTCTTACTGTAGAAGATGAAGACCATGAATTTTACTGTATTCGAAGGAGGGGAAGGAAAACTTGGAAGATTTCGTGGAGTAGCATTCCTGTCTTATTTTATTCTACTGCTCAAATGATTTGCCAGTCTCTTTTAACGGCTAAGGGAGCACTACAACTACTGTTGATATTAAAATTCTTTTTCGTTAGAAATATATTAAAATAATATATATTTTTTATTTTAAAAAAATTAATTTAAAATAAAAATAAAATATTTTAAATATTTTGAAATTGAAGGATTGGGTACCCTCCCCGTCCATCCAGCCAGCCCTACTAAAAAGAAAGAAAAGAACACGAATCATGATTCCATTTTGAGGGCCACTTCGCTGCAAAAGTAAACAAAGAACTCTCTTGAAAACAATTTTCAGCATGGTTCTCAAAAAAAAAAAAGAGAAAAAAAGAAGAAGAAATTACCAAAAACAAGCCACGATACGAAGACAAATATCCATGCGTTAAAAGGAAAATGATTTTTTTTAGTCTATCATGTTCATGCTCGTGCCTAAAATGAATAACCATCACTCCTTTAAAGCATCATGCCCCTATAAGAGAAGATGAGAATTATAAGTGCAAGTCCAACGTGAGAGCTATCGTATCAGGCAAAGTCAAATTTTTGAGTTTTTGGCTAGTTTTGTTCTTTTTGACGTCTCCAACAGGAATATCATCCGGGTAGTCAAAATGGTTTCTTTTTTTATCTCCGAAGTCATTCCTACATATTTTGAGAGAAAAACCAAAAATTAAAAAAACATTAAAAAGTACACATTTGTAGATAAGGAAAAAAAACCCTACCTTGGTCTGGGAGGGGGGGGGAGAAGGGAGTTTAGTCTATCTGTGGGTGGGAAGGGGGGGCGGGCTAGGGGGTGTCTCTCTGTGTGCGGACTAGGGGAGAAGGTAGTGCTTGGGGCTGAGGTAGAAGGGGAGGGGACAGCAGGCTATCTGTGTGCGCGCGCGCGCGGGCGGGGGGGGGTTCTATGTTTTTGTGTGGGATTGACATGATCTGGACATATATATTAGAAAATAATGTAACTATATAAAAAATATTTATTTTTTTATTCAAAAATACATCAACAAGAGAGTAAAAAATTATATACAAAATTAATAATTATATTGTTAGAGGATTTTTTAAAAGAAATTATTTAATCATATAACTTACTCTTATTGATTGTATAATTAATTGCATAATTAAACTACATACAAAATAATTGCACTATATTTAAAATAATATAAAAAAATAGTTTTCCAAAATAGCTTTTACCATTGGAGTACACATCAATAAAAAAACCATATAT